>CM077309.1:102445000-103086136 GCA_039655065.1 Glossophaga mutica | reverse complement strand
CCTAGTAGTCTGGCGATGCAAAGAATGATTCCACTCATTAGCCAAAACCTCTCCCTTCCAGATACAGAGGAATGGAAGCTTGTTTTATATTTTCCTGTATAATTCCCTGTGAAGCCAAAGGCCACAGGAGCCATGCAGAAAAGAATGCATAAATTCAAGAAACAAAATTTTGATTTGAGAAAAGAGAGTTGCTATTATAGAGTTCAGTCCTAAAGTTCTGCTACTGGGTTTGTTGGACAGTGGCTCAAATAGACTTGTGTGTTTTTATAGGCTTAAATGTTGAAGATCCAAAAGATACTGGCCAGGAAATAAAGCTGAGTCTTTATAGCCTTGCAGAATTCTAGAAATCCACAAGGTTGTGACCAGCATCACCTATATGTAGATATCCAAGATATTGGGATTACTCGCTGTGCTTACCATGTGTACTTACTGCATGAAAGTCCTTGAGTGTTATTTTTCAGACTGGAAGTTTTTGGACAAATATAATTTCTGGGCAAGAATCAGGAAAGCATTTCAAATGCCCTTGTTTTGGGTATTTTTGTGATGAGTACAAATAGATGCCACTGTAGGAGACAGCTACATTGAGCAGAGTGGCCTGGAGAATTTGTGAGTTTGGAGAATGCAGTAAGTATAATGATTATATATCCATTTTTGGGCCAAGGATCATTCTGTTTGCACATGTAAGTCTGGGAAATAAGGGTCTGTTAGAAAGAGGGCAGATGGCTGGATTTTTCCCCTGTGAGGCGATTGCTCAACCTACAAAGACTCGCACCTGGTTGCCCTGCTGCCTGGCTATCTGGAATCCTCCTGGATGACTTGGGCACTCCTATTCCACAAAAATGGATGTGCATTTGTGCGTGGTCTTTTTGATCTGGAAAAGGATGTGGATACTTCCAGTGCATTGGCATCCAATCCGAGGAAAAAACCTGATTCTTTGAGCAAAATGCTACCCAGCAGGTGTGGATCTCTTTATACAATCTAAATGGCAAAGATTCTTTTCCAATTTTTAAAAGAAAATGTGACTGTTAATTAGATCCACCTTTATATTAATCAGGTTAGAGATCTGTTTCCTTCTTTTACCTACATAGATTCTTTAAAAAATAAAATGATACCTGAAAGGACTTTGCCAATTTTAGGCAAAAAGACACTTAATTCAGACAAAGCCACTGTGACCAAATTCACCTTTCACCTTTGCAAACTACTTTGGTTGGAACTCTGATCCTGAGGCTTGAGCCTGGAACATTCTCTCCTTGCACAGTTGCTCATAACGGCCTCTTAAAAAAGCAGGTAGTGCAGCAGGGACTATTGATGGAGAAAAGACAATGGATTTAAGAACCAGGGTTGTATAGCTTTGTGGTTCTATGCCTTTCACTGAAGCAGAACAAGGAGGTTTAAGATGGGGACCAACATGTTGAGGTCCGTGAGGTCACAACTTGTTCCAGTATAAAATAAGACGGGGCCTCACTCTTTGAGCAGTATGGGACTGCAGCTTAATTGGACTGTCACAGTGGGATGCATCTTAGAGGTGATAGGACGCAACCCTGAACCAGCCATTTGGGTGTTTGATACCACAGTGCTGGAGAAGGGGTGTTGAGGGAAGAAGGGTGGGCTGGGACCAGGTGCAGAGATTCTGGGTTCCATGTCTGCCTTGATGCCACAGACTAGAAATCTTACTCTGGCTAAGGTTGCCTGGCAAGTAATTGCCAGGATGGAGTGCTAAGCAAGCAGCCGCTGTGTCAGAGAATCTGACCTTGGGAAGATAATGAGACAAGGAGAATTCAGAACAGATGAAAGCCAAGAGCACCTACTTTATCTACTGACAGCCAGAGAACACCTTCATGCTCAATCAGTTCCTGCTAATGAGACAAGATGGGGCAAGATGGTAAAACAGCAGTAACAGGCAAACTTTTTTTTCAGTTTAATGATCTATAACTTAGTTAGATAAAATTGTCTTTTAGGTCAGGCAGCAACATAAGTCTGAGCATAAAAATACAAAAGCAACACCTGAGTCATTTTGGTTTTGTTTACTTTGTAAGGGGAGTGATAAAGCTGAAGGAAATAACAAAGCCCCTGCCTGCCATGACCAAACCATTTCCTGATGGACTTTTCTAGAACAGTGCTTTAACATGCTGTGCCATGGCCAGTGAATTCCTTAAATCACTCTTCTACAAATCCTGTCACTAGCTGTTTTAATGTCCAACAGGAATTTTAACACACACCTAACACTTTTAATTAATTAGTGCTTTGGTCTCCCCCGTGCTGCAAGTTTATTATATGTTTCCTGGAGATGACATTACAATTTTTATGCAGATTTCAATACCTATCAATGGGGGTGTTTGGGGACACCTCCTTCTTTCTTTGAAGTTGTAGAAATGGTGTCCAGGTCACAGGGAAGGGAAAGTTTGCTGGGACTTTTTCATGCTCTTGACATTGAAATAGGTGCTTTATACATAGCTTCTATTAATCTTTCCCTTGACTTTGGGTGGTGATTCTTATTTAGTTTCATTTATTGATGAGAAATCTGAGGGCACACAGAAATTATGAAAGTTCTTCAGAGTTCGATGGTAGTATGTCACCCTTTGTGTTTTTATTGCCAAAATTCCTGTCCTTTGTACTACATCCTGAAGCTAGTAGGCAATTTTTCAAGATAGATAAATGGGAAGGGATGGAAGGTATAATCCAGAAAAATAAAATCAATGTCTTTAAGACATAGAAAAGCTCCTTCTGAATTAACTTTTTAGAAAAAATATACAGTGTTTTTAAAATAATGTGATAAGAGATCACTATATTGTCATTGGCAGTATCAGTGGTACCTCATCTGGGTCAGAAACAGTTTAGTATGCATTTGAGCAGTGGAAGAGCTTTGATCTGATACTACTGATGATGTCTTGGTGACAGTTTCTGCCTTCTGAAGAGGGGAAAGCCTGCCCCATGGCCTTTATTCTCTCTATTTGCACTGCTCCTACCCCAACACACACACACGTACACACATGCACCCATGTGTGTGCATACACACAGGGTGGTGTAATCACAGGCAATTCGAAGGCTGTTCTCAGGAGTGACAGATGGAAGAAGTCAGGGCTCCCACGGAGACCTGGGGAGTGCAGCTCTCTTCTGCATGGATCGTCACCTGACACATGAGCTAGGTCTCACATCTGCAAACGTCTGGAAGACTGAGCTATTGCAGCCGTTTCTCTCTGTCAGTGAAATATATATTATCTGATGAAATGCTCCTAGTGACAGAACAGTGGACGCTTTCGTAGTGTGGCTCAGGCTGGCTGTGCTCAGGAGTCTCACAGGGTCAGCTTTCGTAATAAAATGACACCATGATGCAGCCTTGGGGACCATGTTGGAGCCACCATTTATTTTACTCATTTGCTTACACAACCTGTCCAGCAGCCCCTGCATGGGTAAGGGGGTGAGTGCGGTCAGAGGAAGGGAAGGGATGGAAAGGAAAATGATGCTTTTACTGGTTTATTTGGTACCCTAAGTCAAAAAATTATTTCTCTTCCTGTAGGAACATGCCATATATCCATATTCCTCTAAGACAATAATCAGCCTTTTTTTTTGGCCTACATTAAACTACTCATTCTGACATGTTAAGGTTTTTGTCTCACTTTTTATTAAAATACATTTTATTGTACAAAACATATTCATTAAAAGAAAACAGAAACACATATAAACTAAAAGAAAACTATTTAATCGTATTTATACTTCTAATGATAATCACTTTTAAAGTTTGTTTCATAGTCCTCTTTATTTCCATTTCTATTCATAGATACATTTTACCCACACACATAAAGCAAAATAAAACAAGAACAAAGAGTTCTTTTTGGTAAACTGTTTTTTGGCCACTTAACAATATACATGGCAATCTTCCAGATCAATAAGTATATTTCTACATCAACATTCAAAAATTCTACATTGCATTCCATAATATGGAAGTATCATAGTTTATGAATCAACTGTTGAAATTTTAAGGTATTTGCAAAGGCCTGATATTTTTCAACAAGCTATAGTTTTCATTTTTGTAGGGTTATCTTTTAGTACTTGTACAATTCATTCCTTAGAGCAAACATTCCTTAGAAGTTCCACCTTTAAGTGGACTTCTGGGTCAGAGGGTATGCACTTTAAAGAGCAATTTCAATTTTTCTTGGAAACGTAGTCAAAGGTCACAGAGGCATTTGGAGCCGGCAGCAGTGGTGCCCACAGCTCTTCCTTCGAAGTCAGAGTCTTGGTCTGAGTCATCCACACCACACTGGGACTGCCGCAGGGAACTGTTCCCAGTGAGACCTGGGTCCTCAGAGGTGGGCTTTCTCCTTACTGTCCATAAGACCTGAGAGGCAGGGAGCCAAAGGGATCATGAGAAAAAGAAGGGCTATGACCTACAGAGGACACAAAAAAATAAAAAAATAAAACTTCAGATGAATTACCACTCATGTTTAGGCAAATTATATTCCCAGTAGCTGAGAAAGCTTGAAAAGGTGAACCTAGTAAAATTATGAATAATTTTAAAAATCAAATCATGAAAAATTTCTAGGAAATGAGAAAATTATTTTTCTTAATTTTAATTAAGTAAAGAAAACATATTCTTGAAACTATTTAGTAATGAAATCGCATTCTATTACCAGCAAAATAATACAACTGAATTATCGAACAGGTGAGTTTTGAACTTTCGAAAACGCAAGAATGATCAGTAGAAGCCATCATCAAGTCATTAAAACTAAGAAGTATCAAGTCATTACTATTTATGTCTGCTAATAAGGCTACTGGGTGGGTCATTCTGGGCAATGTCGTAGACATGGTGTTTGCTGATTTTGACTAGGAAGTTCACCCCCTCACTCACGAGGTCTCACATACAACTGGATGAATATAGAGAGATTGACAAGCTGAAGAGAGTTAGGAGAGTGATCAAAACCATAAACCACCTAGGACAGGAGATGACCAAAGCAAAGTCTTCCAATACCTGAGAAGTTACCATTCTTGGTTATTCCAGGGGAAAGAATTTAGCTACAAGTTAGACAGAAGTAGGACTCTTGTTTTAAAGGAGTTAACTTTGAAAATAATTGTAGCATTCTGAAAGTGTCATCCACTGACTATGGGGTAACAAGTTAGTTGCTTCTCTATTTATTGACATTTTATTTTCAGAGTGATTATATAAAAATATTTCTGCCTTTGGTAGACGATTGGACTAAGTGACCTCTAAAGTTCTGTTCAAATTAAGGCTCGATGGCTGATTGGTAATATTTTATGAATGTCATATATCTCTTTCTCCATCCTTGAATAGGTATAAAAAGGGGCCTACACTTATTTTTATTTTCATAAATAATATAATTTATATTTAATTTTCCTTATATCTACAAAATAAGTGATTCATTTATCTATTTATTAGTTTTTACAAATTCTTTAAATATTTTGCAGACAAAACAAAACCAATAACACACGAACTGAGCAGAAGTTAAGTCAGCAACGTATCTGGTCAGCATCGCCTAAAACAAGAGACCAACAGCTAGCGAACTGTGAGGCAGAATTAGAACAGCTACTCAAAATTCACAAAGTGAAACAAAAAAATCTTTCCATGGAGTTTTCAAAACTCTCGTTCAGAATGGAGACGAGTACAAGAGTCAAGGAACACAGCCAGGTATGTGATTAAGCAGCAGGGAGATATGGAGAGTTAATTCTGCTGTGTATCTTCCAGGTGTCTTTAGGATGTTGATTTGTATTGTATTACGTTACTGTAATACTACATTCCTTACTATTATATTTATATTACATTATATTTATTATGTGTCTAAATTTTATTTTCTGCCCTATTCACAATTAGTCTTGGAATGGAAAGTGTCTTAGCATTTAAGTGTGGAGCACTAGTAACAAATTGAGAGGGTATAGTGAAGTCTAGGCTCCTTATAAACTAAGCGAAGTCCCTTTGCCATTGTATATTTTAAAAGACATTCTCCTTAAGTTTTAAATAATTAAAAATAGAAGATATCTCTTAAGCCAGTCAAAGCTGATTTTATTCCCTCACCATATTATCCATGAAAGAATTTTAGAATTGTATGATAGTTGTTAACAGGATACTACATCACTGTTTTTCCTTTAGACTATGGGTGTTTTTGAAGCAAAAGCTGTGATTTGCCAAACTCCTGGTACATAGTAGGCCCTTAGTGAGAATTTATTGAATAATGATTGAATATTGTTAATCCATCATGTCCTGGGTATGTGGCAAATTTGACCCCAAGTTGAGGGATCAATAGATCTATAGATCTCTACGATGGATTCATAGATCTGAGGCTGTCAGAACTAGCCATGTAATTCTCAGGAATTTACATAACTTTTCTATCAGTTTCTTCACTGGTATAATAAAGAAGTTGGAGTAGCTGTTCTCTTCCAGTTCAATTCTATGGCCTATTTTTCTTCGTGACATTTAAAGTCATTCCTCCATCACCTATGATAAATGGCTCTTTCACAAAGAAGGACAGGTAGGAGGAGGCAGGGCTGAGAAGTGGTTTTGATAAATTGGGGACAGTGGACAATCCCCAAATCCTGCTCCTTGCTTTTATAATTCAGCAGATGACTTTGCCTCCTCCCCAAGTTTTCTTTCCTAATTACTTAGACAAATACTAAAAAGATCTTATTTTTCATTCTTTGAGTACCTGTCATACTGTCAGCAGAAAGTGATGCAGAGTCGTGCTGGGTGGCCAGCAGAAAGAGGCTTCGGTGAGGATTAAAACGTGACCGCAGTTCCGACATCGATTTTTGAGCCTTTGTTTCAGTGAAGTGATTTTAGCCACCTGGATAAGAGCTATTTTTTAAAATCTCTCTTTCTAATTGCACCTTCTTATGGGCATGATGGATGGTCAGGGTGACAGGCAACATCTGCCCCTGACGGCATGTTATGTCGTCCTGCAGAGAGGCAGTGTGGCCCAGTGGACCTCTCCGGGCGGGGCGAGTCAGAGAGTACAAGTTCTAACCTGAGCTCTGTCCTTCAAACTTGTGGGATGACCTTATGGAAGTCATTTAACTACTCTGTAGCTCCCTTTTTATCATCCATAAACATGGAGGAAATAACAAGTTTTCTGCCCTGAGTGGAGGACTGGCTAATAAATCATTGAAACGTGCTTGGCAATAAAATGCTCTGCAGAAAAGCAAAAGACTAGTAGCATGCAAATGGACTTGTCCAGGAAAAGTAAACTTTGCTTAAACCTGCACTAGGTGAAATGAACATATTCACAGCAGAATACCTTTGAAATGATGAACAACTTTTACTTGATCTGTCCAGCTCCCTGGACAGAATGGGCTGGCCTGGGGTTGACTCTCAGTGTAGCTTGAGTTGAGGAATGTGGTTCCTCTGTGGCATGTGTGTCTCACTGGAGTTCTAACTATTCCGAAAGGGGAGAATCTGAATGGGGACGCTGGTTCCAAAAAATCACTGTACAGCTGGGGAGCAGAGAGTGCAGAAGGAAGCAGAAGGAGAGGCCATCCAGTTACAGGATCTTTTTTATGTAGTCATCCTGGACTAGAGTATCTATGCCCTGAAGGCTAAAGCCCAGAGGTTCTGGGACTGAAAGACTGCTAGCTACCTCAGTAGTTGTTTTTTTAATCCAATAAATGATCTCACCTTGAACTTTGATATTTAAGATTCTCTTTACCCCACTACAAGAATGCTTTCTGTTCTACCCACTTCTTCAATCTGAATTTTACTCACCCTTCAAGTCCCCCTTCTCTGGGAGTTTCTCCCAACTACAGGTCTTTGATGACTTTGCACTCCAGGGGGCTCCATATTTAGCCTCAGCTCATCTTGCTAATCTTGACAGCAGCTAGCACATATGGCACCTTATTACATAGGGGCTCCCCACCCAGGGGATGAGTAAATTTCAAAAAAAACTCCACATGCTCTACCCCAGCCCCCTTTCTTCTTTGCCTTCCCCACCTCCTCTCCTTGTCTTCCCCAGTCCCCATTTTCAGTGCACAAACTGCTAGATTCTATGTGGGGCTCTGGGTGTGTTATTTTTATCCTCTCCGATCCAGCCGAGGGGTGGTTTTCTGGGGTTCTCTGGGTGCAGATGCTGAGGATCAGGCAGACTTATTTGGGAGCTTATAGCTGCAGGGCTGCCCTGGCATTCATTCCACATTCTTGCCATCATTCCTGTCATTCTGTGTGTTGAATCCCACTGGAATTTCTGGCCTTCCTGGTTGGAACTGTGGTTATCCTTTAATTCTCCCAAAAGAGTTTTGCTCTCATTACAGAAACAATGCATGCTTTTTCAGAAATAAAAGGTACAAAACAAAATATAAATCATGCAGTCTCAACTCTCAGCCCATTTTGTGTGACTTTTTAGTGTTGTACACACTCACACACATGCAATGTATGAACACACTTACCAAAATGGGATTATAAAAATAGGTATTGTTAAATTAAATTTAATTTTTCACATTTTTTATTGTTGTTCAAGTACAGTTGTCTCCATTCCCCCCCCCACAACTCTTCCCCACACCAGCCATCCCCACTTCCCACCATTGCTCAAAAATGTGCATTTTGTATGCTTATGTTTTATTTAACATAATGTTCCCAGTCAAGAATAAATAGTGCCTTTCTTGCTTGTTATTAAACGATTAGAAAACATGATTTTTAACAGCTACATGGTGTTGCTTTATATAAATATGCTAAAATTTATTGTTGAACTCCTAATGTTGAACATTAATATTGTTTCCAACTTTCCCCTCTGGTGATGAATATAAACAAATGTATCTCCAGTCTATCAGTTTCTCTCCATCTCTATTGCCACCCCGCCCCCAGTCCAAGTGACCACCATCTCTCCCACGCATGACTTCTGTACAGCATGCAGGCCACCATGGGCTGGAGTCAGATGCTTAAATTAGGACCCTGGATCTTCATCTTATAAGTATGGCCTTGGGGAAGTTATTTGGGCTCCCTCTGCCTCAGTTATCTCATCTGTTACATGGAGGTATCACTGGTAATGGTACTACTTGCTTAAAGAGGTGTTAAGAGAAAAAATGAAATCGTATATATAAGACACTTGGAATACTGACTGGCATGTAAAACTTTTCAATAAATACTGCTTTTTCAACAATTCACTCATTCCTTGCATCCACTCTTGCCTGACTGTGCTCCATTCTCCACATGGTAGCTAACATTCTATCAACATGCTTATCCAACAAAGTTTACAAATATGGTACACTGAATAGATATAGGATAGCTTCTATCTAGCTTTAAAAGGGGAACTCAGGCATACATATTGTTGATAAGGGGGTTATTCATCCTCCTGTGATTTCAGAGAAAACCATAAGCTATGGTTTGAAACACCTGCTTGATGTCCATGAGGCCTTTGCAATGAAGCAGTAGAGTTGGGTTTTTTTTCCTACATTTTCCAATATTATGCCACATACTACCATAAATTATCCCCAAATTTATGGCATGTCAAACAGAAGTTTCCTGATAATGTCATTAGGAATCTGTAATGATTCATTGAGAACTTGTGGGAGAAAACAGCCTGGATTTTATTTGATAAATTCTTCAGAACATTAATTTAACATCTTGTTCTCTAAAATATGTTCTCTTTGGTGGTGATAATTAGTGTGGATGTGAGTGAAGCTGAGTTTGAATCATTTAAGACCTCAACATTCACAAATAATGCCCAGTGGAGTTCATTTCTGAGATTGGTATTTAGGCAGTAATTCAAGTAATGAAGTCTTGTGTTTTAAGAAAATCAAGCAACCAAGTACACAGCTTGTACTGTATGGAGATGATTAAGTATAGGTATTCTATGAAGAAAAACGTTCTCTCACTCAGTTAAGGAGGGCCATTATGAAAGCATTCAGGGGGTTTATAAAGGTGTAAGTCTTTGAAGAAGCATTTATTTGGCATTAGTAAGGTCATGGGAGAAGTTTGAGTCAAGTTATAAAACGTGTCAGCAATGATAAGACTGTGAAATTAGTCAAACTAAAGCACATGTATAATTGCCAATTATTACTGAGCCACTGACCTTGATATCATAGGGTTATGATATCATTCTTTGGGTTTTGAAGAGCTGATAATTTTCTAAAAGGCAAATCAAACTGTTAAAAATAGGGATTAAGCATACCTTGTATTTTTCTTTTTGTCAGAAGCTGTGTGCCTGTGTCTGTGTTTGGTGGTGGAGGGGCTGCTCTGGGTGGGCACGAGGTGAACATGCCAGGAAACGTGGTGGCCGCTCTTTTGGTGAGAGGCAGAGCGCGTTAGAGCAGGAAGGGTCAGTCTTAGATCAGTGAGGCCAGTCCTGCCACTTTACATGTGGAGAACAGCTACCAAGAGTGTAAAGACTATCTCAGGGTCACACTGCATTTGTGACTTAGGGTAAATCCCCCCCAAAATAGCTCTCTGAATTTAGGTATAGTCAATAAGATCCCAACTTCTGTTTTTTTTTATTTTTTGGGGGGAGGGGTAAAATTTAAAAAAAAGAAGAAACCATGATAAAACTGTTGCTAGTATGATCTATTTAGACTAATTTTAGCCCCCTCAGATTGTCCAAGGCAGGAATAGCCTGTGTGCTGTCCATGAGGGCAGCAATCCCTAACTTGCCTAGACAAGAAATAAGAACCATATTTCCAAGAAGATAAATGGAGGGAAAGTCTGTACACATGTCGAGAACACACATGAAAATGAGTGTTCAGGCTTATTTTCATATGAAAATTTCTTCATCCCTTCTTTTGCTACATTAGAGAGAACTGAAAATTAAATGCTCTCTACCTCTGAGGAAAAGAGAACCGGTTTTAGGTTGATATGGGGGCTTTAGATGAAAGGCCTTCAAAGCTTATTGGGAAAGAACAAAGAGTAGCACGTGTTGGGGAGCAGATGACTGAGGTGGGAAGGGGAATTAAGTGGCATAGACACAGTGTCTTAGGAAGGCAGTGAGGAGAGCAACGTTTTACGGCCACCCACCCCAGACCTAAGAGCTTTCCCTGGACTTGGGAGAAGGGTGATGCCAGAGAGCATCCTGTGGGTCTGTAGCCCCAAAGCACTGAGGCCGTGCTTCCCAGCAGCACTGTTCCAGAGGCAGGAGTCCCCAGGGAGGATTGGAAGGGTCGTGAGGTTCACTGGGTTGATCAGCCCAGTCTTGAGAAGAGTCTTTGTTGCGGAGCTTGCAGCAGAGTTCCTGCTGTCTGCACCAGGGATTTTGCTCAGGCTCCCTTCTCTGCAGTCCAGTGAGGGGTTTAGTGCATTACCAGCAAGGGTTTACCTATGTGACTCACTGTCAATAGGTCCTTTCTCACCATTAGGGCATTATAGACCTGAGAGGAAGTGGGTAGATCCTGGACAGCTAGTGGAGTGGGGGTGGGGTCTGGAGGGTGCAGAAGCCTTTGGATTTTGGAGAAGGCTTTTCCTTTGGATTTTGAGAGACTGAGCTGAACTAGCTTTGATCCCCTAAGGTGAAAGTGGTTAGTGACATCCCACCAAAAGCAGAGGAACCCCAACTCTGGGAGTGTCTTCAAAAGGCCTGAAATAGGTACTGACCACTTATTTAAGTCAGTTTGTTATCTCTTAAATCACTGACTTTTAGGGTCTGAAAGAGTGGTATTTCTCAAACTACGAATCAGATGAAAATCTCATTATTGCATTCCAGTGAGGCAGGATTTATTTCAAAGCTCCAGCTGTGACTCTCTCCTTGCACAAATCTCGTTCGAATGTCTCCACTAAAAAGGTAGAACTAGGGAATGGAGACACAGTGTAAATAACACAGATGTTGGTCTGACTTGTATCTCTAGCTACTCTACTGCTTGACTTCCTTCTACCTCCCATCAAATCAGCTGGGGGCTTTCCTAAAGCTGCAATGACAGCTTCAAATCTGTGGGCTTCCATGATATCTGCTTTTGAGTGAAATTATTTATTAGCTTTCTAGACATGATGTATCTTTTACCTACAACAGAAGGAATTTGCAAGAGGTTACAAAGCCCTCTCAGAAACACCTGACTGAGCTGCCTGTAGCTATATCAAGTAACCAAAATGATGAACGTAAGTCAGTCACATGTGTCACTATGAATAATAAGAATTAAAAATATACTGATACAACATATTCAGAATTTTAGGTAACCTACACATTCTACAGGACAACTGATCCTGTCCTTAGCAAAGCAAGGGCATGAAAGAGGGAGGAGGCAGTTATACATATAATATAACTTAAAAAACATAACAAACAAATGCAGTCTATGGACTGTTCTCTGATTCTGCTTCAAACAAATAAACTGAAGAGATACAGATGTAACACAATCAGGGAAGTTTGAATATGACATGGCATTAGATGATATTAATTACTATTCGTTTTGTTAGCTATAATAATGATATTGCATTTGCACAAAAACATCTTTATTTTTAGAGATGTTTATAGAAATACTTATGAATAAAATATCATGTCTAATACTTGCTTTAAACTACTTCACCAGACAAAAAGATGCAAATATAGAAAAATGTTAATCACTATTCAATGTAAATCATGGATTTGTAGAAATTAACTCTACCATTATCTTTACTTCAACTCCTATTTTTAATTTTCAAATAAAAAAGTTTAAAAATGTATTCGTACTGATTCTCAATGTTTATAAATATTATTTTCTCTGACCTACTTTAGTACCACCAATACTTACTTATCTAGTAATCATTTCTTATGTGTTCATATTGAACCAACCCACAGGATATAATGCCAGCTATCTTCATGAAGGAAGTGCTTTTTCTTTTCTTATGTTGGGTTCTGGAGCTCAGACCATGATAGAATCCCCTTCATGCTGCCATCAGCCATTTCCTCTCCTGGGTTGCCTTCTGTTCAAATCAACTGCAACCTGGGATTTATTCCCACAGTACATTCCTTTTGTGTGGAACAGGAGGCATAGCAAAGTAAAAAGGAAGATCTAACTTCAACTTCTGGCTCTGCCAGGTACTTGTGATGTGACTCTCAGGTACATGTCCTATCCTCTGAGATGCTCATCAGTAAAATAAAGGCAATGCGTGCTTAGTGCCTGGCATGGCAGATGCTGCAAGCACCTCACCCATATCCCATTGGTACTCACATTCCCATACCTGCCAACGGCTTCCCACTGCAAATATCTGTGATGCTGCCTGACGGCTCTCTCTGGACACAAACACTGTTTTTTTTCTTGTGCTTCAATTTCCCTTATGTTGTCTCAAAATGCTAACACTTCATTAAATACTTGGAATCTGAATGATGGTTAAGTGAGAAAGTGGGAAGAGGAGATTGGGGAAAAATATATGGCAATGGTCCAGAGCAAGGGCTGGTAGCTGATACCTAGGATTTGGAGATATCAATCCTTAGGAGTTCTTATAAGTGCTTTGGGAAATGAGTTTATAAGTTTGAACTCATTTCCCAAATATTTTGGGGGTGAAAAGTTATTTTCCTTTAGGATAGGTAACTATAACCCTAAAAAATTGAGGGTAAGTCACACAAAATTTCCAAGATTAACACATTTATCATAACTCAGATGACCTAACTGAAAATTCTGGAATATCTGTAGTGGGTCAATGAGACATAAGCATGTTTAGAGAAAATGGCTCAACTATGAAAGGTGGTCTCCAATCTAAGTTACAGTGCCTAGGGGAGTATGATCTCACGGGTAGGCCAACTAATAGCATTTCTAGAAAGTAGGAGCATTCCTAAAGAGGATACCTATGTGGCTCCAGGCAGTATATGTAATTCAAAACTGAACCCCAAAAGTAACTGTGTCCTTCCTTTGTAAATTGGAGATGATAATAGTACTACCACATAAGGTTGACAAGTTAATGAGTTTACATGTGTAAAAATTGTATAATACTTGGCACGTAGAATGTGCAACAAAGTTTTGGGTAGTTACTATCATCATCCAGCCTACTAGGAGAGAGGTGTGGGGAAAGGCAGGATAGTTTCTCAAGGTCAGAGACTCTGGTCCCAGTGGGGTGATTGATACATTTATCAGGAACATAGGCAGAAATTCCAGTGGGTAAAATAGGTAAAGTGGCCAGTGTTAGGAGAAAATTTGTAACTCAGGGGTCCTATTATTCCTAACTATATGGCAGATTTTGTGGGGACAGGCCCTATGTCTTCATAACTTTATCCTTAGACCCTGGTATAGAGTCTGCCACATAATGGGTTTCTGAATATTTGTGGAATGAATAAATGAAGTGAAAGTGTAGGTGCCATGAATCTTATACTAACATAGAAAAATATTTACAGACCTCAGTCCTAGGAGAACTATTTCAATCTAATAGGATTCTTCAGAGGATTACTTTTAAAGCAAACTTTAAACAAAAGTTCTCTTCTTTTTGACTTTTTGCATGTCACCACTCAAGGGTTTTCAAAATCTCTGCTATAAATCTTATTGAAGGAGTCATTTTTCATATCTATTTTCCGAAGCGAGCTGAATCAACCCTGTTTGGATTAGATGCCATACTGAGCTACACATGGTAGCCTCACTGTGCTTGTTTTTGATTTGGCACTTCTTCAGGTGCATCTAGAAGTATCTCCTTACATGTATGAAAAGAGCCCCTTGTCTCCTAAGCCATCTCTTTCTGTGAAGAGGGTGCAGTCAACTGGGTCCCCAAATTTGGCACATGTTTGTCTCCTCCCAGCCCACAATGCCCTTCTCTCATGGCTGTGTAATTTCTGACCTACAGAATAGGTTTGTCAACCAAGACTAGTTGAACTAGGGGTGGGGGTGGGGGGGAAGAAAAACCAGGCTGAGCAGAACTCAGTCTATCTCCAGGGCACTTGTAGTTGGGACTTAGATATTCTCTGTGGTAGTCTCTGCAAGTCACTTGGAAATGAAGCTATGTAAACTTGGGAATTGAAATAGCTGTGCGCACACACAGAAGCTGCTTGGGCTTCTACCAGCATACAGTTCTTGGTTCCATACTCTCACACCCTTTAAATAACTTCACGTTTTCACTTAAACTAGAGGTTTGTTTTTGTTACTTGCCACTAAGTGAGATTTGATGAAGTTGCTCTCTGAAGTGCTAACATTGAAAACACATTTCTTGCTCCTCTTGATGAGAGACCCTGAGTCCTCCCTGGGAAGTTTTCCCAGCCCTTGTTTCTCCTGGGAAAGGATAGCGCAGCATTCCCCACTTTTAACACCCTTCCCCAGGCCCGACTCTTACAAGTCCTTTTCTGCTTCCTGATCTGGTTCATGGGGTCTCTTTTGGTACCCATTCAATATATGTAATTGGCAATTATCAACAATCGATTTTCAACCTGAACAGAAGCATTTGGCTTCACCTAGCATCGTTATTATCCACCCATCATTCAC
The DNA here is from genome assembly GCA_039655065.1 of Glossophaga mutica. Classification (NCBI taxonomy): domain Eukaryota; kingdom Metazoa; phylum Chordata; class Mammalia; order Chiroptera; family Phyllostomidae; genus Glossophaga; species Glossophaga mutica. The sequence continues at coordinate 103,070,848 of CM077309.1, read as the reverse complement.
CAGCTCTCAGGGTCCCCTGGCACTGGTGGCAGTGACTGCCATCCCAGAAGACTTCGCACCAGCTATAATTTGTTTCTTCCTCTCAGGACTCCTGACAGACTTCTTTTTTCCATTCTAATGTGCCTCTTTTTCAAGACATTTGCTTCCAGCCATAGTTAAGTGGCTGTATTTGTCTAATCTTCCCACTGAAAACAGTAACAAAAGCTGGAGAAGGTAAAGCAGCAAATATTGAAAGGCATTGGGGAGTAAGCAACACAGAAAGGACGTGAGGCTGTGATTTCGGAATCATCGAATCAATCAGGAGGGAAGCAACTGAGTTAAGTGCTGCATTCACTCCAGGGCTTTTATTTTTCTCCTTGAGAGCATTTTTTAGCTTTCAGCAGAATTAAGTCTCAGGAGAAAGCAGCAGTTCCAGTGGGCTGAGAGACACAAGTTTGAATTTCTAAAGCAAATAAGACTAAAGGGACAAAATCTTTGAGGAGAGAAAACCATAGAGAATTGAGAAAAAAAAATCTGCTCACAATGTCCCCTTGAATAATGTAGAGAGAGACTGCAAGCAGAAAACAGCAGCTGCAAACCTAAACCACTGAGCAGATATTTCAGTTACTAGGTAATGCTGGAAAGGCAGAAGTTGATGTCCACTTCCCGCCTGGGCAGATTGGCCCCAGCAACCACCAGACCCCCGTGGAGCTCTCACAAAGGCCATACCATGGACTAAGGCATAACTGAAACAGACCAGTTGCTTACAAAGCCAAAAACAATGCTTGACATGACCAAGGTGATCTTCTGGTACTCTGTATACCTGCCAAAGAAAAACCATCCTCTTCGTAGGAAGAGAACATCATTCAGCACCCCCATAATTTTTCATATGCAAAGAATGGCATTTAATACAAAATTATTTATCATGCTAATAAACCAAAAGAACCAAGTGATTCTATACAAAAATTGAAAGTTCAATGTCTCATTCAAATATTATTAGACACTCTAAAATAACTTTGAGTAACCTGGCCAAAAAAGTAGGAGATGGAAACTTACAGAAAAGACATGGAACCTATAAAAGTAAAATGAAAATTCTAGAAGCAAAATACACAATTACTGAAATCAAGAATCTAATAAATGAGTTTAATTTGAAAATTAGAGCAGAACTGAGGATTAGAAAAATGGAAGTCAGGTCATTAGAAAGAAAAGAGAGAAAAATACAGTAGTGTGCATGGAATATATATGGGATGTTGTAAGAAAGGTTAACATGCATGTAATTGGAATCCCAGAAGCAAAGAGAGAGAATTGTCCAATAATATTTGAAGAAATACAAAGAAAACCACACGTAATTACACCAGAGGCAAACCACTAAAACTCTAATACAAAGACAGAACATTTTTAGATCAGCCAGAAAATAGAAAAAAACATTATTTTCATGGAAGCAACAACAAAACTTATAGCAAAAACTTACGGTGAAAGTTAGGATACTGTGGAATATATATACCAAGGGACAATATCCTTAATAAATAAAAGTTAAACAAAGACATTTTCAGGCAAACACAAAATGAGAGAATTTGTTGCCCACAGACCCACACTTAAATATTTAAACAGTGTTTTCAGGTGGAAAAAATATAATCCCATATGGGAAACATTGGTGTACAGAAAGGAATGAAGAGTACTATAAGAGATAAATATGTAGATAAATATAAAGATTGACATTGGAAGCAATTATTTCATCTTGGGATGTTCAAAATAGATTAGATAGATAGGTATCAAAAATAATGCAAAAGACAATAGAGATAAAGTAAGGTTCATGTACTTTTTTGTAAACTGGTAAAAGTGATAATTGAAAGTAGAGAGTGATAAATTAATAATTCATGCTGTAATCTTGGAGTTAATTACTAAAAAAATACTGCAAACATCCAACTACTAAGTCAATAAAGATTGCTTGCTATTCTGACCATCCTACCGTCAGGACTTCCTGAAGATAGGCCCAGCACCGATTCTCACGATCCCCCCTGGAGAAGAGGCGCTCTGCACATGCGTGCACCCTGGCTTGCACTTGTAGGGAAGCACAGCACTCGCATTGTTCTATTCAAATACATCCTCTGTCCTCACTCTGTCAGTGAATCTTGGCTTTTTCCACCTTGGAGGATGGGAGGGAAAAAGATTGTGTAATTGAACGGCAAACTCTGCACAATGGGCCTAGGACTTCTCTGTAGATTGAGGGGCAAGATCACATACTTCTTAGCCTAAACTGAGAAGTGTACGGGGGGTGGGGGGCGGGGAGGAAGGGATCTTGTGTAATACTCTGTTCCAATGAGATGTTTTCATTTGCTCTCTCCTTTAGCCATATTTGTCTAGTATGTCAGTAACACAATCAAGCCCCTGGATTTTCCTACTAGGATTGTCTGCACTAAGGCAAGACAGTGAACTTTAAAAAGCCACACGTCATCTTCCATTTGGATAGTGATTTAAAGTTTATAACGCATTTTTCACATTAATGAGCTTATTTGCTCCTCATCAAAACCCTGTGAGGTAGTCAGAAAAGTTATAATTATTTTCTGTACCTCAGATTTTGTTAGTAAATTTCAGAATGCCAAAGAAAATTGCCCCACGTCACACAGTGATAGGACTCCCAGGTCACTTTTTAGGCATTCCAATTAAAAACCAAATGGGAGGAGAGGCTTTAAACGATCAATGTAGTTGAAAAAAATAGAACCTTACAAGTATCCTTGTGATTCCTGTTTCCTCACTGATCCTCCAAATCCTAGGTCATTGGAATTTACTCTATTTCATTTTTCACGTTTGAAGTCAGGACCCCTTTGAGTTTGTAGTTTTCTGTTTTTGATAGTTTCTCCTGTCCATCTGATGGTCATTACTTTCAGTAGTGATTCTTCTACTTTAAAGTTCTGCTGTTTTCAGAAAATACCTTAGTTTTTATTTATAATTTGCAAAGGAATTCCAATTCATTATGGCAATTTAGTTATTCATAATCTCACTCACTATAAATAACCATTGTTAATATTTTGATTTATAGTATTTTAATTTTTTTCTGCCTGTATTACATATGCATTTTCTTACAAAATTTTTGGCCAAATTTTTGTAATGAATTTTTTTTTCTTAAAAGTATATGGACATTTTCCTATGTCATTAATTAGTTCCATTGATATTATTTAAATGATATAATGATAAAGAAAATGAAATCATTTCTAATGTTATTGCATGATTTTGCTTTCCCCCAATATTTGCTAATAAATAGTGAGGCCATGCACATTTTTATACACAAATACTTAAATCTTTAAATACATGCACAATTATTTAATCAGGATAAATTCACGGAAGTGGAACTTCTGATTGAGCAATTTCTTAGTCAGCTGGGGATACTATAAAGTACTCCAGACTGGGTGGCTCATAAGCAGCAGAATTTTATTTGTCACAGTTCTAGAGTGGAGGCTGGAAGCCAGAGAACAGGGTTCTGGCGAGGGCTGTCCTTCAGGCTGCAACTGCTGATTTCTCATTGGATCCTCACTTGGCGTAAAGAGTGCAAGCTGGTGCTCTGGCCTCTTCTTATAAAGGCACTTATCCTGTTTATGAGGAGCCCATCCTCATGACCTAAACACTTTCCAAAAACTTCACATCCTAATACCATCTCATTGGGGGTTACATCTTAACATTTGAATTTGAGAGTGGGAGGAGAAGGCAAACATTAAGTCCATAGTAATCAAGAAGGCAATTCTAAAAGACATTTTTTTTTCACATAGATCACTAAACAAGCTTCCAGAAAGGTGGTACTAATTCACAATCTGATCTAGTTGTTGTTGTTGTTGTTGTTTCTTTTTCTTTAAGTTTCTGCCCTGATTTTTCTCATTGCAGATTTATACATTGCTTTTCATTATTTTCTGTAGAAAATAATTATATGAGAAAAGTGAAACATTATTTGAAAAGCAAACACGAGAACATATTTTTCTGTCTCCTACTTTTGGATGTCTCTGTGAAGTGTTAAGAGAGTCAGGCATTTCTCAGTCTTGATTACCACAGTCTTTCAACTTCCTAGGAGCATTTCTTTGTGATCCATCCAGGTTCTGTAAAAAATCTGAGGGCTCACGCGAATGCAGAAAACATCACCTCAAAGGGTATTTTCCGTTCTGTGATTTTCCCACAGATCTCCGACGGGTCAAAAGCTGCAGTTCTCCCAAGTTGCCACTAAGTGTCAGGCAGGGAATAGTCAATAGCATGTTTTGATTATTTTTTTCAGACTTGAAGTTTCTTTCACAGGGAAATGTTTGATAAGAAAGCTTATTAAATAAGCACACAGTGAAATTTCTGATCTACTTCTTTATAGATGCTGGGGAGAAAATAATAATGGTATGCATTTCTCACAAAATTAAAAAAAATCATCTTTTGATTCATAAATGTGTCTTTCTTCAGCTTCTTTTCCCCTTGTTCAGTTACTTGGTAGTTTGACCATTTTTCACTGTAGTTTTTATATTTACAAGGAACTCACCACAAAAGATCCCTGGATGAACATAAATCAGGCCCAAACACTCCAAATTAATAAACTGTCTAAAAATAAAATATTCATTCAACTCTAACTACGGAGTTGAAAGGACTGAGGTAAAATCACTTCATCATTTGTCAGGATTTGGGTCATCTCAAAAAGACAGCCCTATCAGGCAGTCGTTAAAAAAATGATTCAAATAAAAAAAAACATATGGCTCAACATAACATTGTTGTCAACAATTTTATAAATAACTCTTTCTGGGAGATGTGAGAACCCTGACGTTATTTCCCGCTGTTTAGAAATTCAGGGTAGGGCAAAAGTAAGTTTACAGTTATGAGTACATGAAACACAGTTTATTCTTGTATCATTATATATTAATAATTAATTTTTCATACAGATAACTGTAAACCTACTTTTGCCCCACCCTGTATTTTCTACCCAGATCAACTCCTAATTCCAGATTAGAGATGTTGACAGTTATTGTATAAAATTCATACTTAAAGAAACAGCCCAAGAAATGTACACACTTTGGTGAAATAGCCAAACAGCCTGTAGAATTAGGAGCATTCTATTTCTATTTGACTTTGCAACACATGTAGATCTATTTTGAGGTTTATTTTTATTATTGGTTGAATTACATCCACCGAAAAAAGATATGTTCAAGTCCTAATTCCCAGTACTTCACAATGTGTCAATTGTAGAAGTAATTATTTAAGATGAGGTCATACTAGATTTGGGGTTACCTTCCCCAGTATGACTGGTGTCCTTATTAGAAGATAGCCAAATGGTGAAGACAGAAGCGCACAGGGAGAATACCACACCATGATGAAAGAAGAGACTGGAGTTTACAGCTATATGCAAAGGAACTCCAAAGATTGCTAGCAAATCCCCCCAAACTAAGAAGAGGCAAGGTTTCAGAGGGAGCATGGCTCTGTCAACATTTGATTTTGGACTGATAATGTCCAGAGCTGTGAGATAGTAAGTTTCTATTGTTTGAAGCCACCCAGTTTTTGGCACTTTGTTACAGCAGCCCTAGGAAATGAATAAAACTTTCTTTAGAACAGCAGAAATTTGTTAAAACTTCTTAAAATTGTACCCATTTACGAGTTGGAGAACTAGTTTGACAGTTTATTAGGATTGATAACTCACCATGTATAATATACAAATAAACATATATTCAGTATTTTCCAAATTGCACTAAAAGACTTTCTTCTTCATCTGTCAGCAAATTTGTTTTGTAATGACACAACTTTGTGCTCTCATGGATTGCCATCTGATGGCTGTGGAAATCAACAACACTACAGCATGCTCACAAATGGTGAAGTATCCATTTGGTGTCTCTTTAGGTTTGCTTGCCTACGCGCTGACCTTTCTCTGCAGACATCCAGGCCCTTCAGAAGGCCTGACAGGGCCAATCTTGACAACTGACAGGTGTGAGAAGCACCCAGACTTAGTGTGATACTGGGATCGCATCATACCACACACAGTGTATCAAGTAGAAATTTATACTTAGAAGATGCCCCATAAATATCTGTTGGATATGTTTTTGAAAGAAGTTAGTTAGGAAAATATTTTGCTGAAGTAAAACATGTTTATTAATTTATTCACTATATATGTATTGAGTAGTATGATAATATTTTTAGCTAAAAAAAAAGCATCACTATTTTAGAACAGAGAACAGAGAGCAGGAGAGACTGCTGGCATGGTCATACTTAGTGACTCATCCTCCTTATCAGTAATGGTCACATTTGCTCAACACATACTTGATAATTTGCTGCCTAAAATTAGTTGGGGGGTGTAATTTAAGGATTAGATAGCACCATCACTTTAGGTGGCTATAATTTACTGATATTATTACATTGTTTTTTAGTGTTGCTGTGGTCGATGGGTTTTCAAAGTGTTGATAGGCAAGAAGCATGACCAGCCAGACACCATTTCCTAAACAGCAAATTGGCTGTTTCTTGAACAACAACAACAATAAAATGAGTATGCTCATAAAACTCCCAAAATTTCCCCTAACGGGAAGGTTGTATATGTGAGACCTGGGATTCTTTCAAAGAAGGTATACAAATCTAAATTATTATCCAAATCACAAAACAACCACTTATTTGGGGTTCATAATGTGCTCATTCTGGAGGTGAATTAGCTCATTCCTTCCTCACCACAGATCTATGGGGGAGGTGCTGATGCAAAAAGCAAAGCATGAAAGGTTGGTAACTCACCTGGATCTGACGGCTGGTAAATGCTGCAGTGGGGATTTAAGCAGGGATTCTGACCCCAGAGCCTGCAAGCATTTATTGTGCATGTGTGGTGTACCGGAAGTACCACTGTGAACAAGGCAGAGGGCATGTGAGGAACTGGAGTTTGTATTCTCACAAATCTAATCATTTCAGTACCAATCATCATTTTCTTTTCTCCAGTGTTTTTCTCTTTCTCTCATTTAGTGAGCTGTCTCTCATCCCCGATGTGTCATCAGCGATTGCACTGATTTGGGTGGTTTATGCAGTTAAAACATCAGGTGTGATGAGATTGTAATTGTTTGTGGGCCCCTGACTAAAAAGTCGATGCCACTAAACCTTTCATCTACTTTGTACAGTTCATTCACAAAGCGAGAAGCACCATCTGACTAATGTTCTGCACATTATCATTTCACTTCCAAATGTCAAGTACTATTTTTTAAAACTAAAGTAGTTAACAACACAGCAAAAATTCTTCAAGTGGGTTACAGTTGAGGTATTCACAGGCACATAAATTGTGGCTTCATCTGACCCACTTTTCATGTTTGACAATCATGGCTTTACTACCAATTGCAACTCAGTAAAAGTGACTTTAATATCAAAAGACTCCCATGAACATTTCTTCACAAACAGTCTTTGTGCAACGAACACAGAGCTATACATTTTTTTTTTCATAATTGGCAGGCAAGGATTCTGTTCTTGTTTAGGTCAATTTGAACTCTCAACTTTGCTTTGCATTTTCAATTCCTGTGCTTTCTTTTCCATCATGAGTGCATTTATTTATTTTTAAAAGATTTCATTTATTTATTTTTAGAGAGAGGTCAAGGGAGGGAGAAAGAGAGGGAGAGAAACATCAATGTGTGGTTGCCTCTCATGTGCCTTCTACTGGGGACCTGGCCTGCAACCCAGGTATGTGCCCTAGACTGGGTATCACACTGGCAACCCTTTGATTCACAGGCCAGCACTCAATCCACTGAGCCACACCAGCCAGGGCTCCATCATGAGTTTAAATCAAACTGAGCAAGTTAATCTCTGACTCTTAGAAAAACATTTCTAACCAAACAGTGAGCAACATCACTCTCTAAACACTAGAGAAGGTGTTTGTTTCGGCCAAGATATATCTACATCTTTATTGGAAGAGCAAAAAATTGATATTTATTGTTCTCTAAACTGGCATTGGTCCATATTTTGGCTACCAGACACTTCTTGGTGCCATTTACTTTTCTTCCCCCAGGCTTGCGTCTTTCCCTAGGTTTGGCGTCTTTCTCCTCTCAAGATAGCTTTCTTCTTGGAGTTGTCTGCATTCATACGGCATGGGCATGCATGGTCAGGAGGAAGAGACCCAGGTGATTGCATTTAAGTCTGTAGAAATATTCCAGAAATCTAGAAGAGTCTTCTAGAAAATCTATTGTGAATGATACTGTCATCCCTTTCCCAAAATTGTCCTGTTCCCCTTAACATTCCACCTGTGCTGATTTACCTGTGTTTAGACATAGCAGCACCTGATTCTTGAAAACTTCTCCCAAGTTACACTAAAAATTGAGCAGAGAATCATTTTCACATTGAAGACCATAAAAAGAGTTTGGGTTAATAAAATCAAATTGTTTTTATTGTTACCAAATTTAGGTCTAAGAACAGCCAGTTTCCTACCAACTTAGCACATTTACTCTTCCAAGTCAAAGAGCACATTTGATCTGTCTTTAATGCAGCGGTCTTAATGTAGGGCCGAGCACACTCTGGCACTCAGTAGCAATGACTGACTTACTGACCAGCCTGCAACTGTCTGTCTGAGGTTGCCAAGAAGGTTTGGCACACGTGTCCTCAATTAACAGATTGGATAGTTGCTAATTATCTGGATGAGGGATTTGGCTCCCTGAGCTTGCCTTTTTTTTTTTTTTTTTTTTTTTGAAAACAGGAAGAAAAGATTCCACCATAGTGTTCTGAATTATTGGAATTTGTCCCCTGTGGCCTACCATGTTGTCACACTGACATTTTCTTATTTTTGAGGTGAATTTGGAGTTTAGAAAATTAATCTAATGGATTAAACAAATGACTTAATTTTGAAAGTGCCATAAGTCTGAATGCACTAATTGTGATGAAGACTTTAGAAATGCAGGTTTTGGGAGAATGTTATTTTCAGGATATTTAATTATTTCCATAGTTAACATGTTGTTTGTCTAAACTGACTTTCATCGCCACCCAGTGTACTTCTGTTGCCTTCCTGTATCACAGCTCATCCTCATCGGGAATACAAACTCATTTGACATTAGTACAACAAAATCGCACTGCGAAAGAGAATTTTTAGCCAAAATATGGAATATAGTATGCATATCTAAACAGTATACAAAAGTTACTTAGAAATTCCTTGGGTTTTTAATTCTTATTATAGCCTATTTTTAAGAACATATAATGCACTTTGTTAGTAAGTAAAGTACAGGGAACATCTTACTTTGATGATGAAGAATCTTGTTGAATCTCAAAAATTTCAATTTTAACATTAATTTTCATCATAGTCTACAGGATAAATAAGCTGGCCAGATGTACACCAATTTCAATCTTTGAAAGATTTTTTATGTCATAAAACATACAAAAATAAGATTAACAACAAAAAACAAAACAGCTACAATGACAAAACCTAGACAGAATATCAATTCTTACACTACACTTCCCAAGACTGAAAATAGTTCTCTTACTTCCCATTTATGTGATCAGGGTCAATATTTAAGCCTTCTGTGCCTTTTTTAAAAAATGGATTTCTTAACCAGAAAATTTAGTTTTATAATCTAATCTTGAGTTAGACCAAATCTTCACTAGAGAGTTAAACCTGAGAATATTAATCTTTGTGAAGAAATTGACATACCAGTTAGGATTAGTCACTCTCTGCCTCCAAAATACATTATGTGACCTTTACTTAGATGATAGTTCTGTCTTATATTTCGTTATGTACACAATTACCCATATCTGAAATCTAAAACCAAGACCACATAGTAAACTTTTCCCATAATTAAGCAATTCTGCCCTATCCAACAGTCATTCTCATCTTTACCAAAGGCTTGCAAACTAGATCTTACAATGACATCTTACTTCACATTACAAAATATACAGAATCATGTATCTAGAAAGATAGAAAGAGAATTACGTGTTTATTCCATTGTTTTTCCTCCAGAAGTTGTAGACATTTCCTAATTCACATGAAGCCCAATCACTGTGAGAAATATAGGTGCTTCCACCATTCCTAGTTATCTGGAGAATATTGATTGTCTGTTTCCCATTCACAATAGTCAACAGCCATGTTAAACTATATAAGCATTCACATAGGAGTTAAAGAAAAATCAAGAAATACTCCAATCACCAATGCTGTATGTAATCAAAGCTCCCTTGATTAGATAAGAGGAAAGATGGGGTACTAGACAGCCTATGCTTCTTATAGGGATCCAAGTAGGAAACAAAGGGACCTATGAAAGTTTTGTGATAACAAAAGAAAAAAGGACCAGCAGTGTTTAGGAAGAAAGTAGGTTCTTCTTAGGGCAAAATGAAGAAGGGGATTCATAGTATTTACAAGTCTCTAACCTTTAGCAAAACCATGACCAATTCTGTTAAAATGATAACTGTTTGCAAAAAAATCTTTGTCTTTCTGTAGATCATTCACCCCTAATCTTTCAGTGCTTCTCCAGAGAAATCCAGACTCTCTCATATTTTTTAATTGTATATGTGCTCCCATCAGTAGTCAGCAAATTACATGTAAGAACATATCTAGGTCTTAAAGATATCTGAGGGGACCCTAGCAATTTAAATAATATTCTAATTGACTGAGGTGACCAAAAAATTCCAAAGTCCTATTTACATGCCAACATACATTACATATAATATTGGGGGGGGTGGATGTTTCCTTTATTTTTGAAAATTCATATTTAATCAGAAAAACTTAACCAGGAAAAAGAAAACCACAAAAACAGTTCACTTAACTCTCTATTCCCAACCCACCCCTACTGTCAACCACCAATCTGTTCTCTTTATCTATAAGGTTGTGTTTGTTTGTTTTCAGATTCCACATATACAAGAGATCATATGGTATTTGTCTTTTGCTATCTTATTTCACTTAGCATAATGCCCTGGAGGTCCATCCCTGTTATTGGAAATGATAAGTTTTATATTTTTTGTGACTGATACACATACCACACACACACACACACACACACACACACACACACACACACACGGTCCAGTGGAAGTAATACCTGCTTGAGTGTGGTTGGTAGGGTAATAATAGGGGTGTAAAAATTTATAGTTTTAATTTAAACATTTCACCTAAAATGCCATATGGTGTGCTTGAGTGTGATATTGTTATGTTATAGAACTACATGCTTACACTTTTGGAATAAAAGATTTTGTAATAAAAAGGGGTGTTATTTGTGCTGAAATTTATATATATATATATCACTTTATATATATTTATATATATCACTTTATATATTTATATATGTATATATATATCACTGTTCCTTTATTCATTCTTCCATTGTAGTGTTTGCATTTATTGAGATCAAAACTCAGAAATGGAACTGCTAGATCATAGGGTAGTTTTACTTTTAATCTTTTGAGGAACCTCTGTATTGTTTTCCATAGCAGCTGCACTAATTTACATCCCCACCAACAGAGCACAAGCGTTCCCTTTCTCCACATCTTTGCCAATACTTGTTGTTTCTAAATTTCTAATCTTTTTGATAAAGCCATTCTAACAGGTCTGAGGTGGTATTTATTGTCATTTTGATTTGCATTTTCCTGATGATTAATGATGCAGAACATCTTTTAATGTACCTCTTGGCCATCTATATGTCGTCTTTAAAAATGTCTACCAGGTTTTTTGCCAAATCAGATTGTTTACTATTGTTTGTCTCTTAAGTCTTATGGCTTCTTTTATATTTTGAGTATTAGCACCTTTATCAAATATATTATTTCCAAATATTTTATCTTATTCAGTAGTTTGCCTTTTCACTTTTAAAATGGTTTTCTTTAATGTATAGAAGATTTTTAGCTTGATGTGGTCCCACACTTATTTTTGGTTCTGGTGTTGGAGTCAAAAAGATCGTCACAAAGACCAATGTCAGGAAGCTTATTGCCTATGTTTTCTTCCAGGAATTTTATGGTGTCAAGTCTTTCATTTATTGTGAGTTAATTTTTGTGTATGGTGTAGTGGTGTAGTTTCATTCTTTGGCATGTGGTGGTGCAATTTTCCCAACATTATTTTTTGAAGAGATTATTCTTTCCCCATTGTATATTCTTGGCTCCTTTGTTGTAAATTAATTGGCTATATATGCATGAGTTGATTTATGTGCTCTCTATTCTCTGTTTCTGTATGCTAATACCCTACTGTTTTAATTAGTATAGTTTGTAATATAGTTTTAAATTAGGAAGCATGATGCCTACAGATTTTTACCCCTTCCAGATTACTGTGGCTATTCAGGGTATTTTATAGTTTTATACAAATTTTAGGATTGTCTGTTCTACGTCTGTGAAAAATGTCATTGGAATTTTTATAGAAATTTACCAAATCTGTAGATTGCTTTGGGTAATATAGGCATTTTAGCAGTATTAATTCTTCATATTTTTCAATATAAAGGTCTTTCACCTCCTTAGTTAAATTTATTCCTAGATATTTTATTCTTTTTGATCAATTGTATATGGGATTGTTTTCTTCTCTTTCAGATAGTTAATTATTAGTGTATAGCAATGCAGTAGTTTTTGTGTGTTCATGCCCTGCCAGGCACTAGTTTATACATAGCCCCACGGGTCTCAAGAACAGAGGTCACTCTAATTCATTAAAAACAATAAACTCAACGAATATGAAAGCCAACCATTAAGATAAAAGTGATACAGTTCTAATGGATAAGTGGTGTTCTTCCTGCCCCAGACTGCAGAAAATCTTAGCACTAGCCAATATATATTTAGTTCTTATTCTGTGCCATTTTTTGTAGCATGAATTTGTCATTTGACTCATTAACCCTATGAGATAGGTAGTTATCTTCCCATTTAATAGGAAACAAACTGAGCTTTAAAGAAATTTGGGAATTCACTCAAAGTCATGAAGCTACTAAAGAGAACAACTGAGATTAGAATTCAGATTTGTCTGACTCTAAAGACTTAGATTTCATTGCAGTTTTATGAGGCTGGAGAGATTGGAAAAAAAAAAAAAAAGAACAGGAGCAGTTACTTAAACCTTCTGTGCCTTAATATCTTCACCTGTAAAATGGAGATGACATAATTCTACCTGTCTCATAAGGGTAAGGCGATTAAATGAGCCCATTATTGTAAAAAATTGTTAGCTATTATTAATTGGGGATTTTTAGTTGCTTTTGATTTATTTAAGTTTTAAGTACACTATATATAGCAAATTGCCCAATGTGGAGTAATTTAGTACCTTTAATTTGAAAGAAAAAAGCCTTTTAGAGAAACTACCTTTAGAAGGTGGTCAGCAATTGTTAATTTCTAGAGCTGAATATATTATTGCTTCACTTTGATATGCTCTCCAAGATCAGCCTCTTAGTCAGACAAATACGGCTTCCTGAAGAACACTGAGAGGCTGCGACCTGGATTCACCTTGTTCTGCTCAGACAGGGAAGCTCAGAGGGCCTGTGGCTTTCAAGGCAGGAGAAAAATGGTTGTCCTAAAAATTCTAAGATAGGGATTGTAGTTCTGGGCCCCACACAAGCTACAAACCCTAGATCTGAAAAACACGTTTGGGACTATTATTCTTGCCTTCTGTCAACTCTGCAAGCTGCCTTTGGCCAGAGGTGGGGGTGAGGAGTTGCTCTCAGGACAGGACTCTGACAAAGTGTGGGGCAAACAAGTGGGGAGGCCTGGTCCTCACACAGGCACTGAAGTGAGTCTTGAACTAGCATCCAGAGAAATCAGTGCCCAGAGGAGGAGGACAGACTTTGAATAGATGTTGGTTTCAGATTGCCCTGAGTCTTCAGGTTTAAGGGAACAATGTGCAGGGATAGCAGCAAGGAATGGAACCCTTTAGTGGACCAATTAGATAGGTGAAAGGTTAAGTGGCCTGCTAAGTTCATTCAGGTAGCCTGTGCTAAAGGTAGGACCAAAGCTCTAGTTTCCTAACCTCTCAGAAAATGCTCTTTTAGTTCCCTTCCAGGTGCTTTCAGAAATTCGGTTAGAGCTATAATGGTGCCTGTAATTCTTTTATTTTTATTTTTCAATTACTCTGGACTTCCAATATTATTTTGTACTAGTTTCAGGTGTACGGCATAGTGGTTAGACAGCCATATGCTTTACAAAGTGTTCATCCCGACATTTCCAGGACCCCCCTGTGGTGCCTATAACTCTTGATAAAACTTTAGTTAGATGCTAATGTTGCAAACCTCATCAGTGTACTATATCTTCTTCTTCAGGGGGGATGTGCACGTGTCTGGGTGGAGGCCGCCCGGAAGAGTGTAGCTTCAGAGAAAAAGTCTCGAGCTCTCCTCGACAACGTGTGCAATAGTGAAATATTGCACTCTGGTCCACTCCTGCTCTCTAGCTATACCACTTTTATTTCTGGGCACTGACAAATGCCGAAGACACCAAAGGAAGCTTTCTACACACTTAGCAAGCCACTCGATACCCAGGAGGGTGGTTTGGAGAGCTGTCTCCCTGAAATTAGGGAAGGCAAAAGTGTTCTCAGTATTTCTTCTGGAGGCATGGAAATGAATACCTTGATCTTTTCCCTCCAGCAAAGATTGTCTGCTAATACCCAAACTACTTTCAGATTTATTGTGACAAGTGATACAGTATCATGTTCAAGGAAGAATTTTGGAATGCGTGCCTTGGAAACTTTTTTTTTTTGTTGCCCATCTGTTTTGCTTGTCGCAATTCCTGTTTGTTTAAGATGTACGTGTGCCAGAAATGTGGAAAGAATGTGTGTAGCGACAAGTGCAATCGAGCCATTTTCACACTGGACTTATGGGAAGCATGTGCTGCCCATCTGTGAAGTTTTCATTTTATGCAAATTTAGAAAATATATTCTTATGTCATGTTGCCTTAATGCCCAGGGGTAGATTGGAACATACATAAGGAAGAGAGAGACAGGGAGGAAATAACCTCACTCCCAGTGACAGGGTGGCCTTGCTATGACAAAAGGAAAGTCTGAGATGCATGGTGTTTGTCAAAAGTGGAAAGCCTAAGGGAAATTTCCTCTCCAAGAGTGTGGTATGCAGCAAAACAGTGTATCTTTAAGAAGATTGATTTTTAATCTGTGAATGAGATTGTAAGAGCTCCTTTCTCAAGCAGCTTTGAATGGCAGAAAGGCAGAGTACATGCTTATCTGTGATTCTTTCCTCTCTTTTGGAACATTCTGTGATGAGGACCTCAGGTAGTCTCTGAGCTCTGGAGCAGAACATTTTTAAGGAGGACACTGGTGTGTTGTCAGGTCAGGGAGTGTTTCTGAGGGGTCATTCTCACCGGATCTTGAAGACTATGACTGGAGTCTTACTTAATCTCCATGTTTCAACTCAGTCGATAAACACGTTAAGCTAAAGTCACCACGAGTAAATGGGGAAAGGAACTGCTCTTAGAACAAAGCCCTGTGGACTTAATGTGATTTAAAGAAGCTCCCGGGGTCTCTGACTGTGTGGGGGTTGTCCTGAGACCGGGCCAGGCTAAGGGTCTGATGTATTGAGAGTACTTGCTTCGTTAGTGTCTCCACATTCACTCTTCATGTTTCATTTCAGCATGACTAGAACCACTTAAAAGTTATCTAAATCTATTCTTAGTCTTCAAGGCAATAACATAATAAAAAGCTGAATGTAAATAAAATTGTATACAAGTAAGATCGGCAGGACTCAAAAAAACAGGGGTCTCAGGGAAGCAGCTGGAATGATAGGGTCAGTGGCGTTCTGGCTGCACAGATCTGGTGCGCTAAGCTCAGGGAAGGACTAAGCAGAAGACCAGGGTGGGCATCACGATGCATGGCCTGTGCAGCCCCACACGGCCCCGTGCTTACAAGGGTCCTGAGCTTGGTTTAATGTTCTGCTGTCGCCATCTTGAAGTTCTTAATGATTTTTAAACAAGGCCTGAAAATTATGTAACTGGCCCTGTTGCAGACAAATACAAGGGAATATTTTCAAACCCAAGCAGAGCCTGAGAAAGAAGCTGGAGAGGAAAGGTCAAACCCAATGAACAGCAGGGCTGTGTGTGACAAGGGTCCACTCGCCCTCACTGTGTCATCAACTCTTCACATCCTCTAATACGCAGTGGGAACCTAGAGCTTCCAGCCATGTCCCTCCTACCTGGGCTTTGTGGTGCTCGTCCTCACGATCAGGGACTCCTCTTGGCCACTGCCAGCTTGGCCTTGGATCATCATCTACTATTTTGCTGCTGCCAATTGTCTGGAACTCCTCAACACCATCCTCTCTCTTAAATGCTGCCGCATTGACATGGGGGTGGCATTGGGGAGTGAGTGTTAGAAAATTCAAGAGCTCTACTTAGGTTGTTTTAGATGCCTATTTATAAGCTAATGGAGGTATGGAGTAGGTAGTTGGATGTAAGTGTCAGAATTCAGATAAATTTAAAGGTCCCATATCTGAATTTCACATATCCACTACCATTGCTACACAATGACCCAAATATAGCTTAAAGATTACTCTTCTTAAGAAATCAATTAGATCTTAGCTAATGTCCTCTTTTACCTGTTTAGGGTGGGGGAAACAACAGGGTCCCTTTATTCTTGCACTTATATTTATTCCACTTGTACATAATGATAAATAGGTCACTAGGTGACAGCAGAAAGCTGGGGGATGGCTTGAGATAGAGGTGAATATTAGGATGCAAAGGAGCAGCTGGAGATAGCCACACTTGGCTGAGTGTTCTTAATTGTCATTCCCGGACTCTTGTGCCAGCCTGCTGAGTTTGGCTTATGATGGTCTTGCTACCTGAGAGTGGGTCAACTAGCTCAGTGTCTGGCACATACCAGAAGCTCAATAAACATCTGTTAAATCAACAGTATGTCCTCAAAAAAATCCCCCACAAAAACCAAACCCTGTCTTTAAATTAAATATAGGGTAAGTTACCAAAGGTCATCCAGACCCTAGGAAGCCCTAGTCATAGTCAGAGCCTCTGTATTCCTAAGTGAAATTTTGTTGCTACTATCGTTCATATTACTCATTATGGGTTTACCTCATGTGTCATGCATGCTGGAGAAAGCGGGGCGGGGGGGGGGAGAGACAGAGACAGAGAGAGAGAGAGAGAAAAATGATGATGAGAAATACCTTTTCATTTTTTTGCACTTCTCCATAAAGTTTAGTCCTTAAAAATGCATCTCTAGTAAATTCCATGAGACCCTCCACTCTCTCCTCCCACAAGGAGCTAGTTAGCTGTGCTTGTATTAATCACAAAGCAGAAAATGGGCAGAGCAGAATGGTGCATCTTTTGTTCACAAAATAAATAGGTTGTATTGGTAAAACAAAGTTTAGATTCTCTAAGGCACAAAATTTCTAAAGCCAACCAACCTCCTATTTTCTTCTACATGAATTTTATGACCTCAGAAGCACTACATTCCATTTGCTTACGCCAATGTCCTAGGAATTATTGTTGATTCTTTCATTTCCCCAAATTAATTCACCAGCCAGTCTTATTGGCTTTTCTTCTGAAATCGCTCAAACTACTCTTTAACTTCATTCTGATATCCCTAGTCTAAGCTACCATCATTTCTTTCCTGGACTTTTGGAAACATCCTCTCAATTAATTTTCTTGCATCCACTTTGCCCTCATCCAGTACCTAATCCAGTTCCTACACAGCAGTCACAGTGATCATAATCATCTGTGCCTCAGTTTTCTCATGTGTAAAATGGGAAGAGTAACAGTACTTTCCATGTAAAGTTCTTGTGAAAATCACACAGATAATAAAAGTAAAGCACTTGATACAGAAAAAAACTGGTGGTTTCCAGTTGGGAGGGAAATAAGGGGCTGCATGACAAGGGTGAAGGAATTAAGAAGTACACGGTGACAGTTACAGAACAGTCACAGGGATATAAATTACAGCATAGGGAATATAGTCAATAATATTGTAATAACTGTGTATAGTGTCATATTGTACTAGACTTATCAGGGGATCACTTTGTAAATTATATGGTCTAACATGCTGTACAGCTGAAACAGATATAATATTGAATGTCAACTGAAACTGAAAAATAAAACATTTAAAAAGAAATAAAATAAAATATTAGGGGAAAAAACCCAAGAAATAAACCACTTAGAATAGTACCTGCCCCAGTCAGTTAGTTGCTGTTAAGATAATTAAACCCTTAAACAGCCTTCCGATTTTCAGCTTGCCATCTCTAACCCCACTATTACACGTACCCCAGAAATTCTGTGGACTGTAAATCTGATCCTGTCATTTCAGAAGCTCTCCACTGCCTTCGAGATGAACTCAAACTTCTTAGCCTGCAAGCATGATTCTTTATGATCTATCCCTTGCCTACCTTTCTTGCCTCACCTTTTGCCACAGTTTCTTCCACCTGTCCCCATTCTGCGCACACATTCACCTGCAGCTTGCCACACTCCAGCTGCACCGAACTTCAGTGCCTGTTCCAGAAAAGGCACGATGTACTCTTAGTCTAGATCTTCCTTCCTTCCTTCCTTCCTTCCTTCCTTCCTTCCTTCCTTCCTTCCTTCCTTCCTTCCTCCTTCCTTTCTTTCTTTCTTTCCCACTATCCCACCTTTTATTCAACAAATGATAGATCTTTGCAAATGTTTTACATCTGCCTGAAATGCCTTTCTCTCTTCTCCCCCATCCCACTGCCTCCCTGCCAGACACACCAATGTCCCCATTCACAGATAACTATCACTTAGCATTTGGAACATAGTACATTCTTGGCCACGTCCAGCTTTCTCTGAACCCAACCAAGCTGAGTTAGGCTTGTTTCCGGCATGCTCCCATCACATCCTTTATTCACATCTGTGGTGGAACCCAGAACAGAATGTGGAAATGGAGAGCTTAGCTGAGGCCAAAGAGAACGGAAACAGCATCCCAAAGGAGATCTAAAACATAAACACAATTTACAAAAACGTGATTGAGAATTGGTTACCTGAATTTTCAATGCCTTCACCTATATCAAAGATCTAAAGGAGTTAATTAGATATTTGAGAGGGATCAGGGAACATTCCTCTGGGAAGGGTTTTACTGTAAATCCAACATTCTCTACATAAAGAAGGAGGTTGGAGGGGACAGAAATACTAACAGAAAAAGTGTGTCATAAAGAAGGTATGCACATGAGTTCTAGAATCTAGATTCCAGGGATCTCATCTCGTCACTCATTGTGTGAGTCATTTGAAAGTCACTAGGGTTTAAAAAGGTAAAGTTGACTTAGATCATGTCAATGGTTTTCCATGCCCTAACAGCCACAGTTCTATAGTTTAGGTAAAGAGAAAATCGTATCAACAGCTTTTCTAACAAGAGGATTAGATGAGATACATCTAATCCTTTTAGTTTATCAATTTTTTTTTTAAATTTTGGCAAAGAGAGAGAGAGAAATATTGAGTGTCCTAAAAGAAGAAAGCATTTAGAACTGAATATTCAATTCTGAACATACTGTAGCCAAATATCAATTTGAGTGCAGTTATTTTGCATGGCTTTTCTCTGAATTAAATTTCTGCTCCAGTTATAATGCTTTACATAACTGTATCATGAGTGGCTCTGGTCCTTAAGCTGCCTTTCACTGCCAAGCATCCCCCTGTAGAGAGTTGAATGGTGGCCCCCATTACAATATGTCCGCATTGTAATCCCCAGGACTTGTAAATAGGACCTTATTTGGCAGAGGGGAAAGTTTTCACAGATATAATTAAGACAAGGGGCTCCAGATGAGATCATCCTGGATTATCTGGGTAGGCCCTAAGTCCAATGACAAATGTCTTTATAAAATATTCACAGGGAGAAGAGGAGAAGGTCCTGGAAGACAAGCAGAGATTAGAGTTACGTAGGAACAAACCAAGGAACGCTTGAAGTCAGCAGAAGATGGAAGAGGCCAGAGGACGTTCTCCCCGAGGGTCGTTTGGAGATAGCACGGCTCTGCTGATACCTTGATTTTTGCACTTTTGGTTTTAGAGCTGTTAGAGAACACACTTCTGTTATTTTAAACTCCCCAGTGTGTGGTAATTTGTTACAGTAGCTGTAGAAGACTAATATACCTCCTGTGATTTTCTTCTGAGCAGATCTTGTATTCTAGAATCATTTCTTACTGTATCTTACAGACCCAGCTGGGGGACTAGTTCCACCATTCAGTAAACCAAGGTCTATTGCATGTCTAATAATTGTGGATGGCACTCACATTTCTCTGGAGACCTTTCTACCTGGATAAAAACAGTGTATTATTTTTATAGCAGTCTGTATTTTAAGGCATTTTCAGGAACATTACCTCATTCCTCTAATGCCTCATTAAATAAATTAGAGGTATCATCACCTCCATTTTCCAGATAAGAAAACTGAGCAATAATAGATTAAGTGACTTACCCCAGGGCACACAAATAGTAATGGTCATGACACAGACAAGACTGAAACCCAAGTCTGTGACTCAACTGTCATTAATCTTCTCATTGTTGAAGGGCTCATGGACAGAGATCTTAAACATGGTAGCATATGAATGCTTCTCAAATCATAACAAAGAGGTAACCTGCAAAGTTTTCAACTAGTAGATAACTAATCCTCCATCAATATTATGAAAGTGGAAAGTCAGGTTCTTCACAGTGGTCTACAGGATCTGACCCCACCTCTTACCACAGCCTTTCCTCTCTCACCTTAACCCCAGCAAACCTCTCTTTGCTCCCTCAGCTGGAACCACCCCGAGCAGCACACTGCTGCTCTGGTGCTGGCCAGACCAGTCCCACTGGACACTAGTCTTTCCTTGGCCAGATGTATTCACCCGCCAGTTATCTGCATTACCAGCTCCCTCACTTCCTTTTGACTTTTGCTTACACATCACCTTCCCAGTAAGGTCCATCTCAACCCACTCTAATTAAAATGGAATCTTATCTTCACCCTCAATTCTCTTTAGCTTTCCTCTTAATTTTTCCTTATATCATTGTGTGTTCTACTGATCCCTGATAGATGGGTGAGACTACAAAAGGTACAATTGAAAACGGGTTGGAAGAGACAGTTTTATCCATGAAAACATCATGAACAAAGTAACAAGGAATAAAAGTATGGGGTTGTCCTGGAGCCAGTATAAAAGGCCAGCTGTGCACTTTGAAGTTCTCTGCCACAGGGTGTGTGCTGCTCGCGGCCAGGGCTTTGCTTCCTGTGCCTGAGGAGGCCATGCACTGGCCACCCCCAAATCAGAACATCAACGGCAACCTGCAAATATCAAAAGAGCATCTCTGACGGCAAAGTAAATAGTGATTTGAGAAGCCTTCTATTTTTATTTACACAGAAAAAAGACAATGTATCAGCAGAGTAGATAGTCTCAGATTAACTGCCTGAGACCTTTTGATATAATTAAGAAGTTGCTTCTTTGGAATTACTGGTGTGATTTGCAGGTCACAAGGGCAACCGCCACACCCACCTGTGACAGCTAGTGCAACTCAGGGGCTAGTACTGCACCTCCTCCACTCCCCAAGACTCATGGCTTGCTCAAAGAAAAGAAAGTAAAAAGTATTTTTAAAACATAGAATATGGATACAGTAAACCAAAACCAAGTCTTAGTGGAAGAGGTGTGTGTGCATATGTGTGTCCTCAGGACTTTGACCGAGAATCTTAAGGCTGACAATTAAATTGAAGTAAAAACTAAATGAGTTTCTGCCATCTCTAGTAAGGGCCTGGAAAAAGATGATTAACTGTTTCTTGATCATGTGGTTGGGGAATGCAAACTGAGTCCTTCTTTCTGTGCCCCTGTCCCCCCTATTTTACCCTGTGAGGAAACATGCCAGTCACAGCAGAGGAGAAAGGGAACTAGACTGGAGTCGCATGGGTCACACATATGGGCTGGCTCAGAGCTCTGCACTTTTACTTTCAAGGCGAGTGAGTTTGGATAAGCCCCTAGCCTTTCTCAGCCTGTTTTCTTGTCTCAAAGTACTACTGATCTTACCTATGTCCAAGACTTCTAGTAAGAGTCCAACTTGTCCACAGAAATATTAAAAATGTTCAGTATTGCATGGTGGGCTGGTCAGACTACCCGTGTTCAAATTCTGGCTCTGCTTCAAGGTAAATGTTCAAACTTCTGCGAGTTGTGTAAGGTCCCTAAGACTCAGTATTTTTCATCTGCAAAGTGGAGATAATAATAGTATGGTCCTTATAGACTTTTAAGGCTTAAAACAAACCACAGGAAACTGATCAGAACATGCACAGATGATATGAAGCTCAATGCATATTATAAATGCTATAACAATAGTTTGTGTAGCTGTTGGTTAATTAAATAATTGTTATTATTTAGTACAGGTGTTGGCATGCAGAAGGTGCTTAGGAAATAATAAGAGTGGATAAGCTCAATTTTGCAGCTAGCCACTTCCAGCACAAAGGTACTTCTTCCTTTTGTCAAGTATTCCAGCCAGAATGAGGTCTACCCATAGGGAGCATCGATCTAGAGAGCAACAGGTCAGATGCCAGGACAACCAGCTGTGCTGTGCTGTGCCAGGATTCCTGTCAGGGAATAAAAATGTTAGGGTGGCAACGTATTAATAAAGATGGACAGTTCTAGAAATGAAAGTCCTAGAGAGCCATATGGATCTCCTAAAAAATGGAGGATTACAAAGACTAACGTATAACTCGAGTCTACAGGCAGTTATTTCGTTTGGTTTTCCCAATAACCGCAGATCATCATTGTTACATATTTATGTATGAAGACACTGCACTTTACGTGGAAAAGCAAATTGCTCTGGATTCAAATTCAGAATCTCTGATTCTAGAACCCCTGTAAGTACTCACTCAGAAGGATAAAGTCCTGAGCAAGACCAAGACCTCTGCATTTAAAGCACTTACCAGTGTAACTGTGGAAGTTTAAAACAATTATGTGAGTGGTTGGAAGTTCAGGCAAAAATATAAGGGGCCCAAGTGGGAGTCATTAAATATTAGAATTTCCTGCACCAAGGTTCAAAAGACAGAGGTTACATGTGGGGAATTAAGATAGGATTTATCATGAGCTGGTCCTACACGAGACACTTGATTTTACTGGGCAGAACTAAGGTCAGGGTGTGGAGTGAGACCGTCCAGCGAGGGCAACAGAATGCCACAGCAGGAGTCCGTGAGCCCTGTGTTTCCCCAGTTCTGCCACTCGGTGGCCGTGTGACTGGGCAGGTTACTGATCTCCCAGCCCTTCTGTCTCAGAAGGATTGTGAGAATTAGAGATCATGCATGTCCAATGTCTCCGTGAATGGTGCTATTAGGATGATTCCTCCAGGTAGCTAGGGGTAAGAAGCACGGAGGAGAAAAATGGATGCCTTACTTAAGGGTATACATAAAATAAAGACAACATAGACAAAATTGAAAGAGGAAACAGGGAAGAAAATTTGTCCTACAAACACACCCATTCTAGTGCATGAACATGGACTCAGGCACATAACAAAAGCAGAAGCATTTTATCAGTGTCTTTGGGAGTGGGCAGGGCTGGAGACCATTTTCACTTTTAGGAATGAAAATGTCTCTGCTTTGCCAACTGCCTTCATTTTTTATATCTGGAGACTTACCAGGACAAGAAAAAGAAATACCTTCCCCTGTCTTCCAAATTTTTAGTCAGATATTAGTCAACTCTCATGAAATGTGGGGTCTGGTCAAGGGGCTGATCCCAGAAATGTGGTGTATTTCTCACAACCACAGGACTTAAAAAAAAAAAAAGCACTCCAAAACAAGCGGCAACCCAAAAAAAAAAAAAAAAAACAACATATTGCCATCCCGCAAAAAATCTAAGTGTGCTGAAAAAACAACAACATATGGCTGGGTGGGGTGTGACCAAAAGGAATATCGTTATCACGTTTTGAACATTCCTTTTACAGACTTGAGTGAAAAGAAATTTTCTAGGACAGAACATGGAGTCATCCCAAAGCCTGTCTTTTCTGAAAGCACAATTGGGGACAGGAAAAGCAAAGAAGGGTTTGTTCCTGGTGAGGGACAGTGGAGAGCCAGGAATGGAATCTCACCCTTGACCCAAGAATGGGCTGAAAAGAACCAAAGCAGACAGAAGAGGAAGAGATAAGGTCAGGCTCTCTGCTTTGTAATCAAAGTTCTGTTGAGATTAAAACAGAGAGAGAAATGGAATGTACTTGAACATGCTCATTATCAACACCAAAGCCACAATATACACCGATAATAGCTCTGGGGTGCCATCATTATGTACCTGGAATCTAGGTTTCATTTGAACAAAACAGAATCAGCTTCAAGTGCAGTGCTCTGCTGGGGATCTCTATTATATAAGTGTTTCATAATTCAAGGCAAAGTCACACAGCAAGGCTAGAAGAGTTTGGGGAAACGAGCTTTCAAACTTTGGGACTTTTGCTATTTTTTAAAACCTGGCCTGTTTACCTACTAGTTACGTAAATGAAGAGTAACCTGCAATTGAGCCCTGTCTCTGTAGACTGATATCTCTATGGATCCTTTATTCTTTCGGTGGGAAATTATAGAGCATGTCGTTTGGGCCTGGCCTGGAGATAGGAAGATGCTCAAGAAGCATTCCTGCTTCCAGTGAACTCACTGTCTAGGAAGGAAAGACTTATCACTAAACAGTAAATTCAAATTTAGTGCTTGTAGCATGATCACAAGTATGTAGTACAAAAAGCAGAATGCTCTCCATTTTTGAACTGATCTCACCCAGGTCTTGCTTCTCCTTTCCTGCTCAGCCACAGCTCCTGCTTGGTGGTGGCATAAAGAAATTATATTTGTCCATTCGAGGTATCTCAATATGTTTGGGTGTAAACATGTTCTTTAAGATAAACACAGTCTGTTCTGGATAAATATTAATTTAGGGGAGTTGCCCTGTAATAGAATATTGCAGACCAAGTAGTTTATTAGCAACTGAAATTTGTTTCTCACAGCTCTAGAACCTGGGAAGTTCAAGATCAAGGCATCAGAACAGTGCCTTCTGGTGAACACCTTCTTCCCAGTTCACTGTGTCCTTACATGATGGAAAGGATTAGGGAACTTTCTCAGACTTCTTATAAAAGGTCACTAATTTCATTCATGAGAGCTTTACCCTTAAAACTTAATCACCTCCCACAGGGGCACCTCCTAATGCTATCATTTTAGCTGTTAAATTTCAACATATGAATTTTGACAGGGACACCAACATTCAGACCATAGCAGAAGCTACATATAGTCACTTTTGGATTTCCTGTGACCCATTTGCAGCCCTTGTGTCTTCCTTTCCAGGAGACTAATAATTTCAAAGTAGGTGAGGGAGCAGGTGGTTGGGAGGTGTAGTATTCAAGTATCATTTTGTTCTACAGGGGGAAGAATATCTCATGCCTGCCTATGATGCCTCTGTAATCGATTCCTTGCTTGTCACTGGGTACTCTGTGCAGGGTCACCCCTTTGGACTTTATGGACACAACTGTGAATGAAGCCTAGAGTTCCTGTTATCTATGGTGTGCAAATCCCATTCTAGGTCTTTCCCAGTCCCTAGGGTCTGTTAGTATTTTAGCATTCCCTGTAGGGTGCCTGGAAATCCTGGCTCTGTGAATGCGAATGAGACTGTGAGTCTGCTCCCGGACCTCCCTGGGTAGATGCCTTCCTGGCTCATTCTGAACTACCTTCCATGTGCACCATCTTTCTCTGAACATAGAAATCTCCTAAGAGGCTTGAAATTATCCTAAGCTTCTGTAACGTAAGGAAAAGCCTCTATTCTCTGGATAGCCAAGAAAGTTTCTGGTCATTTCTAACTAGAGATTCAGGTTCTAGATTCTAACTACCAACACAGATTCAGCACCAATGATAGAGAATGCTCACCTCTGATTAAAGATTTTATTTATTTATTTTTAGAGAGGGAAAGGGAGGGAGAGAGGGAGAGAAATATCAATCATTGCCTCTCATAGGTACCCCACCAGGGACCGAAACTGCAACCCTGGCATGTGCTCTGACTGGGAATTGAACTGCCAACCTTTCCTTTCGGGGGATGACACCCGACCAACTGTGTCACAGCAATCAGGGCATCCCTGATCAGTTTTACCCTCTATTGCTCTCTCCATCTCCTTGGTCTTGCTGGGAGTGTTTTTAATCTTCCTGTAGGACAAGGACTCTCCTCTGTTGTGTCTGAACTTCCATGGAATTTGTAGTTCATTTCCATGAGGCAGCAAGTTGGAATGATTACAAAACAAAAACAAAGACATCAAATTACTAAATCAGTAAATACACCCAGAGGTATTTGAAAATAAGGCCTCTAAAACAGTGCTATGATAGATCAGACATTTTGAAGCAGGTGTCCTAACAATTCTAAAAATATAATGCTTCCATCCTTGATTTCTGTCCCAAAGTGGATTTTGGAGATAGCAGGAACTTAAAGTATTTAAGACTGAAACTGAAATTATTACTACATAATTTTTTCTCAAAATAATTAGGAAACCCACTGTCATCTCCAGAACCCCGATGCCTTTGGCTGCATAAGGACTCTGAGAGTTTTAATATCACAACTTCTAGTAATAAAAAGTTATAGTATTTCAGAAAAACTATTTCAGTTATATTAAATTCTAACAATGGTGTCAGGTCATAACATCCAAAGATACCTCCCATTATGCATGCTCTTCATCTCTATGACCTTGCCTCTTCCCATTAAGTCTAACTCTTCTGCTTTGAATCTTGGCAGGGTTGCAACTGCTCCAACCAATAAAGTACAGTGGAAGGGACATGGTTTCACTTACTAGGCAAGGTCATAAGAGGCCATGCATCTTCTGCCTTGTCTACTGGATCACTTCTGTTTCCTGAGTCACATGTAGGCCATCCAACTACCCTGAGGCTGCCATGCTATGGGGAAGTCAAGCTACAGGAAGAGGCTAGGGGAGACACTCTGGTCAGCAGTTCAAGTATTTGAGTCATTCCAGCCCAGGCACTAGACATGTCAGCAAATGTACCTTCAGAAAATTCCAGGCCCAGACATCAGGTCAACTCCAGCCTTTGGACTTTCCCACATTTTCCACAAACTATCCTCACTGTTCCCTATTCTAATTTCTGACCCACCGAATCTGTGAGCATAAAAAAGGTTGTTTTTAGCCCTAGCTGGTGTAGCTCAGTGGATTGAGTGCAGGCCTGTGAACAAAAGAGTCGCTGGTTTGATTCCCAGTCAGGGCACATGCCTGGGTTGCAGGCCAGGTCCCCTGTGGGGACCACGTGAGAGGCAACCACACATTGATGTAAAAAAAAGAAAAAAGAAGAAAAAAGGTTATTTTTAACAACCAAAACTAGAACAATATGCTATATAGCTTTAGTAATTAAAACAATGAATTAACTTATATGTTTTCATATCTTCAAAACTATCTTATTCAGGGATTTAAGAACTAGACTGCTTTTACTGAATCCAATAATCAAAAGTGAGAATAAACTACTAAGTTATGTTCTATATATTGAGAAAGGCAGGAAACACCTTGCATGCCCAGAAATTGCATAAATCAGACTTTAGTTAATGAAAAGTATGTAAAATTTTGAAGAGTTTGATTTTGGAATAATCCAGGTAAAATTTCTATGATAATTAAAACTAGATGATATTGGTGGAAAAGGGGAGACTGTAAATAGCATATTTGGGGGGGGCTCAAATTAAGATCTTCAGAAATTGTTAGAACTAAGTACATATTATGAAGTTTCTAATGAGGAGTGCAATATTTACAGAGCAAAATTTCACTCCATTAACTTGGGCTAGAGAGGGAAGAGCAAACTACTTGAAACTTTGACTAACATTTCCATTAAATTGAGGAGATTTACCATGTATCTGGCAGGTGACGGTAGAAGAAAGAGCTGGATTGGCCTGGGTGGAGTTTGCACTCTGATAAGAGTCTGTAAACTTTATATTCTGAAATCGATGATTCTAATAGCGAGGAGGAGTTTTCTGAATCAAATAGACTCTACTTCTGATTCCCTTGCTCTGTTTCACTGGGCACTTTTATAGACTGAAGTAGTGAACTATGACAGGCTGAAAATATACACAGTCTTGCAGTTAGAACATACTATTCATTTTATGACAGATATGAGCCCTGTGAATCCTGGGGAACCAATTCCGATCATAGCAGAACTGGTCCAAGGAGCCAACCTAATTCAATGCTTAGTCCACATGGTGTGAGAGGTAATGGCCATGACATTGAGGATACAAAGATGAAGAGCAAATGTTGTAGATAGTATAAGTGAATAATTACACTAGGAAGTGATTGCTGTGCATATCTTTATAATGACATGTATTGCATTATGATGAAATTGTCTACATATGTGTCTGTCTTTTTAAGTAGGGAAAACATTCTGTCTAACTCATCGTTCTATCCACAGCATCAGCATAGATTTTGGCTCAGAGAAAGCACTCAATAAATGCCTTATAAAAATAATTGAACCAGAAGTAAAATAATAGAAACAGAGGCATACATATGGCTTAGAAATTCTGCAAGTCAAAAACCTGAGCATAGTCCTGGGCTCCTTCCTTCTCCCTTTCTCTTAATTTCTGCATCTACCTGCAGACTAAGTTCTGATGTTTCTCCTCCCAAGTCATTCTGCTTTTGTCTCCCTCAATTCCACAGCTGTTGGGGACTGCCCTGCCTAGTTTCAGAAGCTGTAATCCCCCACAGCTAAGGTGAGTGAGAGACCTTGGGACCATAAGCCACTAAGGAGACAAAGCTTATCTCCCTGGCAGGGGCACAACCTCTGCCCCCTTTACTTCACCCTGCCTGGCCCCCAGTGCATGACTGGTTAGCCAATGATGGGTAAGATTCCTCAAGGGAGGGACAACCTAAGACAGGCACAGTAACGGGCCCTCAGGGAAGGACTTGGGGGACTATAGCAAAAGGGGGTGATAGACCCTCACCCCTCAGCTTTGACATAGCCTGAGTCCTCATTCTGTCTGCAAGAAGTCTCCTAATCTCTTGGCTGCCTTACTTTCCCTGCCTGACTGAAGCCTGAAACAATGACAGAGGGTGGTACAGCCCTGTGCTGGAAAGGGTGCGATCTCCCGGGATGATCAGGCCTAAAAAAGAATACATAAAATCCTGTGAAACCCACTTTGCTAAGAATGCCCTCAATTTTCTGATAAAGGTCCAAGCATGAAATGAGTTTGTTTCCCAAAATTTTATAGCCCTTTAGCTAACTGACCCTGACTCAAAATAAGCCCTGAGTTCTTTGAATGTTATCTATTGTTTAATCATTACTGCCTGACAATAATTGATGAACTTTACCTGTTTTCCTGTGCAAGTTGAACCCAATAAAAGCCCATTGAAGAAAAGGCTCTTGGCCCTTCTCCTTTGAGATATCAGCCACCTTTCCTCCCCAAGCAGATCATGTCTTGGTGGACTTGGTGGACTTCTCTTCTGTGGAGGCTGGGGTCGGGGGACCTGCGGGCAGAGCCCGCTGCTACCCACAGCCTTAAGTAACATGCAAATCATCTTTTCCCTCAGCTGCTATCACGATCTCCTAACTAGTCCCATTCCCTACCTTGCTTATCTCAATCCACTCACCACACTGCCTTAAGAGTGATACTTGTAAAAGGCAAATCTGCTTATGTTAGTCTACTGCTTAGAAACTTTCAAGATCCTCCATTACAGGATCAAGTCCAAACTACTTTGAATAGAATCCCAGACTGTTGTCTGGCCACTTTTTCAGGTTCATTTCCCACACACATCCAAATACCTTCTTCTACTTGGTCAACATGGTTCTCTTTCAACTCTGCCAAAGTTCTTGTATATACAGGGTCCGGCAGAAGTAACACCTGCTTGAGTGTTGTTGGTAGGGTAATAATATGGGTGTAATAGTTTATAGTGTTTTTTTTTTTGTTTTTTTTTGTTTTTTTTTTTTTTTTGGTCAGGGGATAGCCTGAATGCAGTCCCCCACTACCACAAATTAAGCAGTCAAGTTTCCCACATTTGGGGAAATCACAGGGGTCAGCACGTTGGAGTGCAATGGATAAACCTCGCCCTGGGAAAACCACCTTTGTGATCATTGTATCTCCTCTGCCAGTAAGTATTAATAATTTATAGTTTTAACTTGAACATTTCACCCAAAATGTCATATGGTATGCTTGAAAGTGGTATTGTTGTGTTACAGAATTATGTGCTTATGGTTTTGTAATAAAAAAGAGGCGTTATTTGTGCTGGACATTGTATATGTCTTCGTAAGTCCTATTCTCCTGGCTATCTATCCACCTTCTTCCTCTGTCTCCTCAGCTATAGCTTTAATATGTCTGGCAAAGTTCTCCATCCTTCAGAGCCCACTCAAGCAGAGCTGATCACCTTCTTTGTATCATCATTGTACTTTCACTCTATCACACGAAGAGAACATAGCTTTAAGTATAAGATGGTGACTGCCGCAGCCCGCTGCGGCAAGGGTGGTCGTGAAGCTGGGCAAGGGACTGAATATAGGAGAGGACCAAATGCTCAGCTGGCATAAGGCAAGTTTATTGCGCGGTCTTCAGGCTTAAATACAATCTTGAGTGCATAGAGAACAAAGGAGAAGCCTTCTGGCACGTAGCTCATTTCCTTGACCTACAAAGTTTATCTACTCCCTTAAGGTCGGGATGTTCTTAGGCTAACATTGCTACTGGGTACATGATGCGCAGGCCAAAGATATGAGTTGATGGATAAAGAAAGGCGGCTGGTTTATTAAGGGTTCAGAGAACAGTCAGAGCCCAAGACAGCCCCGAGGCTGGAAACCAGGCCCAGTCACCAGCCTGCGGTGCAGGACCCTATCCTCGACCCCTCACAGGCCTCCTGGGCTCCAACAGGTGACCTCTGGCCTGAGGCTGCCTCGGTTCTACCTCTAAGACATGTAGCAGGGTGATCTTGGCCAAACGCTTCATGTCTTAATGCCTTAGTTTTTTTCATCTGTAAACAAACTCTTCTGGGTCTTTCTTAAGGAGCTGACTTTATGGTAGCCACAGTGCTTATTTTGCCTGTTCTAGGGTTGGCCAGTGGGGGCTCTGTCAGTTGTCTAGAGGCTTAAGGGAGAATGAGGATAAGATGGGTCTGGATCCACAATTCTAAAGGGTGTGGAGGGTAGGCTTTCCCAACACCCATAAGCAACTTTTGGATACCAGCTGGGTATCCTATATTCAACTCAGTTCTGACACTGTCTGCTTAGAGACAGCATCAGATCCCACAGGTTAAGGACTCAGTCCCCCAAGACTGCCAGTTGCAAGCCCAGGTTGTCATCTGCACTTGTGAAAGACAGGCTGTAGATTGGAGGTTCCAGTGACCCACTCCTTGGATTTGATTAGTTTGCTAGAGTGGCTCAATCTAACTTTATCTGCTATATTGCTAGTTTGTTAAACAAGGATCTATAATTCAGAAACAGCCTGGGAGAAGTGATGTGCAGGGCAAGGTGCAGGAGAAGGGTGCAGAGCTTCTGTGCTCTCAGAGGGGCGCTGTTCTCACCATATTGCTATGTGTTCATCAGCCTAGAAGCTCTCTGGAGCTGGTTCTTTTTTTTTTTTTTTTTTTTTTTTTTTTTTTGTGGAGGCTTTATTGTGTAAACATGATTGATTAAATCATTGATTATATCATTCCAACTCGATAATCACATGATTGGCTCCAGGAGCAACCAGCCCCCATCCTTAGATGGGATCAGATAGGTGCCTTGTTATCATAACATTTCATACTCACTTCAGAAAATATAAGGGTTTTAGGATCTCTGTGCTAGAAAGAGCGATGAAGACCAAATACATGTTTCTCATTATAAATCACAATGTGGCAGAAGGCCAGGTATTCATTCCTCCACTTCTTTTCCTGTCAGACCCTCTTACCCTAAGGGCACAGCTCCTGTAAGCAGGTCTCCTAGAGCTGCAGTTATCCTTTCCAGGTTCCATTTCTCTGATCTTCTCAGGTGCCCATACCCCTGCCCACACCTGTGTAAATAGACCTTTATTACAATCTTACCAAGTTTTCCATTAGAGTGAGCCACTAGTTTCTTACCAGGACCCTGACTGGTACATTCTCCCCTAGTGGGTAGTGAAGCTTTAAAGCCTAGGCTTTAAAGATTTTAAGGCTAGGCTGCCATTCAGCTAGCACAGTAGCTGATGCTACATAGTTGAAGTTAATTTACATCCCTGAATTAATTGATGAGCAAATGGATGATTAACACTTTGGAGAAAGAGGGGGTAGACAGGAAAGGCTTCAAAGAGCAGGTGATTGTTGAGCTAGGTTCAAAGCATGTTATGCGGGAACATTCCTTGCAAAGAAAATAGCTTGTGCAAAAGTACAAGGTGTAACAGTGTTTGGGGAACTACAAGTAATAATTATTTTGGAGCACAGAACATATTGGGCTCCCACATAAGCTTTCTTTGGTACAAATGATTCTGCTGCTATTGCAAAGTTCGAAATCACTGTCTTAGCCAAGCTTCTCACTTTATAGACAGAAAAAAAAATCTAGTAAAAGATAAAGGATAAATCTAATAAATAATTGTCCAAGTTCACTATAAGGCCTTTATAGCAGTGTTCATTTATGACAGGGAAGTTCAAGTCTCTTGACTCCATCTGCTACCTTGCATGTACAGAGCCCTGGAAAACCAAAGAATCTGAGCTCCATAGAGTGAAAGCAGATGCACTACAGACCTTGAGGCAAGCATGTTAATGAGGCCAAGCTCACTGCTTTGTTAGAGGCATTGCTTACCAAATGGAGTTGGCTGTGTAGGGAAGGCTCTAGGGGAGAGCCCTTGGGAGGCTAAGGACATTTTATTGCAACAAGCAGACATAATTAGGCCAGGATTCCATTCTGCATGGCTCCTTTCACTGGAGAGCTGTTCTGGGAGACCAGGTTTCAAGGGGCGAGTCAGACACAGTAGGCATGTCAAATACAGTCACTGGGTCCAGTCCTAAAGGTCCATGTCCTTGCTGAAGTAGAGTCACAAAAACCTGAAGTCCACTGTCCGAATGGCAGGAAACCACACATGACACCTATTCTTTGTAACTCCTTTCCTTCATGTGCTTGCTCTCAGTGACTTAGAGGGGAAAAGAGCAAGCTGGATATCACTTAGCAATGTGGTAGTAGTGACCACATCTTCCTCTCTTAACCTTGTGTGAGTAGAAGTGTACGGGTACAGCCAATTAGTGAATGAATAAATACCTTGTACTTCATCCATTCATCTTGCTCCTCAGCTATTCAGATAACTGGCTGTTATGGACTAAATGTTTGTTCCCCCTAAATTTATGTTGAAACCCTAACCCTCAATGTGATGGCATTTGGAGATTCTGTCTTTGACAGAAGACTAGAGTTACATGAGGTCACGAGGGCAGGCCCTAATGGTAGGATTAGTGTACTTCAAAAAAGAGACACCAAAGAACTTGCTCTCTCTCTTTCTTACCACATGCAACAAACAAAGGTCATGTGAGCACATAGCAAGAAGATGGCCTCTCTGCAAGCCAGGAAGTATTCTCACTGAAACCTGACCATACTGGCATCCTGACTGCAGATTTCCAGTCTTAAGAACTGTGAAAAAATAAATTTCTGTTGGTTATGCCACCTATTTTGTGGTATTTTGTTAGGCCAGCCTGAGCTGACTAAATAAACTGGTTATGGTTGCATTGTTTTTGATACTAGTGTTAAAGAAATAAAGTGACTTTCCAGTTGCCAAGAAAAGACACTTAGAACCATTTTAAGACTGAGATTCGGTGAGAAAGTTTTCTATGTTAGCAATGTTCAGCGAAGAAGTTTGCTATGCATGTATTAACAATAGTTTTTTGTTATCATAGTTTATTTTTATTGTACGTTTTCCATTACCATTTATCCCCCTATACCATTATACCTCTACCCACCCATCCCTCAATAACCATACTTTGTTTTCCATGTCCATGAGTTCTTTCTCTTTTTTGTTCAATCTCTCTACCTTCCACCTTCCCCCCAGAGCTGTCAGCCTGCTCTCTATCTATGAATCTGTCCCTGTTTTGCTTGTTAGTGAAATTTGTTCATTGGATTCCACATATGAGTGAAGCCATATGCTACTTCTCTTTCTCTGACTGGCTTATTTTACTTTGCATAATGTTCTTCAGGTCCACCCATGCTATCGTAAAGGGTAAAATTTTCTTTCTTGCAACTGAGTAGTATTCCATTGTATAAATGTACCGTAGCTGTTTTATCCACTCATCTACTGATGGACACTTAGGCTGCTTCCAAATCTCAGCTATTGTAAATAACACTGCAATGAACATAGGGGTGCATGTAGTCTTTCAAATTAGTGTTTCAGGTTTCTTTGGATAAATTCCCAGAAATGGAATTGCTGGGCCATAAGCAGTTTCATTTTTAATTTTTTGAGGTAACTCTGTACTGTTTTCCATAGTGGCTGCACCAGTCTGCATTCCCACCAACAGTGTAGAAGAGTTCCCCTTTCTCCACATCCTCACCAGCACTTGTTGTTTGTTGATTTGCTGATGATAGCCATTCTGACAGGTGTGAGTTGATATCATCTTGTGGTTTTAATTTGCATTTTTTTAATGATTAGTGACATTAAGCATCTTTTCCTATGTCTGTTGGCCACCTATTTCCTGTAGAAAAATCTATACATATTCACACTAAATAAAGACTTTGATTACATCAACTCAAGTCATGTTTTGACACCAAATAATTTTTTTTAAAACTTACAAACCACCCTGGCTGCATGGTTTAGTTGGTTGGAACACTGTCCTATGCCCCCAAAGGTTGTGGGTTCAATTCCCAATCACGGCATGTACAGGAGGCAACTGATTGATGTTTCTCTCTCACATTGATATTTCTTTCTTTCTCTCTCTCCCTTCCTCTCTAAAATCAACAAACGTATTCTCAGGAGAGGATGAAAAAACTTATAAAAGCTTTTGATTTTCAGAACTTTTTGGATTTAAAATTGAGAATAAAGAACTTGTGGACTTGTAGAAATAATACACTTTTTTCAATGCTTACTGTATGTTAGGGCTATACTAAACACTTTACATATATGAGCTTGTTTAATTTTTAAAGGAGAGAGGCAACTATTCACAGACTCATTCTACTCATGTTGAAAAGTACTCCTGGAGAGCTTTGTCACATGCCTTGAACCACATAGTTGGCCATCGTTTAGCCACTCTTCCACACTGCCTCCTGCTGTATGGACAGCGAAGCAGAGAAGGGTGGTTGCCATGAGGTGGAGAAGATTGAAGAAGACACAAAGACTAAAAAAATGGCAAATGAAGAAATACTTTTTATTTTCAATTTACTGGCTTTAGCCCTTCCTGAGGTTTTGCTTCTTTCCTGGATTGTAATACATCCTGTTTCCTTAATAAACTCTTAATTTTTGCTTAATCTAGCTTAAGATAGTTTCTATTACTCGCAGACAAATAGTTCCAGCCTATTCATTGTGTAGCAGATATCATTTAGCCAATTTTGATAGGGGCAGATATTAAACCTCAGAAAAATCAGGAGATCTAACACACAAAAAAATCAGCAAAATCAAACAAAAAGCCCTCTCGTGATCAGTAGTCAAGGTAGTTCTTACACCAAGGTTGTCTACCTAATGAATTCTTTCTAATGCATTATGTTGTCTTTTACTAAATAAGAACAAAGTTTTCCCCATTGATTAACTGTGTGTTATATTTGGTTAAAGGTTTCATGGTGCAGTGTGTAAGCTTAGGAAGAATGCTTTCAGTGCAGAAGCCATGAACATAGAAGAATGACACTTAGGAATGTGAAAAGTTTCATTATACACTGAACAAAGAGAATTGACCGAAGTGAATGGGTTGTAATTTTCAGAGTTTGTGTGTGTTGGACAGGAATACCAGGGCTGAAGGGAAAAGCAAGAGTGTGGCTCTTTGTTAGTGTGAACTGGATCCTTGGAGTTGGCCATTAGCTCAAAGCCATTTCCATAATAAATGGTGACACAGCACCGATTGCTCCTAGGTTGACCACATATCTTCTGTGGGTGCTATAGGTTTTAGCTCCTCTTTTGCAACATAAATGTTACTTTTGTTTCTCTGGGCTATCTTACACAATATTCTATCTAATTCATTACCAGAGAGCACTTAGCAGGTGAGCCACAGAACACACATTTCATTAACTGTAATTGTCCTACAGCCAGAAGAGGTGAACTTCAATACCCATTAAGATACTCGGACACAAGGAGACTCTGGTTTTGTTTGCCTTTGAAGATCACTAAGGAGCTGATGGTCATCTTTAGGTTGGGAATTTTAACCAAATTGTATACCTGTGCTCAGCGGACAAAGCTTTATTAAACACTTTGGTTTAATTCTACAGGTATTATCTTATTAGAGAAGTTGGTAAGGGAGTGTACTTGTGTAACATGATATAAGAAAAAAAAGAAGTATGTTTAAAAAGATCCCTGGTCTAAAGGGTTCAGTTCAGACTTGGCTGCAAATCAACTGTGTGAACTTAGACTAAGTTACTTAAATTCTCTGGGACTCTTGTTTCCTTACCTGGAAAATGAACAGATTAGATAGATAATTTTAAAGGTTCCTCCAAAATTTTAAACTTGAAAATTTCAGAGTCTTTGAAACTCTTTAAGTATAAAGAATTTATTAAGGTTAGTAAAAAAGGTACAGAACTTAGACTAAAATTCTTTAAGTCTAGGCATAGGTCAAGTTAGTGAATTTCTCAAAGAATCAGTTTTCTCAAATAGAAACTCTTGGCATAACAATTTCAAGACAGTAGAACTATTGTGTAAAGCTAATTAGATAACGAATGTTAAAATGCCAGGGATTTTAAGAGATTTTGCTGTTCCCTTTATTTCAAATAATGCTTCACCTTTATGACTGCCATCTAGTGGCCACTAGAATAATTACACAACAGATTCCTTGGGCTCCTGAAATCTGTGACAAACGTAGCAAAAATGGAACTTAAGAGTGAGGTTTTGATCAGTTCCCCATATCAGTAAATGCCAATTATAACCTAAGTTATTTTACTTAAATGTTCAAAGATAAGTATCTTATTAAGAGTGTTAGGCATTTGTTGGCTTTTCAGCTAGTCAGCTTTCTTTAAATAATGGTGCAAGATGTCTTCAGAGGAAATAACTCTTCTCTGATGGATCCACACTGGAAAGTTAATCCAAGCTGGAACTTGGGTCTGGAACAGGGTGACTATGAGAAAGTGCCTGGACATGCCTGCCGAAATCGCTCTTGCTGCTTGGAGCCACAAGGTTACTTGTTACTTCTCATTGGTTGTGCCTCCGTCTCTAGTTTTCCCATCAGGTTTTTATGTGTCCTGTATCTTTCTAATAAAAACCTCAGTTTTATGTATGTGAAGCAGATCTAATTGTTATTTGCAACTAAGGGCCTAACTTACATATTAAGAGCAGAGCGTACCGTTGTAATACCAACAACGAAACAAAGCCCGTAAGACCTCCCACTGAATCGCTCTTCCTACAGTCCATAGGCCCCGCTAAATTTTTACCGTGTACTATTTATTTACTCACTGCAGCCATTCTTTGAGCTATCACCACAATTTCTGTTTTTAATATAATGAAAGTAAAGTTGAAATAAGTGAAGTAACCTGCCTAATTAAGCTCATTCAGTAAATAAAATAAATGCAAAACTACGGGAAGCCTCAGCCATTCTGGTGGCCAGGAAAAAGAACAGCAAGGGCACTTTTTTTGGCAACCTGTAATTTGGACATTACACTTCTTTGGATGCAGCCTAGGAATGTTAGTAGCTACATCATATTGTGAGCTTAACTGAATTTGTTAGCTAAAACCCTACGTTGTCCTTTATTTGAATTGCTATCTAGCATTTCCCTGTCATTGAACTTTGCATGGTCCTTCCTCCTTGAAAGAGAACATGAGACACCTAGTATGGAGAAGGGTAAGAAGGAAAGCATTTTCCCCTGCCCTGTGAGTCTCACTTTGTCCTTGGGTTGTCCTGATTCATACTGTCATGGAGTCATATCCATGCCAAATTTGGTCCTCAGGAGTGACTGAGACCAAACAAATATCCCAATGGTGCACCGCCAAACTCCTTTTTACTTAGTTTCTCTAACTACAGGTAAAGCAGGGCAAAAGTTTAAAAACAATTTAATTATCTTCTGACAGCAAAACAAAACAAAGGCAAGAAATCCCTAATTGGAAACATAAGACTGAGTCGGCTCTATTACAACGGATCCTGTTCAGTGGTACATCCTGCGTGAGGGTCTATGAAGAAAATGACACTTTTTAATGCTGAGCTTCTTCTTCTCTTCTCATCAGGAACAGAGATCATGGCCATAAAGATCTTTAGGAGAAGACAGAGTAAACGTATTCGTTTACTGAACCAATAGTGATTGAGCTATGCAAAATGTCTGAATCAATAAGGGAGACCTCTGATCATTTTCAGAACCAGCGGTTCCGGACACCTCCTTGACTGCACAGCAATCCCTCCGCCTCCCGGTCCTGCTGCCTGCTCTGAGCAGTACCCAGTGCCCAGGAAACACTCTCATGTCACCATGCAGGAACGGCTCTGATTATGGGAGCATGAAAATAGCTGCAGAGATGTTTCTCTATGCAAAGCCAATTGGTTCCTACAAGAATTGAAATCTGATGCCAGACTCATTAGCACAGGCCTGTGAGTGACTGCGCCAACTGGGTATTCTGGAATCCCTGCTCCGCTCAGCGAGGTGATTCTTTTGTGGCCTGAAAACCCTGACTGTGCCCTCCTCGGGACCCTAATCACCTTCAGGAGAAGATCTGTGAGAGACAGCTGTCATCCAAGACCCATGGTCATCCCAAGAGCAGGAAGTAAAATTGTCACCGTTCAGTTGGAGCCAGCAAGGAGTGGATAATAAACCCCAGAGGCCTTGCTTTACACTGACTCCACAACCGAAAACCCATCGGCTGGACCACATTTTGTTCTCAGTAGCAGCCTTTGCAAGTCAATGATGAACTTGGGGGTTCAGGGAGTTTTCACCTCTCTTATGTATTAAACTTGCCACAGAGCCTGATGAGAAGAGTTGTGCTTTTCTCCTAATTTTCAGACAGTAACCACCACCACCAAAAATAAATGGAAATGAAGAAAAAATGCTTTTGCTCATGACTTCATAAGTGTTTCCTGGACTCTGAAAGGCTTGCACACCTCAAACAACGTAACTGGGGCACATTCTGCCCCCAAAAGTTTACTGGCTAAGAGTATCAGCTTCAATCTGATGGACCCTTTCTAACTGCATGATTTTGAGCATGTTACTTAAATTCCCTGAATCTAGAGTTCTCATCCTTAAGTAGAAACACTAATAACCGCACCTGTAAGGTTGTTGGGAATATTTAAACAAGATAATGTGTACATAGTGCTTAGCACAGAACTTAACCTAGTAAATGATCAGTAAATTTAAATATTACTATTACTAAATGAACTAATAAATACACATAACCCTAGTGCAGCTTAGGTGATTAACAAAATGTTAGGGTAATATTTGTAAACTATGAAGCACTATTCAAATGTAAGGTCTGAGTATTATCAGCATTCGCCTTAGCAAGGAAGGTTTTAGTGCAGCCACGGTCCAGCAAGAGATGAGTCAGAAGGAAAATTAGGGCACACAGCAGATGGCTTTCCCAAGCATATGACCTGCTCAGTCTTGAAAATCAACCCAGACACCGGTCCACTAAAATCCTTGGGTATTTTCCTTCAAATATTTTTCTTGTTTTGGGTCCCTGTGTGGGACGCTCTGTACATCAGATACTGGGCAGAGTGAACCGACCGGTCTGGTGTGCAGCAGAACAGGCCAGAACTGGTGAAGAGGCACTGCTAGGATGGGCTAAGTGATTAGGTAGCATTAGATCATGTTTTGGATGCTCTTTGAATGTGTCTGATTTAATAAAGTCTTCAAAGTTTTTTCAAGGATGCAAATAATTTATGGCACATTAGACCACTACTTTAGCAGTTCCCAAAGCATGGTTTATGCTTCTCTTGGGGATCCCCGAGACTCTGGAGTTCCCTGAAGCCAAAATAAAAAAAATGTCATAACAATACCCAGATATTCTGGGACCTTCTTTTTTTTTTTTGTTTTTTTTTTGTTTTTTTTTTTGGGACCTTCTTTATTGGATGGAAATTTGCAATAATAGCGAAAAAGCAATAGTGGACAAAACTGTGTGAATGAAGACAATGGTATCTAACTGTCCTTTTTTATCATTATGTTCTTCAATACCTCACACTGACAATAAAAAAAAGAAAATGTCAGTTTCACTTAAAGACACCATTAAAGTAGGAGTAAAAAGCATTAGTTTTATTAGGTCTAGTCTTTTGAATACATGGAACACCAAACTTACTTAAAAGAATGACCGTCAATTCATGGTTATTAAGAGTTGGGTATTTGGCAGTTGATACCTTTAAAAATTGACCAAAATGAAGCTGTCACTTGAAGAAAAACAACTCACAGCATTTGTTACCAGTGGCAAAATTTAAACTTTCCAATTAAAATTAGAATTTTTGTCCCTGGCTCCTGTAGCTCAGTGGATTGAGCGTGGGCCTGTGAACCGAAGGATCACAGTTCTATTCCCAGTCAGGGCACATGCCTGAGTTGCAGGACAGTTCCCAGCAGGGGACGTACAAGAGGCAACCGTATGTTGATATTTCTCTCCATCTCTCCTTCCCTTCCCCTCTAACGATAAATAAATAAAATTAAAAAAAAAAATTAGAATTTTTGAAAACTTAACTGTGGTTTCAACTTCCTAGTATGGAAAGACTTTTATGATGAGATAAGTGGTGGTATTAACAGATATGACTTTTTGGAATTATGTAATAAAATCTGTAAACATTTGGAAAACTTGCATAACTCAGTGACACAATACTTTCCAAATGACCAAAGCAATGATGCTAAAAATGTCTTCTAATTCCCTTTAAGAAATTACCTTTCAACAAGTTTTGGTATAGTTTTGAAGAATATTTAAATTACCTTAAAAGCTATTAAAACACACCTTCATTTTCCAACCTCACATCTGTGTGTGATGGGATTTTCTTCTTATACTTCAAGTTAAATGGCATCATCACAGATTGACAAACAGGTAGATATGAAAATCCAGCTGTCTTCTATTAAGCCAGATGTGAAAGACATTTGCAAAAATCTAGAACAGTGCCAAATTTTTAACCACATATAGGTATTTTTATAAAAATATATTATTTATGCTAACATGTAATGTTTTATCATATGTTTTTAATATGTCACAGCCTCAATTTCTTCTATGGTATATTTTGGTAGTTATAACTAACATAAACAAAAGCTCTCTTTAGGGTCCTCAAAAATTTTTAAGAGGGTAGAGGGATTCTTGGGACCACAAAGCTTGAGAACTACTGCCTCTTTTGTCTGAAAATTTTGAAATATTCAACAGCCACGAATTCATTTAGTCCTTCTTTTAACATTCATTGAGTCCTTTCTGTCTTCCAGGTATTATGCCAGCCTAATAGAGTAGAAACACGCAGACAAGCAAATGATATTATATTTCTGTAATAAAGAGATGTGTACTAATACAGAGTACCAAAAGATAAAGCATCACAAATAAGGGGATATTTAAACAAAGGCCTTTATACGAGGGGAAGTTTAGTAAGAAGATGAAAAAAAGGAAAGGTATCCAAAAGTGGACTCTGTGAAAACAGAGATATGAGTGAGTGCTGGTGGAGGTGGGGAAAGCATAATATTTTCATTTGAGAGAAGTGCAAGTAGTTGAGTATAGTTGGAGCAAAACATATACGTGGAGAAAAGAGGAAAATTCACTTGGCTGGAAGGAAATACATGGCAGAGCCTTTGGCATCCTGTCCCCATCCTCCTTGGAGCGCTTGCATTCCTGCTGTGGCTGTGGTGGGAAACTCTGCAAGCTCAGACTTGCCCACAGCAGGTGGCCTTCCCCTCCAACGTGAGGTCTTCCTGCTCTCTGTTGTCTGACTCATTGCCTTCTTGGATCCCTTGGGAGTCTGTTTGGCTTGTCCTTAAGTTAGTGGCCAGGAGGTACAGGGGCAGGAAGGCTCCACCCTCCTGCCCTCAGGTAGACAGCTCTGGTAGGCATTCCACATGCTTTTCAGGGGTATTGATGGAGCGAAAGCCCCATTACCTACAGTGACAACATTAAAAACGTACCTTCTCATTGGCTTTTCCCCCTCCCCCACTCTCACTTCCTGGGATCGCCTTGCAAATAAACTGCCTGCACCCAAGTCATAGTTCCAGGCTATGAGACCACCTAAAATTATAAGCCCACCATGTGCAGACACCGTGCAAGCACCTGGGAATGTAATGCTAAGCAAAGCCAGGTTGTACCCAGCAGCTGAATCTCTACTATGTTGGTGATACGGAACAATTGAGTGATTTTAGGCAGGGTAGTAACATAACGAGATATTTTTCACTTTGCAATGTATCATCCATTGCAATGAATGTATATAACCTTTATATACAGACAAATATCATGCATGTACTCCCTATCCACAGAAGGAAATAGAACATTAGCAGTGCTTTAGAAGACCCTCATGTGCCCTCTCTAGCAT
Organism: Glossophaga mutica; assembly: GCA_039655065.1. Taxonomy (NCBI): domain Eukaryota; kingdom Metazoa; phylum Chordata; class Mammalia; order Chiroptera; family Phyllostomidae; genus Glossophaga; species Glossophaga mutica. Next base: position 103,028,602 of record CM077309.1, on the reverse strand, counting down.
GATCAGATTTTAATTTTTAAAAGATCATTGGGGCAGCAGTATAGCTAATGAAGTAGAGAAGGATCACTGGGGACAATGAACACCCGCTTTTATTTCAAGTCTCAGCCATGCCATCGCTTTTCTATAAAGTTGTTCCCGACCTCCAGGTTGTATCCCTCCCCGCTACTGTCCTTGATGGACTCTACTTCTACTGCTGCAATTAAAATTCTTTACAGCACTTACTTGACTGATTTTTCATAAAATGGTGTTATTGAGATAGAATTTGCATGCCATAAAATTCATCTATTTAAAGTGTGCAGTTTCAGCATCTTTTAGTATATTCACAGGTATCTACAGTTATCACCACAATTTTAAAACATTTTCATCAACTTAAAAAGAACCCCAGCCCCTGTCCCACTTTCAATTCCAAGTGACCACACATTAACTTGATGTCTGTATTGATTTCCCTACTCTACACTTTTATATAAATGGAATCATACAATATGTGGACTTCTGTGACTGGCTTCTTTCACTTAGTGTTATATTTTCAAAGTCCATCCAAATTGTAGCATGGATCAGTACTTTCTTTTAATGGCTGCATAATATTCCACTGCGTAGATGTACCATATTTTGTTTGTCCATTCATCTATTGATGGAGATTTGGGTTGTTTCCACCTTTGGGTTATTGTGAATAATTCTGTCATAAACACTCATGTGCAAGTTTTTCTGTGGATGTATATTTTAAATTCTTATGAATATATACTTAGGAGTGGAATTGCTGGGTCCTATGGTAACTCTCCCTCTGTTTAATCAATTGAGAAACTTCCAGGCTGTTTTCCAGAAGAGCCCTGGCTGGTGTGGCTCAGTAGATTGAGTGCCAGGCTGTGAACCAGAAAGTCATCAGTTCGATTCCCTGTCACAGCACATACCTGGGTTGTGGGCCAGGTCCCCGTGGGAGGCATGCAAGAGGCAAACATGCTTTGATATTTCTCTCCCGAAAGAAAGAAAGAAAGAAAGAAAGAAAGAAAGAAAGAAAGAAAGAAAGAAAGAAAGAAAGAAACCTGAAATTCAAAGGCCTCACTCCTAAATTGTGGTAGAGCTAAGACTCTTCCTGAAGTTTCTTAACCTTGACTAATAGATGTTCTCTCCCTAACACCGGGATGGCTGTGGATGATCTCCAAATCTGGCTTTTTCTAACTGTGTGTAAACTCAGGGACCTGCAGTTAGAATTGACTATAAAGTATTGCTAAAAAATCTAAGAAAAGTCCTCCTTAAATCGAGTGCTGTCCTTAAATTCAGCAAGCCCTTCTTAAGGAGAAGCTCTTAATCTGTACTGGTTAATCAAGGCAGAAGTCTGTGTGCTGGGTAAGCGCGTGGGCTCTGTCGTTGGGCAGACATGAAATGTGTCTTGAAGATGTCCTCAATTGTAGATTCAGTGTTTCTGAGGGATATGCATATTTTGAAGACCTTCCAGAAAGAGATCATCAAGATAGCACAGTATGTGTAAATAATTTTGCACGAGGAATAAATAAAGGAACTAATAATTGCTACTCTGGGGGGGAAGGAACATAACTCTCAGGAAATGATAGGAAAGATATCTTGTAAAAGAGAATGTTTTGTTATGTTCTAAACAGGACTAAGGCAAACAAACAAGAGCTCACAGAAAGGTAGGATTTAGGTAACTAGAAGGAAAAGTTTTATAATAAATAGAATTTCAAAAACAGAATGACTGGTCTGGTGATGTGCTGAGCTCCTTCCCCAAGGACATACATGAGTAACCAACCTCTCCCTGTCCCTCTCAGGGGTTCTGTGTTGGTGGTTCTGCCTTCATGGCCATGGAGCTCCATCACTCAGAGACCTGGTCCAGATCTCAGGTCCTCCAACTCCAAGTGCACTGTGTAATTTTGATCATGTAAACTGAGTTTACAATTTATGTTATTCAACACAACATTTCTCTTGCAAGCTAGTTTTTTCTCCTGCCTTTCATTTATCTTTTAATTTTATATTATTCTAGCCACCTGGGCTTAAAAATTGAATTGAGTTTAACTCTTCCCTCATTTTCTCTTTTTCTTCTTTCTCCAAGTCCAAGTGGTCACAAAGTTTACCAGCAGTACCTCCACCACACCTGGCTTGTCTCCCCTTCTCTGTTCCTAGTTCAGTCTTATAAGGATACTAGTCACCCACCTCTAGGCTCCATCTTTTGTTCTCCATCCCGTTAGCCAGATGCATATAGGTGGCCACTTGATTAACTTACCCTAAAATGTCGCTCTAGTAAACTAATTTTTTTATTAACAATTTCCATTGGCTCCACAGACTATCAATTTTTTTTCTTTAGAGCTCAATATTCCATTTGTGCCCAATACTTACCATGCTTTAGGTAAACAGGCTATTTATTAGTCTACCGCATTTCCCGTTTCACGATGTGTGTCCTTCCGTCTCATTTGCCCCACTGAAACCATACCCTTTCAGTGCCTAGATTAATGGCGATGCACGAACATGTACTCACTCCTTTCCTGAATTTTCACCTTGCTGGGATTTTTTTTTTTGCTTCTGAAATTCTAGAATCCTTATTTATAATTCCACTACTCAGCCTTTTATTGGTAAATGCTTTTCTTGCTTTCTCTCACGGTAGTTCCTTGGGAACAAGGGCTATTATTTCATCATCCTAAGTATAAGGATATGTGTTCAATAGTTGTTTACTAAATATCTAAGAGATTAATCACTTACTAAGTGGACAAAAAGGCAGATAATTTTAACTAGAATCACCTTTATAAAACAACGTAAGAAGGGAAGATAGTGTGATACTACGGGCTCCTTACTTTCCAAGATGGCTCCAACCATTCTTCATTTAGCTGTTTAGAAAACCCATTGTGCACGGGATGAATGGAGCAGGAAAGTGGCAATGATTCCGGACAAGCTGACCCGGGAAACGGTTTCAAGCATTTGTTGTGCTGAAAACTTCTCATGTTAGAGGAAGCTCATCACAACCTCCCAGGGTTCTTTATGGGCCTATTTTATTACATGTGTTAAGCACCTTTCCTCATAACAGCAACACAAGCCGTCTAGTGACTTAAAAGCTATGTGACCACAAACCTTGTGTTTCCTTCTAATAAGCTAGAGGTTAGGCAGCATCTTAGGCTGTGGGCCTTCTGTGGAAGGCGGGCCCAGAAGTTGGGTCTCCCAGGGCCGTTTCAGATGATTGCATTTGTCACACCACAGAAACCCAAGGTATGCTGAAACAGCCACCTTTTGTGTGTCACCCTTGTTCTTCCTGGCACTTAGTGCTAACCAGACAGACTGTGTTGATTTGGGATGATCCGGTGAGAGAAACTTCTTCAGGTAAATCTTTGTGTGAATACAAACTTGTGCTTTTACTCTAAGGCCTAGAGGGGGAAATGTTTCAAAGAACAAAGTCATGGGGTTTCCAGTTTGGAACCTTAATCATTCTAGCTCATTATGGTGGTGATGAAATTAGTTTGTGGTCCAGATAAAGTTTGTATTTCCATCCCACTCTGCCCTTCATTTAAAAATACAGAAATTCTTCATTTTATATAAGCTCCCCAGGAAGATAGAATTTTAACAACTTCTCATTATTTCTGTGTTTAATCTTTAGTATAAGAAAGATGGTCCCACAATCTTTCCTTAGTTAATTGTTTTATAACTCACTATTTAATTTCAATTTGAATTCTTTTGTCTTTAAATGTATTTCCCTTGAAATATGTAATCTATTTTCTATTTCTTCCCTTTGATAACTTTCAAATTATAGCAAAGGTATTATAAATACCCAGTTTCCTCCTCTGTGGTATTATCAGTTAGCCATATTCAAGAAAAGATTTTAGCAAACTCTTCTAAGTACTTTCCCTAACCCTTCTTTATCTATTGAATTGGCCACTAGATGGCACCAGCAGCTAAGCTGAAAGGAAAATCGTTTTGTTAAAATCTGCACTGCCAACCCCTGGCAAGGATGGTCATTATCATGACCTCCATGCTTTTATTTTTAAGAAAAGCCAGGAGTTAGAAAGAGAACATTGCTATCTGAATGTGTTGCAATTACAGGCACATATCTTAAAACAAAATATTGCCCAGTTTTAATATTCATTGTATGTAGGTAGTCTCTGTTGCTCTGGGACAACCTGAAAATGATTAGCTGACTCTCCAGCTATAAAAAGCTCTATAAGCATTGAAAAAAGTAGTACATAAAAGTTTGAAAGATAATTCAAGTCAAAAAGGGTTTCTTATGTATTGAATCACTAGGTAACTGAATCTTCTTCTTCTTCCTACATTGGTTCCTCCATCCAGGAGACTGAGTTTTAGCCTGTCTGCAGTCCTCTGGTTGGTTGTGGGAGAGGAATGGCAATTGGCAGGCTGTTGACAAGTACATTGGATGATAGTGCAGTGTGCATACACTGTGACTCTCTTATTTCCATTCAGTCTTTGCTCACTGTGGACAAAAGGGGTCTGATTCATCTAAGAGCCTTAGGCTAGAATTAATTACTTCTTGAAATCTATGTAAGGCCAAACCTTTACATATTCATAAGTGATATCCCATTTCCCCAAGAATTCCTGTAACTGTCATCTAAGATTTCTCTTTTATCTTAAGGAACAGGTGAGATTAATCACTCACACACTGTTCATACCCAGAGCATATATTTTGGTATTATTCCCCACTGGTCGCCTTCCTGAGTGCTTTAATTTGGTTAGCATAATATCCTCAAAATGCCATACCCAGTATTTACTCTTTGCCTTTCCTTGAGCTCTGTTATACCTGAATACCTCATCTCTTCTCTCCACCAATGCAAAAGAGCTGTTTTTTCAAGATCCACCTCCTCCATGAAACCTGTCCTATCCTCCTCAATCTGATATTTTTCTTTTGTCTTAATTCCTAGGATACACAATCTAGCACATTGGTCAAAGTTCAACATATATCTTACAAGACCCTACTGTCTCCAGGCACTGCTGAGTGATGAGGACAGAGCAGTGAAACAGAGGGACACACCTGCATACTCACAGGGCTTCAGGTGTAAGGGAAGACAGACCATACAAAAGTAATTCACATGGAACAGAACTGAGAGTCCGGAAAAAGACCCTTACATACTCAACTGGTTTTTGACAAAGGAGCAGATGCAATACAATGGAGAAAAGATAATCTCTTCATCAAATGGTACTGGAAAAACAGAATATCCACAGGTTTAAAAAAAAGGGTAGAAACTGTCTTTATACCCTTCACAAAATTAAACTTGAAATAGATCTTAAACTTAGACTTAAATGTAAAATGCAAAACTATAAAACTCTTAGAAGATGACGTAACCTAGATGACCTTGGGTATGGCGATGCTTGTTTTTTTAAATATTTTATTTATTTATTTTTAGAGACAGGGAAGGGAGAAAGAAAGAGAGGCAGAGAAACATCAGTTGGTTGCCTCTTGCAGACCCCCAACTGGAGACCTGGCCAGCCCGTGCCCTGATCAGAATCGAACCTGGAATATTCTGGTTTGCAAGCTGGTTCTCAATCCACTGAGCCACCCCAGCCAGGGACACTGATGCTTTTTAAAAAATAATACCAATGATAAGATTCATAAAAGAAGTAACTGATAAGTTGGATTCCATTAAAATTAAGATTGGTTTCTGAAAGACGATATTAAGAGGATATTAAGAAGACAAGCCATACACTGGGAGAACATAATTTCAAAAGACATATCTGATAAATCACTGTTATCCAAAATATACAAAGAACTCTTAAAACTCAATGATCAGAAAATAAATGACCCAATTAAAAACTGTGCCAAAGACCTGAACAGACACCTCACCAAAGAAGATATACAGATGGCAAATAAATGTATGAAAATATGCTTCACATTATATATCATCAGGGAAATGCAAGTTAAAACAACAATGAGATACCCCTGCACAGCTATCTGAATGGCTAAAATCCAGAACACCGACAACACCAAATGCTAGGGAGGATGTGGAGCAACAGGAATTCCTATGTATTAGTAGTGGGAATGCAAAATTTTACAGCATTTGGAAGACAACCTGACAGTTTTCTAAAAATCAAACATACTCTTACCTTGGGATCCAGCAATCATATATTTTGGTATATACCCAAAGGAGTTGAAAATTATGTTCACACAAAAACTTGAACATGGATGCTTATAGCGGTTTTATTCATAAGTGCCAAAATTTGGAAACAACCAAGGTGTTCTTTTAGATAAATAGATAAATAAACTGTGGTACATACAAGCAATGGAGTATTATTTAACACTAAAAAAATAAATGAGCTAATAAGCCATGAAAAGACATAGAGAAAACTTAAATGCATATTACTAAGTGAAAGAAGCCAATGAGAAAAGACTGTACACTGTAAGACTCCAATCATGTGGCACTCCAGAAAAGGCAAAAACTGTGGGGAGAGAAAAAAGTTCAGTGGTGCCGGGGGGTGGAATGAATAGGCGGAGTACAGTGGATTTGGAGGGCAATGAAAATGTATAATATTATAATGATGAATATTTGTCATTACACATTTGTCCAAACCCATAATATGTACAACCCAAGAGTGAAACCTAAGATGCACTATAGATGTTGGGTGATTAGGTGCCAATGTAAGTTTATCCTTAGTTTAAAAAAAAATGTTCTGCCCTGGTTGGTATGGCTCAGTGGATTGAGCACCAGCCTGTGAACCAAAGGCTCACCAGGTGAGCCTCAATTCCCAGTCCGGGCACATGCCTGTGTTGCAGGCCAGGTGCCCAGTAGAGGGCACTCAAGAGGCAACCACACATTGATGTTTCTCTCCCTCTTTCTCCCTCCCTTCCCCTCTGTAAAAATGAATAAATAAAACCTTTTAAAAAATGTTCTGGTGAATAATGTTGATAATGGAGGATCTATGCCCATGTGTGAGCAGGGAATACATAGGATTTTCTCTTCCTTAGGATGGACAGAGGTAGAGCAGCCCCGGGCAGGAAATGATCTGACACCAAGGGTAGGGCTGGGACTTCAAGGGGAAAGCACAGCCAATTGCTGAGCCCCACGTGTGCTTTTTGCCTGCATGTGTAAGGGTTATTCTTCCATGAAAACTAAATCCCTAAAGTTTTTATTCCATAGAGCCAACCACTGCATAATATAATATCTCATAATGCAGTGGGTATCACAAGTCAGGACTATTTAGCTCAAGATAAAACATGGAAAGGCCATAAAGACTGATTAAAATATTCAATGACAAGATTTAGAAAGTACTGGGAGGAAATCTACTATATTTATTCGTAAATGCAGATATGTATATGGATACATATACATATATATTATCTAATTTTATATGCAGAAATGTTTAACTTAAGAAGTAACTGCTAAAAACACTGTTAGGCAACAGATAAAATGAGTATGCCTCTATTTTCCTTCTCTCCATCACTGATCCATAGAATCTTCCTTGAAAGAGAAGGGACAGCCCCACAGCACCTTGGGTGGAAGGCGGAAGGAAACTGAGGCCATTAGACAGCGCTTCTGAAGGCTGAGGGCTACAGTTGGAGCTTGGAAGTTTGGTCATTAAGGCTACTCAGGCATAGAGGAAGGCCAAGTTCTAGTCTAGTAGTTGATTCTCTTTTAAAATGATCACTCTTTTTGAATAAATTGAAACCAGAGTTTCAATGCTATGTGCACAGAAGTCTGAACATGACAGAAAGGAAATGAAAAAGCATCCCTACACTACTCCTACAGAGGGATGTTCTGCTTTCCTCCCCTAGAAGTCTCTAACCGTGGGACAGCGGCCATCTCTCTAGGATAGTTATGTGTATGGGAGGCTGCCTGGAGGACGGGAGGTGTTAAGGCAACACGGGGACTCCTGTGACTCTCTGGTTTTAGGAAATTCTCTGCCTTCCCAAAGGTGCGTGCTATTGAATGAGAATAAAGAGCATGGGGGAGAATACTCAAGAGCAGAAAGCTATGACCATATGTACTCCTAAAGAGAAACAGCAGAGAAATTAAAAAAATAAACACATAAAAGAAGTTGTTCTGAAAATCCACATAAAATCCTTACAGACAATAATAGATGTTAGGGTAAGGGGTTTGGAAAAAATAAATGTACTTAGGAACACTCTGGTTCTATAAAAAAATGATGTTATTGAAAACATAATACTTTAACTTTTAATATAATGCACTTCTGGCAAATCACTTTTGCTGCCGTCTATAAATTTGGAATGCCCTAGTACAAATATTTTTCTGTGCTTGCTTGTCACATTAGAGTTTAACCTCAGATCTCTACGTCTCACTGGCCAAGTGACACGAGGCCATTGTTCATGGCAAAGATACAGTAAGTAGCCTTCGCCCCCTCACCCCCATCAGAGCCCTCGCTTTCCCCTCATTTCACTAAATTCCTCCCTCCTGGTTAATGGAACTTTAGGGTGGGAAGAGGGGCAGAGAGAGAGTCCATCGTCCCTCCTGGACAGCATGAAGCTCTCTGCACATGCCTTATGGAATGTACTATTCTCTCTGTCATTCCTGATACCCAGTGCTTCCTGATCACCCTACCGGCTGCCTTGAGCTATAAGTGACATTTTCTAGAGCTTTTTAATTTTTTATTTCATTCACATAAACTTTATTAGAGATTCTGATCATAGATTGGGGGCTATGATCTCAGTCATCAGACTTAACAAATAAAAATATAGGATGCCCAGTTAAAGCTTAATTTCAGATAAGCAATGAATATTTTTAAGTATAAGTATGTCCCAAATATTGCAAGGGACATTTTTAGTGAAAAATTCACTAAAAATTATTTCTTATTTATCTAAAATTGAAATCCAACTAGGAATCCTGTGTTTTACCTGGCAGTTCTAGCTCCAACACAGCCGCACTCAAAATGGTCTTTGTTTATTTGTCCCTAGTGAACATTCTCGACCTGCCTTTTGGGGGAGTGCATTACCCTCCGGTGCAGTGTTGGTGGGTGAAGGCATGGTTTTTCCTCTCATATTGCTAACAGGGTCTTTGTCCTTGGTAAACAGCCTTCACTGTAACTATATCACTCATCCTGCATAGAACAGAATCTCAAACAGCCTGCTACCTGCTGCCTTTTCAGATATCTCCACCCGTGGTTTAATTCAATGAAACCAATGCTTTTAGTCTGGAATCATTGCATAAGTAAATGTAAATTCTAGAGTAGTAATCTTTTATCTAAAAGTAATTATATCACAGGACTTAATTCATCATATCAAAATCCTAACTGGGAGTTCTTACTTAATTCATATCTCAATATGTTGTTTTAAAATTCTCCTTTTGATCATAATAGTGGTTTAACAGCATAATGAATACAGGATCCCCCAAAATTGTGCCTAGTGAATGACTTAGGAAAGTAGCATAGGGGTAATTTATAATTTTATGAAAATTTTCTATTGGCCAAATTACTCTGAATGATTGAAAAAAGGTAGATGTTTATTCTGTGAGAGCTTATGTATTTAATTAATCTGCACACTGGTTCTTTTATCAGATATAATAAAGCATGAAATATTTTATCATGGGAAATTTGGAGGTTAAGATAATAGGTTGAGTGTATGAAGATAACTCTACTCTCTCTAAATGTCTTTAGCAATAATGTTAAGATATTTTTTAAAAGACATACATGCACAAGAATGAGGGAAACAGGAGCAAGAAAAAAATAGCAAAATATTGGGAGATGGAAAATAGATAAGTAATAACTGACTCAGAAAAGCACAGAAAGCTGAGTTTTTAGTTGATGGTAGAGAAAAGTGGGGACCAACCTAATTCATACCACAAAATTCTCAAATGTCTCTGAACCTGTCAGTTTCAGGTGTCCAAGGATAATGAAAGGAAAATCTCATAAAGACTGGATGAGAAAGCAGTAGATTCCTGAAATGCCATCCTCACTCCAAGTCACTGAGAGATTGCCTGTTCTCCGTCTCAACGTAAGTTCTCAAGTTGGTTCTATGGAGACAGTGAAGAGTCGGTTGGGGAGGTGGTCACACCTGAGACTTCAGGGCTGCATACCCTACCAACATAAAAAAATCAACTCTAGGTATATTGACTGCAAATGCTAAAGACCTCCACACCCAACCCTTTTGCTCCACTCAATTTCCAGAACACTAGCAATCTCATCTATGTAAGAGATTCAAACGCTCTTCTCTGATCACCAGCCCAAGACTGACGCTCCAACATCAGGCCTCCCAGAGCAGCCCACACTGATTGTACTGTACTTAACCTCAAAGTGAACACATCTATGTACTCAGATCTTTTAGTCACCTGTTTAGTGCCTTAGTTCTCCCACCCCTCAGTTTTATTAAGAATGAGACTTGCATTACTGTATAAGGTTAAGGTGTACAGCATGATGATTTGGTTTATATATATTGTGAAATAATTCACAGGTCGGCTAACATCCATCATCTCATATAGATACAATAAAAAGAATAAAATGATAAAGGAAAAAAATTTCCTTGTGATGAGGACTCCTAGGATTTACTGTCTTAACAATTTTCCTATGTATCACACCCTAGTGTTAGCTGTAGTCCTCATGCTGTACATTACAGCCCGAGTACTTACTTATCTCATAGCTAGAAATCTGTATGTTTTGCCCACCATCCTCTAATTCTCCTGCCTATGGTAACCACAAGCATGATCTCATTTTCTATGAGTTAGTTCTTTTTATTTTTTAAAGGATTCTACATATAAATGAGATCATACAGTATTTGTCTGCCTCCACCTGACTTATTTCACTTAGCACAATGACTTCAAGGTCCATTTGTGTTTTTGCAAATACTAGGATTTTCTTATTTTTTATGGTTGAATGATATTCCATTGTACATATATATTGGTAGCTCTATTTTTAATTTTTGAAGATCTTTCATACTGTTTCCATAGTGGCTGCACCAATTTTCATTCTTACCAGCAGTGCATAAGGTTCACTTTTCTCTACATTTATGCTATTATCTTTTTAATTTTGTATTTTTTCCATTACCATTTAGTCCCTTTATGCCCTCATCCCCCACCCCTGCCATCACCACAGTTTTCCACATCCATGAGTCCCTTTGCCTTTCTGCTCAATCCCTCCATCCCTCACCCTCTTCCCCCTTAGCTGCCATTCTGCTCTCTCTCTATGAGTATGTCTCTATTTTTGTTAGCTCGTTAAATTCTACACGAGTGAAATCACATGGCATTTTCTTTCTCTGACTGGCTTATTTCACTTAGCATAATGTTCTCCAGGTCCACCTATACTCTCACAAAGAGTAAAATTTTCTTCTTCTTAATGGCTGAGTAGTATTCCATTGGGTAAATGTCCCATAGTTGTTTTATCCACTCATCTATTGATGGACACCTGGTCTGTTTCCATATCTTGGCAATTGTAAATAAGACTGCAATGAACATAGGGGTGATTACGTTATTTTGAATTAATGTTTTAGGTTTTTTCAGATATATTACCAGAAGTGAGATCACTGGTCAAAAGGCAGATCCATTTTTAATTTTTTGAGGTATCTCCATGCTGCTTTCCACAGTGGCGGCACCAGTCTGCATTCCCACAAACAGTCATCTTTTTAATGATGGCCATTCTAACGAGCATGAGATAATATCTCATTGTGGTTTTAATTTGCATTTCCCTAATGATTAGTGATGTAGAACATCTTTTCATGTACCTGTGGGTTTTTTACATATCTCCTTCTTATTATTTATTTTTCAGTTACAGTTTATATTCAATGTTATTCTGTATTAGTTTCAGGTGTATAGCATAGTGGTTAGACAACCATATACTTTACAAAGTGGCCCTCCCTGATATTTCAAGTTCATTCATCTCTTTGAAGAAATGTCTGTTCAGGTTCTTATCCCATTTATTAATTGGGTTATTTTTATTTTATTTTTTGCTTATTGAGTTCTATGAGTTTTTAACATGTTTTGGATATTAATCCCTTAATAGACATATGGTTTGCAAATATTTTTCCCCTTTCATAGTTTGTATTTTAACTTTAGTTATGGTTTCTTTTGCTGTGCAAAAGATTTTAGTTTGATGTAGACCCACTTGTTTACTTTTTATTTTGTTGCCTATGTTTTAGGTGTCATATCCAAAAAATGATTACCAAGACCCATGTCAACGAGCTTTGCTTCTATGTGTTCTTCTAGGAGTTGCAAATTTTACATTTGTCTTTAATCCATTAACTTTTGTAGTGGTGTAATATATGGATCTAGTTTCATTCTTTTACATGTAAGTATCCAAATATCCCAGTACCACTGAAGAGATGGAGTCTTTTCTCCATTGAGTATGCTTGGCTCCCTTGTCAAATGTTGAGTGACCATATATGGTTGTGTTTATTCCTGGGCCCTTGAGTCTGTTTAATCACTCTATTTGTCAGGGTTTTTTTTAATGCCAGTACCATGCTGTTTTGATAGCTATAGCTTTATGGCATAGTGTGAAGCCTCTAGCTTTGTTAATCTTTCCCAGGATTAGTTTAGCTATTCAGGGTCTTTTGTTATTCAGGTCTTAAGAGTGAGCAGACCACCAAGGATGGCCAGATATTTTTGAAAAGACTTTATGTAAAAAATAGAAGACAAAACACACTCATTGGAGAAAAACAAAATAACATAAGAGAAATTAGGATGAAACAAATTATTTTAGAATAAAAAGTAAAACTCTGTCATTAACTATAAGATGTAAAAATCTAATCTGTAGTAACAGAAAAGCAGAACAGTGATTGTTGGAAACCAGGAGTTGGGGGGGGGGGGCAGTGAGAAATGGACTGGAATAAAGCAGAAGGGAACTATGGGAGGATTATAAAAATGTTCTATATTTTGATTATGGTGGTGGTTGCACAAGTGTATACATTTGTGAAAGATCTATTGAACAGTACACTTAAAATGGGTGCATTTATTGTATGTAAATTATACATCAATAACATTGATTTTAAAATCTATTATTAATAACTATTACCCTTAAAAAGATAAGTTAATGTATCCATGGAAGAAGAACAAGGTGCTATATGAAAGTGGAGATGAGGCACTCAGGAAAAAATCTCTTTGAAATTAAAAAGTCAAAATGAAAAAAAAAGTTGATAAAATTTCTCATTAAATAGAGCAAGATATAGCAAAATAGAAAATAGAAGATAAACAATAAGACAATTAAAGGACCTTTCTAGAAAAGAATTCCAATATCCAAGTAGTAGAAATTCCAGAAAGAGAGAACATTAGAAAACAGAGAAGAAAGTCAGGAATAATTCACGAGGATATCCTAGACCTGAAAGGCCTGAGTTGATGTGACAGTTTGGAAGGGTCTATAAAGTTCTCAACACAATAAAATTTGAACAATTTAAATAAAAAGTGACCTACACCAAGCACCATCATTGTGGAATTTTGGAATGTTAGAACAAAAATAAAGAACTTTCTGTAAGTTTTCAGAGAAGAAAATCTTATCAAAAGCAAACTATATGGGATAAAAATGACTTTGGACTTCTGAACAATATTGGAAGCAAGAAGACAATGGAATAATAAATACCTGTAGAATTTTGCAGCAGCCTCATTTTTAACCTAGAATCTATACTCAGCTCAACAATCAGTATGAGGATAAGTTATAGACACTTTGCAAGATCTGCTGAAAAACTCCCATCAACCATCTCTCGAGAAACTGTTGGAAGATATGTCCCACTGAATGAGAGAAAGACCAAGAAAAAGGAATACAAGGAACAGAAAACAGGATAAAAACAGGACACCCAAAATAGAACTTAGTGGAAAACAGTCACCAGGAGAATGAAGAGACATTCTGGGATCCTGGGGGTGCACCAACCGTGGAGGGCCAGGCAGGGTGGGGAGAGCAGTGGGAGCATGGCCACCACAAGTTCCTTTCTTCTCAACCCAAGGACCGGACGCCTGGTGGGACTGAGCAGGATTCCCGTACCAGGCTTCCTTTGACCTTGTCCTTATGAAATTTACGCTCTTCTCTATTTGCCTTGCATCCCTACTTGTGTACACTCACATCACTGCAAAAATTGTGCTTTGAACTTCTCATAAGAGATTGTCTCTGGTGAGCTTAGAAACATGAAATACAGACAAGCTTGTTCTCCATGCCAGAGTATTGCCTGATATTTTAAATCTGATTTGTACTTAAGGTCTGCCTGTGTTCTCACTGTGGTGAGCCCTGAGATTCCCAGGAATGACTTCTATTTGACCTTGCCCACTGACTTTCTCAGAAGAGGTTTCTGTAAATTGTCAGAAATGGAAACCAGACTCACAGGCTTTCTCTGGGAGCTTCCTTCTGACAGTGACAATAGTACCTTTCCTTATACAGTTGGATTTGAGCTTGCTACTCACTTTTTAAAAACTAAGCAGTGCACTGCTTAGGGAGACACATGTATGGGGTAGAACTATAGAGTAAAGTGGAGGCGTGAAGAACACAGAAGTCAGAATCATGGCTCCCTTTGAAAGGGAGGGAAAAGGGTATCAAGGAGGGATATGCAAATGGCTTCTAAGATAAGATGATGTTCCATTACTTGATTCAGGTAGAAAATACACAGTAGCCTATTTTATATATCATTTAAATTGTGTATATGTATCATTCATGTGTGTGCGCTCACACGCATATACATATATACATACATACATATATATACATATGATACATTTCACAATTAACAACGTATCCTATGGCAAATGTGTTAGGCTTTGAGAAGTGACATACAAATGTTCAACTCTGTTTTTCATCTTTCCAGATACCCTGTAGGCTTCTACAGATGTTGAAGCCTTAAACTTGCAGGATCTCTACAAATCAGGTTTCAGACATTTTATCCTCAGATACATTGACTTTAAAGTTTCAACATTTCAAATTACTAAATATCCATAACTCAATTTCAAATGATAAATAATATTCAAGAATATTTTTACTGTTTTTCAGATCCTGTCATATTTTGTGACTATAAGCAAACAACATAGTGATTTAATTTTAATTGATCAAGCTACTTCTTGTTTCAGACTATAAATTCTCCATGTATAACTTCCAATGACATTTTTTCCCAGAAAATCTCTGTTGACTGGTCAGACCTAGATATATATCTTACGCTCTTCCTAAGCAGTGGGAACTGAAAGGGAAGAGACTGCAGAGGCTACGGGAGAACCTCGATGAAACTGATGACATGTGAAATAGGAGAGACACATGAGGCATTATGAAATGATTAGGTCGAATATGGAAGGGCTAATGTAGCCTGGAGAATTGTGAGAAAACAGAGTTCCGTATCTTTATTGAGAAAATCAGGATTTATTAGTCTGGTTGCTGGACTCATTCAAGGCCCATACTTGTTAAATTTAGAAATTACTTCTCATAGGATTTTAAGTGTATTCCAAGGCAAGGAACTATAAATGTTTCACAAATTTCTATTTTGATTAAAATGCTTTCCCACACTACCAAAAGAATAAGACTTTTTTTGAAAGTGTGTAATAGTATGCTATCTTATTTCCTAATGCAGGAGATGGAAAATCCAGGACAATGTAATATGGGGACAATCTACTCTGACGTAAGGTCTTCATTGTGGGCTTGCTGCTTAAAAAGACATTGTTAAGACAATATTAAGTAATAAAGTTATTTGAAAGCTCATCTCAAGTTTTTCATAAAATTCCTATAATTACAACTCATCAGGAAGATGACAAGTATTTAACTTGAAATGAATGCTAAAATCTAATATGCCTTAGATTTCCAGAAGAGAATCAGCTCTTACTCAATGCTGGCTTGTGTTTAGGGGGACCAAGAGCCTAAGCATTCTCTTGCACCCAAATTAGAAAAAAATTTCTCAAGTTAGCTTGGGACCAAAGTCATAATTTGAAAAGAGAATAAATCAAAACAAAAAGAAAGAGAAAACTACAAGCTAATTTTCTTGCCACAATACATACTGGGATTGAACAGACTAAAATTAGCTACAGCTAATTTTCAAGAGAGAGAGAGAGAGGAGTGCTTTCATGCTTCCCTAGACAATTTGGTTTTATGCTTCTTTTTGTGAGCACCTCCTACATTTTAAGGTTTTTCTGTCTGTGTATCAGAACATCTTGAGTCAAAGAAATGGCTGTCTCAACAATTGCATACATGTGGCCTACAATCTTCTCACAGTATGGACAAGGGCAATTTCTGGAACCAAATATAAAATTCAGCTTCTTGTTGACTGTATTGCTTGTTGTAATATTTACCCCATAGTCCTGTATTGAAGGTTTTCCCCCTCTATGATACACTATGCCCATTTTAAAAACTCAGTCTATGGTTGATATTCTTAATGTTAAAAACTCTATTGAAAATAATGCATTTTACCTTTAGAAATGCTTATTTGAGGTATGCAAAAAGATACAACAAGTTAATACAATGAACACCACTGCATCTGCTACCTGGCTTAAATGAGTTAATATGTATAGTTAAGAGTTTATTTTCAGTATTTTATGAATATCTTTTATGAATTTACTTACCCATGCTCCTGTTGATGAACATCTAGGTCAATTCCAACTTTTTTCTGGCATAAACAGTGCCCGAGAGCATTCTTGTACTAGTTTCTCCATGCACATGTGAGAGAATAAGGCACATGCCTAAAACTGGTCAGAGGTATGTGCATCTTCACCGTTATTAGAAATTCAGTGTCCTCTGGGGTGGTTGTAGCAATTTAAATTCCCTAGGTTGTTGATTAACAGTTCTTTTTTTTCAACATCATTGACAACGGTTTTACTGTAAGACTGTAAATTTCACCAATGTGATGGGTAAGCAATTGTATCTCAATGTGCATATAAGATTTTGAAGTGTCAACTGTGTTGTGTGAGGGTTTCTGAGTGATGGAAATTTTGACATAGTTGTAACTCAGCACATGTTTTCTCTAACTACGAGTTATCAATATTTCTTTGACACAGCTAAAGACTGAGAAACCTAAAAGCATGAGAGAACATGCCCCTATCCTCAGGTTCCAATCCTCAAGCCTTGGGAAGAGTGGTAGGAAGAAGTGAGTTGTATGGTTGCCTACAGCACTTTAGACAATGTCAGACCTCTAGTAGTGGGTGTCAGGGATATTCAGGATGCTGCTTTTGCTTTTCTTCTACCTACACTGGACAAATCATCTATTCATTCCTCATAAGGGAGAGAAGAATGTAGACATGCTAACACATTAAACCAGGTCTGATCTTTCAGAGACTGAAAGACTAGATATAAATAGAATTTTTGATAATTAATGCAACTATGGCAACTTTCTGAGTGTAGCTTTTATTTTAAATGGAATTAGACATGTAGAACTATCATTTAGTTAGTCTGCTTATACATCCATTCAATAAGTATTTTAGAACGAAATACATATAAGCTACTGGTGGTATTCCCAGCCTATGGGTGAGACAGAGAGAGAGAAGTAATCACGATGCCACAAATCTTTACAGAGGAGACAATGTGTAAAAAATATCTCAGATAGTCAAGAAAATGAAGAAGCAAAACACTGATTCATAAAATGATTTTAGGCTATGCTCAACTGAAAGATGGAAAAAAGTTAAAATAAAATAAAAGCCAAAGTTTTCCATCAAGTCCAACATGTTATATCTAACTAGGTGCCTGAATTTAAATTAAATTTCAGCCTCACCATTTCCTACCTGTGCAACCTTGGATAAGTCAAATATACTCTCTAAGCTTCAGTTTTCTAACCAATAAAGTAGAAAAATAACTGAATGTACCTCTTAGAATTGTTATAACTAATAAATAATGAATATATGTAAAGTACTTTAAAATACACTGGCACTCAGTTAACACTCAATAAGTGTTAGTGATTCTCGGGTCACTTGTGAGTATTGCACGGAGCAGAGTGAAGTTTCCCTTCATTCCTGTGTGAGGCCTGACCTCTATATTTCCTACTTTCATCTGTGATCTGGAAACAAATGTCACCTACAAAATCATGGTGTCAGTCCTTTCAGACTCCATGATTTTCTGTATCTACTTAAGACTTTGGCTTCAGATTTGTATTTGAATCATGTCTCAAGCCACATTAAACTTCTAATTTTGTTCTTTTTACAGATGTCAGAACATTTGTCCACTGTACATCATAGATGCTTTAATTCCTGCTCTACTCTCTGAGTCTTTTATATCTCATTTTGCCTCTGGGAGTATCATTTTTTCTTTCCCTTTCAATATCACTGTCGAAGCTTTGTGTCTAACTGTTCTAAAAACTTAATATCTTCGCACTGGCTTCTTTGATTTTGAATGCCATTATTGGGGGGGGGGGAGATAAATATAGAATCTCTATTTCTTTTTCATGTGGCAGTTGCCAGCCATAGGCTTTTTGCAAAGCCTCCTCTGTGCTTTTATCAAACCCAGACCAAGCTGGCGTGTGAGTGAAGCAGCCACTGGCACAGCTCCTAAGCCATCTTTTCTGTAGTTCTCCCCACTCTCTCCCTTCCTGGGCATACTGTCACCCTATTGGAGTGAGATGCTGGGTAAGGGAAGAGAGCAGAAGAATAATCTGAACCTTGAAGTGAAAGGCTATGGAAGAAGCATGACAGTAAAAGGAAGAAAGAGAGAGTGGAGAAAGAAACCAACATTTACTTAAGACATTATATGCCTGGCACAGTGCTAGATGCTTTACATACATGATCTCATTTTATTCTCTGTGGGTGTGTATGTATGTGTTGGGGAGGGACTGAGTTGTAGTGTGTGAAGACTAGTAACTACTTAATGTGCTCTTTTTGGAGAGTAAATAAATATTTGGATGTGGCAGGAAGTACACTCACACCTAGATATTTTGGAATGTTGTTTTGCAGTTCTTGGCAGGAGCATTCAATAAAACTCTTGAATCCTAAAGTATTTGCTTTTAAATAATAGTAATAATAATAATAATAATTAATCATAATACTTTGTTCTCACTTCAGATATAACCACAAGTAATTGTTCACACCCACTAATTCATTGTCAGTCTTTAAAAGAATTCAGTAAGTGCCTATAATGTACAAAGGAGTATGTTAGCAGGCACAGCTGTAGGGCCACACAGTTACAATATGTGGAAGTGCCAGGATCTATTTTACAAGTCTTATGTTAACTACAAGGTTAACTTTGTAGTCTGGGAAGAGCAACATTGAAGAAATGAAACTTGATCAGGGTTTTATTGGTGATAGAATACAAGTAGGCAGAAAGGAGAGAAAAAAGGCTTTCCAAGTAGACGGAGAAAAACCCAATACTGAAGTCAGTGGAGCATGCTTTGGAAAGTCTAATTAGGAATCACTCAGGAAGAATGGTTATGTGTTACAATTTATGTCTGAAAATGTACCAAGCCCCAGACACAGCAATGGCCATTGTTATTCTCTAAATGTGACTTTATGACAGTGAACCCAGTATGTGTAATTTTTATTTAGTGTGTGTAGAAAATATGCCTCTGTGAGGCAAAGACTAGGGGTCATGGGTCAAACTGTGAGCTTCTTGTGAAGAAGGCTAAGGGCTTATACTATCAGTTTTAAACTAGGGAATATGGCTATTGAAAGACGGTGGTTCGGGGTGTCTGGTTTTCTGTCTGATAGCTCTATCATAATATTAAAAGTCCAATTGCTTGTTCCTTGAATGCTTTTTTTAATTCTAATAATTTCTTCTTAATTATTATGTATAAAATAATATCATCTGTAAAAATTATATTTTTGTTTCTTCCTTTCCAATTTTTTTGTATTTAAATCCTTTTCATTGTTATTCGATTACAGTTGTCTCAATTTCCCCCCTTTGCCCACCTCCACCCATCCCACGCCCAGTCCCATAGTCAATTCCCACACACTGTTGTCCGTGTCCATGGTGGAAAGAAGGGGAAGGCACTAGACGAAAAACATGTATGAATGATCCCGGATGTTTTTGAATCTCTTTTTCACTGCAGCTCAATTTCCTATGACCCAACAATGACCCTTAAAAGAGTAAAAGAAATCTTTGCCTGTGGCTGAAAGGCATTCACATGCCACTCATTAATATTCTTTTGCGAGAAATATTGAGAGGAGGGTCTAAAATATAATTGTGCTCCAAGAGAACTTAATTTTATTTTTGAGAAGTTCTTATGGTGATTACTTTCCACATCAAACAGAGGATTTGGCACTCAATCAGAGCTAAGGGCAATAACTTACCTCGCACACACACAGGCCAAAGCACAAGGACAGTTATAAACGTGCTTCTTGGTGTTCCTTGGCAAGGAGAGGTTCCTGTGCATCCTGGACACAAGCCAGAGAGCGGCTGCAGGTTGGCACGGTTTGGGGACAGGAAAGAGCAGTGGGCTTTGCATCAGAAGACAGTGGGAGAATGTCGCTTTCTTCACAGCAGTGTGAAAATGCTGTGAAAACTATTAAATGCTAGACAATTGAACTTTAATTTTATTGTGATTAAAAGGGACTCAAATGAACTGTACTCAAATTAGCACTTATAGCACTTACTATGGCAACTATAGAATTTCTAGCATCTTTAGCCTCAGTCTGATGGACAAACTGCTGAGGGCTGAGAAATCAAAACAGCAGGGTAAAAAACTATTAATGATTTCACTACTTTGTGGAATTTTAAATGTGTACTTGTTAGAAGACACAATTTATTGATAACTACATTATATCATTAGTAATTAATTCATGAAACACATAGTAGTTATTAGCATGAATTACATTCAGTCTGAGAGATAATATGCTCATACTCACATTGTTTAGACCCTGGGACTACTCAGAAAGTGCCATACACACATGTATGAGTTGTCATCAGCCCCTTATGCTTTTGAGCATCATGATTTTAAAAGGCAGGAACATGTAAGAATATGCATTTATCAGTCACTTGGAAGCTGGTTTCCTAGTCATTGACTTAATTACCGTATATGATTGAGTTAAAGATCTCACTTATATGTGGAATCTAATTAACAAAATAAACTAACGAGCAAAATAGAATCAGAGGCATAGACACATGAAACAGACTGACAGCTGTAAGAGGGGAGGGGGGAGGGGGGACTGGTTAAGAGAAGGTGAAGGGATTAGCCAAAGAACATGCATGCATTACCCATGGACATGGACTACGGTGTGGGGATTGTGTGAGGAAGTGGTGAGTGGCTAGGTGGAGAGGGGTAAAGGGGGGGGGATTGGGGCAACTGTTATAGTATAAACAATGAAATATTTTTTAAAAGATGTTAATGATTTGGATAACATCTTTCTTCAGTATTATCATATCTAATAATATCATAGTAATGGGAATATCTAATAATATCATATTAATGGAAATTGAAAAATGAATAGCAAGGAAGATTATTTAAAAAAAACAATAAAATATTATTTGGGTTTTTGTTGTTGCTCCTGTCATGTGTGAGAATATAATGACAAATGTATGTACAATGGATCTTAAATAGCCTTCTGAAGAATTCATGGTCTAATCAACAAAACAAACAGGCAAGCAAAATATAACTAGAGACATCGAAATTAAGAACAAACTGACAGTAACCAGAGGGGAGGTGGGAAAAGAGGGAAACGTTTTCAGGAACGTGTATAAAGGACACATGGACAAAATCAAAGGGGAATAGGATCAAGGGTGGGAAGTGGGGGTGGCTGGGGTGGGGGGAGTGTGGAGGGGAAAATGGAGACAACTGTACTTGAACAACAATAAAAACAATTTGGAAAAAAGAATTCATGGCTTCTTTTGGGTCCAGATACTGCATGTTATGTAAATTGAGCAATTGGTAAAAATTTTAACTATAAAAATTTGAGATATAGCTATTTCTATAAACAATCATTGCACATTAACCTTTTATACCAAAGGGTAATAGAACCTTCTCCTGAAGATAGAGGCACCTTGTGAAAGTCTGTTATACATAGATACATTATTATGCATTGAATTATATAGTATGTATACTATGCTTTAGAGTTCAGTGTAAATCAAATGCCAAAGATGGATATACACCATTCCAACAAGATCCAATTAATCTTAAATCTGCTGATTAGAGTCTCATTTGTTAGAAAGATATTCCCACTGCATTAAATAAATGCATTGTTAAAGAATGTCTCCCCAGATAGATCAAAAACCATTCATTAAATTTCATGCACATCTATCTAAATGGAAGCTAATGTACTTAGTGTCAGAGTCAGGTTTCACATCTTTCCCAGGCTTTTGAGGGTGACATGTCACTTTGTGTGCCATCTCAATGCGTTTCAGTTTTTCTTGTTCCTCAGTGCAGCCTGGATACTCCCAATGTAGTCCCACTACTCTCTCCTGAAGTTGGCAGAGCAGCAGCCTATAACCAGTTTGTATCTCAAATCAATCTGGCTGATTGATCAGACAGAACAGGGGAAGGGAAGGCCACAACTTTTGTGTTTGACGGTGCTCCTGCTCATCCAAGAAGCACCAAGAAGTGCATGTAAGGTATACTTGAGAACTATTATTTATTTCTCTATATACTAACATGGGAGTTTAGAGGTACCCATATGTACTAGGAGGTATTAATTTTTTCACTGATGCACCTCATGACTTATCAAATTAACATGTGGGAAATGCAGAATTGCATTACAGAACTGCAGGAGCCTGGATGCCTTTCAGCACTATTTTTCTGTTCTCCACCACAGCCAGAGAGAAAACGGGATCAGAGCTTTGGAGTTTCTCATGAAACTGTCTTCTTGCTTCACCTATGCTACAGCTGGAGAAGGTCCAGAGAGTCCTGTGAAGAGTCCTTTCTAACTTTTGAGATGTAAAAAACTGACTCAACAGTGAGATTGTACACTGAATAAGGGTTGGCCCTAAACTCACTGAAATCCCTGGCTGTCTTTGATCCTATATGTTCTTACCTGGCTGAGATTACTCTGCTAAGCCTGGGTTCCTCTCAGGAGGCACTGACCAAGGCAAAGGCTTTTGTAGGCAGAAAATTAATTTTGAGAGTAAAACCAGGGAATGAAGTGGAGATGGGGTAGAAAAGGAGACTGAAATAGAAGGAAGATAAAAATCCATCGAAGAGTGCATTTGTGAGTTGGTCTTGTGGGCTTGATTCTGCTAGAACCCTGTGAGGAGCTATGCAGAATGCATCTGTGTATTATCCATTCCAAGAATGAGGTTGTAACACCTGAGTGTTGGGCCCATTTCCCTAGGCAACCCTGGAGCCCTTTATTTCCAAAATATTCGTGAATACATGGAGAGAAACTTAGGACCCTTAATATCCAGTCTTAGAGCAAATTCCCTTGATCTCCTGCATGTAAAGTAAAAATGAAAAGATTTCTTCAGCAGTTTGCTATACAGGTATCAGATTATATCGTTTCTATTGCTTTTAATGTTGCTGTTATTATCAGAATTAATTTAACTCTGGAATATATCTTAGTTATCTAACTCTATCCTTTTGTCTTTCAAACAAGAAAACGCAGGCCCAGAAAGCCAAAGTGAATATCTATAATCACACAGCAGTTCAGAGAAAGAGCCTATTTTATACCACAAGATGAGTTGGCTCCCTGTTTAAGCCCTATCCACCACACCTTCAAAACTGCACAAAGCATCTGAAGACAGGTTCTATTTGAGTCACATTAGATTCTTGAATTCCAGGACCCTTAGAGATGAGGTAGTCAGTCACTATATACAAGTAATAGTGATTGCAAAAAAGTCTTATTTTGGTAAGCATTATTACTCACTAGTATCTATTCTCTTCAATTTCAGATACATGGATGATTCCAATTCTCTGCGTGGCCATGTGACCAGTTGTAGCCAATAAAATGTGAATGGAAGAAATATTTATAACTTTTAGGTCAAACCATTTGCCTGTACTTGAATGTCAAGCCTTCTCTTTCCCTAAAATATTGCTTGGGAAGTTCATGTGTTTGAAATGATGGCACCTTTAGACAGTGAAGCCTTCATCAGCTGGATTTCTTGAGACACCAGTGCAAACAGCCTCCCTTCCAACCTGTGTTGTTACATGCCGTTGAATTGTCTCTGACTCCTGATGACTCCATGAGCCAGTGATGTCCATGACGACCTGTCTTCAGCAGCCCTGCTATACATATATTCCAACCTACACTGGCAAGTAGTATGCACAATATGCCAATATTTATTATTCTAGCTTAACTTAGCCCATCCTAACTAATATATATTGGGGGCTAGGTAATTATTCAATGCTTTTTGAATCACCTTTATCTTTTATTGATAGTTGATCCTATTCATATCGAATCTGGGTTTTCTTTAATATGATGGTAGGTAAAGTCCTGTTAAATTTCCCAGCAATTCACTCTTCTATTAACAACAATTTGCCTCTCTATGGTAGCCATGAGAATATACCTCACAGACCTCCAACTACAGGGAATGTAATTAACCAAAGACCCCCAGCTCTTGTGCATAAAATCCCTCATTACGTTTTTTCAGAGACCATGTTTCTCATGGACTGCTCCCAGCCTCTGACTAACTATGATAAGGATACTAGAGCGAGCATGTTCTTAGATGAACTGAGACTCCTCCAACAGCCAGCTTTGGCTCAGGGACTTCATGATGATTGTTGCCCAAAACTTTCTACCTTAGAGTCTAAGGTGCCTGCACTCCACCTTCCCTGCCTCTCTCTTTCATTGAATATCAAACCTCCTCACCCAGCTTACTCACTCCCCTACTATTTTCTCTCACACAAGTATTTCCATTCATAAAGACATTGCACATTTAATTCAGTTTTGGCATTTATTTCTTGAAGAACCCAGACTGATACTCTCTCCATGTCACAACTAAGATTTCCTCCCAAAATATAAAGTCTTTCCGGGTCTGCTTATTCAGTGATCAAATTTACTACCTCAGAACTATTAATTTTCTTTAATTTCTAGCCAGAAAATTTTAAGCAAGAAAAATGCTTAGAGAAATGATCCAGAGTTTCTCAAAATGTAGACCAATTGCATCAGAACCAGCTGTAGTACTTGTTTAAATTTGTCTAGACCTCTAGGTGTCTCTGAGGATAGGACCTAGAAACCTAAATTTATAAACTAGCTCCCCAAGTAGTTCTGATAGCTTATTATGGAGGATCACTGATCAAGTTCACATAAAACTGAAATCCAGTGAAAGAAATAAAGTAATCTCAATTACTCAACCAATTAAAGTCAGAGTTCAGCCTAAAACAGGTCTTCAGATTCCAATGTCAGCACATTAACTAAGTACATGACATACCATATTATACACACTGCCTCCCACAGCTAGAGAATTCCTCCTCCCAGATTTTTTGTTAAGTTGAGTAATTGGAACTTATATGAAAGAATCTTTTCCCCCTTTGGTACACACAACACCTGTCATTGCCTTGACAATTCTGACAGACATTTGGCCATTGTCAAAGACTTGGTAAAGGTGATAGCCAAGAGTTATGAACAATAAACTGAAGAGGTAATCATGACCACTTTTCCTGAGCCATAAACTAAAAATTTCACAGCTACTAATATGAATTAAAGAATAGCTGGAAAACTAAATGTATGGTAGTACTTTGGAATAGATTTTTGAGTGATTAGCTGATGTGATGTTTAAACATTTAATATAGCAAGATCATGAAGAAGTTGGTCTCATTATTATAACCAATTTAATAACTAAATTACATTTGGTGTGCATTGTTAATCAGTCTAATGAAGCCAGATGATGGTTTGTTTGATCTAAGTTAGTCACATTTACAAGCCCTGTAAAAAATAGCATATAAATTGAAAAGAATCTTGATCATTGAAGAAATAGCTCATTAAAATAAAAGAAAAAAACAGAAAAAGGAAAAAATTAACAGGAACAAAAGCACAGTTTATCAGAAGCATTCATAAATAAAAGATAAGTACCAAATTATAGAGTTTAGGTATACATATATATATAGTGAAAAACACATGGGAAGTAAAAATCTGTGTCAAGCTGGAAATAAATATAATAATATATAACAAAGTAAGTACCAAGTTCAAGCATGACTAGTAAACCACAACTCAGATAAAAGTTAATATTTTATACCTAATGTTATAGGACAGCTCATTTTAATATTTGCTCAATTGGCCTTCAAATTTGACAGGGGATAGTAAAAGCATTCCATTACCAGTGGGGAAAGGAAGTGGAACCTACAAGGAAAATATAAATGTATTGTCTTGTTTATCCCAGAAAAGTAAAACACAAGTCTGCTTTTATCACAAAGAAAATTCCAATGGCTAGAATAGAAGCCCTTAAAGATAAAAGGACTTAAATCATAAAAAGTTAGTTTATAAGAGAAGAAAATGTAGCTCTGGGACAACCTTCTAGATAAGACTATAAATTCCATAGAATAAAAATCATATCTGTTTTATTCACTATTAAATATTCATCACATGTAACAGTGCCTGGCACCTACTAATTGTTCAGATGATGAAATGGATGAAAAAACATGTTTTTAAAGTTGAAAGTCTAGGAGAATTTAGGTGTTTACCAGGACAAGGAGGAAAGCTTAAAACTGACTGTAACCAGAGGGAAGGTGGGAGGGAATAATGGAAGGGAAAGGGGGAAGGGTTTTCAGAAGCATCTGTAAAGGACACATGAACAAAACCAAAGTGCGGTAGGATCAAGATGGGATGTTGGGATGGCTAGGGTAGGGGGGAGGGATGGGGGGACAATGGAGACAACTGTACTTGAACAACAATAAAAAATGTGAAAAAATAAAAATAAAAAATATAAAATCAATTCAAGGTTTTTTTATATTTATGATTCTGTGGTATAAGTTTGGGTCTTATGTCTAATGACTGATGGATGTGTTCAATGTTACTGGTCTAAAAACTTACCTTACTGGGTTCCATTATTCAATTCACATAAGAATAAGCAGAGGGGGAATAGTGGAAAGATGATGCAGAATTTTTTTTCATTGAAAGGACATTCATGGATTTAGAAAATGTTAATATCTACAGAAAATTATTGCAGCAACAATGGTAGGAGGATGGAGTCTGAAAGAACTAGACAATTTTTAAATTTTTTTTATTAATAATTATCTTCTATCAGGGTGTTTTACCATGTTGATTAGCTAATTGTCTGAAGATAACTGCAGGAGACATGGGTTCAGGCCACAGCTAAAGTTGATTTTATTTTATTCATAATCATGTTTTAGATGCTAATCACAGATATTTTTTATCACTAGCTTCTCATGCGTATGTATGTACATATACACTCACTGCCACCTTCTTCCTCATACCCACTGACACAGCTGCTGATGCTTACCAGGCATTTATAAATATTTTACTCTATGAAAAAGTAAGTAAAAATAACCCATTTATAGAATCAGAACCTATTTTGTTTTAAGTATATCCAGGTTGTGGAAATCACTTATTGAAGAATGTATTCTTGGAGTGATTTTGGCCAGTCTCTATTTCAATACCTGATATTGTCAGGCCAATTAAAATATACAGCTACTATAGCCTTGTTCTGGGAATACAGAGTAAAATCAGGCCAAGACATCCAGAGAAAGGTGAAATTACTCTGATCTAAAAAATCGACACTCCACAGCTCTTGGGCAAGAGAATGATTTTCTCAACTTAATGTTTTTATAGCAACCCAGACATCATAACGTTTGCATTAACGGTGGCTAGGGTTCTTAACGTTTAGCATGTCAGCCTGGAATGCACAGTAGCATCTATTGGGAACTCCTACAATGCATTGTGACTGGGTTCAGTATTCTGTCTGTCTAAATACAGGGTCCGGCACAAATAACGCCCCTTGTTTATTACAAAATCGTAAGCGTGCAATTCTGTAACATGACAATATCACACTCAAGCACACCATATGACATTTTAGATGAAATGTTCAAATTAAAACTATAAATTATTACTCTACTAATCACATTCAAGCAGGCCTTACTTCTGCCGGGTCCTGTATGCTATGACTGTTAGGTAGAACATTAAAATAAGCAAGGAACAATTTGCTAAATTGATTTTCTTTTTCAGATATCACTGTTTTGTATTTAAACAAATTGACAGGAGGAGGATATTTTGTCCAATATAGGCTATATTATAATAATTCTATTATTTATACCAGGAACACTATTGCATTCAAATTAATGCTGTCTTTGCCTTCTTTACAATGAAAAAAATTTGACCAACATCTAGGAAGGAAAAAAAAAAACAATTCTGCCTTTCAGTCTATGGGAAAAGAGTTGAATAATAAAGTAATATTTTGTTAATTTAATTTTCTATTATTTTGTCTTAACATAACAAAATCAAAATTGCAGTGCATGCCAGTGAAGAAACACTTTTCAGATAATATCTAGTAATTCCTTAGGAATTTTCTACATAAATATATTTTATTGAAGTATTGAAAACAAAACTGAAGTCAAATATCTTCTTCATTTTTTTTTTTTTTTTTACTGTAGCTCAAAGACTTAACGGTCCTATTTCACCTTATTCTGCCTTGGTAGTATATTCTGCTTCAAGTACTTGGCTTTTTTTCTTTTTTCTTTTTTTTCTTTACTGGCCATTTGTTCTTCAATGGAAATATTTTCCCTGCATGCTGCAACTATCGGTCTTCTAAAATAATTAGTTCCAATTTCTTGAGATTCCAATTTTATTGTATCTTAAGAGCATTATATTTTCAATTCCTACTCAGCCACATTTCTATATTGATGGAAATTGCAGCGACAGCTGAGTCCAAATACCGGATTAAAACAACACCGAGTTTACTAAAGGCCATTCAATCTAATCTAAAGAGCTTTTATTTTTGTGATCCACAAGTATTAAATTCTATATTAATTTCATCTAAGAGTCAGAATCAATGAGCATACAATTACTTTGCAGTTAATTTTTCAAGTATCAATAATTAGTTGCTTTTGTCGTATTAGTGCTTCCCATAAATATATTGTTTAGACATTACTCCCACAGAAGTGAATATTTCCATGGATTCTAAGTAGCCAGAAGAAGTTACGAGGACTGTTTCAGTTACAATAGGTCACCCTTGTGTAAATAGAAAGTAAAGCGAGGCTAAAAACTCTTACATACAAATTCAAAGGCAAATACTGGTGCAGACTTTTCACCTTGGGTTGCATCTCATGGACATAAGAAGCTCTTTTAATTGGTTCTCTTCAGTTTTTTTATTAATAGAGCAAATGGTTTTTAAAATAGAAATGTTTCAGTATGTATTTCATATTTTATTTACTCAGAATTTGGTTTTAAACTTATAATAATGCCTATTAGGAATATGGTAAAATGTCACTGTGTTCATACTCTCATGAGTAAAATATGACTCAGAAGTTGAAATTAAGCACAAAGGAAAATAATAGTTTAACTTTTTAAAAGAATGTTTAGAATGAAAATATAAGTGTTCTAACAATTTTCTTTATTTCACTTAGGCCATAAATTTGTAAATGCATTCTTTGAAGAACTAGCTTTCAGAAGACAAATGTACCTACAGTTAGTCATATGAAATTTTACATATGTAGCTAAATATTTAACTTAGTTTAATATTTAATCAAGAATTTTTTTGTATTATAGCAAGTTATAAAATCATCATTTTAGATATTGGCTTAATATTCTCAGGAACCTTACAGCTTAATATTGTTGTAAGAATGTCAATTTTAAAATTAAGTTTAAAATGAGTAATATTAGATAGTTATTTCATTCTGGCACCATAATATAAACAGAACTTTATTTTTACAAAATTTATTTAACAACCACATTATTAGTAGAATCATTTTATTACATTAGCACTGATATCTTCAACAATATATTTCATGTCAAAGATTTTTTTTTTTAGAAATAGGCTGTAGTTTTGAAATTCACAACATTGAATGAATACAACTGTGTGTATTTTTATTCATTATACATCCTGTAGTACATAAAAATTTAAAAAGATTTTAACCTTTTAAAAAATCTCCATTTCATTTGAGAAGAGATTGTACCCTGAAAAACTCATTTTTAAGCACATAACCCCTTTTGTCAGTTTGCCTATGCTGCGACCATATCTTTTCATGGCTAAAGAGGACTTTGCAATTTGAGGGGGGTGAAGGTGCAGAAATGTAACTACAGAAATAATTTGACAGAATGAAAACTTTAAAACATTAACTTTTCACTATCCTCCGAATAGATTATCCAAGGAGTGCTCGAAATTGAAATTGGATGGCCCCTTCAGAAGTACAATATGATGACAGCTTTTAAATTTCACAGATTAAATGTTTTCTAAGAGCTTATTGTTTTCATCGCTTATTGCAACTCAGTGGCATCTGGCTTTTGTAACTGATGTCCTGCCCCTTATGGGTAGCAGAGGGCGCTCTGGTATTGTTGACACCGGATCCCTCTTGGTGCATTGCGCTAGCATCTTGTTCCCGGGGACTGAAACATACCATTTCCCTGGAGGGTTGTCCTTGAGTATCAGAAAGGGTCAAGCTGTTCCTAAATTTATTCCGAGAAGCTTTAATCTTAGCCCACTAAATGAAAGTTATGATTGTCAAAGGTCTCCCACGGCATGCCTCACCGAAAATTTCCAATTATGAAGCATTGATTGATTCATTGCAAAAAATGCTAAGCACAGAATTTCATAGCAGGGAAATTGGCAATGCACATTACAGCAGATGATTATTTTTAAGAGAAATAGAAAATAGTCTAAAAAATCTGTAAATATTACTAATCAATAACCACTCTAGATTTAATCACAGCAAATAAATTACTAAATTGTGTTCCCTTACCTAAGTGGTATTTTAACTTCCCTCTTTCACAGTACGGACTTTATTTCTGTTTAGAAAGTGATTTTTAAAGCTGATTGAGCTTTCTGGAGAATGAGTTTGGGCTGTTCTAAAGAGAAGGATGACGGTGAGGGAGGTTAGGTGTGTTTCTGTTATGTAATGTGAATTATAACTCTACTCAGGCAGAAGTGTTTTTGCAGCTTTGGACCTTGTTCCTTCATGAATGAGTTGGCAGAGAGGTGTGGACGCAGGGGATCAGCGCAGTTGCGTGAGTACTGGAAGAAATTCAAGGTTTTTATGCTAACTTGTAATGCTTTAAACCCATTTCAATGTCCATTGGCTGGACACTGGGATCTTAGTGGGCACATGAAGAGTATTCCCCCAGCCCTTTCCTTTCATCACTTGACTAGTCCCTTTTTTACCAGTGTGGTTTACCTACTCCCTCCCAAACTGTATAAAATGAAATATAAACCTAAGTCATCAATGTATATAAAAGACCAAACTCACAGAGTTCTAAAATCGAAACACAAATAAAATCCACTCTGAGGGATGGGAAAAGGATATATCCGGCTGAGGATATTATGCTTGGTTTATTTTATGAATCCTTTCACATATCTCCTCCCCCCAGGTGTAAAAGAACAAACCTGATGAAATGTATGACCCTTTTATGGTCCATTTCTATGTCTGGATCAAAGTTGGCATTGCTGCTTCAATTGCTCAGTCTAGATTGTTTCATCTATTCCTAATTTTAACATTGTTTACAGTTTGTGGATTTATAAACTAACACAAGCAAATGCACAGTACTTTCTTTGGAGAGCCCAGGCTGGCTACAAAGTGGTTGGTTTTGTCTTTCTTTCTTCTTTTGTTCATTGCTTAGTTAGGAGATTTAAATTTTAGTATTTATATATACTACAATACTTCAATATTTAGGACAATGGAATATGCTGAGATATTTAAAAATGTATTGACTATATTGATATGGACCCACAGGACCCCAGGCTCCGAAAGCGAATCTTCATTGCCTGGGGTTTAGTAAGCCGTCCTGACTTTTTCTACCTGCCAGAGCTGTGAGGATGCTGCTGTGGCTGGTTTTTCCGCAGTGCGGGTTTCAGGCCTCCTGGCCTTGTTGTGCTTCCTGCTGGCGGGGAATCGGTTGAAGCCAGCTCTGAGCTGTGGACCAGCCCAGAAAGGCTGCCCCGGCGAGAGCCTGCCAGGAGCAGCAGGCTAGGTGGGTGGGCTCCTCTTGGGTCTCACCTAGTCAGTCCCCATCTCATCTCATCCTGATATGTCTTGAGGCCCACACTTGAGTCCGTTGCTCGTCCCTTTGGTGAAATCACCAGCATTGTTAAACTGTGTGGCTGAGGACCTCACGTTCGTGTGTTTTAAGGTAGATGCTTAACAGAAAAAATGGCGACTCCATTCTTCTTGCAAGTCCTGCCCTTTGCTTAGATTCGGGTTTAAGCCTAAAACTGAAGTTGTTTCCCGATGTATATACACTAACTGTATATGCATAACTACTTAAAGTTGGAAAAGCACAAGCCAAGTGTGGCAAGAGCTAGAGTGGACTCTCTCGGTAAATATTAGGTTTTGCTGGATGCGTCATTTCCCTGCTTTTAATTTTTCTTTCGCAAACTACCTAATATCCTGTTACACTTTGGGGGCAGTGGCAGGACGGTCCTATTGCATTTGGTGAAATTAGAGAAGAGAGCCGTGGTCAGCACCGCGGACAGCGGCAGGGGAGGGCGCGGCCACTTCAGTGGGTCCTCCCCTTTGTTCCTGGCCCCTGCAGGCCACGGCAGAACAAAGACTTCTATCAAGGCTCGCTTCCCAGCTCGGGTTTGTCTTTGGCTCTAAGGCAGTGGTGCAAACTACTATCTTAACAAAGTCCACCATATTGGCTTTCAAATAAAATAATTTACCAAGTCCTTCTAAAGTTCCTTGTGTTCCTTTGACTGATTTGGCCATTGCGACTATGATGAAGCAAGGAAATTATCCTGGCTTTTTAAAGCCAGGCTAGGCCCACTCGAGACAGGGCACAGAAAGGGGAAGTGATGGTGGGGGTGGTGGTTGTGAGCTTCCCCAAGGAACTGAGCCAGTTGAGGTTTCTTGCGCAATGTGGTAAGGACGCCACTTAATGTTATTATCCTCTTTGTCGTCGGTTCTGTTACCGCAGCTTGGCCCAGGATCGCAAACAATCATTACTACCCGCTCTTGAAGGAATCACTGCTTTCTAAAAGCTTAAACTCTCTAGAATACTTGCACAAACGCGAACTCCTGCTCTCCTGACAGCTGTCACTGAAGCTTCCCTAAAATCCCCTTCCGGGATTTGCGTGCGGATTTCCGAGCTCTTACTGAGAACTGTGACCCTTTTGCTTGCGGAAGACTAGGTTGGTTCTGGAATCAATTTGAGGGCCTCTATCCGCCAAGGATGGGGTTTTTCTACCACCCCTTAAATCCCTTTTCCGTCGCCTTTTCCCCTCTCATATCCTGAGACGCTCTGGTGTCCTTCAAGTGCAGCCGTAGGCTCCGCTCTTGGCATTCACCGCGTGCCTTAATTGTATGACATTAAATCAAGGTCCGCTGTGAACACGGAGGGCAGAGTCTGATCTTGATCCGGAAAGTAACTGACCCCCTGCGAATACCACACGTCTCCTCCTGCCCTTCCCCCTCCCGGGAGCTCTGGGTCCCCAGGACTCCGCAAGAGTCATAACTCAGAAGCCTGACTCCTGTCTCCGCCCGCCTCCTGCCACAGCTGCCAGAGAGAGAGGCTGCTAATTAGACTGTTCGGAAGAAGTGTAGACGATGCATGTCTGCGTATACATATGCATGCATCCGCATGCCATTTACAGCACACCTAAAAACATACATACGCCTATAAATCTAGTTTTCAAATGACGGCGTGGATCGAAGTTAATTATCCCTCTGGTACAGATCTAATTTCGCAATCGTGTTATTTCGCTGAAGGCAATTAACCGGGTTGGTATGCCCGACATCTCTTCTCAGTCACTTGGAAGGAACGGCAGGTTTTAAGGACCGAGCCATGGCATGTTCTGCTGGAGAAAGCCTTGCCAATCGTTTCCTGCTGTGGGGACGAGATCTAGTACATAAAGGGGAAGATAACCACACGTCTGTGTATGTAAGATAAACACGCAGATATGCCTAGCCTCTATGTCCTCTAATAGCGTTACCGCGGTTTTGGTTGGGAGATTTGGGGAAGAGAGAAGAGTCCAAGGGCGGTCTAGGTCATCTTTCTTTGTGATGCGGAAAAATTAACTCAACCGCACCTGTCTAGTCCCCAGAGAGCGGGGCGGCCCATCTGGTATGGCTACAGCTTCACTGCCGAGAGAAAAGGCTGCTCGCTAAGGCTTCCCCACTGCCGAGGAGCGCGGACCCGAAGGCTGGGGCCGGCTCCGGGTTCTGGTTCCGAGCAGCACAGCGGCCGCGCACTCCTCAGACTGCGGCCAGATTCCGGAGGCTGGAGGAACCTGGGCCAGGCGGAGGGAGGGCGAGTTGGAGAGAGGAAGGGGTGAGGGGAGTTGACCTCTACGGGTGGAGCCCTCTGCGCAGCGGGCGGGAGGCGGCGGCCGCTGCGGCTCTTTTCGCTGCGTCCCCTACGGCGCGGTCGGCCCCGAGGGAAAGGCCCGCTGCGGTTCCAGGGTCCGAGGAAGGGGGAATATTCTCCGCCACCGCGGCCTGAGGGCGCGTAGAGCTGGCTGCGGCTGGTGAGAGAGCCTAGAGCTGGTCTAGCTCCGAGACCCCAGAACACGCCCCTGCAAAATAGAATCAGAGCAGCATTAGGAAGGGAGGCAGGAGGGAGGAGCAGGAGGCTGGGGAGAAGGGACAGGAGGCGGCAGGGAGCAGGCGAGAGAGATAAGGTGATGGGAGGACGGGACCCCAGATGGCTGGCCTCGACCTCCGTGCGTCCCCAAGCTTCAGCTGGGCGCGGAGGGACCCGGCGCGCGTGGTGCCAGGGAGCACAGCCCGGGGGGCGGTGCGGTAGCTGTGCGCTGAGGTCCCAGCTGCGGAAACCGCGAGGTGGGGGCCAGACGCTGCGACACCACCGCAGCCAGAGAAAAGATTTCGCGAGCAGGAACCATCAAAATGCGTCCGCAGATGGCGGTCCGGCGCAGTCCGGCTGTTCCCGCACCCTGTGCCCCCTGTCCCCTGCCTCACCCCTTTAGACCACACTCCGGATCCGCACTCCCAACCCCTTCTTGGCTTAGGACCCTGCAAACTGCAAGATCAGCGAGTCTCAGCAAGAAAATCGAAACGATCGATAAGAGAAAGAATTACATATACACACAGCCTACCTACTAGCCCTGCTCAAACCTGCAGAGGACCAAAGCGCTTTCAATCGCTGCTCAGCGCGTTCACGGAGGAAAGAGGAGGGTGAGAGGCTTCCGTGGTATAAGGTGCTTTAGGGTGGGAGGTGGGGATGGGGAGGGGGTGGGTCAGAGCAGTCCAGTCTTTCCCCCTCGCTTGCTGATCCAGAATTAGGGATTAATGGCTCGCTCCAGCCAAACAAATAAGGCATCTGCCTTCAGCACAAGAGGATTACACGGGCTGCTGACGTCACCAGTCAGACAGATGTTGGCTCCCAAAGTCCTGAGCAGCTCGCTGTGTCCTTGAAACCAAAGAGCCGCAGAAGGCGCTCAGCCCCCAAGAGCTGCGCCTGGCTACAGCAAAGGGCGAGCGCCCTGCCCTTGCCTACTTCCTAGCCCCAGGTGCTAATACAGGGATGCAAGACAGCCCCCTAAGACGTCGCGCCCCCAGTCTCTCCAGCCCTTCCCTCACAACCCTACCGTCAATGCGTAGGCTCGCTCAAGGCAAGCCAAAGTCAGCATTCTTAGCTACCTCTCCCTACAGTGGAGACAGGAGCTGACCCCTTCTGGACATCTCATCTAGATCCCTAAGTCTAAGCTCTTGGAGCCTTGTTCGCTCACACATGGTTAGCCAAATAACAGCAAAATTAGCACCTGAGGCCGACCGAGCCCACGCTCCAGATGAGGAGCAGCCTCTTAATTATGTGAGCAAGCAACAGAAATAGGGCTTATCTGCTTCTCTTCTTCTGGCCCTGCAGTCACCCTTTCCCCAGACCAAGGTTTAGTTTATGTTTAATTTCATCACGAATGCCAATCCGGGCGAATATGCCTTTCTAAACAATGACTCTCTCCCAACCACGGAACTCTGTGTGCCAACCAGAGCCTTAGGCCACCACTCCGTGAGCCATGGGGACCTCACCATGGTCCTGATCATTGCATTTGCTCTGCAAAATACTTTGAAGATTTTTATGGGGGGGCGGGATGTGTCTATGTCCAAAATATATCTAGCATCTACTTTTATGAATCTGTACATTCAGATAGCTGCCGTGTCATTCTCTAGCCAAATCCAATAAATAAAGATAAATTAATCACTATATAAACAATAAACCCTCTTCAATTTAATGTCGTTTCAAAATTTAATTTTAAGTACAAACTAATTTCTTGAACTAGCATATTAGTTTTGCCTTATATAATTCCCCAGGCCTTTAAAGTCACACTGAATTCAGGTTATGAAGTAAACCAAAGATAAATGAAATTGGAAATTTAAATGAGCAACATTGAATGTGTTATGTAAGCCAAAAATGAAATGCTTTTAAATGAAGTTCAACTCTGTAAAGGAATAAAGGCAATTCAAACAACATAAGAAACAAAGTAAATTGATCTCTGACACAGAGTCATAATGAAGCAATCTTGTGCCCCAAATCAAGTCACACACATGCACACACACACACACACGCACACACACACGGTTTTCTGAGAAAAAAGATGCTTGCCCCCCACATTTCACTGTTAGTTATAGACTGCAATGGCTAAACAGGAGGAATAGCTGGATTATATCTCTATTCATATTATCCCTGTCTATCAAAATGGCATTTAATTTTTCCAATTCTATGCATTTAGAAATTCAGTCACTGATAAAAATCAATTTAATTTGCTCTAGTGTCATTCAGCTAATGCCAGCCTAAAAGAGTAAAATTTCTCACCCTCACTCTGCTTTGAGGCCTTATAAGAAACAGCCCACATCTTAAATGGATGGATTTAAATTTGGTATTTATCAGTAACAAAAAGTAAACTTCATCTTATTTGAAGTGTATAAAGAACATATACTATTTGAGACAGGGTATATAAATCATTGGATTTATTTTTTTGTGAAACTTGGTTTGAATAGGTTTAAAATGCCACACTTTAAAGGAGTCTGATTCCTTCTAAAAATTGCAAGGATTATTTTTGCCTCCTAACATGTTTTGAACGTAAATTTCCATTTTGCTCCCACAAAATTTTACTAGAGTCCCTTTTGCTCAGTGATTTAATATTAGTTCGCTGTCCATGGTTTTGATCCACATGGAGGGAGATCCTAGTGGTGCATTTTGAAAAATATAAATCACAATGTTTTTTGCACCAATTTAATCCCCTGACAGTTTAAGATAATGTCAAAGGGGGCACATCTATAGGCTTTAAATTTTCTCTACCATTCTACTTGTTTTCATTTTTCTATATTTGCCACCAAATTAAGAAGCAGATGGGGAAAGTTTGCATTTCATTATTTTTGAGGTGACAAAAATCACCATCCCATTTAGGGGTCGAAAGAATTATGCCAAATAGAAAGTAATATTTTAAATATGTATCTATTATATATACAGCTTTCAAAAGTCACATAGACATCCTTGTATAGGCATTCTTATTCATCTTTATAGTTTAACAAGTGCAGAAATTTTCACAAAAATGACAAATTAAGAAAATAAGGCTAACAATAAACTTCTTACCTTTCTGTCCACAGACAGACATCACTACACACATGCACACATACATAAACACTAAGAGCATTAAACTGAATCCCTTCCCTAACACCTTCTTGTCCCTAGTGAAGCAAAAGGGGCATATGCTACACTATTTAAGGCTACTTAATAATTCCTTCGGTCTAAACAACGTTTCACCTTCCTTTTGAAAAACAAAAGACCGACCTAGTAGAGTAACAACAAGTACCCTCTCCTGGGGTTTCCTCCAGGGGGTGAAAGAATAAAGAGAAAACTTTCCTCCTCCCTCAAGACATTTGTATTTCGTCTTTTATTTCTCCCTTCAGATGGTGAGGGGAAGTACGTTACCTATGTATGTGTACACAAACACACGCACACAGACAGGTATTGTCCGCGTCCGCGAGAGCCGCTGCGGACCTTTGAAGGGCACCCACCCGCGCGCAGCGGTCGCGTTCTCGTCTGGACGCGAGCGTCCCAACGGCGGGGAAGCGGGTCTGGCCCACGCCAGGTCGGTGCCCACGCCGCACCGCGGGGCCGAACTCCGGCGAGTCACACTTTTCTGGGCACGAGAAAGCTACATGGCAACGAAGTGCTTAGAACTTGGGAAAATCCTGGTGCCGGAAGAAAATGGCCTAAACACAATAGAACTCGCCATTTTCTCCTTGGGAAGCACAAAGCGCCCGGCGCTGCCGGCACACAAAGAAAGCGTGGGCCCGCGGAATTCTTGCACATTTTTAAAGAGGCCAGAAAATACCTTCCTAGAAGCACGATTTCTCCCGCCTGGGCGCTCCGAGAGACACTCTCCCACCCCCTTTCAGCCCTTGTCGCAAGAAGATTCTTTATTTGAGATGTAGATAAAAACAAAAAACAAAAAACAAAAAACAAAAACAACCAAACAGCCAAAAGGACGAAGGCGCGATGCTAGCGATAGCGCTATCCCGGCCGAGACTAAGCCGGACAAACCACGGAGGCCACCCCGATGTGGCTCCGGACTCCACTCTAGGCCAGGGGTGCTTGCGCTCCCTCCCTCCTCCTGGGGTCTCTCCTTCCGACTCATCCCGTTTCCCCAGCGCGCCTGGGAGTCCGGGAGCACAGGATTCTCCGTGACCCAATTTCCGTCCAGTGCCTGGGACCAACCTTGCAGCCCGGAGCCGGGCGGGAGGCTCTCAAGGATGCTTGCGACGCGGGAACCCCTTGACTCGGCGCCTCCCGCCGTCCCCCGCCCTCTGCTCTGAGTCGCCACATCCGAGACAGCCAGTGCCCTGTTCTGCACGCCCACAACGGGCGACACTCTTCACCCGCTCACGTGCAGAAAGTGCAAGCTTCGAGGAGCCCCTGTGAATAACAACAACCCAACTCTACCGGCGCCCCACTCACAAAGCGAACACTCCCAACCGGCCAGCGACGCAGAGCCCAGCGAACGCAGGAAAAGATAATACTTACAGCCGGTGCGCGTTTGGGTAATCC
Source organism: Glossophaga mutica (assembly GCA_039655065.1). Classification (NCBI taxonomy): domain Eukaryota; kingdom Metazoa; phylum Chordata; class Mammalia; order Chiroptera; family Phyllostomidae; genus Glossophaga; species Glossophaga mutica. The sequence continues at coordinate 102,989,822 of CM077309.1, read as the reverse complement.
GCGTCTCAGCCCATTAGGTCTGTTTGTTTGAAAAATATGTACACGTCTCTTTATATTTGATTTTGCCCATCTTCCACCGTTGAGAAGGAACGAAACAAAAATCTTGTCGCCTAGCGGGAATGGGGGAGGGGGTTGGAGATTTTCATTGTCTACGCTTTGCACACGCAGCCCAAGGAAAGACGCTCATTGCTGTGTGGGGCTCCTTCTACTTTCTGCTTGAAATTCAGAAGCTTTCAGCGCAGTAAAGCGGGGTTTGGTCTCCCTTGCTGACTCCCTCCCTCTGCCTCTCTCTCTCTCTCTCTCTCTCTCTCTCTCTCTCTCTCTCTCTCTCTCTCTCTCTCTCCCCCTCTCTCTTTCTCTCCCTTTCTCTCTCCCTCTCTCTCTCCCTTTCTCTCTCCCTTACTTTTCCCCTCTCCCCTCCCTCACTCTTCTCCAGCCAGAAGTCTCTCATCCTCTCTCACTCTCTCTGCTCTCTCTCTCTCTCCAGCTTTTTTTTCAAAAGAGGGCAGGTCGCTTCCTGCATCCCAATGAGTTAAATCAGTCACTTACTTCTCATGCATCAGCAGCCTCTTTAACAACCCGAGGGCTGCAGGCACAAAAGAGCATTTAGCTGCCTCCAATTTGTGTAGAAGGCCTGTCCTTAATTTGTTTTTGGAATATAATTAAATCATGTATTTCACGTAATATAAAAATACCAAGTTCCCAACTTTAGCGAATGAACTGCTAATGGTAACCTTTGAAAATATACCCCCCTTCTGGTCGGTGTCCTTAGAAAGGGCCCAGAAACTGAGAGGCCAGAGGTTTGGGCCCCATCTACCCGCCTCCCTTCACACGTCAAGGTCACAGTCATATGATTCCCCTATTGATTTAAAATGGAGCCTTTTATTTTATTTTTTTTTAAACCAACCTTTCACCTTGGAAAGGAATAGAGTCTTTTTTTGTGGTATGGGAAGATCTGAAGTAATAAATAAATAAATAAATAAATAAATAAATAAATAAATAAATGCATCTTTATCTGAAACACACGTAAGCAGACCCAACAGGGACCAGACGTTGGGGTGGGTTGGGGGAAGGCTGACACACCATGTGAGAGTGCGTTGTTTTCATCTCCCCCCTCCTCGCCTAGCGAATTCTGAGGTCTTTCGGTTTTGCTCGGGTTTCTTCCGGTGGCTGAGTGGGCCTTACCCGCGACACGATGGGTGCCTTGTTTTTGTTGTTGTTGTTGTTGTTTTTGTTGTTATTTTTTAAGCTCTCCGAGAGCCTCTGAGGGGTCCAAAGCCTCGTGGACACCGCCCAATGGCGGGGGTGGGGTGCTGTGTATGGCTCCCTCTCCTCTGAAGGCGCTGGTACACAAAGAGCAACTCTGCCTTCCTGCAGTTTCTCTTTGAGAAAAAGAATCCCAGTCCCAGCCATTGTTCTTCCTCATCAAGGAAGGGGGCCGAGGGTGACAACAGAGGCCTCCTCTTCCCCACATTCACCACCCACTTCCTCCCTCACCCCATCCAAAGCCACTGCTGGGGAGATATTTGGGAATATGCTCTTGCTCCTGAGACTCTTTGGGGGATCATGGAATCCAATATCATTAATATCTTAGTTACCCTCTTTGTATTTCCTTCAGCCATATTATGTTAAGTCGTCAGCCCCCTAACTTCCATCTTCTGGTTCTTTGCAGTGCCCGTTCAGAAACATTGTATTTGGATACCAGTGGGGTTAGGACTGCAGATAACCACATTTAGTTCCATCGAAAGGTAATGAAAAAATATACCTCGCCACGTCCTGCCTCTGAATATGCGCTCTTATACCCCATATCACCCTGGGGTTTTGAGTAAAGCCATGTTTCACCTTGAACATTTATCAAACTGGACTCTGCCGCCTCTGCTGCCGCAAGAGGACGCACAGGCCGCCAGCACCCTGCTGACATATGCTTCAAGAAGCCAACAGTACCTACAACAGGGTATTTGCAAAAAGGGAAAACCAAAAATGAAAAGGGTTTTTTTGAAAAATATTATATGTAAAATATGTATGTAATATTCACACATATATTTATTCCCTAAATGCTCAGTTTAGGGGCACAAATTACTTAAGATTTAACAACATCTCTGCGGCTGAGCCCAGACCGAAGGCCTCGCTACCTGGGTGTTTTATTAGCGGCGAGAGACAACGCTCTCTTTGGAGGCACCGAAAGGAATGTACTTCGTCCCCTTGCCCTTTATCCTTCACCGGATGATGCTCATTCTATCTGTTTCCAGCTTATTGACCTGGGATGTGGGACTGTGAAAGATCGGAACATCTTGCCAAAGCCTGAGGGGAGGCAAGGTCACGCGGCGCGCACCGCATCCGGCCGCCCGGAAGGTGCTGCTCTGCGCTCTGGTTCGCCAGAAGGGTCTGCTCTGCGGGGTGACAACTTCTGAGGACTCCGGGTGGGCACTTAATCCAGAGCCCCACCACCCCACCCCCATCCCTGCACACCCCGGAGCGAGACTCTGGAGATGCCAGTTTTTCCTCTTCTTCCCGGGTCCTGGAATTTCAGCCTTGTTGGTGGGTAGGTCTTAGGAGGAAACCCAGGCCGCGGGTGCGTTTACTCCCTAAGGGTCCTTCCCTCGCCTGCGGTTTATTGCAAGTAGAGGTCGCAAAGAAAACACTAGAGGTCAGAGACGAATGCTGGAACGTTCGCCTGGGCCTTACACCCCCACCCTCTACCCTAAACAGATGGCTAGGCCAGGACACCTGCGAGGCAGGCCGCAGCCGCCGCCTCCACGCAGCTCTCCGCACGAGGGCTAATGTCGGATCAAATAAGGTCACCTAACATCTTGTTTTCAGATAGCTCAGCCACCGCCCAAAAATCCTTTCTCTGGGACCTTTCGGTCTATTCGCAGAACAGAGCTTCTTATTCTCGCTTCCCGCCCTCGGCCTAGGAACCTGATCGGGAGACTCGGTTTTTTTTTTTTTTTCTTCTTCTTCTTTTTTTTTTTTCCGGGTTGCCAACGCGCAGACCTCCTCTTGCCCAGCACACCTCATCTCCCGGGCTCGGAGTTTATGAAAATGTAACCCAACTCATTGCCAGAGTTGTTGCTAATTAGTGGATAATAAACTTCTGTAGCCAGGGCACAAAAGTCTTTTAAAAGTGCAAAGGTGTTCTTTGTTATGGCATCAGAAAAGGGATTAGCATATCAATTGGACTGGGGGGACCGGACAATGAGCTCTCCTCCCCTTTCGCGGCGCTAAGTTCACCGCCCGGCTCTGCCACCTCCTCCTCTTTCTGCCCTTCCTCCTCCTCTTCTTCCTCTCACGGCTGGGAGACCTGTCAAGGAGCTGTTGGGGAGCTCAGGGAGGTGGGCCGGGCCGAGCGGGCAGGCGCAGTGCGATCTTCCCGCCGCCCACCGTACAGCGCGGCCTGAGCTGCGCCCTAGTCCTAGACTTTGCCCCGCGCCCAGGCGCGCGCCGAGGGTAGGTGGAGGCGCCTGGAGGCGCGCAGCGTGGCGTGCTGGGACGCGGAGTCCCCGCACCGCGGGTCAGGGCGGCCGCGATGGTGCGGACCCCGCCAGTCCCTGAGAACAGCCTCGCGCGGCCCCATGCGGCGCCCTCTCCCGCACGCCCGCGCCGTCTGCCTCCCCCGGGGCGGCGGGAACCACAGGCGGCGGTTCCTCTCCTTGGACATTTGGAAGCCGCCGGCGCGTACCCTCCTGCGGCCTTCCTTGCCGACCCTCTGACCTCCTGGCCCTCGGTTGCCGGCGTCTGGCCGCTAGCGAGTGTTCCGGGCCAGTTGAGGCCTTCAGTCTGGAGGCGGCCCTGTCCTCGGGGCTGCGGGACCGTTCGGGTGGTCCCGGGGCGAGGTGCCCGCCGACTGCGCGCTCGGGGGCCGCCAAGCCCAGGCGCCCGGAGGAGTCCAGGCCTGAGCAGGCCTGGCCGACTCTCGGCGCGACCTCGCCTGACCCCGACGTCCCCACCTGCAGTCCCTCGCCCCAGCGGGTTCGACTCCCTGGGCCGACGGAAAATTCGGGGAGCCTGCCCGGGCCAGGTGGAGGGAAGCAGAGCCGGAGCAAGCGCCTCGGAGGCGGAGACGCGGCCCAGGCCTGCGGGGCCTTGGCCGGGACTCCTTCTGTGACCCCTCCCGGCTGTTTCTCCCCGGGCCGCGCCAGGGCAGGGCCGAGGGGCTCTGGAGAGAAGAAGCAGAGAACCGCGCGAGAAGGAAGGAAAAAGGGGGAACTAGGAGCGACGGCGCGCTGTGTTCGCTGCCGGCCGACACGGAGCCGCCACTGCGCGCTCGGCCGCTCACTCTGCGCCCGCATTCCCCGTAGCCCCGGCCAGGAAGCGTTTTCTTTTCCGTTTCTTTTCCCCTCCCCCCTTCCCCTTTTCTCCCTAAAGGCAGCGTGAGTCCTCCAAGTGCATTTCAAAAAAAAAAAAAAAGAAAAAAAGAAAAAAAAAAAGAAAAGAAAAGAAAGAAAGAAAAAGGAAATCTCCGAAGCTCTCCTTTTCCACCCGTCTCGCCTCCTCCTTACACTGACTGGTGCTCGGCGAACAAGCGCCAAACTCACACAAGTTTCTCCGAAAACCAACCGCTTAAACTGCCGGGAGGAAAAATTTCGGGGGGAAAAGTGGAGGCCGGTGGTTCCCTAAATGCAAAACATCAGAGAGGAATGTGAAAAGAGCTTTACTTTCCCTGCGAAATCTCCATTGTTGCTTGGCAAACAATGGGAGCCCGGGCGACTGTGGGGCTGTGAGAATGAATAGGCGATCCACGGGATGTGTGCGGGTCAGTGCTTGGGGTCCCGGGCCTAAAGCCCCTTTCTCAGCTTGCCACAATAAACCAGAGCAAGGTTTAGTCTTTACTGGGTCACCGGCCATCCTCCATTATTCAACACTTCACAACAAAAAACACTTATTAATCAGCGCTGACCAGAGGCCCCTTTTGAAACAAGAGAAGAGGGGAGAGAGAAGGAGAGTGAGAGGGGTGAAAAGAAGATTGAGAAGCGCTGGACAGATCTTTCTAAAGCCAAAGCAACCATAAGATACTTTCCTCCAGTGGCCAAAGTTTATTTGACACAACAAAGTTTCCAATCAGGCCACGGAGATCTGGATTTCTCCTTATTTGCCTTACTCTCCGTCGCTTCCTCCGAAGATTTTTGGAGACTTTGTTGCGAGGAAAGATGGCTTTAGGTCAAATTGCTCAGGCCTGATCTTAAAGATCTAATTGCTATTGGAAGAGAAGCCGGTTTCCCAGCTGGGCCTCCACTCTGGAGATGGCACGAGGAAGACTGTCCCGCTCTGCTCTGGGCACCCTGCTGATGGATGAGGTGTCAGGCCAGTAGTCATGTGAGGACTGGTTTCCAAATGGTATGAGCAGCAGTCAAACGTGGTGCTTACTGGTAATACCGAATGCAATCTGTAGATTTTCTACTTGGTGCTGTTTCAGTGTGGATATATTAAACGCCTAAACTTGCTTGCTAGAATCAAGAGGAGCTGAGTATTCCTGTGCTTAGACCAGGATTTAGAGGGAAGAATGTGACAAATAGTTTTAGAGAAGAAAATGGTTCAAAATGTTTCATACCACTAAAATCAGTGGGTTCTTGGCTGAATTTTGATAATTTTTTGCTGTTTGATGTTTGTAATGTAATTGTATTTCTTTCATTTATCTGGTTACATGATAATTATGAACACATACTCAGAGAGATATGGACACTCATATACATCAAAGTGAAGTGCTACATACATCAGCTTTATGGATGAATTTCATCCCTTTGGAACTCCGTTATATACTTTTGATGGAAAAATTTTGTCGCTTTTTTATTTGGGGTTGGAAGTCAATATTTCTTGGTTATTCTGTCTGTTTTACATTACTCAGGGTGTAATTTAGCCAAGTGAGCAAAGCTCTTTTGTAATGGCTGATGTGTGCAAGTGAACGGAGGCAGCAGATACTGAAATGTGGTTGTCAAAAGACATAAAACAATTATTTTCCTAAAGAAATAGAAGTAAATATCAAAGCAGCATTCTTTTAAGTTTAAAATTTTGTTTGTGTGCACTTTTGGATTCCTGTGTAACACAACTAGGCATTTCACTTCTTATGATTCAGAGGATCCTTTAAACCTAGAAAATGTATGGAAGGGGGACTGTGAGTTCAGCAAATTAAGCTGTAGTACTAGAGGGCTTGGTAATGAAAGCAAGGAGGCAGAATTACTTGGTAGTAAACTATACCAGTATTTACCCGAGTTTATGTAGTAAATACAAAAATTGGTTGCATGGTTTAGTCTTAAGAAGTGTTTTACTTAAATGCTTAGTATTTCAGATTGGCTTTTTTATGTAGAAATTATTGTGTTACTCAGATTTTGCAGAGCTCAACGGTTCTTGCAATGGAGTAATCAACTCTTATCTGAATTATTTAAAGCCTGGGATTAAAGGCCTTGGAGTTGAATGCTGACAAGCTCTCACATGTAGGCAAGGGAAAGTTAAGTATTCTTTTCTTTCTGTATATACTTTGAAAATAGTTTGGTCAAGTGTAGTGAATTATTTTTAAAGTTTATGCATAGGAAACAATGAATAACTCTTTTACAAATTGTTTTCTAAATGAACAAATAAGTTCATTCAGAAAAAGAAGAGGAATCTGTTTAATACAAAACAGTGTGTCCCTTAAAATACATTGTTTTTGAAGGATTATTCTTTAAAACACATATTTGCTAGAGAAGTCTTCACTGTTTCAGAAAAGCATTAAGGGTGTGGATACACAGAATATATTCATTCAACAAATTCATTTGTACAACATGACAATTTTATGTCATGTTTTTCCTTTTAGTATTTTGGCTGACTTCCTAATTTGCTTAAAGGAAACAGTATTCCATGTGTATGTGTATTTTTACTTGTAAACTGAAGGTATCTACCAAGTGGGGCTGACCATTCACAGATTATCTTCTGAGTGAGTCCTGTTGAATAAGCAAATAGGTGAAAAAAGCTTTAAATATAATATGTAATATATTGAATGTGTATATATATCACCACACAGAACATCATCTCAATACACAGTTAGAGACTCCAAATCTTTCTTTGCTCTTTTTCCCTTTTCTTTCTTTCTTTTTTGGGGGGGAGGGCTGCGAAATTTAATGAATAACCTTATAATGACATTCCCTTGAACATGCCAGTGAATTTGTATGGAAATTGGAATAACTTCCACATTTGTCAAAGGAGAAAAGAGTAATACAGAAATATTATATTCAGCAAATGTTTAAAATAGAGAAATGTTATTTGTTGATATCATTTACCATGAAAGCAATACTTATTAAATTTGGTATATTCTTATGAAATCATTGTTATTCCAAAGTATATTTATTACAAAGTACTACATACATATTGTTGTTTTTTTAAAAAGAAGATATATCTGTAACAAAAACCTAAAAATTACACAATAGATTTAACACATCATGAAAATTATTTCATAGGTATCCAAGTAATCTATATCCTGGAAAAATTTTTTTGACAGAAATCCATCTGGACATTTGAAAAAACACGACATATTTAATAAATTTAATAAATCTCAACTGCAAAAGGAAACAAATATCTTGGTAGCTAGAACTTGTGCATGTTTATCCAAATGAAGGTTAGATGGCAAAGCCTATGGCTATAAAGTGAAAAGTATATGCAATCTGGTGAGTTTATTATGAAACATGTTTTAATTTTTGCATTTGTTTTTCTTCCTGACAGATGTATATAATTGAGACATTTTTCCATCTTGATAGAATTTGTCAAATTCAGTTTCAATTTGTATCCACATGATCTGACAAAGTATAGTATCAATAGGTTACCATGATGTATAAATGTAAACTCTACCAAATGTTGCTTTAATAATGCTGCCTTTTCTTTTGTCTAAAAATAAATCAGTGCAGTTTTTCATGATAAAGATAAGGTAGAAAGGAAAGGAACTGATAGAAATTTGACTTGCCCGCCCCCTTCATGATTCACCCTGTTGCCAAAGAATTCTGGTTCCTAATACTTCTGTGGAGAGACTCAACCTGGTACTTATTTATTTATAAACTTCTACCTCACTAGAGATTCAAAGTTATATTTAGAAAACTAGAGCCTCACATGGTATGTGTTTGATATTTTGATTTAAATACTTCATGAGTATACCAAAAGTAATTTTTAATAAAAAAAGTTTCATTATGGTTACATGCAGTTCATTTAAACATCCCAATGTATTTCTGTATATTACATGATATGACCTCCCATTTTTTGGAAAAAAAGAAAAAAATCAAGTTTCTGAGTGAAACTTTATCCCCTAAATCACTTCCATAGTCTTTCTTAGTTTAACATTTTCATCAACTAATTGCATTTTGATACATATACTGAAAAATCCATTTCAGTTTACACATTAATTTTTCACAAAAGGTTCCAAAGGGGCGTGTGTGTGTAAACTACTTAAATTTCAATGTATTGTATGTATTTATTATAAGTTTTAAAGGAGTTTTCTAGCACTCCCTTCATGGTAATTTTTAAAGCGAAAGCTAAATTTTAGAAATGCTTATGAAATAAAATATGTAAAATAAAACACTTTGGAATTTGGATATTTTACCTTAGCAATCAGAGGCTGAGCTTATAAGGTTGGCACAAACATTTCTTTCAATTAGGGAGGAAATATGGAGGTACTATAGGGAACTAGCTGTGTTGAAGTTATGGCAAACACCTAAGGTGTTTTTGTTTTGTTCTTGTGTTGTTATGGAGTGGAATGTAGCTCAGGGTCCTTGAACCCCTCTAGTTCCCCTTGTATGTTTTATTGCTTTTGTGGGAATACTAGTGGGGGTAGGGGTGTTGGAGAGGAGGAGGGGTAGTCAGTAGACTCTACTGAACCAGTCTCCCTGTGTCAGAAAATGATCCATTTTTCAAGCTTTTCTTTCTCTGTTATTCTCATGCCTCTCCACTCAAAGAGCCGAAGAGACCCCGTGAAAATTAAGCTTTGGTAAAAATCATTTGTTCTGTACCTGACGACAACGGCATCAGGAGACAGGAGAGTGACTCGGGTCTCACGTCAGGACTGGCCCTTTGGAGTTTATTCTGATCTGCAGCAAAATTATGTTTTATGTATGTGCATGATGTTTTATTTCCCAGTAGTTACACGTACATTGCAGATGCATGGATACCACATTTAAAATTAAAACCTTAAAAAAGAGAACATTTACTTGAACATATGTTGTAAGAAAAAAGCATTAGAGGGAAAAGATCTTAGCTATGGAGAAGGAAAAAATACATCACCATGAAAATATATAATGACACTGTATTGCAATCAGCTTGAATCAAATTTCAGTTTTCTGAAAACCACAGTTAACTGAAGTTTATGAATACCCCAAGACTTTTTCTAGATACACCAGCTCTTTGTGAAAGGTAACTTTTATGAAACCAGTCAGCTGAAATCCTACTCTATCTCAACTGCTTTTTATCCCAAGGTGGTTCAGTGATCCCTTGAGACCTAGAAATAAACAGGTTTTATTGTACATACACATCACCACAGAGCTTAGCCAGGACAAGTCTTTCTGGGGCAACCTGGGAGGAACTGAGACCGAAGCTGTGGGGCAGGATCAGAAAGGCTGCTAAGCCTAACATGACAGGTTCCTTGGGCCTTTGTGAAGGACCTTGCTCTCAGGAACAGAGCCAGAATTTCTTCAAAGTGGTAGGATAATAACAATTTCATGCTTTGGTATGGAGCTGGGTTTGCCAACGTTGATACTAATGATTCATACAGCTTTAAAAAATGAGCTTTATGATTAAGCCTTCCTGTTCTTTCCCCTCATCTCTTCTTTTCTCCTCCTTTTCTTCCTCCATCTCCTTCTTCTCTTCCTTCCCTCTCAGACGGTAACCACACTGAGTAAGCCCTGTGGACAGGTACATACCCGGCTAATGGTTTACTTGCTTTGTTACTCATGATTAAAAATCTGTCAGGTAAGGGCTGAAATGAAGTGTCTTTACTCATTCCCCCCCCCCATTTCTTTCTTCTGCTTGTTGCATTCTTCAAAGAGGCTGAATGTCTTAGACTAGTGTACTTACTCAAAGCCTCACCCTGGAGTCTGGAGGTCTGGCTAGAGGCATAGGGAAGACCAAATTGCAAATGCAGTTTTGTTCTAGGGTGAGCTTAGGTGTACTGGAGTTTAACAATCTGAGGTATACCTCTGGGAATTCTGAAGCACAATCTTTAACATTTAGGAACTCTTCTTAGTTTAGAAGTTATTCTGGATTTGGAAAGAAAGGGAATGAGTTGCCCTTGTTGGATAATTCTATTTTGATCTTGTCTTCAACCTCCTCTGGAGTGTGGGTGTATGTAAGGATGGAGAGAGTGAGAAAGAGCAAAAGAGAGTGAGTGAGGGGGGTGGGGGGGGGGAGAGAGAGAGAGAGAGAGAGAGAGAGAGAGAGAGAGAGGTGAATGGTAGGAATAGTTGTTGAGATACAGGAGTGGCCTTGGTTCAAAGTCGGAATGTGTACGTATATAAACGTGGTTATCAAAAACTTTTTAGAACATCAAAACAAGTCAAACAAACTAGGAGAAATAATCATGCAGCTTTACAGTGTCTCTAGTTTGGAAATGCACATCTATAGATGGATGAAGAGATTAAGGAGACTCAAAAATCTGAATTGCCTGGGAGGGAGAATGGCTGAGGTGTAAGAGAGGTTGTCTGTATGTCCTCCAACCTTTGGGTAACACTGAAGGAAGGTGGAAAGGACAGGGGCAAGGCATTTGGTTGGGCTTACTACATGTCACATGTGCCAGCAGGCTGTTTCACAGCATGGTACTTCTTCTATTGGCACCAGAACCCTTGAAGGTAAGGATTCATTCTTCTTCATTTTAGAGGTGGGTAAACGGAAGCTCTGGAGGGTGGCATAACCTGACCAGGGTCATACAACTAGCACATTTTGGAATCCAGATTAGAATTCAAATGAGCTTGTCTCCAGAATCTATATTCTTTTTCTTAGATCAGAAATATATCATGTAATTTATTTTCCTCATAATCATTTATGACAAAAGTATTTAATCACCATGTATCTTCCCAGACTCACCTTTCTCTGTACTCTCCTCCCTGTGGTTATTCCAAACCCTGTCAGAGGGGCGGGGCCTCATGCTTTCCCATACACTCCTACCCCAAAGCTCTGTTCTTTGGCTCAAACTGTTCAGCATGCCTGCAATGCCTTGGAGAAACCAGAATCCTGACTTAGGTTGCGATTTAGGGATGTGTGAACTGATGGGTTTGGGCCCAAACCTATTTATATACATGTATATACGTGACTTGGTATTTTATATTTTATTAAACTTGAAACAGAGAAATTGGGCAAAGGCAGTAACGATGTTGCTTTTCAGAAATTTAACTTGGGGATGCGATAATTCCTTTTCTTTCTTTTTCCAGTTTTAAAATATATATATTTAAAAAAATCTTCTTTTCCTTATCCTATTTCACATCCTAATGCACAATCTAGCCAACTAAATAAAGTGTCTGATTTCGAGGGCTTGAGCTATACTTTTTTGAGGTTAGGCATCTTTGAGCAGCAGAATTAACTCTTTCAAGCCCTTGGTTCACTATGTTGCACTCATTAAATGTTTGATATTTAGTGCTTAATTCTCAAAGAAAGGGAAAATAAGAATATGTCATTAATATACCTACAGTGCATGAAGTTGTCTAGATGTAAGTATACTTTTAGTATATTGAATATAATTCTCTGCTTCAGTTTTCTTATCATGATAGTAATAATCCTAATTTTAATGGGACCCATTAAATTTCATTAATATTGGTAGAACACCTTGAGAATGATAAATAATATCAAGTATAAGAATTTTTTAAAATGCTGCATTAGAAAACAATTAGCTTCAAGTTAAATTAATGCTTCTAGTTTCTTATTGAAACTCTAGTTTTTCTTTAAGATTTTCATAATAAAGTCTTTAAATGACTATTACTCATATACAAAACCTATTTCTGAAAAAAAAGACCTTAATGGAAGTAATATAAGAATTACTTTTATTGATCTGAAAACTCAGAGGAAAAGTAGGTTAAAGAAGAGAGTATTATTTTTAAAATTAAAGTATTTTACTGATTAAGATGATTTAGTAAATGAGTATGGAAACATGAAAGATAGAACATTAAAATTTAATGTAGTGGTTTTCAGTCAGGAATTAAACATTGGAGATCACACCAAATATTTTATAAACACACACACACACACACACACACACACACACACATATATATATATAAACTTTAGAAGTTAAGCTTTGGGTATAAATTACTATTTGTGGTACTGCTCAAAATCCAGGATTAAGGGTTACTGTAGGGACCATAGGAAAAGAAACAATAAGAGCACATACTCAGTTGAATACTTCAGGTAGTAATGAATATTCAGTTGACAAAACAGTACTCCAACAATCTTTAAATCCTGAGTTTTATTTGGAATCAAATCTCTGATGAGTCAGTGTAGCTTTTTGATTTTAATTTCTTCATTTGCAAAATGGAGATCAAATTGCTTACTTGCAAAGGAAATCGTAAATACTAATTAATTCATGGGTTTAAGGCATTGATAATAGATTCCTTTTTTAAAATACAGTTTTCAATGCTTCAAACTCAGACATGCTAAAGATGCAGAAGTTTTGTGTTTATATGTAATGTACCTCAATATTTGTGTTGTTCCAACGTGTACCTAGCAGACTCAAAACACAAATAGGTTTCTTGGAGGGCTTGATGCTGGTTTCAAGCCAACCAAAATCACAGTGGGACTTCAGATAGAGAACACTAAATTCTACTGGTTTTCCTATGAGGCTTAAGATTTGTATGTGTGTTTGTGTGTGTGTGTGTGTGTGTGTGCACTTATATATGCAGGGGTTTTTTTTTCTGCCTTTTTAGATAGAAATGTAGGAAAAGTATATTTAGGGAAATAAACCACCAAATCACAATTAACCTGAACAAGCACTTATCTCTGATTTTTAATACGTACACCATGTTTGAAGGCATGGTCATCCTGCCTGTGAATCGGCAGGCGGGGGTTGAAATGGACCTGCTTAATCTAATTTTAAGAAGTTGTTTCAGGTTGGCAGGAATTAACTGATCATGATAGTATTATCTGTGCAGGGAAATAAATTAGACCACATGGTAGCCTTCTAGGGTAAGTGGGTTTCACATGTGTGTAGTTTCATGGAAAAGGCACTGGATGAGGATCAGGAGCCCCCATTTCTGAGGCCTGGCTCCACCTCTAACCAACTGAATGAGGAAGGAGTGGCGTCAGTTTTCTCAACTGTGAAATGAGTGTACTCCGTTAACATCATGCTCCCCTTGTGCTGCAACCCAGATCTCTTGATTCCTAGGCTGATACCCTGCATACTGTGTTACCTTATCTTTATAAAAGTGTTTCTGTGGGCCAGGAATCAGCTCCAGACAAACTACGTGGTAGGGAGTATTGCCTGCAGAGAGCTGTGCACATATTCAATAAATACATGTTGCTTGAAATACTTGATGATTAATTAACCATCTAGAGAAAGCTTGTGATCAATGTTGATGACTAAGCCTTAATGGTAAAATAGTTAAAATTTATTGAGTACCTCTAATGTGCCAGGCACTTTATTTGCAGTTTGCATATGATACCTCATTTAAGCAATCATCCAGGAAACACATCTAAATCTTCCTGGAGTTTTGACATTAAGGTATTATTGGCTATTCTCAGGAAAAGTCTTTTCTGCTAGACTTGTTTGGAGCCTCCCTCATGATGTCATTTGAAGAAATTCAATAAAGGCAAATGGATTTGCATTGGAAGAAAACAGGGCTAAATATCCATAGAAAACTGAAACTAAGGCATTCAATATATAAATTGCATCTTGAAATTTCTAGCCAATATCAGGATCGAGCCAGAATCTTTCTCATCATTCATGGTTTTTTTTTTTAATTCTCTGAATATTTAATTAGGTGGGAAGTGGGGTCTTAAGAATTCCACCATGGAAATATCTCAAGAATCTCTATTCATGGGATAATTGTTTCAGTTCAGACATTTATCATCTCTCTTGTGGACTTTTACAATAGCCTCCCCAATGTTCTTCCTTCTCACCCTTTTCTAACCTATTGTCTTTCCTTGCTATCAGATTGCTTTCTAATGCTCAAACTGATCATGGTTAAGATTCTTCAGTAGTAGCTTCTTTTGACATCTTACACAGGACATTGCCTCTTTGCCATCTCTCTTCCGGGAGGAAGTTGCAGCCCCATCCTCTGGTGTCTGTGCACTTTGTTACAGGCTTCTTGTAGAAGGTATATTTTATGAGTATTTTTCTTTTTGGTTTGTGAACCTTTTTTCTATAATGAAACATCTTTGAGTCATATTAATGCTTGGCATATTGTTAATAATTGTTGAAGGAATGAAGAATTTGGGGAGCTTGAGCTGTTTTCTGTGTTTGGTTGAGGAGACACAAAGATTCCTTTTTCTTTCTGTGACTGTCATCTTGGCCACCAACAAAAGCCTAGATAGAATTATACCTTTTAGGCTTCATTTCTTCTGCCCCACTAATATTTCTCTTAGAGGTTCGGCATTGTTTGGCCTGTTTTAGAGTTTTTCCTCATTTAGAATTTCAGCATCTTAAGGCTTCATGCTTTTGTTGATTTGTAAGTCAGCACACTTTCTTTTTCTAGCTGCTATATTTAGAGCAGGATATAGCTAACCATGTTAGTGGAAATGATTTGGGACCTCAAAGCATAAGCGGTAGAGTCAGAAAGAGCTAGTTTCTAAAGACAATTCCATCATTTATTAGTTGTGTGAGCTTGAGTGAATTTCTTAGCAACTCTGAACCTTAATCTCCTTTTCTGTACAATGGAGATGATTTTTAGGATGTAGAGCTGTTTCTGATGATTGAATGTTATCATATGTGCAAAGCACCATTGTAGTGCTTGGCATAACATAGACTCATAGTAGTAGCTATTATTATTATTATTATTATTACTATCATCATCATCATCATTAGTGTTTAGTGCTCTGCTATAGTGCAGAGCAGTATCACAGTTAAAATTGCTCTTCTAATCCATTATCTGTTTGATTTTCATGAAAAAAACACAACTCTGTAATTCTGATCCATGGAAAGGTCTTGGTTCTTTACTTTAGAATTTCTGAGGGCAACTTATTTGGCCAGGAGACAGTTGGGCAGGGCCCAGAAATAAGTATTTCAGGATTAATTATTAAAGGCCCGATCTTTTTTTTCTGATAGTAAGAACTGAAGTCTTGGGGCCAAGGTTACTGTGAAAGTGAAAGAGGAATTCCTAGTCCCAAAAGGAAACATTTCCAGGGCGGAGCCCAGTTTGGTACAAGAGGCTGCAGGAAGCAAGGAGGAGGAAACGTCCTTAGAATGACCTGAATGCAGATGAGGGGAGAGAGGGGCAGAGGAGGAGCCTTCTTAGGGGTCCTGCAGAAGCTTCTCAGATCTGTAAAACCTAGAATCTGGGGACTTAGTGTTGCCATGCTCTAGAGCAATCGAAGCTAATGGATAGTGTATTCAGGGGCCTTTTATAATATATTGAGAAGAGATAGCCAAAGATTTTTAGCATTAAGGTATTTCTTCAATTTCTTACCAAATTTCTTCACATGCCATACTTCATGATGTCCCATGAAATAGAGACTTGTCTTTGTTAGTGAGGCTCTTTTCATACACAGATGGGCCAAAAGCATCACAAGTTTGATTTGTCCAAAACAGAGCTCTTGAGTTTCTGTGATCCCTGAATCCTACCCTCTGCTAAATCCTCCCAGTTTTCCCCTCACTAAATGACACATTCATCCACCTGAATTCCTTTCTTTCATCCCTCCCTCCCTCCCTCCCTCCCTCCCTCCCTCCCTCCCTCCCTCCCTCCCTCCCTCCCTCCCTCCCTCCCATCTGAAAACTCTGTCAATTCTTTCTTCAAAGCCTTTCCTAAATCTGATCACTTTCCTCTATCTTTAGCACTATCACCTTACATTGAGCCACCTTCATTTCTCTCTTGATCTACTGCAATAATTTTCAAACTGTTCTCCTTATTTCTACTCTTGACTTGCCTATTCCCCTGACAATAGCCCATCCTCCACAGAGCTGCCAGAGAAAGCTATTAAAATGAGGGGATTGAGAAATACAAATAGGTAGTTACAGAATAGCCATGGGGATGTAAAGTAAAGTATAGGAAATGGAGTAGCCAAAGAATATATACACATGACCTGTGGACGTGAACAATGGTGTGGGGATTGACTGAGGGAGTTAGAGGGGGGCTTGGTGGAGGGGGGCAAAGGAGAAAAATTGGGACAACTTTAATAGCACAATCAATAAAATATAATTTAAAAAATGTAAGTCAAATCTCAGGGCTCCACTGCTCAAAACCACACAAAGCTTTCTATCACACTCAGAATAAAATCCAGAGTCCTTGCAATAACTCACAAGGCCCTACATGATCTACCTACCACCTATTCCTCCTAGTTCCTTTTTTTCTTCCCCATTCATTTTTCCCCCAGCCATTCTGGCCTTCTTATTCCTGAACCTTGATATTATGAAACTAGTGGACTTGCCCTCTTATCTTGTTTCTAATACGTTTAAAGCTAAACTTATGGTCCAATCTGGTAAGGCTATAATAATACACCTTGGGGGGAAAAAAAACCTACCAATCTCTTTTCTAACTCAGCCTTATTTTCTTCTATTATTTTCTATTTCTCTTACCCTGATGAATTAAAACTGAAATATAACTCTTACTGTCTTTTTTATTGCAAAATAAATATATATGTTTATGATAAGAAAATCAGGAAATAATATAAAAATAGAACAATGTTCTTACTAAATTATCTCTCATTCCAACCCTCTGGTGACTCTCCATTACATTTATTATAAAGTTCCAACACCTTGAGATGAGTTAAAATCCTGATTCTGCTTATTTCCAGCCTCATCTTTCGATTCTTCTGGATTTGCCTACCTTCTGTTCATTCTTCAGGTTTCAGTGGAAATGTTAGGAGGCTTTCTCTTATATCTCTTCTGTGATCCTTTGACCTCAGTAAATCCTAGCACTCTGTGGTAAGATGATGATATTGCCCCTATCGGAGACAGTGTCTTTCTTTATACTTCATTGTATCCACAGCTTTAGTTTAGTATCTGGTCTATAGAAAGCTCTTAATGAATATTGATGAGTGAGTGAATAAACGAATGGAGTGACGCTCTTGCTGGAAGAGTGTTTTTGAAAGTATCTGTCCAGGGTTTACTCTGTACAACAAATATACTATGAGAGGTGGTCAGGGAGTAGGTGTGAATTATAAAACACTTTGAACAGATTCACTTTAGGGGATAATATTGTTGGAATCCTTTCTCTTGGAGTATACCCCAAAAGATTCATGATTTCCAAAGCCCTTTCTTCAATAGGGGATCTCTTCAGTCATCTGCCCCTCAGTGCTATTCATGGAAACTATTGAGTTTGAGTACTTGAACATGACAGAATCAAACAAAAAGCTGGAGAACTAGAACATGACCTCTGTTACCATTCTAATTTTATTGACTCACAGTATTCATTTTATTGATTTATAAAATCAATGATGTTTTCTTTGTTTCCATAGCTGGGTAGGAAGCACTGTGAGCTTGCAGCAAATTTGTAACTATATTTTCGGGCTCGGTTTGTTATCAGAATGATGGAGAT
Source organism: Glossophaga mutica (assembly GCA_039655065.1). Classification (NCBI taxonomy): domain Eukaryota; kingdom Metazoa; phylum Chordata; class Mammalia; order Chiroptera; family Phyllostomidae; genus Glossophaga; species Glossophaga mutica. The sequence continues at coordinate 102,972,201 of CM077309.1, read as the reverse complement.
TTGGCTCAAAAGCAATCTATTTTTTTGAATTAATGAAATAGCTTTCATTTGGCCCCACCATATTTATGTAGTAGTTAAATTTTTGCTCTAGGCAGAAGTGATGGTAACACCACTATTTATAGAGACAGTAATATGCAAGGATAGGAAATGTGGATAGTCCTAGTAAACAGTTCATTCTAGACTTTCTGTTCTTTAATAAAATGGTCCAGATTATCTCTTCATATGCACATGATTTTTATGAAAATGAGAAAGAAAGCAGATTGAATTTAGACAGATAATTTATAGGATTTTAGATTTGGAGGCCACTATAATTAAACTGATTTCAAATGTCATTTTTTATTCATTTGGACTTTCTGTGAACACAAATTGGGTATTCTCCATCCAATAAGTAGACTTTCTTTCTTTCTTTTCTTTTCTCTTTTTCTTTCTTCCTTTCTACAAATAGTTGTCATTTAGTGAGTATCTACCATGAGTCATGTAATCCTCTTACATCTTTAAAACAACATGGTAGTTGGGTGTTTTCACTCTCAAATTACTGATGAGTAAATGAGAGTGCAGTGATGGTAAGTAACTAAGACGGCACATCTGGGGTTCCACTCATATTTCTTTGACTCCAAAGTTCCTGCTTCTACCAAAATAAGGTTCTGGGAAGAATGATAGAATTGTCAGTGTATGATCTACAGTATTTTACAATGTTTAAAGGAAGCAGACATTTTTTCTCTAACATATAAATTTGCATTATAAGTTAATGAATGAGTCTATTGTGAAGTTAGGAGAAAGTTCTCTCGGAGGTGAAGGCAAGTGCTCTGGTGAGAAAATAAGGTGTGATAAAATAGTGACATGCTTATTCACTCTTGGAGCTAAAAAATAAGAATAATAAAAAAAGGAGTTGAAAGGTAAGAAGTGAGGGCAGACTATAGAGCCCTTGAGTGCTATGGTTGATTAAGGAGACAGGAAAAGACAAGAAGTAAAAAGAAGAGTATCCTAAGGGCAAACCCTAAAAGCAGGCTTGGAAACAGAGCCTGGTGGAACAGCCAAAAGGAACAAAACAGAGACACTACAAAGAACACGAAATATTTTGATTAAAAGAATATGACCTAAGTTAGGAAACGTATACCAATCCTGATTGATATGAAACGTGATATTTACAGAGTGGTTATAGATTCCATTCTATAACCAAAAACAAAGAAGGTATTTCCCTCCAAAGACCATAGTGGAAAGAAACAAAGACTGATGTCTGATGTAGGGCTAGTTAGCAGAAGCCAGGTAGATTAGATGAAGGCCAAGGCCTAACTGCTCTTCCAACCCAAGGGCAGTGACAACATTTTGTCTCTTAGAACGCTTGCTGACCAACTGGCAGATTCCAAGATAAGTTGGCTATGATCTCTGCCCTGGTTTCAACAAGGCCACTCTGTGAGGGGAGCTAGAAGAGGGGGGAATGAGATAGACACTATAGTGAATTATATAATATTGGGTTGCCCAAAAGGTTCATTTGGTTTTTCCTATAAGATAGCTCTCGTAGTGCTAAGTTGTCTTTAACATCATTTGAAACAATTTTGTTAGATTGTATTGTGATGGCTGATATAACAATGTGCATTTTTTAAAAAACTTATCAAAATTGCTGAATATTTGTGTAGCCATTTTAATATTGAAGATGGAAAAGAATATGCAACATTTTCAGCATTATGCTTTATTATTTCAAGAAAGGTAAAAACTCAGCTGAAATGCATAAAAAGAAATTTGTGTAGTGTAAGGAGAGTGCTGTGACTGATCGAGTGTGTCAAAAGTGGTTTGTGAAATTTCATGTTGAAGATTTCCTGCTGGATGTTGCTTCACTGGTTGATCATTATCAACCAGTTGAAGTTGATAGTAATCAAATTGAGACATTGATTGAGAATAATCAATATTATACCAGGCAGGAGACAGCTGGCAAGCTCAAAATATCCAAATCAATAGTTATTGGTGAAAATGAAAAATATGTATTTTACTTTATGGAAAAAAACATATGGACTTTTTGACCAACACAATACTTATATACACATAGAAGACACTTTGGAAATATAAAAATGATCATGACTATTTTAATAGAAACACACAGAAACTATTACGTAAAGTCCTAAGTGGTATAGTAATGTTAGCAAAGTGCTACATACTGATACCGTTACAGAAGAATTAATTCTTCCTGGTGGGTTTAAGAAAAACTCATTGAAGAGGGGATATTCAGGCAAAGAATGAAATTAAGTACCAAGAACAAGGATGAGAATGCTGTGCCCTTGCTCTTTCACAGAAAGATTCTCAGGCTAGACGTATAATATACTCAACCAGAGAAAGGCTCTCAAACTGTAGACTCAACCACATCCTTCTCTTTTGATTATTATTAAAATGATCCAACATAAGCAGTTTTCCAGCTTCTGTGACAGTTAAGTTTATAAGGATGGGTTTCTTTGTACGAGTGTGTTTTGTTGTGGTGTTTACATCTCCAGATAAAGCACAGGGGAAACTACTGGAGCTGTAATTTCTCCAGTGGTGATTGGAGAGAACTCTGTATGTCTCTGGTAGTTGAGAGGATCAGATGTGAGGTGCATGGATGCGTGTGTCTGCATAAGGGGTAAGGTATATATAGGCATCAGAACCTGGACAAGGCCAAGATACTGGGAAGAGGCTGTGATTCCTCCTTGCCTTCAGGCTTCTTTAACCACTTTTTGCTTGGGTCCCTGTAGAAAGACTGCATTGTTCTCTTATTTATTGGGTTGGTCAAAAAGTCTGTATTTTTTCCCCATAAAATTAAAGGCACATTTTTCATTTTCATCAATAATTTCATTGATTTGGATATTTGAGTATGTTGGCTCTCTCCCACATGGTATAACATTAATGGTTCTCAATTAATGTCTGGATTGATCACTATCAACTTAAACTACCTGACCATGGAGCATCATCCAGCAAAAAATCTCCAGCATAAAACTTCACAAACCACTTTGATCAATCACATCACCTTCTCCATACACTGCACAAATCTTTTTTTGCGTTTCAGTTGCGTTTTTACCTTTCTTGCAGTATTAAAGCATAATATACCCCCAAATGTTGCATATTCTCTTCCATCTTCAATATTAAAATGGCTCCACAAAAAGTCAACAATTTTGATAAGTTTTTTAAAAAAATGCATGTTGTCATGACAGCTGTCACAATACAATCTAATAAAATTGTTTCAAGTGAAATTAAAGATAACTAAGCACTACTAGAGCTATCATACAAAAAAAAAACTAAATGAACTTTTTGGCCAACCCAATAGCTAATAGCCTTTGCAGAGATCTAGCCTCAGCCCGTTCCACTTCTCATAAACAAAAGACCACATTGCATGTGAAGATATTCTGCCTCTCATAGTAAGATAATTAAATGAAACTGTCTTCATCTAGAGATCAGATTTTAGTTTTCAAATTATTTTCTCTGGTTTACAGTGTAGAACATGTCTAGTTGGTTTGCTGTTGCTTCTCAACAGCTGCCCTATGGTGGAAAAAGTCAGGCACAGTATGTACCCAAAACTGTAGAAATGTCAGCATTCGCCACACTCATATATTAATTCCAATAGTGGTGATTCAGAAATGTGTAGTGCATATACACCATCTGGGCCTTAAATATTTATGAAACTTAAAAGTTACAAAAACATTTTTAGTATAAAGGTTAAAAACCTATTACTATAACTTTTTATAAACTAAATTTTAAGCCTTCATCTTTTAATTTACAGATTATTCTATTACTAAAAGGACACAAAATTTTAGTATTATTATTTTCTCCTTTTTACTGAATTTATTGAAGTGACACTGGTTAACAAAATTATATCACTTTCAGGTGCACAATTCTACAACACTCCGTCTGTACACTGTATTGTGAGTTCACCACCTGATTACCTACTCTGTAAAAAACACTATGTTAGGTACTATGGAGGAAAAAAGAATTCCAGAAATTTGTGAGATTCATAACTATTTTTTCTTATGTTCTGTTTTTGCCACCTATTGAATGGTAATTTTTCACTGTAAGATAAAAATTGAGAGAAAGAATAAGGAAATCTCAAATAAGCTCAGCCTTTGCCAAATGAAATGGCCTATAGGGGGAAGAAGAACTTGGGAGGAGATTATAAAGCAATGATTGAAAAAAAATGGTGTGTTAGAATTAGAAAAACAACATTTTCCCACTTTCTTTCCCCCTTAACATGTCTTCCAAACTTGGTGTAATGCTAGAATGATTTGGGATAATTTAGTCTAAAAGCTCTGGGCTAGTAACTCATAAACTTGACTTGTAGCTGTGGTTCTTACACTAATTAGCTGTATCTTAGTTTCTAAATTGATAAGTGAGAGACTGATTGGTTTATCCTTAACTTTGAGGCCATATGTTTACAATGAAGACTTAGGCCCCTGAGAACGAGAATCGTATCTGCTTTGATCACCACTGTACAGAGTGGGGCAAAAGTAGGTTCACAGTTGTGACTATGTGAAACACAGAGCTTATTCTTGTATTCTTATATTAATTATTGTATTACTTTCCATATGAATAACTGTAAACCTACTTTATCCCAACCTAGTATAACATGTACTTACTACAATTCTGGGCATACAGGTTTGGTCCAGACTACCACGTTAAAGAGAATATCTCAATAAATTGAGTCATATAATTTTTTTGATTTCCCAGTGCCTATAAAAGTTTTGTTTCTTCCCTACTATAGTCTATTAAGTATGAGACGGCATTATATCTAAGAAAACGACATGCATACCTTAATTAAAAATACTCAATTGCTAAAACTGCCAACTATCATCTGACGCTTAGTCAAAATTTTTTTGCTGGTGGAGGGTCCTGCCTTAATGTTGATGGCTCCTGACTGATCAAGGTGGTGTTTGTTGCAGGTTGAAGTGGCTGTCTCAATTTATTAACGTATGCTAGGAATGAAGTTTGCTGCACTGATTGACTCTTCCTTTCACAAAGGATTTCGCTGTTGAATGTGATGCTGTTTCATAGCACTTTACTCACAGGAGAACTTTCAAAATTGGAGTCAGTCTTGTCAAACCCTGCCACTGCTCTATTAACAGTCTATGTGACAATCTAAGTCATTTGTTTTCATTTCAACATACTTCAGAGTATTTTCACCAGGAATAGATTCCATTTGAAGAAATCACCTTCTTTGCTCATCCATAAGAAGCAATTCCCCAAATATTAAAGTTTTACCATAAGAACGCAACAATTCAATCTAACTTTCAGGCTGCACTTCTAATTCTAGTTCTCTTGCTATTTCAGTCACATCTGGAGTTACCTCATCAACTGAGTTATTGAGATGCTCAAAGTCATCCCTGAGGGTAGGAATCAACTTCTCCCAAACTCCTGTTAATGTTGATATTTTGACCCCTTCTTATAAATCATAAAATTCTTAATGCCATAAAAAATGATGAATCTTTTCCAGAAGGTTTTCAATTGACTTTGCCCAGATCCATCAGAGGAATCACTATGGCAGCAACAGCCTTACAGAATGTACTTCTCAAATAATGACTTGAAAATCAAAACTACTCCTTGATCCATGGCTGCAGAATTTATTTTGTGTTAGCAGGCATAAAAACAATTTTAATTGCATTATTCATCTTCATCAGAGCTCTTGGGTAACTAGGTACATTATCAATAAGCAGTGTTATTTTGAAAGGGATCTTTTTTCCCCCCTGAGCAGTAGGTCTTGACAGTGAGCTTAAAATATTTAGTAAACTATGTGGTAAACAAAGACACTGTTATCCAGGCTTTGTTGATTCATTTATTGAGTACAGGTAGAGTAGATATAGCATATTTCTTGAGGGTCCTAAGATTTTCACAATGATAAATGAGCATTAGCTTAATCTTAAAGTCACCAGCTGCATTAGCCCCTGACATGAGAGCCAGCCTGTCCTTTAAAGTTTTGAAGCCAGGCATAGGTTTCTCCTTTCTAGCTATGAAAATCCTAGAAGGCATCTTTTTCCAAAATAAAGCTCTTTCATCTGCATTGAAAACCTGTTGTTGATTGTATCCACCTTCATTTATTATCCTAGCTAGATCTTCTGGATAACTTGCTGAAGCTTCTATATCAGTGCCTGTTGCTTTTCCTTATACTTTTGTGTTAAGGAGATGTCTTCTTTCCTTAAACCTCATTAGCCAACTACTCTTGTTTTCAAACTTTTCTCCTTCAGTTTCCTCACCTCTATCAGCCTTCATACAGTTGAAGAGAGTCAGGGCCTTGCTCTGGATTAGGGTTTGGCTTAAGAGAATGTTGTGGCTGGTTGGATGTGTCCAGACCAATATGACTTTCTCCGTATCAGCAATTAGGCTATTTAACTTTTTTATCATTCATATGTTTGCTGGAGTAGCAATTTTAATTTCCTTCAAGAGCTTTTTCATTGCATTCAGAGCTCAGCTAACTGGTACAAGAGGGCTCTTTTCAGCTAATCTCAGCTTTCAACATTCTTTCCTCACTGAGCTTAATAATTCCTAGGTTTTGATTGAAAGTGAAAGATGTGTGACTCTTTCTTTAACTTGAAAATTTAGAGACCTTTGTAGGGTCATTAATTGGCCTAATTTAAATACTTTTTTAATTTTGGGGACTAGAGAGGCTCAAGGAGAATGACAGAGTGGAGGAAGGGCCAGTAGGTGGAACAGTCAGAAGACACACATTTATGGATTGTTTGTCCCCTTATATGGACATGGTTTATGGTGTCCTGAAACAATGTCAGCAGTAACAGCAAAGATCACTGATCACAGGCCACCATAACAAGTATAATAGTAATAAAAAGTTTGAAATATTGTAAGAATTACCAAAATGTGACACAGAGACGTAAAGTGAACAAAAGCTGTTGGAAAAATGGCACTGATAGACTTGCTCAACCTAGGGTCGCCAAAAATCTTTAATGTGTAAAAACACACAATATCTACCAAATGAAATGAAGTGAAGCAAAATAAAGCAAGGTATGCTTGTGCTTGATTAAGAAATATTAAGAAAAATGGAAGGAATAAGATGCAAAATGGCTATAGAAACCATCTCTATTATCTGGGAGCCTAAGACAGTTACGTTGTGGATCTCAAAATTCCTGAACTATCCTGTAATTCCTATCCTGTAAGCCCTCTGACCATGACTTAATCAACATGTAATTTTCATCAAAATTTTCCTGGTACCATCATGTCCTTTTTTAGGTGACATGACTTCTACCTTTAATTGCTTACTTGTTGCAATAAGAGGAGATGTTGGGTTGAGAATTGCTTTGTCACATAATTTTAATATAAATAACTTCATGCTATATTTTGAACACCTTTAATCCATTTTATTGTCTTCTCTCTATCCTTTGTGTTATTTAGCAATTTTTTGATTCATCTATATTAATAATTTCAGCTTATAGTTTGTCTCCTGTGAACATCCTTAAACTTTTTAACTTAATTATTGAATACTTGATTTATTACCCTTAACTTTTCCATTTATTCACCTTAACTTTATCAGTTTGATTATTCCCATGGGATCTCATCTCCATCTAAAATGGTTTATCTCCAATCTCTAAGATCAGTAATAATAATAATAATGATTAATAATAATATCAGTAGTATTATTTTTAGTGTTTTCTTTTTCACCAATCTTTATAAGTTGTACCTTGAACTATCCCTCACACCAAAGAACCTAATATTTACTTTTTATTTTTAAAACTCCTTTATCTTTTGGGCTATCGATGGACTTTTAAATTGTTTTGAATCCCTGTTTACTCTGGATCCTTTGATGAGTAATTAATCCTTGACATTTTGAGAGTACAGTAACCTTGCACCTTCTTGATCTTGCAGTGGATCTGGTGCGGCATTTCTAGGATCTAATACAGGCTGACTGCATTCTCAACTCTCATGTTACCAATTATAAAAAGTCTAAAAGAATACTAATTGGGTCCTACAGAAAATTATGTAATCTGTCCTCAGCCAGACCTACCCTGTTCTCTGTGACCTCACATCACCTTTGGGTACAGCAGCTCCAATCCATTTCTCTACTCCTAATGTCCTCAGTCTTGTTCTTACTTTTTTTACACTGAGCAGATGAGCTTTCCTGGGTTACTGAGGGCATTGAGACTCTCCGAGGCAATAATCCTGCCAACCTCTTTCTTTTTAACTCAGACAGTATCTCATACTTTCACTCATTATTCTCCTTACTGCTGTCCTTTTTTTCATGCTTAATTGCAGCAATTTGTGTTTGATCTTACTGTCACCTACTTCCCACAGGAATCTGTTTATTTCTTGTAAGTTTAGGTTCCCCGATCTACCACTTATTTGTTATTGTTTGTTTTTTTTTTTTTTGAGTACATCATTTGACTTACAGGCTCAGTTTTCTCATTTGTAAAGTAAGAAAATTATACTCACCACATCAGGCTGCCAAAGGATCAAATGACATCATAGATTCTTACGTTTTTCCAACTACGTTTTTGTGGTGACACAGTCTTAGGTATCTGGAGCAGAATTGTAACATTTTCCCCTCCCAAATCATTAACCTTTGCTCTAACTAGGACCAGAACCACAGCAAGCAGCATGCTTTTACTGCAGAATGTGTAAACATATTTATGATTAAAAACATCAGGCTGGAATTAGACCTATGCTGTTATCCCAAGGCGATCCCCCCACACCCTAGAACTGTAGAGCCTCACTTGTTAAGAAAAATGAGAACATTTAATTTTGAACATACTACTAGCAGGCAACTTGGGTATCAGCATGACTTTTAAGAACTCAGCTGTTTTACCTACAAAATAATGGGGTTTGACTGGATGATCTCTAAGGTACCTTGCAGCTTCAGGAATCTGTGATATTATGGCCCCGAGTCTAAGCTCCTCTTCTGGGTATGAAATTCATAGACCGTACTCCTGTGTGCCCTGAAATATAAGGTGGCAGCTCAGGGGTGGTACTATTTCATCAGACAAAGAAGAATTTCTTGTTGCAAATGATTGTACCATTAGTTTTTGAGAGAAAACTCAATGATCTGCTCAGTTTACAAGGAGCAGTATTGAGTGTTTCCTAGCAGATAGATAGCTGGCAGGCTTAAAATGAGTATTGATGTGTTTATGTGGAGATAAGGATACATGTTAGCTTTTCTCAGAATTCCATTTTCAATTACTCTTGAACTAGTTTGAAAATTCATCGTCTTCACGCCAAATATCTCTTCATGTGCCACATATGCTGAGTAGCAGACCTTAACATCTCCATGGGGCTCATATTAGTATACTCAGGCAAAAAATTAAATGGAATCATGAGAGTGCAGGCTTCTGGTACTGCTCTGATAGTTAGGAATTAAGATTATTTGTCCATTAGTTGATATATCTATATCTTTTATCTTTTCATTCTTGTTTTGCTTCTTCTTCCATCTCTCTCTCTTCCTTACTTATTCTCTCTCCTTTTTGCCTTCTTTTCACATAAAATCCATTGCCTTTTTAGAAAAGAATGAGCAAATGAATGAATGTAGGCTCCTTTACCATAAGCTGCTCTTGCTAGTTAAAAGCAGAGAAAATATCACGGAGACATAGGACTGGAGGGGTTCTTGGGAAGTCATTCTGGCCACTTCTCTAACTTTATATCACCCCACACTACACACAGATGGCCTCTCTAGATTAAAAAAAAATACCATCACCTTTACTGGTCTCTCTTTCAATATTGACCAACTCTCATTGTCAAAAATGCTGCATTATCGAACCTGCTGCTAAATTGTCTTTAACGCTAGCAATAGTGAATATGTTGACACTTTAGGGGGGGAAAAAAGAAGGAATAGGGGTCTTATTTCTGTTCTAATGTTTCCAGAAAAGTTCAATGTTTCTAAGTATGATGCTTTGTAGGATGACTGTAGGTATACACCACCTAGGATTGAATTGGTACTCTTGAAATATATAATAAGACTATAATTCTCAGCTACTTTAAATCCTGTCTTGATCCCATATGTGGTCACAGCTGTGAGTTCCTCAGTATCAGCATTTTAAATCAAACAAATTATTTTCTAAAGATAGACAATTAATGTTAGTAAAATTGTGGAATACATATTTTTACAAATTGGAATATACTTATTTTACCGAATTTCATGGACTGTGGATTGTAAAGGGACCTTTAGTACTCTATCAGATGCTTAAATCCCCCTTTGAATAACTAAATCACCATCTCTCCTCTATCTGAATGTATCTTGGGAATGGAGTATACTTATGAAGGCTCTTGAATTTTTAAGGCACATAATTATTAAAAATTCTTCCCTGGATGAGAAGATTTGGGCATAATCCAAGTTTTTATCTATCCAATCCCTTTTCTTTTTTCCTTCTGGCTTTGTGGCTTCCTTGTGATAAACCACATTCCCCTTACCCAAATAAAACAAAGACAAACACAGTAAACCTGAGTGTAATTTTACAAAGCCCAATAGATCAGTGAGAGCCTATAAAATTTATATAATTATTTAGGAATTTTGGTAGTAATCTAAAAAAGTAATGTGTTAAGGCAGGCACACATACAAAAGTGGATATCTATTTATATGTTTTTCTTTTGAGGAATCCAACCTGTTATTGGCTGAACTACTGATGACTTCAGCTGTTCTCAGAAGACTTAGGATCCGCCCTTTGTTTTGTGTTTGTCAAAAACGTGATATTAACTACACAATAACTTATTTTCATTTCATAAAAGCAAAATCTTTGGTATAAAATTGCCTCAAATCACAGTGCAAATGCAAAACATTCTATTAGCTTAAAACAAGAGTCAGCTGAACTAGAAAGCAATATATTAAGAATACCATATTTTAACAATACAAAATTATTTCTTTTATCTTGCTATTGACATAAAAAACAGGCAAGAGTGGGGGCAGGAGAGATGGACGTTAGCACATTCCCCAAGATGGGGGAATCTCAGAGTTTCCCTTTAGGTTTGTGGTACCTGCCCTGCATCCTCAAGACTGACTTGTTGTGTGGGAATGAGGGTGGCATTTTGACAATACTTGGGTGAGTAGAGTCTGGTTTTTGCAAGTAAATTATTAGCCCCTGGTTCTAGTGCTGTCACCTTCTGAGGACACATTGACAAGGTGGGGGTCCCCCGGCCTCTTTGTCTAGCCAAGTCATACGTTGGTGTATCACAGCCACAGATTTAAATGTTATGCAAATATTTTAAAGCATTGCTTTTTAAAATATGTGCACACACATATTATATATCTTGGCTGAACTAGGAGGTATTTGTGTCATTTGTGTCTTATGTCCACTGTCTAATTTTTGAATTTGCTGAAAAGTGAAAGGGCCTGAAAAAAACCTGTTTTTGGTTATTCTTTTGTCTCAGCAGCTTCAGTCCTTTACAAATAGAGATTTTACCTCCCACGGTATAATATAGCACCTTCTTAGTCCCTTCTAACTTGTTGCCATTTGCTCCCTTAGAGGTGTATTCTCTTCACAGGTATAAATGGAGAGGTGCTGCTAATAGTCAGGAATAGGGCAAACCACACTCTGGCTGCTCTGAAAGATGGCAGCCGTACGATGGAGGTCACCTGCATCATTATCCAGCTTTGCAAGCAGGGTCGGGCAGTGGGATTGAGGAAGACACTTTCCTATGCTCCTCCACAGTGGCTCAGCGTGGTTTGGCCATTGCCTGTGCTTCTCAGTCCATTCCATTGGCCTCCATATTAATGGTCAAACCATTTTTGGTCTTAGTTTTCAGAGTTGTAATTTTTAAATGTTCACTATATCCAAGAGTCTTTTTAAAATGGAAATTGGATTATGTTACTCTATGGCTTTAAATATTTTAAAGATACCCCATGGCTTTAAAGATAAACCCCCCCCAACTATATTCCTTCATGAGTCTTAAAAGGCTCTGTATTATTTGATTTCTGAATGCCTAGCCAGCCTTAGTTTCCTCTATGCCCCACCACATATTCTTCAATTCAGCCACATCGAATTTCTTTATTAAAAATCAGGTCTCCTCCATCTTTTGGAACATACTCTTGTTTCCTTATCACCTTTGCTATTTCTTGCACTTTGGTTTCCCAAGTATTTCTCACACAAGTTTTGGATTTCCACTTAGACTGGAATTCATTCAGGAAGCATACCATGTTAGCTTTAGTTGAGGTGACATGCTCCTCCTATGTGTCCCTGGCACCCTGTTCAACCCCTATCATACAACTTACCTATATCTGTCTGAGGTGGCCTAAGTTCTCCACTAGAAGATAAAGTCCATGGAGGTAAAGACCTTCTATATCTTGCTTTGCAATGTATCCTCAATGTCTAGTATGGTGCCTGTCATGTTATGGTGTGGAATAAACACTTGATGTCTGATGTTTTAATATTTTTATATATTTATGTTTTAATATTTTATGTATATGTTTAACACTGAAATGATTTAATATTTTAATATAATACTTTTTTCTTTTTCTGTGTCTTCAGACACTTAAATACTTATTATTTTAAACCATGAAAAACCTGCACATTAGAGGGGGAGCTTAGTACAATGGTAAAGAGCGCACCATCTGGGCTTATAAGCCTGTATTTGAAAGTCTGCTCTGACAGTTAGTTATAAGCTATATGACTGAGCAAGTTATTTAACTTCCCTGTGCCTCAGTTTACATATCTGTTAAATGGAGGTAGCACATGCCTCACAGGGTTGTTATGAAAATTAAATAAGTTAACCTTTGTAAAACATTTAGCGCTTACATGGCACATAGTAAATATACATTTTGAGTGTTTGATTAATAAATAATAGATCCTTCCAATAGCTTTTAAACTGAGAGCTATAAAGTATTTAAAGCATATTTTCAACTGACTTTCAAGTCCATTAACATACCTCAAAGTGTGGCTGCCAATGCTAACTTGAACTTTTTTTTTTAACATTGTGATGTTTATTCCATTGGCAATAAGGAACAAGTAGCTCATAGCACTATTTTTATTCATCATAATCAAGTGTAATATTTATGGAACATCCTTATGTTCTTTAAAAACTTACTTCATGAACTAAACATCTTTAATATCTGCCATGCATTATAATATGAAGATAATGTTTGTGGTCTTTCTATTCTCTTAGTAGTTCCTTCAGTGGAAAATTATGGCTCTTGCCTTGGATTATATTTTAATATCATATTTTTGGCTGATTCCCTATAGTAACCTAATCAGGTGTACTATGAGATGACACTGCAAAATAGTTATTTGCAGAGGACTTAGGCAGCAGCTTTGCCTATACTAAGAATTACCTTGTGGTTCCCTCTCTTACAGACTCACACGGCTCTGGTGTGCAACGAAGCATGGGCAAGAGCAGGGATCAAATACTACTGGTGCCATCAGGGTTCTAGGCAATCCTTTCCTTCCTTACATCTCTAAATACTGAAGTGGTCCAGAATGTGTGAGGCCCCAGCACTACTCAGGAACTGTGAATTTGAACTAGGAAAAATTAAGGGAGAACAGAAAAAAAATTCCATGGAAAATGTGTGTGTTTGAGATAACAAAGAACAAGTAAGTTTTAGAGTCATGTTGAACCTCTCAATGATCTCAATTATTTAAAAACACTGGGAAAGGATATGAGCTGGATGTTGTAAATACACTTTAAAACTCATTAAATGGATTCATCATTATTTATTGAATGATTGTTATCAGGTTTAGTTGTGAAGTGTTGTAGGACTTCACAACGAAGTGTCAGTAGTGTGGTGGAGGATCTTGGAACTTGAGTTGACCCATTCTTAAAAGCATGGGTTAAGTTAGATTTTGGATAAATCAATTCAAATGCAGAATTTAGCTCTAGTGAGGGGAAATGGGAAGTCTGAGGCATAGGGTACAAAAGATTAGTAGCTTCAGGTGCAATTTCGCACCTCTCTCAGACAAATTAACTTCCTCATGAAGCAGAGAATAGATGTTAAGATGGAGCCCATTCAGAAGAAAGGCAGCACAGATGTCTGTGTTATGAGATCGTTTTCAGACTATCTCTAGTCTTCTATGGAAATACTTTTAGGAGGAAAAGGTTACCCTGTGGGTTTTATATGTCATTTTTATGTAATGAGAACAGTGATATGTTGCTGGAAATGTTTGGTCTTCATGGTGCCCAAATAGGTATTGACTGTATTTCAAGCCTTATTATGTCACCTACTGGCTTGGACAAATACAACTACGCTCTGAACTTCCCCTCCCATCTGTAAAATAGGGTTGTAAAAGAATTCAATGTGATAATGCATGTAAAGTACCTTGCTCATATCAAATTGTGTGTTGCTCTGGGTTCAATTTTCAAAGACAATTAAACCAGTTGTGAGTGTCTAGTATAGATATTGAGGACAACTTATATCTATGACTTTCCTCCTCTTGGGATGAGATGTTACTGTGTCTTGCTGATGAGTATTACTCTGATTTATGGCTTTCTGCATTGTCTGGCTCACAGTCAATGGATTACTTTTCATGAGTAATAAAAGTGACAAAGGAATTCAAATTGGGATTGAAGGATAGAGAGGATTTATACAATTTATTGGCTTCTATACTGGTCTCTGGGCAGTAATCTCAGCTCTGAGCCTGTACTCTAGGGACTGATAGGCTAGTACACTTGCCTTAGAAAGATGCCTTGATATGTCTGGAATGGAAGAATTCACTTCTACTATAGTCAATTTATAGATACAGATTTTTCTGGTGGGTAGATGCAAGGCATAATCACTCGTGAGCCTCAACCACAACTTCAGGTCTAGAACCATCAGTTCCATAGACTTGGAACAGAATTTTAAGAGACTGTCACTATGCTGGGTAAGATCAGGACTGTACCTGAGATTTATAAATCTAGGGTGTGGGCAGAGCCTGGAGAAATTACCCATATTCTCTAGGATGTCTTGGGAGATCACTGGAGGTTCCATTTCAATTTAGTTGAAAACAGAAGTCTTGTTTCAATTTAGCATTCTTAGAGTTCTTTACCTTCATCCATCTTTTATTCTGTTTGGCAAGGAAATTTCCAGCTTATTTTCAGGCATTTTCTAAAATAAGTTTATATGTAATATGGAATATATAATATGAAGTATATAATTAGCCTCACCCACTACTTGTGGTCTTTTAAAAAATTCAGTATATGCAACCTACAGTGAAAATTGAAAGATAAAAATATGCAGCTTTTTTTTTGTGGATTTGAAAGAAACTGGATCAAATATCTAGGCATAGGATAACAAGTGCATGGAGATGGAGAGAATGAAAATGTAATAGGCAAGATGGAAAATGGAGCAAATCTCAGAGAAGGAGAGCTAGGCAAGTGTAGAAGGCGCTAGGGTAGAAGCACTAACATGTTTCTTTCGATGGGGGTGGTTAGGTGTAGTGGATGATGAGGACATGGAGAAGCTTTCATTGGATGGTCTCCACCTTTTCAATAAAGTGACAATGTCATCAAACCAATGTGGTTGTGGGGAAAAGGGTTTAATACAGCTGCAGTATGGAGGGAGTGGCTGATTTTAAATATCATATTTGTAGTGAGCACAATTGGCAAGATTCTATGGCTTTTTCCGGTAATGTTAAGTAGCCTGGGAGTAGAAACAGAAAATGATGGAACCGAGTGTCTTATCTTCCAGAATATTCATCTCTCAAGTTAGGAGTATTTTTTTCCCAAGAAAAAATCTTTCTTTTGTTTAATCTAGTGTAGTTTTGTCATTTACCAAATCCGCAGAATTCTTTTTGGGGGTACAAACCATGATGACGTGCAACAATTGACCAGCAATTCCTTTTTCTTTTTGTAAGGAATTCCTTAATAAAAAAAATTTCATAAAAATAAATTTAGTAATCATTCTTTAAGTGTTAATGGTTGCCTAATATATGGAACATGGTTATTCACTTTTTATATAATTATTATCTAATCAAATGGCCTTTTCCATGTATGTTGCTGTAGTATTGCAATATGTTATTTAAAAAATTTCTCCATCTTTTAGCAGAGTGATGTTGAACAATGTAGATCCTTTGGACAACATTATATTATAGATGGGGTGCTACCAATAAGGTTTTAGAACTTTGGAGTCTGTTAAATGATTGTATTTTAAGTTATTGGTGTTGTGTTTACTTGTAGTAGACAAAATCTATTTCTTATTTCAAACAACAATATATTCCAAGATCTTAGGTGCATTCATCATCTTTTCCTTCTTGAGCAGGCCAAAAATGGTATTTTGATGAGCTTGGCAGTTTTCCCAGCAAGAGTTGATATTAGGTATTGACCTTTCTAATATTCTGAATTCTACTGACTTTTCTTCATTACTTTGTAAAGGCTCAACATGTTATCTTGTTGGATGCAATGTCATCAGTCATGCTAAGCCAATAACTAGCTGAGACAGGTAGATTTTTCCATTAAAATATGTTGGTTTGGGAATATTTAGGGAAGTAAAACTATTTTGTGTAACACTGTAATGGTGGATACATGTCATTATTAATTTGTCAAAACTCATGGAATGTATAGTACAAAAAGTGAACCCTAATGTAAACTATGGACTTCACTTAATAATATTGTAGCAATATTGGCTCATCGGTTGTAACAAATGTAACACACTAATGCAAATTGTTAATAATAATAGCGGAAACTTATCTGTGTGAGGATGGGAGGGGAGAGGGAATATATGGGAAATCTCTGTACTTTTTGCTCAGTTTCCTGAAAACCTAAATGACTCAAAAATTTTTGTTAATTAAAATACTTCATAAGTTTACAAAGAGGAAATAAAGATTCACAGCTAAAAGAAACAATCAGCAGTATAAAGACTGCTATACCAAGCAATACAAAAAGGAACAAAACATGTGTTAATTTAAAGGTTTGTAGTTTATAAGTAAAGCATTCTAATTACCTGGATATATATGCACTTCAAACAACATATCCATGTTGGCTTAATTATGCATATAAAAGTAAATCCATATATGCATATGAACTACTGTTACTTGTACCCACATGGGTGTAAACGGGCACGAGGACTGCTGCACTTGCAGACCCGAGCCATGCCCACCAGTTATATTTCTAGCACTCAAATTCTAGCATTCAGATTCTGTTTTGTGGGGAGATCTGGCTGTTGTCAACTACTGAGATTCAAAATTCCTCCAAAGTTTTTAAAAAATTTTTCTTTAACCTGATATGTAATTATTTACTGTCTTATTGTAGATCTTCTTGAGATTAGATTTGATTCTTCTCTTAATAAGTAACATGGTCCAAATAATACTTACAATTACCAGTCACAGTTTTATGACTTAAAACTATCTTTTTAAAATATTCCCAGGGGATAATCCATTGTTCTAGAATTCTGGCAAATGCGTTTATTTTCACTTTGTTTAAATGGTTCCTAATTTAAAAAATTAAAATGACATCTCAATTTATATCTTTTCCATGATCACAGCATTATGTTATTTTCTTATTTCTTGGAAAGAGAACCTTGATATCACATGTTATTCTAAGGAAGAGTATGAGGCTGCCTAATTCACATAAGTTCAGGAATCCCAGTAAAGTTTGTTTCCATCTAGTACCTTGCCAGTTAACTGGTAGATGTCTGAGATTTCACTGTTAAATATTTATTTCTTTAACATAACTGTGTGACCACTGCTAAAATTTGATTACTTCAGGAGAGACAGAGAATAAAGAGAATGGGAATGGAGAAAATCAGCTTCCTCAAACTTTGTATCTGTGCCTGGAAGAGCCAGAAATTTGTGAGTGGTTTCCATCAGTAGATGCTCAAGAACATGAGATGATGATCTATTACAACCAGACACCAGAAATGTTGGCTCTAAAAGCACTTCAGCCCAGTGCTCGGTAGTTGGGTTATATATACTCCAGATACACCTGTTGGGTTGTTATTAGTTGCTTGGTGCAGTAACAGACCTTGAAATATTTTCTCTGAAATCAGAATATTTCACCTAAAATCATACCATTATGGGAGGTAGCATTTTATGATTTGAAGAACATAAACAAGAGAGAAAGATCTGAATTTGAATTCTGGACCTTTCAATAAGACCTCAGTGACTTGAAACAAATGTCTTTATTTTCTCTTTTTCCTCAAACTACTCCTCTGGAAAACAGGAAAAAATATACTCATAGGATTGTTTTGAGTTATGAGTCAATAAAATCACAGTACAAGTTCAGTGCTGGATACATTGTTGGCCCCCAATACCTGGTAACTTTCATTGTGCCTCAAATGAAATTTGTCTGCCACTTTTCTGTTCTTCCAGGGTCTTCTTATAATTTATTCTTAGAGGCTAATTCACTGGGAAGAAAAGTCAAGTTTAATCAACTAAAAGAGATTTCCCCAAAATACTGTCTTTCAAATCATTTGGAATCTTGGAATGAGAAAACTGGAAAGAACCTGGAGATAACCTATTTTCAAAGCTCTATAATGCATAGCAAAAATTGACACCAAAGGGCTTGGTACAAGTAGCTGAAAAACATACTCAGTACCACTCCCTTACGTATACATAGTGAGACCAAATGTCTTCCTATTATTTTAATGAAGAAATGGCACGGTGATGCAGCAAACACAAAAGGCACTCAGTTTTTTTTTCAATATCACTTTTGTAAGGATCAAATTTTATTTCTAGTTCTTGTCCATATATAGCATTAATTGTACAGAATTATAAAAATAGAATAAGTACTATTCTAAATCTTGTTTTTCACTTATTACACACCTATCAATTTTACATACTGTTATATAATTTTATATTATATTTTTAAATGGTTATATAATCTTTAATCAAATGGAAGTATTATCTGAAAACATTTGGCCATAACTGAAAATTCTAATTGCTACTTACATTTTAATAAGCAAAGGCCAGGACCAGAAGCTCCTCCAAGATTCTCCCAGCTTCACCAGATTCCTGGGTCTGTAATGCAATTGCAACACATTTATTCAATAAATATTGAACATGTGCTGTTGATTTGCCTAGTACAGCACTGTACACAGTGAGAGGTGTCAGTAAGTGAAGCCATGGTCCCTGTCTAAAAGGAAATTAAACATTAGAGCCTTAGAGTCACATACTACTCGTCGCCAACTTTCTCTGGAGTCTCTGAGTTCAGAAAACCCTCCAAAGCCTCACAGTATCCTGGCACTGATATTCACAGAAGGTAACCACAATTCTCAAATAATTTTCAGTTGCTGGTTCTCTAGCCCAAATCCACTTGCATTGGCTCCCATTTCAGTAAAGCTATATAAAGGTACATTATTCATAGTTTTCCCCATGGATTTCACTTTCAGGTTGGCTGATCTACTTAGAACCACAATGCAGCTTTTCTCATTGGAGTATAGAGCAACAGGTATTTTTCACATTTCTTCTTTTCTTTTTAAATATATCTCTAATTTTTTAATTTCCATCCCCCCACCTCCTATCCTTTGGCAACCATCAACTTGTTTCTCTGTATCTATGGGTGTGTTTCTACTTTGTTTTGTTTATTCATTTATTTTGGTTTTTTAGATTCCACATATGAGACCATACGGTATTTGTCTTTCCCTGTTTTATTTCACTTAGCATAACATCCTCACTGTCTATCCACATTACTGAAAATGGCAAGATTTCATTTTTATTTCTGAATAATGTTCCATTGTATATTCACCTGATGGACATCTATCTAGATTGGAAACATGTCTTGGCTATTACTAGCAATGCTGCAGTAGACATAGGGGTACATCTATTTGAATTAGTGATTTATTCTAAGATGAATATCCAGAAATAGAATTGCTGTATTTTACATCAGCACTCTATTTTTATTTTTTTGAGTAATCTCCATACTGTTTTCCATAGTGGCTGCACTAATTTACAATCATATCTACAGTGCGTGAGAGTTCCCTTTTCTCCACATCCTTACCAGCATTATTTATTTGTTGACTTATTGATGACAGCCATTCTGACAGGTGTGAGATCACATTTCATTGTGGTTTTAATTTGTATTTCCTTGATGATAAGTGATGTTGAGCATCTTTTCATAAGCCTGTTGACTATCTATGTTTCCTTTTCAGAGAAATGTCTATTCAGGTCCTCTGCCCATTTCTTAATTGTATTTTTGCGGGGTGTTAAGTTGTATGATGTTCTTATATATTTTGGATATTAACCCCTTAATAAAATATCATTGGTGAAATCTTGTCCTTTCCAAAGGTTGTCTTTTTTGTTTGGTTGATGATTTCCTTCACTATGAAAAAAAACTTTATAGTTTAATTTGTTCCCATTTATTTATATTTTCTTTTGTTTTCCTTGCTTGTGGAGATATATCCAAAAGATAGTACTAAGAACAATGTCAAAAAGTGTACTGCTTATGTTTTCTTCCATGAGTTTGTGGTTTCACATCTAACATTTAAGTCATTAATCCATTTTGAGTTTATTTTTGTATATGGTATAAGAAAGTGGTCCAATTTCAGTTGCTTTGCATATGTCTGTCCAGTTTGAAGAGATTGTCTTTACCCCATTGTGTGTCCTTATCTCCTTTGTAAGCCAAGATTTATTATGGAGATCTCTATCCTATTCCACTCACATATATTTATAAACACGTATTTATTTTTGCAAGTACCATAGTGTTTTGATCATTGTAGCTTTGTAGTTTGATATCAGGAAGCACAATACCTTCCACATTGTTCTTTCTCAACATCTCTTTGGCTATTTGGGGTCTTTTGTGGTTTCATATAAGTAATTTGGATTATTTGTTCTACTTCTGTGAAATATGCCATTGGTGCTTTGATAGACACTGTATTGAATCTATAGATCGTTTTTGGGTGGTAGGGACATTTAATGATATTAATTGTTCCTATCCATGAGCACAATATATGCTTTCATTTATTTGTATCTTCTTCAGTTTTTTTTCCTCAGTATCTTATAATTTTCTAAGTATAGGTCTTTTACCTCCTTGGTTAAATTTATTCCTAGGTATTTTATTTTTTTGAATCATTTAGAAATGGGATTTTTTTTTTTAGTTTTTCTTTCTGATAGTTTATTACTGGTTTATAAAAATGCAACTGATTTCTAAATAGTATCCTGCAATTTTACTGAATTTACTTAGCAGTTCTAGAAGTTTTTTGGTACGATCTTGAGAGTTCTCTAGATACTGTCATCTACAAATACTTACAGTTTTACTCCTTTTCCAGTTTGGTTGCCTTTTATTTCTTTGTTTTGTCTGATTGCTGTGGCTTTACTATGTTCAGTAAAAGTTGTGATATTGGGCTTTCTTGTCATGTTTCTGATCTTTAGAGGAAAGACTTTCACTTTACACCACTGAGTATGATGTTAGCTGTTTGTCATATGTGGCCTCTATTATGTTGAGATATGCTCTTTCTGCACTCACTTTGTTGAGAACTTTTTTATAAAAGGATGGTAAATATTTTCAGTTTTTTTCAGCATTTCTCAAGATAACCACATGGTTTTTATCCTTTATCTTGTTAATGTTGTGTATCACAGTGACCGAATTTTGGATGGTGGACCATGCTTGCATTCCTGGATAAATCCCACTTGGTAATGGTGTATAATATTTTTAATATATTGTTAAATTCTAGTTTGGTAATATTTTGTTGAGGATTTTTGTGTCTATGTTTATCAATAATATTGGCTTGTAATTTTCTTACTTTGTAATGTCTTCATCTGGGTTTGGCATCAGGGTAATGCTGGCTTCATAAAATAAGATTGAAAGCATTCCTTCCTTTACAATTTCCTGAAATAGTTTGAGAAACATAGGTATTAATTCTTCTTTGAATGTTTGTTAGTATTCACTTGTGAAGCCATCTGGCCCTTGACTTTTATTTGTTGGGAGCTTTTTTATTACCACTTTTATTAAACTTTAAAATTTATATTATAAAAATAATTTCCAAAAATGAAGGAAATATAAACAATAATGAACACATAGGTACCAATACCTACATTCAATATCTGTTAAATTTTGCTATATGTGCTTTATTTGTACAAACACACATAAACAAATATTGCAGATCGAAGATATCAAAAGCTATGTCATATTGTAACACTTTATCTTAAAAGGTTTTTTATTGAATTTATTGGGGTGACATTGGTTAATAAAATTATATAGGTTTCAGGTATACAATGCTACAATGCATCATCTGTACATTGTATTGTGTGTTCACCAACCCAAGTCAAGTCTCCTTCCATCACAATTTATCTTCCCTCTACCCTCTTCTCCTCCCCCCACCCTTCCCTCTGGCAATCACCATACTGTTATCTGTGTCCATGAATATTTTTTTTTTATATAGAGGGGAAGGGAAGGAGGAAGAAAGGGAGAGAAACATCCATGTGTGGTCCTCTCGAGTGCCCCACAATGGGGAATCCGGCCCACAACCCAGGCATGTGCCCTGACTAGGAATCAAACCAGCAACACTTTGGTTTGCAGGCTGGTGCTCAGTGCACTGAGCCACACCAGCCAGGGCTCCCATGAGTCTTTTTCTTTGCTTGATCCCTTCACTCTTCTCACCCACACCCCAAAGTCTTCCTTTCTGACAGCTGTCAGTTTTTTCTCTATATCTATGAGACTGTAGAGACCTTGTATGCAGGCCAGAGCACCTGGATAGAGCCCCTGCCCACACTATGGAGATGGAGGGGGATGGAAACAATGGAGCTCACTGGCCCCTTCAATTCCAGAGAATTCTCACAGTCCCTAGAGAGCTCCCATGGCTCCCTAGTCTTTCCTTCACAGTCTCTCTCTCTCTGGTTTTTGTATCAAAAGTGGACTCATGCACAAGACCTTTATACAAGCTTTATATGTATGGTAGTTTGGGGAAGCTGCTTAGGGAAGAGAAAGCAATTAAGACACCTGGAGCTCTAGCCTGCTGGGCCTGAGCAGCTCTGGCCAGGTGAGTGTGGTGAAGCTCTTAACAGGCACTCTGGGGCTTTGAGCGTGAGTTTTCCAGGTCCAGGCTGCTGGGATACAGCAGCTCTCTGCAGAGAGAGCAGTTGGGTGTGGTGAATCCTTGTGGTTCCAGCTTGTTCCTTTTGTTACAGGCAATGCATATAGGCTGAAGATTCTCAACTGAGCTCCCACCTGCCCTGAGTGGAATGAATATAAACAATGGTTCTCAAGAATTCCTCTGTCCCGGAGAATTCCTGGAGGGCACCCTAGGCCTCCCAGCCATCTCTATTGGCCTCTTTCTCTTGTTATCAGAAGCTGTTCTTTCAATGCTTGGTTGTCTCACAAGAGTAGTTGCTGGCTATATACATTTGTATTTGATTTTACTGCCAGGAGGGGGTGAGTTCAGGGTCCGCCTGTGCTGCCTCCATCCTGGACCTCTCCCTGCACCTCCAAACTTTGTAAGTCTGTTTTCTTCGTGAATTCTTTTTATACTGATGTTGAGGAATTGAGAAGTAGTGGATTAAAAACAAAACAACACAGGGTTTATTTCTTTACCAACATATGACGAGATTATATTTAAGTTGGGCTTGTACAGTACCTTTAGGAAGGTAAACATTTTTTAAAAGTCACAGATTTTTTTTTATTGTTGTTAAAGTACAGTTGTCTCCATTTCCCCCCACCAATCCCCCCACCCCAGCCATCCCCACCACCCTCCCCTGATCCAACCCCCATGGTTTTGTCCATGTGTCCTTTATAGTTGTTCCTGAAAACCCTCCCTACTTTCCCCTGTATTAACTCCTCCTACCTCCCCTCTGGTTACTGTCAGTTTGTTCTTAATTCCAATGTCTCTGGTTATATTTTGCTCACTTGTTTGTTTTGTTGATTAGGTTCCACTTACAGGTGAGATAAAAGGTATTTGTCTTTCACCACCTGGCTTATTTCATTAGCATAATGCTCTCCAATTCCATCCATGATGTCCAAAGGGGTAGGAGCTCCTTTCTTTCTGCTGCATAGAATTCCATTGTGTAAATGTACCATAGTTTTTTGATCCATTCACTTACTGATGGGCACTTAGGTTGCTTCAAGCACTTGGCTATTGTAATTTGTGCTGCTATGAACATTGGGATGCATAGGTTCTTTTGAATTGGTGTTTCAGGGCTCTTAGGATATAATCCCAGCAGTGGAATTACCAGGTCAAAAGGCAGTTCCATTTTTAGTTTTTTGAGGAAATTCCATACTGTTTTCCACAGTGGCTGCACCAGTCTGCAGTCCACCAACAGTGCACTAGGGTTCCCTTTTCTCCACATCCTCTCCAGCACTTGTTTGTTGATTTGTTTATGATGGCCATCCTCACTGGTATGAAGTGGTATCTCATTGTGGTTTTAATTTGCATCTCTCTGATGACTAGTGATGCTGAGCATCCTTTCAAATGTCTCTGGGCCTTCTGTATGTCCTCCATGGAGAAGTGTCTGTTCAAGTCCTTTGCTCATTTTTTAATTGGATTGTTTGTCTTCCTAGAGTGGAGTTGCATGAGTTCTTTATATATTTTGAAGATCAAATCCTTGTCTTTGGTATCATTGGCAAATATGTTTCCCCATACGGTTGTTTCTCTTTTCATTTTAATGCTGTTTTCTTTAGCCATGCAGAAGCTTTTTATTTTGATGAGATCCCATTTGTTTATTCTTTCCTATATGTTCCTTGCTCTAGGGGACATATCGGTGAAAATAGTGCTATATGGAATATCTGAGATTTTCCTGCCTATGTTTGCCTCTAGGACTTTTATGATGTCACAACTTATATTTAAGTCTTTTATACACCTGGAATTTATTTTTATGTATGGTGTAAGCTGGTGATCGAATTTCTTTCTTTTTTTTTCATGTAGCTGTCCAGATCTTCCAACATCATTTTTTTAAGTGGCTATTTTTACTCCATTTTATGCTTCTGCCCCATTTGTTGAATATTGATTGACCACAGAGACTTGGGTTTATTTCTGGGCTGTCTATTCTGTCCCACTGGTCAATGTGTCTGTTCTTGTGCCAGTACCAGGCTGTTTTGATTACAGTGGCCTTGTAATACAGTTTGATATCTGGTATTGTGATCCCTCCTACTTTGCTCTTCTTTCCCAAAATTGCTGCAGCTATTCAGGGTTGTTTTTGGTTCCATATAAATTTTTGAAATGTTGGTTCTATATATCTGTGAAATATGCCATTGGTACAAAAAGTTACTGATTTTTAAGGCGCTATCATTGGCCATCTGTTCCAATTCATCTATCCTTTTACCACATTCCCTAAAAGTAGTTTTTCAATCTATGCTTGGACATTGCAATGACAGGAAACGTACTGCCTTCAGAGGCAACCCCATATTAGGAGAACTCTAAATGTCAAATTTTTCTTTCTTATATAGAACTAAAAGCTGTCTTTTGTATCTTTTAGTCATTAGTCTTGGCTCTACACTGGATATGTGTGGAACAAATTTAATCTCTCTTCCACATGACAGGCTTTCAAATATTTGAAGACAGCACTTGAACAAAAACTGTAATGCTAAGCTCAAAAGAAATGCTATAATTGTGGTATAGAGACAGCACTTCTGGAGGGGCACTGAAGTGGGTAGAGATCAAATCAATTTACAGAATCAAGAGTTTGTGACAATTAAGATGGACAGAAATGAGTGGATAAAATCTTAACAGGGGGATTAAGAGAGGTGAATTTTCTAAGCGGAGTGCACTGCAGAAGTGAAGACACAAAGAAAAACACAGAGTATGTCCCAGAAACAGTTCAGTTTGGCTGGTGCATAGGAGAAAGGTGAACTGTTAGAAAGGAAGATGGTGCCTTGGCTGGATAGCTTGGTTGATTAGACTGTAGTCCTGATACACTAAGGTTGTGGGTTTGATTTCCCATCAGGGCACACACAAGAATCCACCAGTGAATACATAAATAAGTGGAACAACAAATTAATGTTTTTCTGCCTCGATAAACAAACAAACAAATAGGAGGTGGGAGAAGGCATTATGAGAAGACTTGTATGCAAGTTATTGAAGGTTTTATAATTAGGGGGTATCATGTTTGGATAAGAGCTTTGGGAAAGTTATTGAGCACAGAACTAACAGGATTTATGGAAATGTGGAAAAATAGGAGGTGATATCAATTGGTATTTTCTTACAAAACTGTAATCAGGACCAATGAGGTCCTGAATATGTGACAGAATTTGGAGTGGAAAGGAGGTGGATATTGTTTAGAATGTATGTAACTTAGAAATAAATTAATGGAATGGGGTAAGTAGGAAAGAAAACAATGGGAAGGAGGAACAAAGAGATGACTCCAAGGTTTCTCTCTTTTTATAGCTCTGGAAGAATGGTGTTGCCAGAAACAGAAGTTAGCAAAATGAGTATTCCATTATAGGAGAAAGACAATGAGTTGTATTTGAACAGGTAACGGGGAGTTTGTATGGGCTCTGGTCTGTCAGCATTTGAAAATGCCATTATGGACTTTTATTTGCCTCTCCAAAAGGGCCAGAATCAGATATTTGGCTATTCAGCGGTTCAACAGATACTGAGCATCAAGTAGACAAGAGTGGGAGCAGAGAAGGAACCAAGGGAGACAGAGGATTGGGGGAAGTGCCACAAGTGTTGTGCAGGATCAGTGGGTTCAGGACAGGGCTGAGAGCTGAGAAACAAGTAAATGAATCATCAAACATAAACTCTATGTTGGTGAGGATTTAAGTCCAGGTAGATTTACGAAGTCAGGGAGAATGGAGCAGGTTTAGCCCAGCAAGACCAGAGCCTGGGTTTGTGGCTCATTTTTCTTTTTGTAAGACAAGTTTAACAATGTGCTGGCCTCATTCAGATGTTGTGTAGGTAAAAGAAAAATGTATGTAAAAACTTATCACAATACCTGGAAGAGGTAAACATTTCATAAATACTCATTAATATTATATGGTATTATCAGTCAACATACACTCATTATACTATGTATATATTTAAAAGTATCATTCAAAATATCTCATCCCTTTTATTGTTAGAATTGTTACCTTCCAAAACCATAATATTGTGTAAGACAAACAACGTTTGACCAGGGGTAAAGCCATCAGAATCCTAGTGTCAGCTGCCTGAAACCAACTTTGTGAACATACTGAAGTTTCCTATCCCCTCTTGGCATCTTTATCTTCATATGAAAAGGATAGAGCTTCATGTTCTGTGGAATATCTTTTAACTGTAAACGCAGATTTTCTGAGACATGGATTGCGAAGACTGAAAGTTCTTGCAACACTACTTACTTTTCTGCCCTTGGAAGCAAGAAGAAACAGGAGCTTGGGTTCTCTGTGTAAGACAGCTCCTTCCCTGGGAGGAGGAGGGGCTTGGAATATATGTATGGTCCTGTCAAGAATCTTTCTTGTTCATCTCACCCCTCCCCTGTTCTGTCACACCACCGCCCAGCATCTTGAGAGCATCAGAACTAGTTTCATTATGGACTTCAATCCTATTTAAATAGGTCGCTCAGGGAAATCCAGATACCGAGGTCATCTCTCATCCCACAGATTCTCACTTCTTTATTTCTCTGTACTTCCTCTTTTCTGACTGCATCTGTTACTCACCCTCAGTTCCTGAGACCCATCCACTGGAACTCACTGTTGTTAGTAATGAGTCAGTTATTAACAACCTCTTTTTTTCCCTTTCTTTAATTGAATTTGGCTTTTCAGCGGACACTGCTTCTTTATAAGACCTCTCAAGTTTTGACTATTTGTTTCGTAACTGTTCACCATCTGGCATGGAGGTCAGGAGAGGATTGATTCTCTCTACTCCGCCACGCTGCTTCTAGCCCATTCTCCCTCCCTCTTTCTCAAACTCCTTCAGCTTCAAATCCCATGTCATCAAAGCATCCCCCACTCCTTGCTGGTGTAGTCTGCAAACCCTAAAGTCACTTCTCACTCATTGAAGTGTTTACCTCCTGTCATATTTCACTATCTTCAACACTACTTCTACCATAACTTCTACCATCACTACCATACTGATAACTGATAGTAATATCTTTGTAATGATCCTTCAAAGGTTTTGGTGTTTCAGTTCCTTAATCTTCTCTGTGATGCTTTTGTCATTGTCCCCATCTCTGCCACTTGCTCACATGGTTATGCCCTATTTCTTGTATCTGACAATATTAGCACATCTCTATAATCTCAGTTTTAGGAATTCTACTCTTTAAGTCTCAGCACTTATTTTTCTATATTACTTTCTTTCACACCCATCTCCAGTAATTTATCAATTCAGTGAGGACCCACATCTATTGTTCCTTCTACCTTTTTTCAAGAGCTTCTCCCTCCTCTCAGATCCTCTTATCCACAGTAATTTCCCATAATAATCATAATCGCTTCCTTGCATATTCCCTAAACTCCCTTGCTGCTCTCTCACTTTGTATACTTGCCTGACAAAACCTTAACTCCAATTTTGTCCAAATATCTACCTACCCCATACTTTTTCTGCAAAACTGGGCCAAAGAAATATGTACAGTTAGTTAGTGACTACTAACATCAAGTGTGATCCCAGTCCTAATTTTACTTCTTTCCTTCTATCTTCAAACCTCCAATACATCACTCTATATTCTCACACTTAGCAGTGACTTCTCTAAATACACCAAGGGAATGGCAATAAGCAGAGGGGAATTCCATGAGCTCCTACCACATTTATGCCCACCTACCTGTACTTGTGCTCAGTATACTCAGCCTTCTAGCTTATTACTAAAAATGAACTATTTGTGTGCCAATATAAAGCCAACCTCTCCACCTGTGTACTAGATTCCATCCCCTCTTGCCAATTCAGGTTTTTGCTCAAATGCTACTATCAGTGAGTTCTTCATTGACAACCCTCTTTAAAATGTCAGTCCTCAGTGTATTTTTTATTCCCACCAAGGATTCATTTACTTCTCCATATCATCTGCCACCATCTCACATTATTTATTGTACGTATCACCTTACCTCTCCTCTATAATGGAAGCTCTCACAGGTCTTGTCTGTTGTATTCACCAAAGTATCCGCACTGCCTAGAAGAGTTCCTAGAACATAGTGACTGCTCAATGAATATTGCATGGAAGGATAAATGAATGAGTTCATCTTGAGCAATGAGTTATATGTAGTCATGAGATAAACACTGTGAATTTCCAATAGAAAATTAGGAGGACATTTTAAGGTAACTATGTAGATTTGGGGTTTATTTTACACAAAACTGAGGCCACAAGAATGAGTAAGGATGCCAAGAAAACAGAGTAGACTGAGGAGACACATTTGGCAGGATGTTTACATGGAATTATGAAAATACCTGTGTCTAAAATAATAATGCCACTCTCGTTATGCATGTATATATTTATTTCAAAGGTTGTAGATATTTTTTATTAAATCCTAGTAGTATCTGACTATAATTTTATAAGTCCAGAAAGATGCTGATTACTTTTTGATATTGAAAAACAGAAATAAAATATATTTTAAACAGAAAGATACAACC
This sequence comes from Glossophaga mutica, assembly GCA_039655065.1. Classification (NCBI taxonomy): domain Eukaryota; kingdom Metazoa; phylum Chordata; class Mammalia; order Chiroptera; family Phyllostomidae; genus Glossophaga; species Glossophaga mutica. The sequence goes on along the minus strand of CM077309.1, from coordinate 102,942,959 downwards.
ACTTCCCTTTAGAAAGCAAAAGTTAAAAGAATTAATACCATGCTTCACAGAACCAGTCAACCTCAAATCTTGCAAGATTATTTCTGCTGATGCTCTTTACAGTGTAATGGTCATTTGAATCTTGACCTCTTTAAAATTAGAATGTTATTACATTACATTTTATAAAATAAAAGATATTTAATTACCAAAGTATTTGAATGTGTACCTATTGTATTATATGTAATACGTATAGGTGTGTGTATACATATAGGTGTGTGTTTCACATATTTTAAATATATTTCAATTAGATTTTACCTCAGAGCCACTGAACCTACATATGTGAGCACAAATCACCATAGATGCAGTTGCTGCTTTTCATTTCAGGGAGGAGTAATGATCTGATCTTGTCAGTGACGTTTGGTGAAGAGTTTCTACCAAACCAGTGTACTTTGTTCTTTAATATATTGCTCATTTAAAAATGCCACTTAAGAAGAGATTTTTACAGGTAGCATGATTCTGACTTGATCTCCTTGCACATTGTCTGGGGACTGGTGTGACGATGGCAAAGCCATACATCTGCGTAAGGGATTCCGTAACAATGAGCTAAGAGACAATCCCAAGTGAAACTGCCGTGAGTGGCCCTAAATCAGCCAGTCTTTACTTTTCTACCTCCACAATCTCAGGGGAGGCAAAGATTTTGGGTGAGAAGCATCATTTTTTTGTTTCTTGGTTCTCGTAACCCTCAAAGTTAACTGAACTTATTTGGGGAAGCTTCATGACAGAACGAAATCTGGCTAACTGCTTTTGTCCTGACTCCTTCGCCGTCTTGATTCATTCAGTCTTAGCCATCACCTTAGTTTAGAATGAGGAAAAATCCTTAGGATTCTTGAAGCTCTGTGCTGGCTCCTGTGATCATTCTGGAACGTAGCCATATTTTCTAGCTCTAAACTTTGTATCTCATACTGCAAGCAATAAAGCAAAAATAATAGTTTGATTCTCTAAAGTCCAGTAGAGATATTTGCTTGTGTTACAAAAATATATATCAGTTTTAGATTTTAAATAAAATTACTAGTGATATATGGACAAATTATAGACTCTTTGTCGTTTATTATTATTATTATTATTATTTTCTCTTAAACAAGATCAGAAGTTCACAATATGAAATAGAATATATTTGAACCTGAAGAGATAACAGATTTTATAAACTATAAAAACCATAGATTCTTGGCAACTTATGTCAATAAATAAAGCAGAACTTTATTCAATATTAATAAAAGCTTGTTTGTTTTTTGAGGCTAGGAAATTAAAATATCACAGCTGATGTTTTTGAATACTTTATGAAACTTGGTGGTGCTAGTATTCTGATATTTTGAGTTGGCACTACAATTTTAAGTTAGATGATTTTTTTAATATAATGTTTTTCAAATTTTAACATATAGAAGAATCACTTGGGAATGTTGTTCAATTGAATATTTGGATTCTGTAGGTCTATGGTGAGGCCTGATATTCTAATACACTCCCTAGTAAGGTGTATGGATCACACTTAAAGTAGTGAGAATTCAGGAGACAATTAGGATAATCTTATTTAGGTTATTCACTTTTGTTATTATTTTATTAAATTAAAAAATATTTAACAGCTAATGCTCTATTTCTTTTTGGAAAATAATTTAGTGCAACCAAATTACTGTTACCTACAATGCCTCATTGTTAAGCATAACTTTTCAGTTATATAACTTGTTTCATCCTTTTTACATGAGTTGCAACATGATGTGATAAGTAATCTGAAATAAGATTGTCATCTTTATGAGCTGATTTCATCAATGTTTCAGAGAAAAACAAGTTTAATTTCTTCAGCTAAAAACAAAGGTGGCATTGTTATTCTTGTCGTGACTGTGAAGACCCGGCATAACACTTGAGTGGGCAGATCTATTAAGTTTTTACATGTCTAATCCCTTTGATGAGATATCAGTGGGATATGATTAATTAAGGATAAGTTAAAAGCAATCAAAATGAAGATAAAGATATGCAGTTGTGTTTGGAAGTGCTGGGGTTGGGAAGAAATATTACTTCTTGACATTATTTGTCTGATACAAAGTTAAGGACTATTTTTAGTTGGGGAAATGTCACAGTGCTGTTTGTATCGTGCTTACAGAGTGATGGCTAATCCTGGTGACACACTTACTAGATTTTGTTTTCCTATGCACAAGGCACTGAAGGCCCAATTCAGAGATCTCTTAGAGGATTTACCCAGCCACAGTAGATTGCAAAAATGATGCTACAGGTTGTGTTGAAGAAAAGCCTGCTGCTGTAAATGCTTGGATATAAGAAGGAAGATTTTAAGTTTATTTTGTAGAAGGGCATATCCTATATGCACTATCAACCTGGAAACTTATCAAATTCACATAACTTTTATCTTAAGTTGATTTTGCCTGATGGAAGAGTATCGGGCTATAAGACATTGCTGATCAGAGCAAGAAGGCAGAAAATATTGATGAAACGAGCACCTGCTGGGAGCAGGGCTGGAAAGCACTGAGTGGTATGAGAATGTGGTCAGCTAGGGCAGACATGTGGGCAATGCTAGACTCAAAAGGATATACATAAACCAGTAAGATCTCTTGCAAACATTGGGGAGGAGGGCTTATGATAAGCACCAGTGAATGTAGTGTAGTTATTTACATTTATAATGCATGAAAACTCTAAATACTATATTCTCCAGCTCAGTCATTCTGACATCCCAGAATAATGAACTTCTCAGAGTCACCCCAGTTGAAGAGAACATGGACTAGTTCACCTTTCAAGGCTGATATGAAGTGCATGCGGGGAGTGTGCAGCTTCATTCAAGTGCGGAGTCTTTCTCTGTCAGAGTTTATGAAAATAGCCACTCTAGCATTTTTTTTCATTTTGCTCCCATGTTCTATTTTCTTGTTTTCCTGATTTTTCCTGTATTCTAAACATTGGTATTTCTTTCACTGACACTGTGTCCTACAAACAGGTCATCTTTTAAACATGCCTTCGGCTGATGCAAACTCAGATCATACAGCATGTGGAGGAGGTCTGGTTTTAGGGACAGTTTCTAGGGCTGACTTTGACAATTTTCCATCTCTTCGCATTCACCTAGTATCGTTCAGCCCTTCACAGTAACATTTCATATGACTTTTCAGGCATCTTTGTGCCTGATTGGAATTATTGGGTTTGAGCTTAAGGAAAAAAAATCTTTTATGTACCTATATCAACGTTATGCCATTATACTGGGGGAAGAAAAATGATAGCAGGAAGAAGGGCATAGCATCTATCGACTGTCCAGTTTATTTTAGTAACTCCAAAAACATCATACATATTTTTCTTCATAACAGCCCTTCAGATAATGAAAAAAAAAAGATCAGAAATTTAAAAACTTTCCCTAAGTTATCCAGTAAGTAAGAAGCTAGCCAAGATGAGTCCACGTCTGTCTGGTTCCCAGAGTGGCATAATTTTAAATTAATCCAACATGTAACATCATTTTAGTTAACTTTAAATTACATAATAGCTTTACAGGGTAATCACCCAGTCACAGTATCCTACAGGATGTTGAGGGGGAGCATAATGTTTGTTGTGGGAACAGAATCAATCCCCAAACCAAATCTATGCCGATATATTTATAAACACAGATATGATGTCTGTATCAATCTCAAGCATATGCATTTTCATCTTCAAGAGTTAATTTTTTTTAATTTTTAGCTAAACAAATACACAGCATTTATGTCTTTTAGAATGCTTATGAGTGATAATGCCAGTAACTGAATTATGTGTCAGGTATGGTGCAAATCCTGACAACAAATGCATATGTAAAGGTTAGCACAAGGTGGCAGAGATTATACATTTTTAAAAGTGATGTAGCCAAAATTTAAACCGCAGTCTTCCTTACTACAAAATTCATTTTTTAACCATAGATTTTTTAAAGTGTACATTTTTACTATGCACAAAATAGAGGTAATAGATTTAAACTTTAGTTCGTGCATATTCATAGGAATTTGTTTAAGTTGAAATGAAACTTATTCTTAGTGGTTAGTTTAATTCTAGGTTGATTCTAGGCTCAAAGTTTGATAATGTACATGTTTGAGTGAGAGGTAAAGGAGAGAGAACATTGGGCTGAAATGAATGGAGATGTCAGTTCTTTACTCCCCAGTTTGTCAAGAGTTTTTTAAACGCCATTTTTGCTTTGGGGGCCACTACGGAGGTTGAGGTTCATGGCCTGCCTTCAAAGAGACTTTGAAAGTGATTTCATATTTGTGTTAGGAGAGGGGCAGACTTTCCTTGGCTTCTTAGTGTTACAGAATCGGAAAGTAACAGCTGGCTATTTTAGTCTTTACCTCTAGATAGCTTTCAGATCATCCAAAGATTATAAAATGAACACCATAGGTATTTCTTTGGTAAGGTGTCTTATCGGACATACGCCAAGATGTTCAAGGAATGGTAAAATTATGAAAATATATACAATTTACAATGACTTGATGCTGACTAAAAACCAGTCAAATGCCAAAGCATTAAGGTTAATCACATCTTCAGTGAGAACCACATCCGAGGCACAGACAAGGAAGTGATAATTCCCTCAAAACTACTATATAGTTGTTTCCCCTTATCCATGGGTGATACTTGAAAGACCCCCTGCCCCTGCCCAGTGCATGTCTGAAAACATGGGAGTATGGAACCTAACCAGCTTCCTCAACTCTCCTGAAAATGTGGCAGCAGCTCCTTTATCAGTAATTTTTGTTATAGTTCCATTTTTTTTCTTTTAGAGAAATACACATTTTAGTTGCTCCACTCTTCATGAAAATTTTACTACATGTATGGGAATAACTTTTCTCAGAACAGGCATCTCCAGAAATTGAGAGAAAGTGGTGTTTGTTTTAATGCAAATTTTTCTGGAAGATATTTTCTATGCTGAATAAGGAATACTTTAATATATATTTTTGGTTCTGTTAATATGTGAGCCAAGCTGAGGACATATCTTTGGTCTGTCCACTTCTATTTCTCTCCATTAATGTTGCTCTAGTTTAAGCCACATTATCTGTGGCCTGAAGTACTGAAGTCATTTTCTAAATAACTTGTTTAAAAGTTGAAACACAAGGAAAAAACTTGTTTAAAAGTTGAAAAACAAGGAAAAAACTAATTTCCTTGTTTTTCAATCAGCTTGCTTTCAATCTAATATCTCCAGAATTCATTTTTTATGGCAGTGATGGTATTTAAAAACTCAGATAAAATTGTACCACTGCTCTTTAAAATCAATGGCTTTTTACATTAAGAATTAAGTCTAAACCCCTGACCTTGTCCTGTAATACTCTGCATAAGCTGATTCCTATCCTGTTAGCTGACTACATTCTGTGTGAGTTTCTCCTTTGCTCACTACCTTCTGTCCATTCCATTTTCCTACTGTTGTGTTCACTTTTATAATTAGTATCTTTCAAAAAAATTTTCTAAGTTGTTGAATTTATTAGCATAAAATTATGCATAATTTTCCCTTACTCTTCTAATGTTTGTAGGCTCTGTAGTGATGCCTCCATTTTCATTCCTAATATTAGTAAATTGTGTTTTTTCTCTTCATCAGTTTATCAATTTGATTGCCCCCCTCAAAGAACCACTTTTTATTTTGTAGATTTTCTCTACTGTATTTCTGTTCTTTACTTCATGGATTAATTTGCTCTCGCTTTCTCATTTTTTGAATGGAAATTTCAGTGTTCTCTAATAATTTTCCTCTTAGCTGTATGGCACAAATTTTGGCATGTTGTGCTTTTGTCATTGTTTATTTTAATTCAAAATATTTACAATTTTACTTTTGATTTCTCCTTTGACTCATGGGTGAGGTATAAGTCTTTTATTTAATTTTCAAATATTTGGGGGTCATTCAGTTACTTTTCAATATTAATTTCTAGTTTAATTCTGTTGTAGTAAAAAAAAATTAACTACCCCATGTTTGACTTAAATCCTTTGAAATTTATTGAGACATTTTTGTGGCTCAGCATGTAGTCTATCTGGGTGAATGTCCTGTGTGTCTATGAGCAGAATGTGTGTTCTGTAGTTATCGAATGTTTTCTGCTATAAATGCCAATAAGGTAAAGTTGTGTGAGTTGATAACATTGTTTAAATCTTTACTGTGCTGCTACCTTTCTATATGCTTGTTCTATAAATCATTGGCAGGAAGTTGAAGATATCACCTGTAACTATAGGTACATCTTTTTTCTGTTCTGTCAGTTTTAGTTCCATGTATTTTGAGGCTTTGTTATTACCACACACACATAGGATTGTTATGTATTCTAGATGAATTGACCCTTTTATTATTATAATATGTCTTTTTTATCTTTAATAGTATCTCTTGTCTTGAAGTCTGGTAATAGTCTTTATCTGATACTAATACAGCTGTTCCAGCCTTCTTCTGTTAGTGTTTGCATGGCATATTCTTTTCCAAACTTTTACTTTTACCCCATCTCTGTCTCTGTCATTTAAAGTAGTTTCTTGTATCCACTCATTTACTGATGGACACTTAGGTTGCTTCCAACACTTGGCTATTGTAAATTGTACTGCTAAAAACTATGGTACATTTATAGAATGGAATACTACCTTATTTTTTGGATTATAAGATGCACCCCCCCAAATTTGGGAGGAATAATGGTTGTTAATGCTGCTGTTGAGTTCTGTTTACACTTACATTGGTGAAATATTATGTTATTAAATATTTTACCACATTTTTTGCTTCAAAAATTTTCCCCTATTTTCCTCCTCTAAAACCTAGATGCGTCTTATGGTCTGAAAAATACGGTATACAGCAGAAAGAAAGAAGGAGCTTGTATTCTTTGTGACAAAATGGATGGATCTAGAGAGCATTATGCTAAGTGAAATAAAACAGGCAGTGAAAGAAAAATATCATATAATCTCACCTATAAGTGAAACCTAATCAACAAAACAAACAAATGAGCAAAATAAAACCAGAGGCATTGAAATAAAGAACAAACTGACAGTAATGAGACAGGAGGGGGAGGGGGACAATGTGGGAAAGAAGGGGAGGGGTTGTCAAGGAACATGTATAAAGGACACATGGACAAAGCCAAAGGCGGGTAGGATCAAGGGTGGGAGGTGGGGATGGGTGGGAAAGGGGGAATGGGGGGTGGGAAATGGAGATAACTGTACTCGAACAACAATTAAAATAAAACAATGCCTAAAAAAATGAAGTAGTTTCTTATAGTCAGCATATATTTTTTGTCTTCCTTTTTTATACAGCCCAACAGTCAACCTTTTAATTAGATATTTATAATACTTAATAATGTAATTATTGTTATGGTGAGGCTTAAGTGTGCTATCTTACTATTTATTTTCTATTTATTTCATTTATTCATTCTTTATTCTTATACAGTTTTGACGAGTAATTTTTGGTATTCCACATTATCTTTTGCATGGGTTTATTAGCTATATCCTTTATTTTAGTGGTTATTCTGTGATTTATAATGTATATCTAACTTGTTATAGCCTACACTGATCTATTATACTATTCCATGTAAAATACAGGGTCCAGTAGAAGTAAGGCCTGCTTAAGTGTGGTTGGTAGAGTAATAATATGGGTGTAATAATCTATAGTTTTAATTTGAATATTTCACCTAAAATGTCATATGGTGTGATTGAATGCAATATTGTTATGTTACAGAATTACATGAATTACAGAATGATTTTGTAATAAAAGATTTTGTAATAAAGAAGGGTCATTATTTGTGCTGAACCCTGTATATGAATCTTATAACAAAATCCTTCTATTTTCATTATGTTGACTTTATGTATTTTTAACATATGTTTTACTTCTGCACATATTATGCACCTGATAATACATTGAGGTTTTACATTATCAACTGTATTTTAAAGAAATTGAAAAAATGAGGAAAACACTGACTTTAAAAAGCTGACTTTTTATATACTGACACATTACTCTTTTTTATACTATTTACTTGGATAGATCCTAATTTCTATCTGATATTATTTTCCTTCAACTCAAATAATTTTCTTTGTCACTTATTGTGGTACAGGCATGCTAGTTTTAGATTTTCTCAGCTTTTGATTGTCTGGAAGTGTCTTTATTTCATTTCCATTTTTATAAGTATTTTGGCTGAATATAGAATTTTAGCTTGACACGTTTTCTCTCAGCACATTAAAGATGTCACTTGATAGTCTTCTTGCTTGCAGTGTTTCTTGTTAAAAATTGGGAACTATTCTTATCTCTGTTCTCCTCTATGCAATGTGTAGTCTACTTGCTTTTAAAATTTGTCTTTATCACTGGATTTCAACAATTTAATTACAATGCATCTTCTTGGGTGTTTTCTTGTGTTACTCTGATTGGAATTTGATGAGCTTATTGTATCTGTGTTTTCTAGTTTTCATCAAATTTGGAACATTTTAGCAAATTTCTTGAGATATTTTCTGCTTTCCTCTGTATGTATCTCCAATTACATGTATCTTAGATCATTTGATTTTTGTCATTGAGAGCATTATTTTTATTCCCTGGGAATTGTGCCTAGCATTTTATTGCTCTATGCTTCATTCAGATTTGATTATTTCTAATGTTATATTTTCAAGTTTGCTGATCTTTTTTTTTTTTTGCAGTGTCAGATGTTCCCATCTACTAGATTTTTATTTCAGAACTTGTGTTTTTCAGTTGTTGAAGTTCAACAATAGTTTTATTCCTTTCCTCATTATGCTCGGATATTTCTTTAAAATCTTAAGCATATTTATAACAGCTCTTTTAAAATTCTTATTGCTAATTCTGTCACCTCTGTCATTTATGGGCCTGCTTCTACCAACTGATTTGACTTCTGGCTGTGGATTAAAATCTGCTGCTTCTTCATATGTCTTGAGTGTTATTATTATTATTTTTTTTACAATTATCTTGTTTTGGCAGGTAATTAATTTACTTGCAGTGTAACTTAATTTTTTTGATGGATCTAGAAAGGCCTGTATTCTAGGACTATTTCTAAGGTATGACCCTTCTGTACTGAATGAATGCCCCAGCAATTCAGCAAGCTTTTTACATTCGGCTTGTGGAAAGTCAAATATCTCCCTACTCAGTGTGAATTCTGGAAATTGTTTAGCTCCCCAAATCTTATGATTTGGCATTACAGAGTTTTATCCTGCCCATTGTATAATTTTGTATTCAAACAAGGACATAAGAAGACCCCATTCAGATTTCTGGGGTATTTTTACACATAGCTCTCTTCTCCCTGATACTTTTTGAACCTTGCTGTGCTCAGCTTGTTTGTGTTCTTCCTTCCTCCAGAAATGGTCCATAAGTTTCAAGCAGAAAGCTGAGGCAATGGGACAACTCACCATTCATTTCCCTTTTCTTAGGGATCACAATATCACACTGCTTGTTTTTTTAATTTTCTGAAAAAAAGGGGGCTTTAAAAAATATTTTGTCTAGTTTCTAGTTGTTTATCATGGGGAAGCAAGTAGCACTGCTGAAAGAACAAATCAGGAGCAGAGGTTTTTTCCAGCCATTCTAGCCTTTTCACAATTCTTCAAAGACAAAAGGGCCTTAAGGCCTTTGCATTAGGATTTAGAAGAGTCTTCTCATTAGTCTCTACAAACTGCCTCTTTATTATTATTTACCTACCAAAAAACCCTGTTTTGACCATATTATTTAAAGTAACTGTTTATCACATTAGTTCTTTTTTACTTCCTTTTATAGAATTTATCACAGTCAGGGATTACCTTTAAAATTTTTTTGCATGTGTAATATCTCCCCTCCCCTAGCTATGAAAATTCTACAAGGAGAGAAAGCTGTTGATTGTGCTCCCATATTCGTTAGCTTCCTGAATGGGCACCTGGAACATAGGAGGGAGCCAGCAAACATTTTCTGAATGTAAGTTTGAATAAAGGTAGCATCTAGCCATATACTCTGAAATTGTAAGGTAGAGAGGTGTTAAGCAACACAGTGCCAGGCCTACGCATCAGAGTAGGTCATGCTTATGTGTAGTCATAGAATTTTTTTCTTCAGTTATAGTAAAGAGAATTGAATCTATTATGTTCACAAGAAAAATTATGGCTTTAAATTCTTATATTTAGCTGTGTTTGCTATTGGTCTCTACTTCTCCTTAGGTAATCTAAATAGACAACACCCTTATTGGTTGCATTATATGTATGTATGTGATAGTTCATTTGAAATAGAGGTGCATAACTATTTTCTCAACATTAACCTGTTCTAGTAATATATATTGGTTTGATGGTGCCTTAGTTTGGGTTGCTATAACAAAAATACCATAGTCTTGGTGACTTTAACAACAAACATTTACTTTATATAGTTCTGGGGCCTGGGAAGTCCAAAATCAAGGCCAATACATGGGCAGATCTGATGTCTTGTGAGGACAATCTTCCTGGTTTGTAGACAGCCATGTCCTCATCTTCCTTCAGCATCTTCACATGGGGGCAGATAATCTTTCTCACATCTCTTCTTGTAAGGACATTAATTCTATTCATGAGGGCTCTATCCTCATAACCTAATTACCTTCCAAAGGCCCCATCTCAACTATTATCACATTAGGGATTAGTCTTCAACACATGATTTTTCTTGGGGGTGGGTATAAACATTCAGTTCATAGCTAATAGAGAATATAACATTTTGTATGATGGTATATATAAATATTATGTGCCAGTTTTAAATTTGCTTGACAATGAGGGGGCTGGCCTGCTTTAGTATGAAATAACTATGTTCATGTTACTGATTTTAATTCTGAAGTAGATAGAAAAATAGCTGACCTAAATAGTTATGCAGTATTTTGTTTTACATTCTCTTAGGTACATGTTTTTTTAAATTAATCATCCACTTCACTAAAATGTAGGTCTGCGTTTTCCTGTATTCTATTAAAAAAAAGAGTATCTCTGTTCAAGATTTTGGGATTTGATTGTCTCTTGGTGTTATTAGCTTACATGATAGAAATCTAATTCTTTCCCTAGTTGGGGATTGGTATTTGGGAGCATAGAAAACTTTGTGATAGGTTTTGTACCCATACTTAGTTGTAGGAACCCCCTTGGAATGTGTAGAATAGCTTTTTTTCCCCTTTGGTTTGATTTTTTATGTGTCCCCAGCTTTGTTATTAGGGTTATATTTATGGATGATTTTTCTTTATCAAATATTGTAACTTTTAGTATTTCATTTAGAATCATGAGTACGTTTTGATACAAACTCAGACATTAATTTTAAGAGTTAGTCCTCATAATAATATCACTTTAATCATAAACACTCTTAAATTCATATGTGCTCTAATTCAGTATAAAACTGCAAATTTCAACATCAATTTAATTTACATAGGTAAACCAATGATATAATTTACAGCATATAGAATTTTTTAGATATTTTTCAAAATATTCTAGGCAGCATGACTTCTCTACCTAGATGATGACAATCCTGCATGAATATTCAAAGGTAAAAACAAAATCCTCATGATGTGATGAGGCAGGCATTTATTTATTCAATATACTTTGCTCATAATTTTTCAGATGTGAAAGAGAAGGATCAATTTTATCTCCTCAGAATTTTCTGAACATTATGACTTTCAGGCTCTTTTGTGAATACTGCCAGTGTGGTAAGGAATGCCACTGGTAGCTTTTAGGTAGAGATGGGAGTGGCTTTCAAGGTCTCATGTAATAGTGGTCCAAGAGTAACTTATAAGTCTCTAATTTACTTGGCCTCACTTAGCTGTGTCATTTTCCAGAACACTTGCTCTCAAGCCTACTTTCCCCAGAGGCCTAAGATATCTGATAATAAATTAGAAGCCTCGTCCTCACAGATAAGTGCTGAAAGTAATTTTGCTGCCCTATATAGGGTGTCTAGTACTGTAGCCTTTTTCTCGTTAAAGGTACCATGGATCCCTGTCCACCCCTTGGCCCCCACTCCCTGCTTGACTTTCCTGATAGAGTTAGATTTAGTTTGATTGAAAAGAAAGGAATAAAACAATAGGAATATAATACCCAGTCATCCTCTGTGGGTATCAGTGCCCGTCTTCATAGTTGCATTTAATAAATATTTGTCAAACAGATGAGTGGCTTAGTGAACAAATCAACATTTTAAGATATTTTTAAAATTCTTATGCAAAGAGGATATGTTTTCAGAGAGCCAAATCCTCCAAACCCAGAAGAAGTGGATACTTAAATCTATTTTTTCATCAGTGTGTGTACTAGTAAATATGTGACAAATAATGAAAACTGCTCTTTGTGATGAATGCCGCTTACCCTAAGTCATCACCAATGGCTCCACTTGGTGCTCATAGTTACTGGAAAAGGAGTAGGAATGCTTCTGCTGAGAGAATCCTCTGTGTTCATATACCTAATGCTGTAGCATTTGTCATTTTCTTCTGTAATTTGTAAAATAAATAAGGTCAATCTGTTGTGAACACATTGCAGATAGTTTATTTAACAGTTTTTATGTTGAAAACTTTGAATAAAAATTGCTGATAATAAGGTATTGTTCATAAGCAACACCGTATTGTCTGACCTTTTTACGTTATCCTACTTCAGACATCCACTTTCTTGCAAAGTTTCAAATTCCCCATTTGCTTTTTGTGCTTGATTTTTTCCCCCAAGAGTTTAAGATACTTTTTAAGAGGGAAAAGTGTATCAATAAGTTCTTCAGCACTGCTAAAATTATCAGTGAACATCTTGTCAGACAGTGATGTGTGAATCTGTTTTGTATGTCTCTCTCCAAGGCCAGGTTTGTTGATGGAAGGAAACACTTTCTCATTTTTAAACCTGGATCCCACCCTGTGCAGAACACATTAGTATAATGCAGAGACTGTGGGAGAAGTCAACATTTTAATTTCCTAGTTTTCTTATTTGTTCATGGCTTTCCCTAAACATGAAGTTTAAAACAATGGACTCTACTAATCACTTTTAATATTCGTTAATCACTCTTAATATTCATTGGATGCTTTCAGCACCCCTTTATTTCTTTTAGCTGAGACAGAATTACACCTTAGTTCTAGGAATCTGTGAGCTGGCAGCAGCACTTTCTTTGTTATGTTCTCTAATGTTCTTTGATCTAGGTCCAGCATGAATCAGCTGTTACAGCTATTCCAGAATAATTTACTTATCCACTAATGCCATCTATGAAAGAGGAAGTAACCAGGTTTGTATAAATGTAGGATTCTAACGTGGCCACTAACATTAAGTCGCTAATGCGACCCTCTCATTAGCTTTAACTTTCAATTAGGTGTTCTCAAACAATTAGCTTTTGTGCTACATAATCTTATTTATAGCATTACATTCCCTGATGAGAAAAGAAATTACTTCTGGGAAAGCTGAGTCTCAAACTTTTAATTTAGGTACTAAATTCAGATACATTACCTCTGTTGGACTTTCTTCTTGTGGAATTAGGAAGCTTAATTCTCTTGATCATGTGATTCTCTAGGCATCATGAGCCTCTTAAGAAGAAAACTACTAAAATCCATGGGTGCTTAGAGAGCATGCAGGGAGATAAATGCAGGAGAGACCTGCTATTTGCAAATGGCATTAAAAGTTTTCATATTTTCAAAAATCCCAGATTTTCTTGGGAAAAAATTCTTATATCATACTAATATTACTTAACGCTATATCAGATTCACAATTTCCTTTTCTTATGTACCAATTTGTCAGAAGTTTTTGTTATTGCTCCTTTGATTTGATTTCCCATGATAAAACCTGAGACTCTGGAGTCACTTTAAATAACGGTCTTGATAGAACTTTCAAAATCTATAACATTTATTGCATCTATAGTCGCATGGAACTTTGCAGGAAGCCATATCAAATTTTCTCCAAATAAGACATGGTTTTTGCCTGAAAAATGTTTACTGTAAATGTAAAGTCATATGATAAATATTAAATATATATTCATCAATTTGTTCAAGAAATCTGTCCAATATTTTTTAGATTTTGGAAGGTTGAGTATTTAAAAATAAACAAAGTCCTACCATTTTATTGTGTGGGAGGATCAGGGTGGGAAAGGACAAATAGTAACAAGAAAACAAATAAACAAGATAATTACAGATTATAAAAACTGGTGTGTAGAGGTGTCATTTCTTCTGGAATCTGAAAGTTGAGAAGGAGGTAGTGATGGCAGAAGAGCCTAGGCAGAGAGAAGAGCAAGTACAAAGGCTCAAAGCAGGAACAAGCTTGATCTTTTGAGGAACAAAAAGGTCAGTGTAGCTGAACATAGTGAATGAATGAGAGAGAGAGAGAGAGAGAGAGAGGAGAGAAGGTTGCTTTGAAAAGCAAGAATCACATCACAGAGGCAGGCTAAATTTTATTTTATTTTTTCTAATTTCTTTTTTATTTTATCTTATTTTTTTATTGTTGTTCAAGTACAATTGTCTCCATTTTTATCCCACCACACCCCCTATGCCCCACCCATCCCTGCCTCCCACCCTGGAAACTACCCCCTTTGGCTTTGTCCAAGTGTCCTTTATATGTGCTCCTTGATGGCCCTTCCCCTATTGTCCCTCTCCCTCCTCCTCTTTGGTAATTGTCAATTTGTTCTTTATTTCCATGTCTCTGGTTATATTTTGCTTGCTTGTTTGTTTTGTTGTTAGGTTCCACTTCCATAGTAAACAAATCAACAAACAAGTGTTGGAGAGGTTGTGGACAAAAGGGAACCCTAGTGCACTGTTGGTGGACTGCAGACTGGTGAAGCCACTGTGGACAACAGTGTGGAATTTCCTCAGAAAAATAAAAATGGATCTACCTTTTTACCCAGCAGTACCACTGTTGATATTATACCCTAAGAATCCTGAAACACCAATTCAGAAGAACATATGCTCCCCAGTGTTCATAGCAGCACAATTTACAATAGCTAAGTGTTGAAAGTAACCTAAGGCCCCATCAGTAAACAAGTGGATCAAAAAACTAGTACATTTACACAATGGACTACTACGCAGCAGAAAGAAAGAAGGAGCTCCTACCCTTCATGACAGCATGAATGGGACTGTAGAGCATTATGCTAAATGAAATAAGCCAGGTGATGAAAGACAAATACCTTATGATCTCATCTATAAGTGAATTTTATTTTAAAGGCAATGGAAAATCATTGAAGTGTTTTAAGAAGGATAGTATCTTATTAGACTTTAAAAAGGATGTCTGTCTCTAGCTGCTGTACAGAGACTAGATTATAAAAGTAAGTGTAGAAAGAGGAAAACATGTTAAGAATCTATTTCAGTGTCCTAGTGTTTGGTATCCACCTAAGAGATAATGATGGACAGGATCAGAATGGGGGTGGTAGTGATGGAGAGCAGCGGATGGATTTGAGATATATTTGATATATTTTGATGATGGATTGGTCTTAGGGGATAAGGGAAATAGAGAAGTGAAGAATGATTTATGGATTTTTAGCTGAAAAACAGTGTCACTTGCTGAAAAATAGGGAATAATGAAAATATATAAACTGAAAGATCATAAAGAAGAAGAAGCAAACTTATAACAAGTCAAGGGGTCATGATGGTTACTTCTTCTCTATTTATGCATTTCTGTATACCATATTGAAAAATTTGGTATACAGTGCTGCTATAATTAGATGCAAAATTCTGTGTTAATTGCCATGTGTAAGAACAGATATAATTTTGAATAAATCAATTACTTTTTATTGAAAGACTATTGTGTTCTAAACACTCTGCTAAATTCATCATAGTATTCATTCTTGCTCTACAGGCAGAAAAATTGACATGCCAAAAGCAATTAAAGGACGATGTGATGATGCTGTAATGGAGGTATATGTAAAGAACTGTGGGAACAGAGATGGAGATATAGTCACCCCTGAAAGCAGAGCAAAGGCACCTGGAAACAGTCATCATTCTGGCATTCCTCATGTGAGAGATTGAGGCTTGCAGAATGGCTGGGTATAGGACAGAAGACCTAATGATCTCGTCCTGATACCATGTTCAAGAGGGTTGCTGAGGGAGACTGGGGAAAGCTCAAGTTCTCATGACACTGTCACTGCCTCAAAGGCAACGTCAATGTTGGCCTTTCAAAGTGAGAGAGGAACTTTGCCAAGTAGAAATTAGAAAAAAAATAAAAAGCTTTCTAGGGAGGGGAAAAAAAACATGTCCAGGTACAGAAGGCAGGAATGACAAGACATGAAGGTGGGCAAGTAGACTGGAATCAACTTGTGAAAACTTGGATTCTGAACTCAGGAGGCCTACTCTTGCCCTCAAGGAGCTTCCTATCCAGGAGGAGAGTTGCACCACTCATTGCATGCTGATGGTCATACCCACCTTACATTTGATACGATAGATTGATAGCATAATAAATTCTCAGTGAATACTCGATGATCAAGACACTGATGTCTTTGCTGTGTCTTCACATTAAGTGCTGCGATTTTTGCTTCACATGATTCAGGAAGAAATCACCAGCATCTTGGTAAGAGCAAAGAGGGAATGATATGGGAACTAACTATTGAGAGTCAACATTAACTTTTGTTTATTTTTTTCTCAGGTTCTATTTTTCTCTTCTATTGTAATGTTTAAAGAATGAACCCACCTTCATTTCCTCTTTAAAGCAATAATCTTCCACTTTATGTCTTGGATGTCTTCTACTATTGAAATGGCCTCCAAGTGCATGACAGTTCTGCCAGTTTCCAGCTTCCAGAATCCACCATGGAAATAAAGAAGTTGAGAGAGAGTTTAGCCCGAGGGACCAGATACGAACTTTAACTCTGTCACATATTAGCTCTGCAACTAGTACAAGTTTCTTAAACCCTTTAAACCTCAACTTTTCTTTTTTAATTTATAAACCAAAGATAATACTAATGCTTACCTCATAGGGTTGTTGTGAAGGACATATATATGAACTTATTACAGTGCCTGGAGTGTAACTGTAAGTTAATAATGGGTAGCTTGAAAACAACTGTTCTGTAGTTACTCTATAGATGTTAGTTACTATGTCATTAATGCTCAACAGGATTAACAAAACAGATAATGTCAAACCTTAAGTAAAGCATGTAACTTATGTTTCCAATGGGCACACCACTAGAGTCAAGGATAGAGTCATGTTCAAACCAATTAGTGTCTGTGGATCTACTATGTTTACCCTATGAGAACAACACACTTCACCCATTCTTCCCATCTGGCTCAGCAGCACACAAAGGTAGCTCTTGTGTCCTGGAGAACTGGCCCTTTTAGTCACAGTTCAGCTGCCTACACCTCCTCTGGATCATTGTGGTCGTAATTCTGGGACTGCTGTCATCATTGCTCCTTATGTTTAGGTCTTGTGGAAGCCTGTCATGCTTCCCAGTCCAGGTAGATCAGAGAGGATCTGGTTCCTGGCTTATTCCACCGTTTCAATTCTGGGCTCAGCCTTGGATCCAAATGGAGAAACAGGCCTTCTCCCAATGGTGGGACCCGCTGTGATGACATAGGCTACCTCAGAGTGCTGCCCCACACTGTCAGTGTGTAATTGTGAGCCCATGTCAGAGATATTTGAATGTTTCTTACCAGCTATTTTTTCTGCATCTGAGTCTTCCTAAAATTCAGACATGATTCCTTGGGAATTAATTTAGAAACTATTGAGTATGGAGGATATCATGATGGTCTTACAAAGCATGCTTGCTAATTTTGAGCTTGTTGCTGAGAGATAATTATTAGAAGCTACTCTAGTCTTTTACTTTTATTAAAAAAAAAAATTCCATATCCTTTGTACTTTGCTGAGGAAAAGCATATGCTAACTGTGTCTCCCTGGGAAGGTTCTTTTAAATTTTTGTGGAAATCTGGCTTAGCATTGGCTTGCCAGATATCAACACTGTAAGAAAAGAGGAGCCTTTCTCCATCTTCAATAACAACTGTAAGAAGAAAAAGTATCTATAAGAAAAGTCTATAATTCCAGATATAGGTAAAACACAAACATGTATTTTACGTAAAACCAAATTTTAATTTTCTTGCTTTATTAATTAATCTTATTTTGAAGATTAGGGACAAAACAGAAAAAAAGACAGGCTTTAGGGAATGAGTAGGGAAAATTGGTCATAAAAAAAGAAACATAGTAAAGAAAAGATAAAAGAGCAGATGCATTGAAAGAAAAAGATGATTTTTTTAGTGACTTGCTTCTAGTTAAAAAAGCCTTGCCCTCTGGCTTCTCCTCTGCTTTTACTTAATAGTATTTCTTGCTCTTAATTTAAATAGTATCACTCTTCATATCAAATGCTAAACGGTTACAGAATCTAAATAATCTAGAAGTTGGACAATCCCATTTTTAAAGGTTTAAAAGATAGCTTTATGATAAGGTAAGTATAACTAGTTTTTGTCTAATAGCTACTCAAAGCATCATAAATAATATATTGAATCACAACTCACAAATTACAATGTTTGTCACCTTTCCACTGACAAGTAACTTGGCACCAGATGAAATTCCCTAAATAAGTGTCCTGGTTTACCATCTCAAAAATGTTGTGTTATTTCAAATAATAAACTCTGTAGAAATAAAACGAAAAGATAGGCGAAAGGAATTCCCTATTTTGTAATCACAAAGTATATCACCAAGTACTGAATTTGGGAAAGAAATCTCAAGAAAGTATTGTTTAGTGTCCGTAGTATCTCAGGGAGTGCAGGTGGGCCAGGTGGCAAAAAATTGAGGACGGTGATGATAAAATATAATTGTTTTACTTACATTCTGTAACTGATTAGGATAGAAGTTAGAAATAATAGTTAAAAGCAAAGCTGAGGACAGGGCCAAGGTTGTTCCTCTCAGTTCTGTTGTTCCTTCGAAGGAGTCCCCATGGCCTTGGTTCAACAAGTGGCCTCCCAAAAGCCCACTCCGTTCTCAGCAGGCCCAGATGAATCCACTCTTAGGAATTAGGATATGGATGAAGGTGACTGGGGAAAAAAACAGTCTCTTTATGAATACAAAAACATATTAAGCTTTACTACCCAATACTGCTAATGTTCCTTCTACCTTCAAGTCAGAGATGGAGCTGGGGGCTAATATTCACTTTCCTTTTTGCTCCTTTCATGTGTGTATACTTCTGTTAAACCCCACCATATTTTAAGAATTTTGCTACTTTAGTTATGGTAACATTTTTTAGATGTTTTAATAGCTTCATGTAATTACTGTCATCTCTACTTTTTCTGACTTACTGCATTGTGGGGATAGCCTCCCTTGACCTTCATGACTGGAATGGTCCTTTTATGTACTATCGAAGGGCATATCTAAGTATAAGTGTTTATGCTACTTTTTACAGTATTTCTGGAGTCAGTAAGCCATTCCCATAGAGACCAAGCAGGTAATGTAAATGCTCAGAACTTCTGGGTATAAAAGACTAAGAATTAATCTGCTTAAACTAAGAATTATAGATTAATTTATAGAATTAATCTATAAAAAACTAAGAATTAGTATTGCAACAAAACTAAGTTGATACCCTGGTCTTAGTTCATTAAACTTCATGAAGATAGGAAGCATTGCTTTTTTGTTTACTATTGTGTCATTTGCAACAAGTACAGGCCCTGGTGCTTAGCAACATTCACTGAGAATAATTAATTGATTGAATACATGGTTAATGCAATCTAGGCTTTCCTCCTATCACTTTGTGAAAGTGGCTCCCCTAGACAGTCAGTGATTCTAAGAATTACAAACTCCAGCACTATAATATCAAATCAATATATTGCACACAATTGTATCTCAATAAAGCTGGAAAAATTAAGAAAAAAGAACTACAATATTCAACATTCTAACCTCAGACCTTATTACAAGGTACCTTGTTGAAAGTTAAATATTTTTACATTACAGTCTTATTAGAAAGTTTTCTTTTCTCGGCTACTTGTTGCCAGTTTCTCCCTTCTTCTGTGGCTGCTCCCATTAAGCCTCACTTCTCTCTCTGCCCCTTCCATGCATTTGTACCCAGTCATGACATCTTCCTGCCTTTACTTTATTCTCTTCTTTAACTTACTTTACTGATTCTCATACTCGCTATTTACTAATTACTCTTAGATTTATGTTCTGCTCAAAACTTTTGCCCAAACACTGAAACATAAATCCTAAAAGAAAAATTGCCTTACGGGAATTTCCACATGGCTGTTCCACAGATGTTTTATATTTTTGTTCATCTCCACACTCTCTTTCAACTATGAAACTCTTTTTGTGTTCCTTTCTGAACCCACCTCATAAATAATTGGTATTGGGTTAAGCCCTATGGATAAAGAGTGACCAAAAGAGATCACTATTTTGACAGAGACAAGTATTCAGTGTATACTAGTCAAAATAAGTATGTACTTTCAGTTGTGGTAAAAGCTATGAAGTAAAAGTTGACTGTGTCATGAGAAGATGTACTGTGATAGTATAATCCAATCTGGAGGTCAGAGAAGGCCTTTCTGAGTAAATCGAATTTAGGCTGAGGGAGTGAGTTTGAAGGGGTAGTGAGAGATTGCTCCAAGGAAAAGGATTCGTAGGTGTAAGACTGTGGTCTGGGCAGAAAAGTGGTGTCTTGTAAGATCAGGAGCATCGTTGAGGAGGAGGCTGGTGATGTTGGCAGAAGCGTTACAGGTCATGCTTACAAATTTAGGCTTTATTTTGTAACAATGTAAGTCATTAAAGAGTTTGCAGTGGAAAAGTGACATAATCAATTTTGTATCCAAAAAATGGCTCTGTAATCCACCCAGTCACCTAAATCAGCAGAGTGAAGTCCTCCTGCACTCCTCCCTGTTCTGAAGCCATCGCATCTGCCATATCAACCAACCTACATTTGACCAAGTAGTTGGGCTCCTTTTTTTCTCACATGTTGTGCTCTGATCCTGCATGTTCTCCCATTCTTTCTCCACTTCAGTAATTTCTACCTGTTCCTTGTGAGTTGGAACAACACCTCCAGGAAGTCTTCTAAGACTTTCTGTCCTTCCTTGACCTCATCCTCCTGTACAGACCATTTGGTTGACGTTTCTCTAGTGGTCTGTATGCACCTCACCTTAGTACTTATCATATTGTGTTGAAATTGTGGGTTTACTTTTCTTTCTACTCCCCCAGATGACTAGCTTTTTGAGGTCAAGGAATTCTTTCTGTATCTTTAGGTGTGAGTGCAGTACGATAGTAACTGACAGAGAAATAGGTGTTAAATAAAGGAAAGAATGAATAAGCAACACTCATCTATTATTTCAGCAGTACTAGACATCTCATTTCTAATAAAAATTAATTAGGCATATTTATTGGATATACACAAGTATATTTAACATGCACTGGAATTATATATGGATACCCATTAAGGATGCAGCCTCTACTGTACAGTCAGAGAGAGTTGGGTTTGTGCTTTGGCTTCTATCACTCTCTAACCATGTCACTTGGGGGAAGTGGGTTTATTTCTCTAGGCTTCAGTTTCCTTGTCTACAAAATGGACATAATAAGTGCTGAAATAGTTTTGTAAATTAAATAAAATAACAATCATCACAGTGCCTGATGTGTGGTAGACTTTCACTGAGTGATAATTCCCTCCCTTTTCTCTTCTCTTTCTACCTCTTCACCCACACTCTCACATTGTTTATTTATCCCTGAAATCAAACATTCAGGGAAACTCAGCCTCAGTGTTTAGAGCAATTGGTAAGTTCTTTTGGGAAAGATTCTGCAAAGTGACAGAGGACTGCATATCTCTGACACTAGAATACAGGAAGGAGCCCCAAATCTGTGAGGGTAGAAGTGAAGTCAGAAGAGTGGTATTTAGTCATTATCTTTGCATATCAACACTTATATATCGTAGAAAATAATTTATATTAAATTATTTAATGCAATTTACTTTTCTGTTGATATTATTCTGTATTTTTTAATTCAATCAGAATTTTTGTATTTAGTAAAGTCCAAGATATCATATGATGTAAAATTTATTAAGAAGTGGCATATATACAAAACCATATTACTGATAGAGAAAATAACGTGGAAGGAATTAGATTAGTTTTAGGTATATATACCCATAAAAGCACTTTATATGTATTCATGTACTGAAATGAAATTGTTTTCAATAGCACCGTTTACCATTGATAATTAGCTGCTCATTTTAGGGCTTGTTTCTCATTTTGTATTGCTTAGAAGTAAAAAAACAAAAAACAAAACAAAAAAAACCCCCCAAACCCCAAAGCACTACGTAACATAATTAAGGAAAATTAAATAGATTTATACATTTATTTTTAATTTAATCTTTATCATATTTTTTCCACTACCCTTTAGACCCGTTATACCTCTCTACCCCCAACAATCACCACACTGTTGTCCGTGTCCATGAGTCCTTTTTTCCATTTTACTCAATCCCTCCACCCCCTCACCTCCTCCACTAGCTGTCATCCTGCTCGCCATCTAATGAGTCTGTCCCCAATTTCCTTGTTAGTTCAAGTTTGTTCATTAGATTCCACATATGAGTGAGATCATATGGTATTTGTCTTTCTCTGACAGGCTTATTTCACTTAGCATAATGTTCCCTGGGTTCATATATATTGTCTGAAAGGGTAAAATTTTCTTCTTTTTTATAGTCAAGTAGTATTCCATTGTGAAAATGTCCAATATTGTTATATCCACTCATCTGCTGATAGACACTGGAGCTGCTTCCATATCTTGAAAATTGTAAATAATGCTGCAATGAACATAGGGGTGCTTTTGTTCCTGCAAATTAGTGTTTTGGGTTCCCTCAGGTATAATACCAGAAATGGGATTGCTGGGTCAAAAGGCAGATCCATTGTTAATTTTTCAAGGAATCTCCATACTGCTTTTCCATAGTGGCTGCACCAATCTGCATTCCCACCAACAGTGCAAAAGTGTTTCCCATTCTCCAAATCCTTGCCAACTCCTGTTGTTTGTTGATTTATTGATGATAGCCATTCTGGCAGGTGTGAGATGATATTGGCGTTTAATTTGCATTTCTCTGGTGATTAATGACATTGAGCATTTTTTCATGTCTACTGGCTATCTGTACGTCCTCTTTGGAGAAGTGTCTATTAGTTTCCTTTGCAAAGGGTTGTTTTTTAGGGTTGTTTGTTTTTTTGGTGTTGAGTTTTGTAAAGTCCTTGTAAGTTTTTTATATTAAGCCTTTATCAGATGTATTGGTAAATATGTTCTCCCATTCTGTGGGTTGTCTTTTTATTTTGTTGATGATTTCCTTTGTTTTGCAAAATTTTGCTGTGTGTGAAATTTTGTGATGTAGTCCCAGTCATTTATTTGTTCTTTAGTTTCCCCTGCTTGGAGAGATATACCCAATGAAATATTGCCATGAGCAATGTCCGAAATTTTGCTGCCTATTTTTTCTTCTACAATTTTTATAGTTTTGGGTGTAACATTTAAGTCTTTGGGCCATTTTGAATTTATTCTTATGTGTGGTGTGAGAAGATGGTCTAGTTTCATTTTTTCTATATATATGTCCAATTTTCTCAACACCATTTATTGAATAAACTATCTTTAGCACATTGTACTTGCTTCCTCTGTGAATATTAATTGACTATAAAAGTGTGTGTTTATTTTGGGCTCTCTATTCTGTTCCATTAGCCTATGTGTCTGTTTTTATGCCAGTACCATGCTGTTTTGTATACTATGGCTTTATAGTATAGTTTGATATTAGGCAGCATATTTCTCCAACTTTGTTCTTCTTTCTCAAGATTACTGTAGCTATTTTGGACCTTTCATGGTTCCATATAAATTTTTGAAATATTTGATCTAGTTCTGTGAGGTATGTCATTGAATTCTTGATAAGAATTGAGTTGAATCTACAGATTGCTCTAGGTTGTATGGATATTTTTATTTTTATTTATTGTTGTTCAAGTACAGTTATTTTTATTCCCTCCACCAATCATCCTCACCCCACTGACCGCTACCTCCCACTCTCAATCCTAGCCCCATTTGGTTTTTTCCATTGGTCCTTTGTATATGTTCCTTGACAACCATTCCCCTCCGCGCCCCCATTTCCTCTACTCCACTACCCTCTGGTTACTGTTTTTTTTTTTCTTTTAACAATTTTATTTATTTTTAGAGAGAGGGGAAAGGAGGGAGAGAGGAAGACAAATATCCATGTTGCCTCTCATGCACCTCCAACTGGGGACCTGGCCTGCAACCCAGGCATGTGCCCTGATTGGGAATTGAACCAGCAACCCTGTGGTTCACAGGCCAGCACTCAGCCCACTGAGCCACACCAGCCAGGGCAAGTTTGTTCTTTATTTCCATGTTTCTGGTTATATTTTGCTTGCTTGTTTGTTTTGTTGATTAGGTTCCACTTATAGGTGGGATCATATTTGTCTTTCACCATCTGGCTTATTTCACTTAGCATAATGCTCTCCAGTTCCATATATGCCGTCATGAAGGGTAGGAGCTCCTTCTTTCTTTTTGCTGTGTAGTTTTCCATTGCATAAATATACCACAGTTTTTTGATCCACTCATTTACTGATGGGCCCTTAGGTTGCTTTCAACACTTAGCTATTGTAATTTATGCTTCTATGAACATTGGGGTTCATAGGTTCTTATGAATTGGTGTTTCAGTATTCTTAGGGTATAATACCAGCAGTGGAATTGCTGGGCCAAAAGGCAATTCCATCTTTAGTTTTTTGAGAAAATTCCATACTGTTTTCCACAGCGGCTCCACCAGTCTGCATTCCCATTTGTTTACTCTTTCCTTTATGTCCCTTGCTCTAGGAGAAATATTGGTGAAAATATTGCTGTCTGGAATGTCTGAGATTTTCCTGCCTATGTTCTCCTCTAGGATTTTTATGGTATCATGATTTATATTTAAGTCTTTTATCCAGCTTGAATTTATTTTTGTGTATGGTACAAGTTGGTGGTCAAGTTTCATTTTTTTGCCTGTAGCTGTCCAGATCTCCCAACACCATTTGTTAAAGAGGCTATTTTTACTCCATTTTATTCTTCTGCCCCCTTCATTGAATATTAATTGACCATAGACACTTGGTTTTATTTCTGGGCTCTCTATTCTGTTCCATTGATCTATGTGTTTGTTTTTATGCCCGTACCAGACTTTTTTGATTATAGCAGCCTTGTAATATAGTTTTATCAGGTATTATGATCCTTCCTATTTTGTTCTTCTCTCTCAAAATTGCTGCCGCTATTCTGGGTCATTGTGGCTATTATGAGTACACATAAAATTTTGAAATGTTTACTCTTGTTCTGTGAAACATGTCATTGGTGTAGTATGGATATTTTTAATGATGTTAATCCTTCCTATCCATGAACATAGTATGTACTTCCACTTAGTTGTATCTCTTCAATTTCCTTGGTATCTTATAATTTTCTGAGTACAGATGTTTTACATTCTTGATTAGGTTTATCCCTAGGTATTTTATTCTTTTTGTAGCAATTATGAATGGAATTGTTTTATTAACTTCCCTTTCTGTTAATTTGTTATTGGCATGTAAAATGCAGCTGATTTCTGGATATTAGTTCTGTCTTCTGCTACTTTTCTGAATTCATTTATTAGTTCTAGTAGTTTCTTAGTGGAAAATTTGTGGTTCTCTGTGTACAGTCTCATGTCATCTGCAAATAAAGATAGTTTTACTTCTTCTTTCCCCATTTAGATGCCTTTTATTTCTTCTTCTTGAGTGATTGCTGTGGCTAGGACTTCCAGTACTATGTTGAATAAGAGAGGTGAAAGCAGACATTTGTTTCTTGTTCCCAATTTCAAGGGGATGCTTGTAGTTTTTCCCTGTTGAATGTGATCCTGACAGTGGGTTTGTCATGTATGTCCTTTATTGTGTTAGGTATGCTCCCTGTCATAGTACTTTGCTGAGAGGTTTTCTTTTCTTTCTTTTTTTTTTTAAATCAGAAATGAGTGCTGGATTTTATCAAATGCTTTTCTGCATCTATTGATATAATCATATGGTTTTTATTCTTTATTTTGTCTATGTGGTTAATCACATTTTTTGATTTGTGAATGTTGTACTAACCTTGCTTTCTGGAATAAATATCATTTGATTGTAGTGTATGATCTTTTTGATAAATGGCGGCATTCAGTTTGTTAATATTTTGTTGAGGATTTTAGAGTCTATGTTCATCAGGAATATTGGCTTATAATTTTCTGTCTTTGTAGTGTCTTTATCTGGTTTTGGAATTAGGATAAAGCTGACTCCCTAAAATAAGTCTGGGGGACTTCCTTCTCCTTGAATTTTATGAAGTAGTTTTAGAATAATAGGTGTTATCTCTTGGAATGTGTGGTAAAATTCACATGTGAAGTCAGCCAGTCCAGGGTTTTAATTTGTTGGGGATTTTTGATTATTGCTTCAGTTTCATTAGGTGTAATCTGTCTATTCAGATTCTCTGATTCTTTCTGATTTATATTTGGAAGATTATATGTTTCTAGGGATTTTTTCATTTCATCCAGACTGTCCAGTTTATTGGCATATAAAAACTCATAATATTTTCTTACAATCTTTTGTATTTGTTTGCTGTCAGTTGTTATTTCTCCTCTTTAATTTCTGATTTTACTTATTTGGTTCCTTCTCTTTTTTTCTTGATGAGTTTGGTTAAAAATTTTCTCAATCTTGTTCATCTTTTCAAAGAACCAGCTCTTGGATTCATTGATTTTTTGTATCATTTTTTTAGACTCAATTTCATTTAGACCCAATAATTAAGGGTCTAATTATTTCCTTCCTTCTACTCACTTTGGGCTTTGTTTGTTTTTCCTTTTCAAGTTCCTTTAAGTGTGAAGTTAGATATTTACTTGAGCTTCCTCTTGAGATAGGCCTATAATGCTATAAATTTCCCTCTCAGGATTGCTTTTCAACTGTCCCACAGATTTTGGACTGTTGTGTCCTCATTTTCATTTGTTTCAAGGTATCTTGTAAGAGATTTCTTCCTTGATCTCCTTTTTGACCCAGTCATTGTTTAATAACATATTATTTAGCTTCCATGTCTTTGCATGTTTTTCAGTGTTCTTCTTTTGATTGATTTCTAGTTTCTTAGCTTTGTACTCAGAGAAGATGCCTGATATGATTTCAGTTTTCTTAAATTTATTGAGACTTGTTTTGTGCCCTAACATGTGGTCTATCTTAGAAAACGTTCAATGTGCACATGAAAAGTGTGTGTTCTGTTGCTTTGGGGTGTAATGCTCTGTAGATATCAATTAAATCCATTTGATCTAGTGTGTCATATAAGGTCACTATCTTCTTGTTGAATTTCTGTTGAAATATTTATCCATTGAAGTCAGTGGGGTGTTAAAATCCCCAACTATGACTGTATTTCTGTTGATCTCTCCCTTTATATTCGTCAAGCTTTGCTTCACATATTTAGATGCTTCTATGTTGGGTCTGTAAATGTTCACTGGGGTTATATCCTCTTGTTGAATTGTCCCCTTTATTATTATATAGTGTCCTTCTTTGTCTCTTACTGTAGTTTTTGTTTTAAAGTCTATTTTGTTGCATATAAGTACTGTTACCCCAGTTTTTTCCTTCCATTTTGCATGAAATATATTTTTCCATCCCTTTACTTTGAGTCTGTGTGTATCTTTCAGTCTGAGATGGGTCTTTAAAGGCAGCATATATATGGGTCTCATTTTTGTATCCATTCAACTACCCTCCATCTTTTGGTTGGAGCATTTAAGCTGTTTACATTTAAGGTGATCATTGATAGATACATATGTAGTGTCATTTTATTGTTGGACTGTTTTCCTGCTTCCTTCCTTCCTTCCTTCCTTCCTTCCTTCCTTCCTTCCTTCCTTTCTTTCTTTCTTTCTTTCTTTCTTTCTTTCTTTTTCTTCTCTTTTTCTTCCTCTTAAAGCAAACCCCTTAATATTTGTTGTATTATTGGTTTGGTGTTAACAAACTCCTTTAGCTTTTTCTTGTTTTGGAAGCTCCTTATTTCTCCTTCATTATAAATGAGACTTGCTGGGTAAAGTAGCCTTGGTTATAGGTCTTCAGTTTTTATTTCATGGCACTCCCTTCTGGTCTGAAATGTTTCTGTTGCAAATTCAGATGACAGTCTAATTGGTACTCCCTTGTATGTAACTACCTGCTTTTTTTATATGGTTTTTAGGATAATCTCATCTTTTTTTAAAAGATTTTATTTATTTATTTTTAGAGAGGGGAAGGGAGGGAGAAAGAGAGAGAGAGAAACATCAATATGTGGTTGCCTGTCGCGTGGCCCCCACTGGAGACCTGGGCCTGCAACCTAGGCATGTGGCCTGACTGGGAATTGAACCTGCAACCCTTTGGTTCACAGCCCGCACTCAATCCACTGAGCTACGCTAGCTAGGGCATCCCCTTGTCTTTTTAAAGCCTTGTTATCTTAATTATGATGTTCTCAGTGTAGGCCTCTTTGGGTCCAACTTCTTTGGGACTCTCTGAGCTTTCTGGACTGTATAACCTTTTCCTTCATCAGATTAGGGCAGTTTTTGGTCATTATTTCTTCAAATAGTTCTTAATCACTTGCTCACTTTCTTCTCCTTCTAGTATTCCCACAATACGGATGTTGTTGCACTTCATGTTGTCCAAAATCTTTTTCAAGCTCTCCTCATATTTTAAAATTCTTTTTTCTTTTTGTTTCTCTGTCTGATTGTTTTTTTCTACCTTGTGTTCCAAATCACTGATTTGATCCTGTTTCATCTAACCCACTGTTTATTCCTTCCAGTTCATTTTTAAATATATTTTATTGATTGTGCTATTACAGTTGTCCCATTTCTCCCCCATCATTCCCCTCTACCCTGCATACCCCTTCCCACCCACATTCCCCCCCTTTAGTTCATGTCCATGTGTCATAAGTTCTTTAGCTTCTACATTTCCCACACTATCCTTGCTTTCCCTCTGTCTATTCTCTACCTACCATCTATGCTACTTATTCTCTGTACCTTTCCCCCTCTCTCCTCCTCCCACGTCCCTGTTGCTAACCCTCCATATGATCTCCATTTCTGTGATTCTGTTCCTGTTATAGCTGTTTGCTTTTGTTTTAGGTGTGGTTGTTAATATCCGTGAGTTTGCTGTCTTTTTACTGTCATATTTTTATCTTCTTTTTCTTAGATAAGTCCCTTTAACATTTCATATAATAAAGGCTTGATGATGATGAACTCCTTGAACTTGACCTTATCTGAGAAGCACTTTATCTGCCCTTTCATTCTAAATGAAAGCTTTGTTGGATAGAGCAGAGCAATCTTGGATGTAGGTCCTTGCTATTCATGACTTGGAATACTTCTTTCTAGCCCCTTCTTGCCTGTAAGGTCTCTTTTGAGAAATCAGCTGACAGTCTGATGGGAACTCCTTTGTAGGTGACTGTCCCCTTATCCCTTGCTGCTTCTAGAATTCTCTCCTTCATTTTAATCTTGGCTAATGTAATTACGATGTGCCTTGGTGTGTTCCTCCTTGGGTCCAACTTCTTTGGGACTCTCTGAGCTTCCTGGATGTTCTGGTAGTCTATTTCCTTTGCCAGATTGGGGAAGTTCTCCTTTATTATTTGTTCAAATAAGTTTTCCACTTGTTGCTCTTCTTCTTTCCCTTCTGGTACCCCTATAATTTGGATGTTGGGATGTTTAAAGATGTCCCGGATGTTCCTAAGCCTCTCCTCATTTTTTTGAATTCTTGTTTCTTCCTTGTTTTCTGTTTGGTTGTTTCTTTCTTCCTTCTGGTCCACTCCATTGATCTGAGTCCCAATTTTCCTACCATCTCTATTGGTTCCCCATGCATCTTCCTTCATTTCACGTATTGTAGCCTGCATTTTCCCATCTAATTTGTGAGCAAAATCAAACAATTCTGTGAGCATCCTGATCACCAGGGCTTTGAAGTGTGCATCTGATAGGTTGGCTGTCTCTTGGTCACTTAGAGGAATTGGCTCTGGGGCTTTCATTTGTTCTCCAGTTTGAGCCATTTTTGGTGGTTTTTTTGGGTCTGGTAACAGCTGTTACATAGTGAGGGGTGGAACCTTAGGTGTTTCCCTGTGCGGGGCAGCTCAGTCACTGAGTTGTGATGCTGTGTGTGGGGGCGGGGTCCAAGAGGGAACAATGGCACTTGCTCTGCTCTCTCTCAGATTCCAGTGTCTTTTGCCGCTTCCCCTTGGCCTGGATTATCTGTGCGCAAATGTGGGACCACCTGGTCAGCCAGCCACCTTGCGCGGCCTCACTGGGTCTGCACAGTTGCCACCCTGTGCCCAGGGTACGCTAGCCATCGCCTGTGCTCTTGGGGTCTGCTAGCCACCGCCTGCATGCTTGGGACCTGCCAGCTGCTGCTGCCTGCGTGCCGGGTCTGCACCTCCACTTTTTCCTGCTGCAACTTCACCTCTCTTACCAGTCTGGATGAATGGTTGTTGGACTTCTGTACAGTTCAATTTTCTATCAGTTCTGGTTGTTTTCTTGTTTCTAAATATTTGTTGTCCTTAATTTTGGTTGTGCGAGGAGGCACAGTGTGTCCACCTATGCCTCCATCTTGGCTGGAAGTTCCAGTTCATTTTTTTATTTCAGATATTGCATTGTTTATTTCTGACTGGTCATTTTTTATGGTTTTTATGTTTTTTTAATAATGTTGAGTATCCTTATAATCATCACTCTAAACTCTCTATGTGATAAATTCCTTGCCTCCATTTCATTTAGTTCTTTTGAGAATTGTGTTGTTCTTTCATTTGGGGTCTGCTTCTGCGTCTTCCCATTTTGGCTGCTTCTTTGTATTTTTTCCCTTAGTTGTTAAACTAATCAATGATAAGCCTTAAGCTTTAATCAGAAGCTTGGCTTAAGCATCACAGGGTAGGGCAGAGTAATTCCAGTGGGTAGGGCTACTGCTTCCCCTCAGGTTGATGTCACTTGTAGAGGAGTGCTTTGCCTGAGAAAGATGGCTTCTGCACTATGGGAAATGACTCAGCATAGGGATCCTGGTGGCTGTTCCTTCAGTTCTCTCCCCAGCACCACCAACCCCAGACTCTCCTCAAGCATCTCTAGTCCACTCTGCCTCCCTCTGCCAGAGCCCAGGGTAAGTGGCTGCAAATGAAATTTTGTGTGTTGGCCCTTTAAGAGGCTCTCTGCATTTTTGGCTGCCTCTCTTTGGCAAACAGAAACCCAGCTGCTTTTCACAGCTGAATGTTATTTCATTTACTTTCTGGATCTGGTGCTGTAGGATGGGGAGCCCAGGTTATAGTTTAGAACCCATACTTCTCAGTGACCTCCCAGCTCCTGAAATATTCCTCTGGAACTTAAGCTGTCACTTGTGGAAGCCCAGCAAGCCCTCTTATGTCTACTCTGCATTCCCTACCTGTCTCATTGTGGTGAAGTCATTTCTTCTGTCTGTCCTTGGTTATAAGGCTTCTCTCCAGCTAGTGTTCAGTTGGTTATTCAGGATGATTTCTCTATAAGTTTAGTTGTAATTCTAATTGATTCTGGGAAGAGTTTACTGTAGCTTCCACTTATTCTTCCACCATCTTGGATCTAAAAAGTCAAATCTTCTATTGGTGTTTTGAACTATAGACTACACTGAGCAAATTGTCATACTTTGTACTTTATTCTCAAGAACATTATTACACTGACATCTTGTAGAGTTTAAAATGATGTTTATTTAAAAGGTTTGAGTTGGCTATTTGTGTTAAAATAAGTTACCTAACTATTGGGAATTGGATAGTTACTCGTTCCCAAATTATATTTATTATAGACAAGAAGAGACAAAGATGTCTTGGCAGAGTTGCAGGTCTATGAGAGTATCCATTTGATGGAAAGAAAAACTGTCTAGAAACTCACTGACATGCCCATAAATAATCTTTAACCAGAAATCTGAGCACCCCATGGCCAAATCAAGTTGAGATATGAAATTAACTATCACTGCAAGGTATAAGTCAGACAGAGGTCCAGTATCAAACCACACACTCAAACATCAGAAATGGGGCTCAGGATCTAGGTCAGAGAGGTAACGAAGGTAATTTCCTATTGCATTTCAAGGTCTGGTTTGGTCCCGGACTGAAAGCAGACTGAATAATGAAACTTATCCTAGCTGCTAGAATAAGAAAAGTGATGCAATGCTGAATAAATCTCCAAGTGATTCTGACTTATGAGGAAAGTTGACCAGGGAGGACTTGCACATAGTTAAAGTTGGTGTTGACTTTCTCTGTGACTCACACATTCAAAGTGAAACGTGTATTGAAAATGTCCTTCTGTAATATTTGAATAGAGATTGAGAGTTTTCCTGGGCAGGGACATTTATATTATTATTTAGACTTCAGAATGTCAGTGTTCTCTTCCATTCTGGCAGCCTATGCAATAGTGATGTTTTTACCTGGAGGGGAGCAACTTTACACTTAGAGTTGGCAGGTAATGTGAAAAGTGGAGTAGTTTGAGGAAGGAATTCAAAATAAGTGAGAAGGCTGAAGACAAAGACAGCACAGATGGATAGAGAAATACCCATGTTGGCTGTGAATATCTGGAAAGCTGTGGAAAAGGAAAGGAAGCTGTTGAGTCTAGAAAGCATCTGGGCAGCATTTTTCAAAGAAGAGCTACTTGATTTAAAAAAAAAAATAGTAGGGAAAGTATCATTGAGTTGGGATTGAATGACAGTGAAATCTTAATTTGGAGTTGAGATTCTAAGGCAGTTTAAAGCTTTACAAAGAACAGTATTATTTGAAGTGTGAGGATCAAGTAATGAGCCAGCTGACTTGGAAATGAAACCTGGATGAATAGTCTTTTAAATGCATGACTATTATGTCAAAATGTACCACGTCAACATGAATGTCTTTATAACTATCTACTCTTGTAAATAACTCTCAAACCTGCATTTGAAGATTAAAAAAATTCTCTGTATGAGAGTGAAGTTGCTGGATACTTGTAGGAGATCGTTCTGCGTGGTGTGGGCCCAGCTCCCACTTGGAGATGCACAGGACCCATGCCCACAGATAGGTTCTCCCATGGGGAATCAGGCCTGCAATGTGGCTAGGCCGCTTTGAGTCTTGATTTTGCTAAACACTCCCCAGTATAGAGTGTAACCGGTTCGACCACTTTTCCCTTTCATTTGCAAATATCCTTCTGTGATGTGATTAGCGGCATTGGCTCCTTTGTTTTCTGTAAAAGGTAACCACCTAAAGAGAACTTGTGCATAGTTAATGAGGACCTTCATGTAATGTGCCCAGCAAGACAATAAAAGCTGATTGAAGCAAGGGCTGCAGCTTCTGCTCCCCTTGAGAGAAAAGCCATGCTGTCCCTTTTCCTCCAGCAGACTCTGTAGTCCGCGTGAATGTCTCATTTCATCTATAATAACACGGACACTGTGGGCTGGTGTCTGCATCAGGTACTCTCTGGCTGATTAAAGCTTGAGTGATATTGTTTCAACAATACATTTTCTAATGTAGCTATTTTTCTAATATAAAACTATAAAGTACAAATTTGTTTACAATATATGAGATATATTCTACACCTTTTGTAGTTTTATGCAATGAATCTTTTTTCAGTGGTATCAAATGCATCCTTCTATTTATTAAGGAATCTCTTCATCAAACTTTTATTTTTAACTATTACTATATTGGTTGCTGGTTATAGAGAAATAAAGGGTAAAATGTATGATTTCCAGAAGGCTATTTCTAATAGAAGATGAGAAAAGTAAATGCTAAATAGAATAGAGATATGATAAAGAACTATCATGGAAGCTTGTAAGGGAGCACCAAATGCAGACTAGAAAGAATGAAAAAGTCCATCTTAGTAACTATTAGTGAGAGTCAATAACCTCTGTGTTGAGTTTTAATGAACAAAACAGTTAGCCAAGAGAAGAATACTTCAGAGAGAGCAACATGGACAAAGTCATGAAGACCTACTATAACAAGCTGCATTTGACATATTACAAATAGTTAACTGCAGAATATGGGGTATAGTTGTTAGAGAGTTGGGAAAGAAAGGAGGTGCAGAAAAAAGAGAGGCATTCAGTAATTAGGACATGAACAGGCATGCTTATCTTGATGCCAATAATCATCTGAAATTTTTGAAGAGTGTTAACATGCAGATAATATTTTCATGTTTGTCTTTTAAGGATATTATCATGACAGTTGGAAGGAGTATGATTAGAAGGAGATTAACCTGGGGGCAAGATATGTTGCAACCCAAACAGAATGTATGAGCTTTTGAGCTAAGATGATGGCAGCGGAAATAAAGAGGAAGCGGCATATTCCAAAGATATTAAGGAGAAAACTTTGATAAGGCTTTGCTAACAATTGGATATAGTTGATAAGTGAGAGGCATGAGAGTAAAGAATGACTTCCACCTTTTCTGGCAGATAGATTGGTGAAAGGCGGTGTCATTTACTGAGAAAGTGAACTAAAGAAACCTGATGCGGAGGACATAGATAATGAGGCTTAATTTTGAATATATTGAGTAAAGTGTAAGCATAATATCCAAGTAGGAATGTTCAATAAGGCTTTAGGCAAATGGACTGGAGCTCAGGAATGAAGTTGGGGTGGAGATTTGGATTTCGTAACAGTCAGCAGTTGAAGCAATGGGAAAGCATGAAGTAAATCAGTGCTATGGAATGAAATGTATCCCTGTGAAATTCACATGGTGAAGCCATAACCTTTAATGTGAACTATTTGGAGATAGTTCCTTTAAGGAGATAATTAGGTTAAATGATGTCATGAAGATGGAGACATAATCCAATAGAACTGGTGTCCTTACAAGAAGAGGAAGAGATACCAGGAATGCATATGCAAACAAAGGCTGTGGGAGAAAGGCCTTACCAGATACCAACACTGCCAACAGTTTGATCTTAGACTTCTAGTCTCTAGAACTGTGAGAAAATAAATTCCTTTTTATCAAGCCACCTAGTCTGTTGTATACTATTATAGCAGCCCTAGCAGACTCATACAGTCAAGAAGATCCTTCAGGGTTAAAAGAAAAGACAACTAAAGACAGAATTCTGGAGAATTAAACTTACCTAAAGAAGAAGAGGTAGTTTTGAGAAAGAGCAGTCGAGTGAAGAGTAAGCACCGAGGGAAATACCGAAGATATAAAGTGAAGAGATGATAACTGGAAATTGAGGACTCCTGGAGCTGAGAAACTGGGTTTAGAGGAATGGAGGGATGGAATTAAAAAGTGGTTATAGAGTTAGATAAATTATAAAGTGTAGAGACAGGAAGTTAATAAACTATACACAAGGCTTTGAGTAGGGTTGTTGCCCCCAAGAAAAGCATCAGGAGGAAGAAGGTGGGGTAGGAAACTCAAAGAGAATGTTAAAGAGTTAGTACACTTATTGTAGACTTCTACTTCTTGGGGTTGGGTTTTTTTTTTTTTTGCATTTTTTGCATTTGTATTGTTCTAAGATAAGGTAATAAAGACTAGATTGAACATCTTAAATTTTTTAAAAATCTTAACAAAATATAAGACATATGGTTTTCAGACACTAAGTATGAGGTAAAGAACAGTAATTTCTTCCCTGAGAGAGGGGGAAAAATGAAGTGATCTTTGTGATTGCCCTAGCTAGCCCAACCATGGGGAGTTTCCAGTCACAATGCAGGGAAGTGGAACCGTATGAAGCTAAACAAAGTCATGGAGTTAAAGAAACAAACGTGGGGATTCAGGGAGAACAAAATTACTAGAGTCTGCAGAGTAGAGTACTGGAGGAGGGAGGGTGGGTGTAGGAGGGAAAAGAGAGATGGAGAGAGAGAGAGAGAGAGAGAGAGAGAGAGAGAGAGAGATTGAATATGAATA
Organism: Glossophaga mutica; assembly: GCA_039655065.1. NCBI lineage: Eukaryota > Metazoa > Chordata > Mammalia > Chiroptera > Phyllostomidae > Glossophaga > Glossophaga mutica. The sequence continues at coordinate 102,907,423 of CM077309.1, read as the reverse complement.
GTGTGTGAAACAGCTCTGGAGATCTTCAGAATTTCTTTAATTCTTTTTTTTAATTTTTATTTTAATTGTTGATCTTGTACAGTTTTCTGTCTTTTATTCTCACCCGAACCCACCACCCCAGCCCTCCCCTCCTCCCTCCCATTTCCACCCCCCATAGTTTTTGTCCATGTGTCCTTTATACTTGTTCCTGTAATTCCTTCCCCTTTTCCCCTGAAATTCTCTCCCCTCTCCCCTCTGGTGACTTTCAACCTGTTCTCAATTTCTGTGTCTTTGGTTATATTATGCTTGTTTGTTAGTTTTGTTGATTAGCTTCCTGTTAAAGGTGAGATCATAGAAAATCCTATAGTCTTGGCCAAAAAACTGCTCAACCTAATAAATGAATTTGGCCAAACAGCCGGATACAAAGTCAATATCCAGAAATCAACGGCATTTTTGTATACCAACAATGAAACAACAGAAGCAGAAATCAAGAAAAAAATCCCCTTTGATATAGCAAAAAGAAAAATAAAGTACCTAGGAATAAACCTAACCAAGGAGGTAAAAGACCTGTATGCAGAAAACTACACAACACTGAAGAAAGAAATCAAGGAAGACACAAATAAATGGAAACACATTCCGTGTTCATGGATCGGAAGAATTAACATCATCAAAATGTCCATACTTCCCAAAGCAATCTACAGATTCAATGCAATACCTATTAAAGTACCAATGGCATATTTCACAGATATAGAACAAACTCTTCAAAAATTTATATGGAAGAATTTCTTTAATTCTTAAACTGAGTATTGACTATTATATGCATGTGAGGGAATTACCTAAGGCTGAAAAAATAACTACTTAAAAGTAACAGAGGTAACCACTACTGGAATTCACCCAGGATGATGAAAAATGCCTTTTTCTTCTGACCTTAGTGGAAAGCTTGCAAATGAGGGGGCATTAGTAGAGTTCTCACTACTATTGCTATAGTAGTGAGTCAAAATTTGCCCTAGGCTAAAGGCTGCGTTGGTTTTCCCTACAAAATGAATTTTCAAAAGAATCAGATTGTTTCAACTAGCTTGACTATAGCTCAGAAAAAATTTAAAACTCTTTATAGGTATGCAAAAATATCCAGCACCTAGGGATATTTATAGGAATACAAAATATTCTGTGTACAACAAGGTAAAACTTACAATGTCTGGTGTCCAATAAAAAGTTGACAGTTATGCAAGAGGCAGCCAGATATGATGCATAATAAAGGGAAAAGTCAATCATTAGAAGCAGACCCAGAAGTAACACAGATAATAGACAAAGATATTAAAACAGTTATTATAACCATATCCTGCATTTTCAGGAATATAGCAGAAGGATTGAACATACAAAAAGACTCAAATCAAACTTCAAAAGACAAAAATGCTCTTTGAAATAAAAACACTCTGGCTGTGATAAGTAGCAGGTTAGAAACTGCAGAAGAGTAATGAACTTGAATACAAAGCAAATTAAACTATCTAAAATGATATATAAAAATAAAAATGACTGAAAGGTAAATTATTAATGAGCAATGGAACAATATAAAGCTGCTAACATATGCGAGACTAAAATTTCTGAAGGAAGGGTCAGAAAAATACAGGGCAGGGCAAAGTTAGGTTTACAGTTGTTCATATGAAAAATAATACAATAATTAAGTCTGTTTCATGAACTCACAGCTATAAAACTGCTTTTGCTCCATCCTGTATTTCCAGAAATAATGGCTGATTTTTTTTCAAAATTTGAGGCGAAGTATAAAAACCCAGCACAAAATGCTTGGAGAAAATTTCATCAAAGCGCATCACAATAAAATTATTTAAAACTAGCTTTAAAGAAAAATCTTTATAAACTTGAAAAAACAACATATTAGGTAGAGAAGAAAAAAATAAAAATGACAACAGACTTCTTGTTAGAAACAGTGCAATGGAGCATTGTGCTGCAAATCTGTGAAGTAGCATTTTAAAGTATTGAAAGAAAGAAAAATTGTTGCTGAAAATATATTTTAGTATTAAGATAAAATAAAACCTTTTTCAGGCAAACAAAGGTAATAGAAATAATGACCAGCAGATCTGCATGGCAAGAAATAATAAAAGTACTTCAATTTTAAGATAGATTATTCCAGATGGAAATCTGGATTTACAAAGAGGAAAAAAAGCACTGGAAATGGTAATATGTAAGTTAATATAAATCTTATTTTTAAAATCTCTTTAAAATATTATTGACTATTGGAAGCAAAAGTAGTGACAAAATGATGTGAGGTTTATAATATGTCCATAAGTATGTTTGAAACAATAGCCCAATGGTTGTAAGGGCAGATATACAAGCATATTATTGTAAAGTCCTTCTATTATATAATGTAAAGTTTTATAACATTAATTGAAGGTAGGCTGTGACTAGTTAAGAATGTATACTAGAAACCAAAAATAATTGGTACACAAACACACACACGTACAACAGAGTTATAGCCAATAAGCCAAAAAAGGGAATAAAACATTTTTTGTTCTTTTGCATAGATTTTTATTGTTGTTCAGTTACAGTTGTCCCCATTTTCCCTCATTACTCTCCCCGGTCCTACCCACCCCCACCTCCCACATTCAATCCCCCCCCATTATCTTTGTCCATGGGTCCTTTATATAAGTTCCTTGACTTGACCTTTCCCCTTCTTTACCCCATTACACATCTCTCCACTCCTCTAGTTACTGTATGTTTGTTCTTGATTTCTATGTCCCTGGTCTATTTTGCTCATTTGTTTGTTTTGTTGATTATATTCTACTTACAGGTGAGATCATATGTTATTTGTCTTTCACACTCTGGCTTATTTCACTTAGCATAATGCTCTCCAGTATGGATAGACTAGGAATAAAATATTAATTAGAAAAATATTGCATCAATTCAAAATAATGCAGAAAAAGTGACCAAAGAACAGATCAGACAGATGGAAAACCTACAGTAAGAAGGTAGATTTTATAGAACCATATCAATAATTGCTTTAAATATAAATTGTTTAAACACACAACTAAAAAGCAGAGATTCTAAGACTGAATAAAAAAGAAAGACTCAACTACTTGCTATAAGAAGTCCACTTTAAATATATAGACACAAATAGATTAAGAATAAAAAGATGGAAAAAATATACTATGCTAACAGTAATAAAAAGTAGCCTGTAGGAATTTAAAATGTTAAAACTACTTTGTAAAACAGTTTGACAGTTTCTTAAAAAGCTAAATATACACTTATCATATGATCCAGACATCCTACTCCTAGGTATTTATGCAAGGAAATAAAAGCATGTGTCTATAAAAAGATTTCTACATGAATATTCATAGCAGCTATATTTGCAATAGTGAACAACTTGAAAAATCCAAATGCCCATCAACAGGTTAAGAAATAACAAGTGGTGGTTTATTCACAAAATGGAATACTCAGAAATGATAAGAAATGAGTCATCGATACACAGAACAACAAAATTGAATGTCGTAATAATTATTCTGAGTGAAGGAAGCCAAGTATAAAAAAATATATAAATATACTATATGAGAATCTTACATAAAATTTTAAAACATGAAGTTATCTATAATGAAGTGAAGCAAGTCAGTGGTTGATTAGGAATGAAGGGGCTGGAGAAATGAATTACCATGGGGCACAATGAAATTTGGGAAGAGGGTCTGGATATGTCTGTTATCTTGAATGTGTCAATAATATCGCATGTGTTTAGTATGCCAATAGTTATAAAATTGTACACTTTAAATATGTATGAAGGGGACCCAAAAAACCTGGAATTTATTTGTAAAAAAATGTGCATTTATTCTTACATGTTTAAACTTCAGTCACCTTCAAAGTACTCTCCATTTGATGCAATACACCTAGTGAGCCTTTTTTCCATTGCTCAAAACAGTTTTTGAACTCATTGATTTTGATGCCTTTTAGTGCTTCTACCATTTTTCGTTTCATCCTTTCACATTGGCGAAATGTTTCCTTTTGAGGACTTTTTTCCCTTGGGTAAAGAAAAGAAGTCACTTGAGCCAAGATCAGGTAAATAAGGAAGGTGGAGTACAGGGATCATGATATTTTTGGTCAAAAACTGAAGACTCAGTGAGATGTGGGTAGGTGTGCTCATAAATCACCCATCATGAAATAGGCAGATGTATTGAAAGAGTCTTCAGAAAAATTCACTGAGGCCAAACATAGCCTCTCACAATGTCAGCTGGTACACTAGTACAGATGAGTTCCTAGAACACTCACTCAGTGGAAGAAGGCTGTACTACAAGGGGCATACCCTCCAGAAGATAATTCTGTTTTTGGGGGGTTCCCCTTCATATAACTTGTTGCATGTTATTATGTTTAATAAAAATTAGTTATTGTAGCTAATGGTCAAGAAAGCTGATTAAGCAGTTGGAAATATTACCAGGAAAGACTGAGAACCCAACCGTGGTCAAAGACTATGAATTCATTTGTGCACAGATTTATACAACTGCATGTTTATACTTTTCATCAGTGTTAGAAATTTGAGTAAGAATGATATCTGCAAAAAAGAGCTAAATGAAATGAAAGCAAGAAAAAGATGGCTATAAGAAGGTTCAAGGACCTTAGTGAAAGCTACAACAGTATGAAAAAGGACACAGAAACCATAAAAAACAAACAGGATGAAGAATATAATATCTCAAATGAAGAGTACACTAGAAGGGATCACAAATAGGTTGGTATGAAGCAGTGAATTGAATCAGTGATTTGAAAGATAAGGTAGCAGAAAATACACAATCAGAGAAGCAGGAAAAAATGAATAAAAAATTAAAACAGTTTAAGTTACCTATAGGACAACATGAAGTGTAACCACATTCACATCACAGGGGTACGAGAAGGACAAAAGAGAGAGCAAGGGATTAAGAACCTATTTGAAGAAATAATGAATGAAAACTTCCCTAATCTGGTAAAGGAAGAAGACATACAAGTCTAGGAAGCACAGAGAATTCCAAACAAGATGAACCCAAAGAGGGTCACACCAAGACACATCATAATTAAAATGACAAAGTTTAAAGACAAAGAGAGAATATTAAAGGCACAAAAGAAAGAGAGTTAGTTACCTACAAGTGGTCTCCCATAAGACTGTTGACAGATTTCTCAACTGAAACATTTCAGGCCAGAAGGGATTCATGTGAAATATTTAAAATGATGAAAAACAAAGACCTGCAATCAAAATTACTTTATTCTGCAAGGCTATCTCTTAAAATTGAAGGAGAAATAAAGAGCTTCCCAGCGAGATAAAGCTAAAGATATTTGTTACTACCAAACCAGAATTACAAAAAATGTTAAAGGGACTTCTTTAAGAAAAGAAGGGTGGGGGGAATGGAGGAACATAGCTAAAATAATAAAATGACAATAAATATGTGCCATATCAGTAATCACTGTAAATGTGAAAGTCTTAAATGTTCCAATCAAAAGACTAAAACAAGACTTATATAAATGCTGCCTATAAGAGATCCACCTCAGAATGAAGGATACACACATACTACACAAACCATGGAAACATATTTTATGCAAGTGGAAATATAAAAAAAGTTGGGGTAGCAATTCTTCTGTCTGACAGAATAGACTTTAATACAAAGACTATCATAAGAGACAAAGAAGAAAACTTCATAATGATAAAGGGAGCAATGAAACAACATGGCATAACTCTTGTAAACATTAATGAACCCAACATAGAAGCACTTAAATATATAAAGCAAATCTTGATAGACATAAAGTAAAAGACTGACAGTAATACAGTCATAGTAGGAAATTTTGACATGCCATTGACATCAATGGATAGATCTTTCAGAGAGAAAAATCAACAAAGAAATGGCAGCCTTAAATGACACACTAGATTAGATAGATTTAATTGATATCTTCAGAGCATTTCATCCCAAAGCAGCAGACTATACATTCTTTCAAGTGCATATGGAACATGTTCTAAGAGAGACCACATGTTAGGACACAGAATAAGTCTCAATAAATTTAAGAAAATTGAAATTATATCAAATATCTTTTCTGAACATAATGGTATAAAACTAGAACTCAATCGCATGGAAAACAGTGAAAATCACACGAAGACATGAAGGCTAAGTAACATGACACTAAACAGTGAATGGGTTAATATTGAGGAAGAAATCAAAAGATAGCTGAAAGAGATGAAAATGAGAACACGACAGCCCAAAATCTATGGCACATGGCAAAAGCAGGTCTATGAAGAAAATGAGTAGCAATGCAGATCTACTTCAAGAAACAGGAAAATCTCAAATAAACAATGTAGCTGTACACTTAAATTAACTAAAAAATTAACAAGTAACAGCCCAAAGTGAGTAAAATAAAGAAAATAATGAAGACCAGAGCAGAAATAAATGATAGAGTTTAAAAAAATACAAAGAATCAATGAAACCAAAAGCTGTTTTTTTAAAATGGTAAACAAGATTGAAAAAACTTTAATGGACTCATCAAGAAAGTAAAAGAGAGGACCTATCCAGCCTGCTTGTGACAAGTCTTAGATGCAAATATAGGCAGGGAAAGATAAGATTTCACTCCGCAATATTTTCATTAATACATCCCCTAGGGCAAGGGATATAAAGGAAAGAATAAACAAATGGGACTACATCAAACTAAAAAGCTTTGCATGGCTAAAGAAAACATCAACAAAATGGAAAGGGGATCAACTGTATGGGAAAAAAATATTTGCCAATGATACCTTGGACATGGGTTTGATCTCCAAAATATATAGAGAATTCATAAGACTCCACACCAGGAATATAAGCAATTCAATTAAAAACTGGGCAAAGGACCTGAACAGAAACTTCTCCAAGGAGGACACATACAGGGGGCCCAGAGACATATGAAAGGATACTCAATGTCACTACGTCACTAGTCATTAGATGCAAATTAAAACCACAATGAGATATCACTTCACTGGTCAGAATGGCCATCATAAACAAATCAACACACAACAAATGTTGGAGAGGTTGTGGAGAAAGGGAACCCTAGTACACTGTTGGTGGGAATGCAGACTGATGCAACCACTATGGAAAACAGTATGGAATTTCCTCAAAAAACTAAAAATAGAACTGCCTTTCAATCCAGTGATCTCACTGCTGGAACTATTCTCTAAGAATTCTCAGTCACCAATTCGAAAGAACCTGTGCACCCCAATGTTCATAGCAGCATTATGTACAATAACCAAGTGCTGGAAACACCTAAGTGCCCATCAGTAAATGAGTGGGTCAAAAAACTGTGGTACATTTACACAAAGGAATACTACACAGTAGAAAGAAAGAAGGAACTCCTTTGTGACAGCATGGATAGCACTGGAGAGCATTACGGTAAGTGAAATAATCCAGGCAGAGAAAGGCAAATACTACATGATCTCACCTATAAGTAGAACCTAATCAACAAAACAAGCAAATGAGTAAAATAGAACCAGAGACTGGAAAATAAAGAACAAGCTGACAGTGACCAGGTGGGAGAGGGGAGGAGGATCATGGGGGAAAGAAAAGTCAGGAGCAAGCAAAGGGACAGGAATAAAGGACTCATGGGCACAGACAATGGGGGGATTCACTGTGGTGGCAAGGTAGAGCAATGGGGGAAAAGGTGGGGCAGCTGCAACTGAACAACAATAAATTTTTTAGAAAAGAAAAAGAGAAGACCAAATAAATAAAATCAGAAATGAAAGAGGAGAAGTAACAAGTGACGCCAAAGAACTACTAAGTATTGTCAGAAAATATTATGAACAACTGTATGGTAATAAACTGGACAACATGGATGAAGTGGATAAATTCCTAGAAACATATAATTATCCAAAACTGAATCAGAAAGAATCAGAAAACCTGAAAAGACTGATCAAAACTAATGAAATTGAAGCAATAATTTTAAAAAAACACACAAAAAACTCCCAACGAACAGAAATCCTGGAACAGATGGCTTTAGAGGTGAAGTTTACCAAACATTAAAAGAACTAGTACCTATTGTTCTCAAATTATTCCAGAAAATTTAAGAGGAGAGAAGAATCCCAAGCTCATTTTATGACACCAGCATTATCCTAATTTGAAACCCAGATAAAGACACTACAAAGAAAGAAAACGATAGGCATATGTATCACTGAGCAACATAGGTGCAAAAATCTTCAATAAAATATTAGCAAACTGGATCCAGCAATACATTAAAAAGATTAAACACCATAATCAAATGAGATTTATTCAGGGGATGCAAGATTGCACAATGTCTGCAAATCAGTAAACGTGATACATGACATAAATAAAATGAAGGATAAAAACCACATGATCATATCAATAGATGCAGAAAAGCACTTGATAAAATTCAGCATCCATTTATGATAAAAACTCTCAGCAAAGTGAGAATAGAGGGAACATACCTCAACCTAATAAAGGCCATATATGGCAAACCCACAGCCAACATCATACTCAATAGGCAAAAAAGTAAAAGCATTTCCCTTAAGATCAGGAGCAAAACAGGGATGTCCATGTATCACTCTTATTCAACATAGTGCCAGAAGTTTTAGCCACAGCAATCAGACAAGAAGAAGAAATAAAAGACATCAAAAAATTATAAGACACTGAAGAATGAAATTGAAGAAGATACAAATAAGTGGAAGCATATACTATGATCATGGATAGGAAGAATTAACATCATCAAAATGTCCATAAAGCAATCTATATATTCCACACAATTTCTATCAAGATATCAATAATATATTCCACAGAGTGAGAATAAATATTCCATAAATTTATATGGAACCATGAAAGACCCTGAATAGCACCAGCAAAATTTTGAGAAAGAAAAACGAAGTTGGAGGAATCGTGCTACCTGATATCAAAGTATACTACAAGGCCATAGTGATCAAAACAGCATGACATTGTCATACAAACACACATAGCTCAATAGAACAGAATAGAGAGCCCAGAAATAAACTCATGCCTTTATGGTCAATTAATATTTGGCAAAGGAGGCAAGAACATACAATGGGGTTAAGATAGTTTATTCAATAAATGGTGTTAGGAATAATGGGACATGTAATGCAAAAAATAAAAAGAAACTAGACAAACTTCTTATACCATATACAAGGATAAACTCAAAATGGATTAAATAGTTAAATGTTAAACAAGGAACCATGATTATCCTAGAAGAAAACATAGGCAGTAAAATTTTGGACATTTCTTGTATAGCAATATTTTTTTTCTGATGTATCTCATTGGGCAAAGGCAACAAAAGAAAAATAAATGAAAGGAACTATATCAAACTAAAAAGTTTTTGCACAGCAAAGGAAATAATCAACAAAATAAAAAGACAACCCACTGAATGGAGTATATACTTGCCAATGATACATCTAATAAAAGGTTAATATTTAAAATTCATAAAGACCTTATACAACTCAACACCAAAAGAAACAAACAATCCCATTAAAAAATGAGTGAAGGGCCTGATTAGACATTTCTCCAGTGAGGACTTACAGATGACCAATAGGCACATGAAAAGATGCTCAATGTCACTACTGATCAGACAAATGCAAATTAAAACCACAACGAGACATCACCTTGCACCTGCCAAAATGACTATTAATAAATCACAAGCAAGAGGTGCTGACAAGAAGGTGGAGAAAAGGGAGACTTTGTATGCTGCTGGTGAGAATGCAGACTGGTGCAGCCACTGTGCAAAAAAATATGGAATTTCCTCAAAAGATTAAAAAGCTAATTGCCACATGACCCAGTGATTCCACTTCTAGGAATATATCTGAAGATACTCAAAACACTAATTATGTTTTTGCAGCATTATTTACAATAGCCAAGATTTAGAAACACCCCAGGTTCTCATCAGTAGATGAGCAGATTAAAAAAACAATGGTGTATTTATTCAATGGAATAATACTTGCTGTAAAAAAGGGACATCTTGCTTTTTGTATGGATGGACCTGGAAACTGTTATGCTATGTGAAATAAGCTAATCAGAAAAAGACAAATACCCCATGTTTTCCCTTATATGTGGAATCTCATGAACAAAGTCAACTAATAAAATAGAAATAGACTTTTAGATATAGAGAATAGACTGACAGCTGTCAGAGGGAAGGGAGGTTGAACGGCTGGCTGAAAAAGGTGACGAAGTAATTAAGCAAAATAAAAATTCATAGACACAGACAACAGTGTGGTAACTACCATAGGGAAAGGGGGTGGGGGAGGTAAGGAGGATAAAGTGGGGGTAAATTGTGATGGCGGAGATGTGACTTGGGGTGGTGAACAAATAATACTGTGCTATAGAATTGTACACCTGAAACCTATATAATTTTATGAACCAATGTCATACCAATAGATTCAGTAAAATTTTAAAAATGCTCTCTGAAAAAGAAAAAGGAAAGAAGTTGAGTTAAAGGAACACAAAATGTTAAATGTTCAAGGAACCTGGGTGGCTATTTTTTTGTAATCATAACTACTAATGGATGAGAGGGTTTAATTTTCTCAGGATGAAGCCAGTTTGTGAGGTGTATTCACTTATGCACAACGACTGAAGAAATAACTCTCTAAATGTAATTTTAGTGGCTTAAACTGTGTAGAAGCTTATTTTTCTGTCATGCAAAGGGAATTTGGGAGTAAATAGTACAGGGATGGGGTGGTGGCTCCATGAAGAACCCAAGCTCCTTCTGTCTTTCTCCATCATCATTCTAGCAATGACTTCTATCCTCAAGATCATGCCATGGTCCAAAGTGGCTACTGGAGTCCAGCCATCACATCAACATCCCAGAAAACATGAAGAGGAAGGGGAAGGGCAAAATGTGTCTGCTTCCCAGCTGAGTTACAGGTCTTTACATGGTCTTCCACACATGTACAGGACCTGTGTACTGTTTTTGAAAGAGTTAATGTACTACATAAATTGCCAATTTTTCTGCTAGTACATAGACACTTGACAGAATCCGACTTAATGTATTTTCAACTGTCTTGATAACATGCTGTATTTAATAAATGTTTTCCAATATAATATTTGCTCTACCAGCTCATTTCATATCTCCCTTGTAGTTTTTAATAAACGTGTTATGGATGAGCTTTTAAAAGCATGAAATAACAATGGACAGAGAATTGTATATTTAGTAATTTCCTTGACCTACAACATTAGAACATACTCTTTCAAATAAAGATAGCAAAAAAATCATATTTAATCGTTCTTAGTTCTGTTGTTTGCATTTTTTATGTGTACAACACTTTGCAATCCTAGTATGTAGTGTTCTGCAAGGGTGGATTTGCTATGGGTTCTGCCCACTCCCAGCAACACTATGATCCTCCATAACTCAAAAATACCAGATGGCTGACTGTAATCAAACAGTAATGTTACAGAGAAAGATTAATTTTGGTTTTTGAATATGGTGTTAAGCTTTTGCAAACCTATTTAAGGTTGAGCTCAGGTGATTGATTTATGGTATCATAGACTTATAAAAATAGGGTATTGTGGTATTGAAACTGTGGGTCTAGATTTATCAATATATGCTGTTGTGAGAGAATCAGAATGTGACCTCAGCTCATCCCTGTAATGTGTCTATATCTATTTGCATAACTAAAAATAAATTTAACTATCCAGTGCATTTAGAACCACATTGAAAGCTTTCTTTGATTCCACTAATGAGGCATCATCAGGCTCCCCTCCCTTGTCCTGTTCATACCTCATTCATAACATTAGTGCTGTTATTGGAATTATTTATTTATCTTTTTCCCTTCTGTGAGCATTTTGAGAGCAGAAACCGTTTTTCATCTTTGTGTTCCCAGGCACAAGGCACAATGCATTTGTTCAATTAATGAAGAAATCAGGTTGAAATCATAAAGCCAACAATTATAGTTATCCTCAAAGTCTTCAGTACTAACTCATATCATCAGTGCTATCAGTCTAAAAATGTTTTGAAAATGCAATTTTGTTTTCATAAGAGAGTCCAATTTTTTTCATTTGTTTTGGTTGAACAGTGCTAAGCAGGTGGTACACGTAAAGGGTTATGGACACGCATTTGATTACCTGGTTCCATGGACTAAGAGGAAATTGATAACTGGAATTGCTTTATTGTTTATTTCCTAAACAAATAGAACCAAATTTTACAGTCATGCAGATGCCATTTATTTAGGTAATATGTTCAAGAAGATATTTTTCCTTCAAAATATGAATGCCCTTGCAATTTAACGTTGTTTCCAAATGAGTAGTGTGCGGTATCAGGAGAATCCTGACATCAGCCCTCCTGCGTTCCTTGAAGCCTGTTGAAGGCCGGGTGCTTGTACATTTCTGGTTCTGATGAGGCACATCACTGCTCACAACCTACCTTCTGGCTGGTACCTTGAGTGATTTTTGTTCTATTTTCCTTCCATTGCATTCACATGGCAATAAATAGCACCCACCATGCCCGGTTAATTTATGTATCTGCCTTTTCAATACTTCCCCCTAAGCCACTTAATATCACTGGAGAAAATAAACTGGGTAGAGTAATCCGCACATTTACGGTCTCCACTTTTCCTATGCCTTTCATATCACTATGTAGCACACCTGTCTTACTCTCATTCTCCACCAGTGTTATTTCAAGCTTCAGCATTGTTTGAAAGTTTTAACCCCACCAAATCCTGTTTTCTCTCTTTATTCCTTGCTATCTCTCATTCCAGCAGATAATCCTCAGTTCCTGTTCCACAGAAAGATTATAAATCCGTGGGCAGGAGGCCCTTCTCTCTCCCAGTTCTCCCTCCTTTTCTGGGACTGGCTCTCCTGTCTTTTCCTGTCTAACCAGGAAGATCCTTATACTGTGTGTCTCTTCCATCTTCCCTCTCTACTAGCTCCTTCCCATCAGCATTTAAACAGGCTCCCATCTTTCATAAATGAAAATTATTCACATTCTCCTTAGCCTATGCTATTCTTATCATGGCTAAATATCTTTTATGTTTTAAGTACTTCTGTTATTTTGTAAATCTTTATATTTCTTTTATTCTTTATGCTGAACTGGTTTCCAGCTTAAACTAATTCTGCTGCTGAAACTCCTTAAAAATCAGAAATGACTTCTTTATAGAATAATTCCGTAGATACCTTTCAGAATTTATCGTATTGATCTGGTGACATTTAGAGTTGTGGATATTTCTTGATTCTTCAAAAACCTTTCCCTTGGCTCTTTGGACAATTCTCTCTCTTGATTTTCCCCTAATTCCTTTGGATTCTTCCTCTCAGTTTGGTTTGCAGCCACCTCTTTTTCTTCCTTCCCCTTAACAGTTGGTTTTCCTAGAAGTCATTCCAAGGCCTTATCATCTGCTCATGGCCACAAGTATCCTTGATGATCTCATTCACTCTTTGGCCTTGAAGTAACACCTAATTGATTATAACGCTTAAATCCTTACCCCACATTTTTCTTCTGAAGTTCTCTTGGTACCCAGTGATCTTCTGGAAACCTTCACTTCAGTTTCTCATATAAACATCAAACTCTACATGTCTCCACAAAATTACTAGCTTTTTCTCCCAGTGTGCTTCTTTTCCTGTGATTTATAGCAGTGAGTGGCAGCACTCAGTTGTTTAGCCCTGTGTGTTTTCCTAGAACACCTCTCTCTACTTCCATGTACATATTGAGTTAATCACCCAATGCTGTGAACATTGTCTCTAAATATCTCTAAATCATTCAAATTCTCTCCAGACACAAGATCCTTTCCCTACTTCAATTATTACGCTCTCACTGGAAATACCAATGAATCCAAGTGGATGCCCCACCTCCTGGCTGCCTTGCTTTAATCCTGCCTCAACACTGCGGCCAGTGATCTTTCTCAAAGATCTTACCATGTAACGCTCCCACGTAAAACTCTTTAATGACCTCACATTAGTTTCAGAATAAAGCACAAGCTCCTTAACACAGCTTACAAGTCCTTCATTACTTGTCCCCTGCTTATCAACCCAGTCTCATCATTCACTAATCAGAGCTCTCCATCTAGGCTCCAGCCTTTCAGCACTACTTCCAAGTCCTCAACATGCCAGGCTCCTTCTCCATCCTGGGACTTTACATAAGCTATTTCCTATACCTGAAATAATTTTATCAATCCTTTAGTTGAGCTCTTAGTTTGCTATTTAGGCATTATTTACTGAAAGCTATCCTAATAATTTGGGTCTGGTTTAGGTGCTACTCCTAATGCATCCATAACATTCTATACCACCATCTATTGTAGCAATGTTCAAGCTTATCTATGTTTCCCCTACATTGTATACTCTATAAGGGGTGAACCATGTCTGTTTTATATCTATATTTCTAGCAGCTGAGATATAGTGGTGCTTAATGAAAGTCAACTGTATGAATGAATGTTTGGATGAATAAATAAATTGAACTTCTCTTTTCCATTTACATTGCCTGATTTGATTCATTAGTTTATTATGAAATTTACATGTCAGCTAGAGTAGCTTATCTCTTTAAGATGAACATAAGATTGGCTTGAGTCTACATTTCTGTTTCTAGAAATTCACAGCTCACTTGGGAATTTCATTGCATTTCTGGTAGGCTTTTGCTCTCATGAATAGCTGAATCCTCAGCTTTAGTGACTGAGGATTATCTTTCTGCATCAAGTCAGCCCAGATATGAGATACAGGTCCTCTCACAATTCTCAGAGCCTACCATATAATAATTGTGAGTGTGGGTGATTTACTGAAACAGGGGTAGGAGGAGGGTACGGATGGGAGGCATGGAGGGATTTTTATTGCAGCAGTGCACACAGCTTTGAAAGGCTCCTACAGACACCAGGGGTCTCTAACATGCCCATTTCCGTGATTCTTTTTGCCATTTTCCTGTGCCCCTTTTCTCTAATCATTCTTTCTTAACTCTCTTGCATAACCCAAATTCTTCTACATTTTGTGGAAAACAATTGAACTACTCTCTGACCTTGCTTTGTGATCCGTGCCTTCAGCTCTCACTTTTTACTTCAAATAGCTCATGAGATATCTTACCAATCAAAGTCCATTCCTTTCTTAAAATAGTGCTTTTTAAGGCTCATTATGCTTCTTTTATTCATTCCTTCATTAAACAAATATTTTTCAGGTTGTGATGTGATAGGGCCTGTGCTAGGTATGGTGAACACAGAATTTGAGATGCTGAGGTCCTTTGTCTGGAAGAACTTAGTGTGGTGGTGGAAATAGATGTGTCATGAAGATGTATGTTTTATTTTTTATTTATTTTTATGATTTCTTTTTTCAATTTTAATTTTAATTGTTGATCTTGTACAGTTGTTTGTCTCTTACTCCCAGATGTATGTTTTATAACTGAGCACAGAGAGGGGATAAGGACGCAAGTCTGAGGTTGTGGACCGATGTCAGATTGAGGGAGATTGAGGAGTGACTGTACTAGAGAAAGAAGGTAGTATGTTTAAACTTCTTTTTCAAAAATTTTAGTTAGAAAAGGAAAGAAGTAGTGGCGATGGTAGTTGAATGAGAAGATGACTCTCATGATACCGGCTCATTTGTTTTGCAGCCCGGTCAGACATTTGCAGAAGAAGCAGGCGAATGACTGCACATCTAGAGATTAAGTAGCTTTTTCCAGGGGAGGGGAGTTGGCCTTTTAGAAAGGGTTGATAATGTGGTACAACAGAAATTCTAGGTCTATATATGTCAGTTGTAAACCTACCTCCCCCAGTAACTCACAGGTGTCCATGAGCAAGCTGTGTAACTTCTGGGACTCTATATCTTTTAAATAAGGGAAAGCACTTTTCCTCCTTTGCAAATTATCATGAGGATCAAGTGAAGTAATATATGTATTATTGAAAGAAATATAAAAGGTACATGAGTGTTAGCTATTCAGCAATAACTACTGGTTTTACTAGGATAAAAACTTAATATTCAGAAATTAAAAGCTGTAGGATTCATGAACAAAATGTCCCAAGCCTTAAAAAGACTCCATGATCATGAATACAGTGACTCACAAAGTAAATAAATAGATACAAAATCTTTTAGAGCCAAGTTCATTTTATTTTAAATTTGCATATACTTGGCAACATTTCTTTTTTTTAAGATTTTATTTATTTATTTAGAGAGAGGTGAAAGGAGGGAGAAAGAGGAGAGAAACATCAATGTGTGGCTGCCCCTCAGGTGTCCACAACTGGGGACCTGGCCTGCAACCCAGGGAGGTGCCCTGACTGGGAATTGAACAGGCAACCCTTTGGTTCACACAATCCACTGAGCTACACCAGGCAGGGCACTTGGCAACGTTCCTACACTGATGATGTAACAGAAAGATGAGTTATAGTAAACCTGACTCTAATGTTTTTTCCAGCCTGAGTAGGTTGAAGGTGATGGGTTCAGGAATTTTAATACTGGTGGTGGTTCCAAGATTTTGTCCATTTAATCTCATGGTTCATTCTGCCTGAAGAGAGTCTCCCTTTGCATGTGTGTTTAACAACAAAAGAATGCTTTCAAACTGTGAGTCAATGTACAAAACAGCAAACTGTAACATCTCTGAAGGCCACACAGGCACAAAAAAGGCAAACCAAGATCTATAGAAATGACTCCAAGCCATTAGCTGGCTCTGGGCTGAAATTGTTTGAGGAACTATTGCCAGAGGTACAATGTAATTTTAAAACACAGAAGTCTACAAGATAAAAAAATGAAAAAAGAAAGAACTGTGATTGATGTAGATTGGTATATAATTCTCAAAAGAAACATTTTAGAATACATTGGGCTTAGAAATAATTTGTGACAAGATTCCTATCTCAAATATAGAACAAACTATTATTAGCAATTTAACCTTTTGTGTAATAAAAATAATCAATGTACAGGAAGAAATCTAAAGCCCTGACCGGTGTGGCTCAGTTGGTGAGCATTGTCCCACAGGGCGAAAGGTCGCTGGTTCGATTCCATCAGGGCGCATGCCTGGCTGCAGTTTGGTCCCAACTGAAGCATGTATGGGAGGCAACCGATCCATGTTTCTCCCTCACATCGATGTTTTTCTCTCTCTCTGTCTTCTTTCCTCCCTCTCGAAAAATAAATAAAATCTTGGAAAAAAGAAAAGAAGAAATCTAAGTTGCTATTTCCCATTCTTTTAAAATTAAAAACTTCTAACAAAGTATTTTTTCTCCTTTTTTAATTTTTATTTTAATTGTTGTTCTTGTACAGTTTTCTATCTTTTCAATAAAGTATTTTTAACAAGCAAAACAATAATGAGTAAAATTTAAATATTATTTATTTAATTAAGTGTTTTATAAAGGTCTTTTTATAGTTAAAAACATAATTTCGGAAACCAGTTGGCTTACAACTGTGATTTATTTAGTGTGTTTTAATGTGTCTGAATTAAAATTTATTTACTTTATTTACAGAGTCAAAGCTTAAAATGTAGTAGTTCAGTTCTAGGACAAAAATGAATGGATAAAACCAATAATAAACTTGATTCAGTCCTTTATTCAGGACTAATCTTAAAAACAGAATATAAGACTATCCTATTTTAATTCAAAATGACTAAAGAAGTCTAAGTAAAACTATAATTTCACTTCTACCTGAAAAGCAAATATTTAATAGAACTTCAAAACTGTTACAAAACAAAGCAGTAACATCCAGCATTATAAATGTCTCTAAGATTTGATATAGTGTTTGGCTGACTGATTTTAAATAATAATGTGAATTTTATTTAAGATTTTTATTTGATCAAATGAAAGTTTAGTTTCTAATATTATGTAAAGAGAAATTGAAGTATGAACTGATGTGTTATTGTTTTGAATATGTTGAATAATAGCTAATCATCTGGTAAGCCAACTTCACTCAAGATTAGTGCAATTATGAAATTATTAAGTTCTATGAATGTGGCTTTGGTTATTTGATCTAGTATTGACTTGACTAAAAGTAAATGAACCTACTTACAGAAGTTTCTCTCTTCCAAGAGAATATTCCTTGAAAAATTAAAACTCTGGTAATTAAATATATATTTTTTCAATCTTTAGAAAAGAGAATACATTCAAATAAGAATTACACAAGAACCCTATAGCAATAAGTATTCCCATATAAACACTGTATTCTCGAGGGGGTATGAAAGGAAAGATGTCTTAAAAATTATGGTGATTTAATTTTATTTTGCCCTAGAATGACATTCTCTCGAGTATTTGAGGAAATGAAGATGAATATGCAGGGATACATTCGGTTGATTTCGTGCCAGATGGCCAGTTGCAGAGGCTGAACTAAGCTGAACTGATTGATTCGTTTTTGCCATATTGCATGCTGGCGTTTACCACAGTTCATTCACATCATTCAAGTAGTAACAAATTTGGTAGGTTTGTTTTTTTTAACCATTTCTAAAAAACCTTATGGAGTGACCTCTGCTTTAAAATACGTTTTTCTTTGTTATATCAAATGGGCAGTTCTGCTAAACAGTTTCCTAAACTGAACTTTAAAAGAAAAAATTATGCTTTCAATATACTATTTTGTGCTCATGAGATAAATTATTCATTTTGAGTGATAAATATTTAAAGTAAATTAAAATATTCACTTGTTTAAATTTTGGGGAAATCCATAGTGAATAATAATCATGATTTAAATTAATTAAGTCCACAGTAACTTTGAAGGAAAATAGGAGACACAGTTCCTACCTTCAAGGTGCTTGCATACTAATGGGGAGAGGAGGACAAGTGTCAAATCTGCTTTCATATTGATGCAGTAAGTACTTAGAGACACATATTAGACATAGTTACTTAACAATCTATAGAAAAGCTAACCGATTAAAAAGCGAAAATGTAGATGACCAGGGTTCAGAGTAGGCAATTCTAGCAGTAATATCTTAGTAGCCTCTTGGGATATTTTGACATTTCCTCATTCATTGTGATTCTTTCTCCATTTTGTTCATCAGTACTTATCTGAAGGGAAAGAGAGACAGAGAGAAGTGTGAAATATGCAAAATTGAGGGTCTCTTCCAATGAGCTACTTCTAGGGTCTAGTGTGAAGGCTTTGCATACGAGCTATTTTATAATGACTGATAAGGGGAGAGAGTTTCAGGTGAAAAGGGAAAGGGTCTACAGGAACAAGTATAAAGGACAAATGGACAAAAACTAGAGGGGATGGAAATGGGAGGGAGGTGGGGAGGGCTGGGGAGGGTGGGTTGGGATGGGAGTAAAAGACAGAAAACTGTACTTGAACAACAATTAAAATAAAATTTAAAAAATTAAAAAGCAAAAAGTGGCAAAAGCAGTTACCAAGTTCCTGAAGAAAATAAAAATCACTAAAGGACTATTTACCTGGGGTGAGCGATGAATACAATGTGTATTTCATCCATAGGCATTAAACTCAAAGGAGTAATTACATTTTCAAAACTTTAGTGTGTCCCAATTTTAATATACACTACATGAGTCACCATACAATGAGACGGGTGTTTAAGGAACTGAATATTTAGCAGTCTTTTAATTTTTTCCAAGAATAAACCTTAAAAAATGAAAAAGCAAAAGAACAATCATAACCCCAAATTGCAATATTAAATACACCAATTACAACAAAAGACATTGAATACTTTACTGGTAGAAAATTTCACAATATAAGGAGGAAATATTACCTGAAAAAACCCTTAAAAATTATCTCTGAGTACAAGAGATCAAGTCTCAAACTTTCAGTTACCCTTCCTTCACAGAAATTTTAGAGCAAATTATAGGAGAATGAAAGGGATTTTCTCAAGGTGCATAAGGCCAAATTCTAATCTATTTTAGCTCTCATTTATATGTTTATCAAGAATGTGTAATATCTTCTGTGAATGATGAGCGTGAGAAAAATTTAATAAGGAAACAGATTTTATTGTGGAAAGAGGGCCAACAATAGCATTACCTGGAAATGAAACTTGCCCTTTATTATTTGAGTTGAGAGAGAAAAACTTGCCAAATTATTCTGAGAATTAGGTTTTTTTTCATCTTCTGAAACTTGAGACTGAATGAATATATAAATCTCCATTCTGCCAAAAAAATTCCCATGACATCCACGTTACCTTCAGTGATTTGGTGAGTCAAGCAGAGCAGTCGGCCCTGCAGACCATAGACTGAGAGAGATTAAAGCAGTGAACCTACAGTACTTTATTGACCTAGGTCTCCACATTAACCTGAGCTGATCCTATAATTACTATGAATAGCACAGGGTTTATAGTTCTCCTTAATAACACCCCGTGCTTTTTTGTTCTATAAAAAGATTTTCTGTTCATGCTCTTTACTTCTTTTCAGTTTCACAGATTTGTAGCAGGAGAGACTGTGTGTGGCTTTGCTGACACACCAGGAGAGAAAGATACCTAATGTTCACAGGCAGTAAGTGACATGGTTCAATATGTCCACATTTTTTTAAAACTTAACTTGAAAGTTTTGTGTCATATTTTCAATTATCCAAATTTCTTCCTGCAGTTTAGGAGTAAAAAGAACTGAGTATAAATATTGGCTACTTATGAGGGGAGATTTGGCTTTATGCTTAGAGAATGGTTAAAATACTATAATTCCATAGCCTTCTTCCAATTTTAACTTTTAGAGAATATATATTTAAAATTATATTGAAAATTGTTACCTATTTTAACCTATTCAGAATGCAACATAGTCAGAAAGACCATGTATATGAGTGATGCACAATGGTATAATTAATAATCAGTATTTTCTTTCAATTTAGAAGAACAGCTGCAGCTGGCTGATAAGGTAAATTATGAAAAGGAAGTAATACCTGACTATTAATAATTATGATTTGGGGCATCAAAAAGTGATGTAATCATTTTACTTTTAAAAATAGATTAAAGTATATCATAGTTGACTGAATTAAGAATTAAAAGGTAAGAACTGGTCAATATTAGGAGTTGGCAATTTAGATTATCATGAAGTATTTAAAAATTTTATGAAGGAGAAATTCTACTTTCCCATTTATAGCTTTTAATTTCCACAGTGATTGTGCAAAATTTCAAAAGTACATCTTCATAATTTAGAAATGATAAGTGTGCTTGTGAGTAAGAAAGTGAGTGAATGTAAGAGTCAAAACAAAATGGTTACATGAGTTTAAGTTAAAAGAAGAAATTAACATGTCAGAGAACCAGCTTTACAAGCATCACCTTCAGCACCTTAAAGAAAAATATGTTTTGTAAGACTTCTATGTGTATCGTGTTTGTCAAAATAAAAATCTTTCTAAAGTGCAAGCGTAAGTCATTCTTTTACAGAATAATAAATAAAACAGGCCCATTAAGAGAATAAATTTTGTTAGTTACATTTTTGAACAAATATTTAAAAATCAAGTATATTCAAGAAAAAATGTGAGCTACAAAATAAAGTAATGCTTTGACAGTTATGGGATATTAGATGGATGATATAATTTTATTTTTTCCAAGTTCTTGTTTAGAGCAATTAATACAAGTAGAATATGGCATTTAATATCAGTACTTTGTTTTAAAATCTTTTATCATAATTTTCTTATCCTCCCAAATAGAGGAATTATAAGTCAATTTGATTAGTCTGTCAAAAGACTCTTTCTTTGTTGTGTTTTACGAAGGGTATGGATACTCTATATCATGCTTTTAAGGAGTAAGAATTTGAAATTAGTCGGGTTAATAGTTTGCCAAACAAATTCAGTTTCTTGGTATTCATTGCGAGAACTATATTGTTTTAAAAGTGTCATGTGCATAAAATATATTTAAAGTGTAATTCTTGAATGCTATATTGGTATTTGAGGTTTTACTATTGAGGGAATATTGATAATATAACTAATGGTATTATGAAAATATTTCAGGCTTAACAATACGGGTTAGTAATTAGTGATGATAAAAAGGATATGTATATATTCAATACTTTATACTTTGCAGTAGCATATATTTGGTATGAGACGCACAGTGAAATCCCATCTCTTTGGTAGCTATTTTAACCATTAGAATGAAAAAGCATTTGGAAACAGTAGGGCAGTTTTCATCTTTAGGATTAAAAAGAATCTGAACGGAAAAATGAATTCATACCATCTTTTTTTGGTACTAAACCTGGAGAAATATATAGCAGTTGATTTATCATAAGTGGGTTAAATTTTCTCTCCTGGTGGGCTTTTCAAACCTTTAGTTGCTGTTTTTATCCTTGCTGTGTGAATATTATTTTTATATCATTTTTTTCTTGAAAGGAATTTCCCATGAAAGCCCACAAAAGTAGCCTGGAATGTGATTATCCCCTTTCCATGAAAATTTTTACGGTTTTGGGTCAGTATTACACCTCTGTTCACTGATTTAATTTGCACCAGTCTCTATAATAAAGGAATTGTACATGAATGGGAGTGGGCATTATAGTCTTTAGGACTAGAGAGGTTTTCCTGTGTAAAACACAAAAGGCCAAAATGACAGTAATGGGAAACTATGTTATTAGAAAAGGCTATGAGAGTTTGGTAAATTTTTATAGTTATAGTAGATGATAAAGTAAACATTTCCCTCCCCATCCCGGAAAAATTTAGCTGTAAAAGAAAGTAGAAGAGATAAAAAAATATTTTTTTGAAAAAACCTTCCTAAGTCCTTACTTTAGGGATTCTACTTTAAAATTTTTAAAAATCATTTGAAGTATCTGTGTCCAAACCTATTTGTCTTATTAAGAAAGAAGATAGAATGTGAATAGGGCCTGCAAGTTGAACATTAGAATAAACAAATAATATATATTTTAAATGCAAATACTATCATGTTTCACAACCATAAATGTAGGTTTGTCCATAATAAATCATATTTTGTATAATCATTCACAGAGTCCATTGCAATAATATTGGGTTAGAATATACACTGTGAGTCCTAATAAGCTTAACTCAGACCTTAGAGGTGATATCAATTGTAGGAGGATGTTTACAATTTTGTTTTTAAAAATTGCAGCTTTTAAATGCTTGCTTCTTTGTAACAAAAAATAAACAAATATTTTGATTTAGAAATATAATATAAAACACTGTATATTTCCCCTGAAATATGGAGATTTTGTGCCATTATAAATTGGCTTATGTTTTTCTATTGCTAAAAATCATACTAAATTTATTTAGTTTATAACATTGCACTGTTAGTGGTAACTTTAGAAATCTGACATTAAAGATTATAAAAGAAGGCTCTCAGATGAGCAATTTTCTTTCCAAATATAAACTAAACCAGTGAGAGTCATACATTTATATTCAGAGAGCTGAGTCTTATAAGTGGTTTAGCTTTTCATTAACATTTATTAAATAAGAATTTTTGAATGCTTTATGTAAGAATACTGTATATTTTTATTTTGTTATACACTAGTATTTCAGTTAACTGTATAGAAATTATGAGAATGCACGCAAATGCCTACAAATAATTTCAGTTTCTGTTTTTTCTTAATTGCTATGAACTTCTTTTTTTCTATTTTTATTTTAGAAAACATGTGCTTATTATATAGGTTGCACTAGGTAACTTTTATATAACTTGCTTTTTATTTATTAAACATAGGTCTGCTGAGAAAGGAAGCATTTGAAAACATTTTTTTCCCTTTAGTGGAAAATCTTATGGTTTCTGTTTAAAAGAAGAATATTAAACCAAATTAGAAGGCAAAACATACCACTGCCTGACTGTTCTGAATGATGCAAGTAAAACTAAAAATTGAATTAAAAATAAGAAGACACAGCAATAATAAGAAAAAAATTAACAGTACAAGAAAGCTCTTCTTAAACAGTATGGGTTGTTGCTATGCATTACTTATGCAGAAGTAATGGCAGGCTTTGCTGCATTCTAGATCATTCTTGTTTGGTTTGATGAGCATGTTAAGAGCACAAATAATACATGTGTTCTTGGGTGAAATTGTTGACTGTTGGGATATACTACATTTTCCAACATTCGTTGTCTATTTTTTTATGGATCGTCAAACCTGGGTATGCTGGGATTCTGGAAAACAAAGCAGAAGGCTATTTCTTTTCCCCTGAGGTCAATCACATCCCTATTTCGTTGCAAAACTTTTGTCACAGCAAGTTTTCCCATTGACATGTGTGTAATTATGTGTATACATACACACACAATTGTGACACACATATATGTACCTAAATTAGTCATAGGTTTCCAAGGAGGAAGACCTTTATCTAAGAAAGGTTACACTAGATGTATGTTACATACCTGGCAAGTCTATTATTAGTAGTGTAGTATATGAAATTACAACTATGATCATGATTTTTAAAAAAGATTACAAATAGTTACCACTTAACACCTACTCCATGTCATGTACTTTTCACACATTACTCCTAAATGGTAGCTATTATTATCCTCATTTTATAAGGGAAATTGAGGCTCAGAGAGGTTAAGCAACTTGCCAAATATCAGGCCACTAGTAAATGCGTTTTTTTCCCTGTTCGTAGGAATCCACTTGCCCTCCCTTTCCTAGCATTTGCAAAAAGATTTAAAGTTTGCAAAGGATCCTGACATAAAGGATTCCGAGCTCACAAATTCTAACAAAACAAATTCTAAAATGTTTAAGAAGCAAATGAATTAGATCACATTTGGGGTATTTCTGAACTTGATAGGTTGACAAGCTTTTCATCGAGAGGCTTTAAACAGGCCGTAAGACCCCTATCTTTACCTAATATAAGTGGCCTGTTGGATGCAAGTGTTTCAAATGTAGTCTGTTATTTGCAAATCAGAACCAAGCACTAGAGTGTGTATGACTTAATGGGGTGATGAAGGAAATAATAAGGATCCCAAGATTTCTTGTTCTAAAAAAATGACAAAATTCTATTCATACATGTAAATTGCCAGATGGATTGAAAACAGATAGATACTATATGTTGTTGATAGTTTTTGAAATTTCTTTAATTTCTATCAAATACATTTTTCCCTGAATTTTTCTAATTAATGAAATAGTGTGATATTAGTTTATTTAATACTATTTTAAATCTATAGAATTCTTTAAAAATTTTAAATGTGAACAATTATATTTAGTCTTTTGATATGGTCTCTGGAATTATTTTTTGCAAATATTTTTTATTTTTTGCTTTTGTACTAGGTAGTCCAAAGATGCAGTGCTGGTATATTAAATATAATATACATGTAACAATGCTGGGAGAAGAATCCATTGTGCTAGTCTTAGAACACAGAGTGCTATGAAACTTCTTTATTTCTAATCTGGACATTCTATCAGCTGTCAGGAGGTTTGTGGGGGAGGGAATTTAATCACAAAGTGTTCAGCACCCCAAATTTTCATTATAAGTCACATGAGCAAGCTGGCTGAGGGATCCAGACCCAAGCTATAATAAACCAAATTATTTTAAATGAGTCGTAGGTTTTCATACTTTCAGTGACAGCAGCAAATGACTGTGCTTTCCTAGCAATTCATTCAAATTAGTAATAGAAAAATGAACATACTCAGGTTAAAGGCTGGGTACAGTCCTTTATAAGAGGTAATCTTCTAGGGCCAGACATAACATTACCTTAGTGGTACTTTTGCCAAAAACACTTTACCTAGATCTAATTAAAAAACAATTAGAACAAATTTAAATTGTGAGACATTTAAAGGACTGACATGGATTTTTCAACAATGTCAATGAAAGACAGGAACGGTTCTAGATTAAAGGTGACTAAAGAGTAACATAACTAAAATACACAGTGCATAATTCTTGGTTGGATTCTAGGCCCCCTCAACCCAAAAAAGTTATAAAGGACATTATTAAGAGAACTGGAGAAATTTTACACAAGGATTTTATGATAGGTAACACTACTGTAACAATGTTAAACTGGGTGTGACAGTGGCATTGTGGTTTAGGTAGCAGAATGCCCTTGCTCTTTGGAAACACATGCTGAAGTGTGTAGGGGAGAAATGTCATGATGCTGTAGCTTTAGTTAAATCGGTTCAGCATAAAATTATATGTTTTACGTTGAAGCATGATACTTCCAACATTCAACATCTTTTGACTGAGAAAAAGCAAATGTGGCGAATATGTTAACAATTGTTTTATTAAGTGGATTTGTTATGCTATTGCAAATTTTCCATAGCTATGAAAATTCTCCAATAAGTTAGAAAAAGATTACTCTTTTGTCTTACTTTAGTGAGCTATAAAAATAATATAGTTGAAACTGGTATACTATATTTAATGCACACAGCTAATTCCTATTATTCGAGTCAAATAAAATCTTATTCTCGGTCACGGGGATTCATACTCAAATTATTCAAATAATTGCTTTGTGGATTCATGTCATTTTTACAGAAAATAGCTCTTATGGCTCATTCATCAGAAAACCATTTTAAAGTGTATTTTGTATCTTCAATCACAGGTATATCCTTTACTATATTAATTGTGATGTATTCTATTATTATCATCATACTTTAGTTAGTTTTGCAATGGCGAATTTATTCTTATTTTACATTGTACAAACTAAAATTTTCATTGTTCAAGTGTCCTTATTATACAAATTGAAATCTTGTATCTTTAATATAGAATGTCTTTACCAATGATCAATATTTAATACAACCCAATATGACTGTTATATTACTTAGTTTCTAGAAGACCTGGTTTTAAATCCTGGTTGGTAAGTTTGTGTTTACTTGAGGGTGAATTCTCTGCCCTACATTCCAGTAAAGTGCCGGCTGTAATGAATAGGCCGTAAGTACCAGTCTACAGACCTGCAAAAGGTGTCCCTGTTGTGTGTATCAGGTTGGGGATTTGTTTCATGGCGATCACACTTCCTGATTTGAAGATTGCATGACAAGGAACTATTAAAGTAAAGGGCAAAGAATTCAATTTCTCGATGTCAGTTTTCTTGGACAGGCTTTAACTACAGGTCACTTAATGTTATCTGGATTTGTGTATTGCAGCAGCGCCTGCTAACACTGCTATGCTTAAGGGTCCAGCAGTGTTTTCATTTTCAGAGTTTGTAGACTGTATCTTGCTTCTCTAAACCTAAATAAGCTTCTGTCCAAACAGTAGCGAATGAGGTCTGTGGGAGGATGCATAGTTTCATTGTGTACTGCAATTAAAAATAAATGTTTGCTTTAATATATGCTAAGAGAAAAAAATGAAAACATCCGATTAACGAAATTGTCCTAACATTGGATAAGTCAACATTTGGTTCTTTTGCAAAAGGTTATATGAATTCTGCAATTAGATATCTATTTGAAGATCCATTAAAATGGTAATTATAAGTTTCTAAAATTTTTGTGTGTTATATTTTAATCATGAACATATTAAAGTGCTACCTTTTAACTATTGTTGAATTTTACCTTTTAAATGTGTCTAAGTAAAGCTTTTAAGAATGGGCAATTATGTTTTACTATCATGTACTATTCTCCTAATATAAAGATAATATCACTAATATTTTATATGTGTATGTTTTTATATACATATAGATACACACACAGATTTTATACACTACCATTTCATTCAAGAAATACCTTCCCTGTCATGTCTGGATATAAACTTCTAAGTGATACATAATAGAAACAATGATTGTTTTCTATATAAATATTAAAACTGATTAACTGTCTTTAACACTTCATACCACCTATGTCTATCTTAAACTTAAAATGAAGCCCTTCATTTTAATAGCTCCATTTTAGAAGTTTATATATAAGAGCAGTCATGCATTTGATAAGTTTTGTATTTTGTGGATTCATGATTATTTTTAAAAGCTTAAAAACAATAAAAAGGTAGTCATTCTATATTGTAAAGCAAAAATACTGTGCTGCCATTCGAGTGTAATTAAATACAATAAAACTGACTCATTTGCTTGTCTGCTAGTATTACATAATATAAATTAGAAGGCAAAGGGCTGCATTGCCCTTAAGTAAAATACTGATTATTAGAGATAGTTCTTAGCACTCCACGAAGAAGTATTTTATCTCTAAATAAGACATTAAAATACTACAATAAAAATAGTAAACGATTATTATTTTTGGCAATATTAAACCTTTATTTGCACAAATATGTTCAACGGATGCTATATTGTAAATGATTTCCATGTTTATACTAGTGAGTCAGTGCATTAAGAGATCCTGTCTTTTATGGAAAAAATGATCAGATATCATGGTATCAAAGAATATTGCAATACCCAGGCTCACGAGGGTTAGGTTAAAAATTAGTTTGAAAGAAGTATCAGTGATGATTTTCCCACCATCTCTGTTCTTCAGTTTGCTTTCCTTTTTCAGGACTTAGATACTGGGTCACCTGCTGCAATACTTAAGCTCGATGGGATGGGTTAAGGAGAGAGGCTTAAGATAGCTTAACTGGCATTTCTGCTTGCCTTTTCAAGACCTGGATCAGTGTCATCTGAGGCACCTTTGTGGTCTATTACTGCACAACTGAAAATATTAAAAATACAGATGGAACTCTGGGATAGGGGCCATGCCTTTCATGTTAGGCTAACTTATATTTTGGCTAAGTTGCTTGCTTCATACAAAGGTTTCTATGGGCATTCATTTTCTTTTTTCCTGTTGACATTAAATGAGGAAGCAAAAAATTTTTTTTCTAGAAAGCCCACAGTTTTCTACATAAATGGGTTCAGAGTTAGTTTTAATGGAAGTGAAACATAGTCAATAGAGGCAAATTAAAACCATATAATTTTGTAATCTTAGTTTAGCTATAATTGCAGCAATAAAACAGTGGAAAGAATAATTGTGGAACATATGTTTGTGAGTGACATTATCTAGGTGACTTCCCCTTTACGGCAATGTGCTGTCCTATTTGTTTCCTCCTCCCTATGTATTGGAATGACAAACCTGCAAGCCTGGAGTTAATGCTGATTGCAGCAGCTGCTTACACATGGAGTCTCCATAGCAACTGTGAAGGTTGCCATGCAACCATATTCTTTTAGGGACAGTGAAAATGCCCAAAGGCTTACTAAAAATACATGGGGAAAAAATCTGAAATTTTCTTACTACTTTTAGTGGTTATAAAGAACTATGATACAAGTTGAAAGCACAGGTCAAGCAAATAAAAACCCAGCCCTGACCTTTCAAAAATTGCTTGCTGTTGCCTGAAATCTCAAGCTTTATTCAAAGAGATGACTTCTGATCGATTGTAAAATTGGTAGCTTATGCTAGGCAGCCCTTGAAGATAGGAAGATTCGGTATGGTGCTATTGGTATTCCTTGAGAGGTTAAAGGTCAGGAGAAAGTCATCAATGCAATATTGATTGGTGGGGCTGAAAAATGCCCATGTTTACACCTTCGCTATGCTTAGGGTTGCGTACCAAGCCGTAAGTAGACTCATGCAGCCTCTGAGCGTGCTCTGGAACAAACCATTCCATCAGCAAATGTGACATCACTTCAGTCAGCTCAGCTGTTTCTGCAGCTTTCTATAAATAGCTAGATAAAAAATTGAAGACTACTTGCAGAGCATTTAACCAGCCAATCTGCTTATCTGCATCAGTTAAGATGGGTTACAATTCTGGTTTATAATATCTTGTTATTATTTATGTTTTGCATTGTAATTTCTTATTTTAATAGCACAATCTTTTTGGCATTCATATAAAATATGCTTACATAAGTCTTTATTATATCGACTATTTTAAAAGGTGACCATTTTTAAAAATTGAGTAGACATTGGTCAGCATCTAATGAGACAGGCTATGTCCTAACGTCTGATCATACATACTCTCACATTTCTATAGATTTCTTATTTAATTTATTATTTTAGGAACAAAAATTTAGTAAACAAATGATATATCAGACAAGATGACTATCATCAAATTATATATAATATTGTAAGTTTTTAAAAATCTGCTGAGGCAACAACAAAGAGATGGATATTTGAAAATAATAAAGAAAGGATTTAAGTGCATTTTTAAAAATCATATCTCACATTAATCAGTCATTCTAATGATTTGCTGTACATAACATCTCAAAGATTGTTATATTTTCAAATGAGTTTCTCTACAAATACTCTGAAACTGCAAACTCTTTATACTAGACTAATGCTAAAATTGCAATGTTTTGTGTTTAATGCATTTCTCAGTTTTCTGTAGATTTTGTACTAATAAAGACAATAGCAAGTTTTTTGGATCATAGTAATAAAGAATTTCACTACTTCAAATCGGCAATATAGACTTCCTAGAAATTTTGTAGGCAGCCTGTGTCCAGAGTACCAAAATATGTGGTTAGCTCATTCGATCCAGTTAGAGGATCAAATGGACACTTTGTTTGCAAGACTTTAAATATCCAGAGTGAGCTAAGAATGAATATATATTGATACCTAAAAAATAGAATAAGCTTCTATCAGTTTGAAGCAACCTTAAGAACAATAAAGAACACTCATCTAGTCAGAAAAGCTCAGTCTATGCACCAGCTCATTTTACTGGTTTTAGTTTTTTGTTTTGTTTTGCTGGCAGCAGTTTGTGTTTTTAAAAACCTTGATCACCTTCTTTAAGAAAAATTATAGTAGAAAATATAAATTTCATCCAAATCTATTCTTTTCTTACAATAATAAATACAGATATCTTAGACAATTAATATGTTTTTTTCCCGTTCCATATTTCTCTTTAACTGACAATTTATAAAGACTATATAGCAAATGGCACTAAATTAAATTAACTGAAATAAGAGCTAGATTTGTTTTTACTAAGATTTACTCTATTACATAAGCAGAGAATACCTAGAACCAGACATAAAATTCAACTATATATAGAGGCCTAAAGTGACAATGTTTTTTGAAAGATCATTATAAAATGAAATACAAAAAAAATTTAATAACCAGTAGATTTGAAACAGTTACCTGAACACAGCTAATACTTTTAAAAGTGTTTGAAATGATATTATTTAAGCAAACTATGAACATGTACAAGCAAACTATGCAATAAACTGAATAAATGATTTAATTATAGGGCAAGATTGTAAATTTATACTCCACAGTACTATTTCTTAAGCTGCATATCTTATGATGTACATGGAAATATGATATAACATGCAAGTGTGGAAAAAAGTAAATTAGTATTGTCATATCACTATCCTCCCTCCCATTGCAGTATTTGAAATCATGAGAGAAAAATGTGCTAGTTTTAAGATTTCTTTATTAGAGCTATGTACTGTATTCAAACGATACATTTTTATTTGATTTTACTCTGGTTTTAAACTTGAATTATTTTTCAATTTTTTCAAAAGCAGCTTTGAATTTGCATTTAATTGTCTTATTTATGTTCTCAAACAAATTTAAGAGTATAGGTGGACTATTTTTACTTGATTTGATACATAAGCTTCTTTCTACATATGTGAAAAGCTGCAACATGTTCTGGCTTTTTCAGGTTATTATAATTTAAATTAGTTTTTCAAAGAGTCATCCTAGAATAGTGAGAAAAGTTGTGTGGATATTTTATTTAAAAACTGAATAGAATTAGAATGTGTAACTATTACGATGACTCTGTTTATCTAAAAATACCAGTACATGTTTATCCACGTCTAAATGTAATACCAGGGCCAAGATTACACTTACTTTATGAGCATTGGTTCTCTGTGGCCTCCAAAAATTTTCAAGTGAGCATGTTATAGCTTGAAAAGACAACTTCTTAATAGCAAAAGTTAACTGTTTATACAATTATAATAAAATACATTTAAAAATAATTGTGTGGTCCAATTTAGGTCAGTATCTTAGGGCATTATCAACATCCTAAAAAATCAAATTAAAAAAACTTTTTCATTTTTTATATGGCAGAGAACCATTAAATCTCATGAGTACTGTTGCAAAAAACTGGATTGTGCATAGATTGCTCTTTACCCAGGATGCACTTGTGTCTGCAAGATTCTGAATAGAGACACACCTGCTAGCTAGCTGATAACACTCTGGGGTCATTTCATTGAAGAAACTGTCAGCCAGGAGGTACTTAAAATAAAGCCACAGACAAAATCATGACCTGCACTGTTGAGACTAAAAAGGTGTAAAAGCAGAAAGGAAACGTAGATAAATGCACATTCCTTTGTACCATAACAAAACTTTTACATGTAAATTCAACTGAATAGGAAAGAATGGGGAAGAATGTTTCCCTCTAGAGTGGAAACAAATTAGATTGTTCAGCTGCATATTTGGCTCTCAGCCAAAGGAGTCGTGTGCCATGCTTGTTTGCCTACCAGTGCTGCTTAGATTGGCAAATGCCCACGCCGTTTGAAGAGGGCAGGCAGATGACTGGATGCCTGCCAGGAAGTGTGTGGGACTGATGCCACTGCTGGACTCCACAGCCTGGTAGGAATGAGGAGTACAAAGGCATTCAATAATCTGAATGTCCCTTTGCTTCAAGAGAGTGGTGCCAGGCAGCATTTAATGAGAGATTGCTTTGTTACAAAGTCCTCAACATCAAGTGGGCTGGTGAGCTCATTAACCTGACTGCAGCAAATAAAAAAGGCACACTCAGAAGACTCCCATGATAGCCTACTCAATGGTGTAAGAGCCCTTTTGCTTCCTTTATGGTGATCCATTAGCAAGCAGCAGTGTAAACACCATAAAGCAGGCCAGGTTTCTGATTGTTCAACTAAAGTCTGTTTCCCCTTGGGGATTATACCACCAGTTGATATAGGATTTTTCCTCTTAAGATTTCTATCTACTATGTAATGACCTTCTTGGCAATGAAGGATTTGGGGGGTTGCTTTTAAGAGCAGAGCTCCAGTTAAGGAAACATGAATAGTTCAGGTGTCTGCAAGAAGGTAATGACGTAGGACATAGAGAGAAACAAACTGCAAAGTCAAGTGATCCCAAGGGGAAATCTTGCCGTGCATTTCTGAAGCCCAATATGGTGAGCGCATTACGTTACTTCCCTATGTTCCCATTTATTTTTAGCTTTCATGGAGCTTTACATTTATACAGGAGGTAGGCCACCCCTGCAGTTAGGAGACAGTCAGTTCACTGAGCATCTGTCTCTGAGTGCTGCTCTGGCTCTCTGGGGATTGCATTACTCAGCAAAGATTCTCCAGCAAGGATTCATTTCTCCTCCATCTGAAACACGTTTGATGGTTGGTTGTGCAAAAGTCAACTTAGAACATCTAAACAGAATGCTACAGAATTTTTTTTGTCAAAATTGTCAAACTAGAAAGGCAAAGAAAGACCCTAATGAAAACACCAAACATTTTAACTTTACATCTTTGGAAGTCTAAAGGCCATCTGTTGCTTTGTTCTATGTTCTGTTACTAATCTGAGGATGTCAGACTAGGGGGACTGTATGTATTTAGGGATTGGTTTGAGGAAAGGGAAGTAAAAGCCTGTTACTTTCAGGTCACCAGTTCAAATCCAGGACTAGTCACTGATGAGTACCGGTCAGTGTCTTTTGGCTGACATTTGGTGGTCAAGGTCCAATGAGTAATCACCTTGGTCTTGTTTTCAGTTCCCATCTATCTTCAGTCATCAAAATTACTACCTATATGTGCAGCATAATCGGGACATAGAAGCCATTATTTTTGTTTTCTCCCTAATCACTTTGAAAAAAGGATCTAGTCTAACTGTAATGGAATCATGTGTGAGAATGTTCTAGCATTTTGTTAATTTTTTAAAAAAATAGGATATGTCAGATTAACTTGTGCATATTTCTGAGTGAAATATGATTCAATGACTAGGAAATTGAATGAAAAGTAAGAAAATACTGAAAATGCATTATATGTTAACAGCATTGAATCCATTCATCCGACTAGACCAAAGCAAAAGCAGCTGTGTAGCCCAGTTTCCCAATTTGTGTAAATAATACATTTAAAAGGTTTCAGATTTTATCTAATGTATATATTTATATATAGCAGTGCTTATAGATACACCTATGCATCTACACATAGATACATGGTTAGAAAGGTTAAATTAAAATATTGATCACTATTTTGAACAGGTGGCTTGTTCAACTTAAAATGGAAAGTACATAAGGAGAAAAATA
This sequence comes from Glossophaga mutica, assembly GCA_039655065.1. Classification (NCBI taxonomy): domain Eukaryota; kingdom Metazoa; phylum Chordata; class Mammalia; order Chiroptera; family Phyllostomidae; genus Glossophaga; species Glossophaga mutica. Next base: position 102,873,662 of record CM077309.1, on the reverse strand, counting down.
TCCTTTACTGGCATACAGGAAATAGATTTTTGAAGGTGTGGTTAGACCACTAAACTATCAGAAAGGCTGAATAAATATTTTAGAAGTTTTTTACTGGATGGTGAGCTTTTGGAGGGGAGACACCATAATTTATTTTTGTCTTGTATATCTTTGTTTTTCCTCATAGTGCTTTACATAAATAAACTAAAATTATTCTTTAATTTATTCCAGACAGATTTCTAAGCAGGGAGATAGGGTTACACAGTGGAAGAAGCAAGGGTTTGAAGGAAAATTCAACCCTGAAACGTGAATCTAGCTTCTCTCCACTCGTGCGCAGTGCGTCCTTGGATGGGGTACTTGGGGTACTTGATGTCTCTAAGCCTCAGTTTTCTCCTTATAAAATAGAAACACCGCCCTCTCATAGGAGAGGGAAGGACTCAAGTCTGAAAAGTGACTCGAACACTGCTGGCAGAGAGTAGGTGGTATTGTTACCGTTGTTTCAGTAACATTGCTATTTTGAGCTTCTGTTCCTTCCTTCATCCTGTGTTTATTGAATATCTACTGTCCTATGCTCATTTTTTAAAGCCATGTCCAGTGATCTCCATATGATATATTATATTTGCTGCTGTGATCACCAGTGGTAACACAGTCTTTTAGAACTGTAAAAAATTATGTGCTACTTCCCACAAAAACTAACCACAAGACATGATGTAGACAGCTTATTGATCAACCCTCCCTTGGCAATGATAAATGACTGAAAATCTAAGGAAAAAGTAAATCATCTTTTAAGCTCTACAGTATATCCTATACAGGGAGCTGGATATCAATATTCTTTTTATTTTTAAAACAGTTCAAAAATAATATTAACCCATTTGGTACTGAGCTATAGTACAGAAGTCAGCCAAAGGCTGATGCTCCACTAGGAGGCAGCGCAATGCCTTGACAAGGTCTGGGACTTTGAGGTCGGCAAAGACCTGGGTTCAAATCAGCCTCATCAGTGAATAATTACGTGTGACTTGACACTGGTCTTTTTACTCCCTCAAGGGTCCTTTTTTTTTTTCATCTAGGAAGTGGGCATGTGGCTTTCTTTGAAGAGTTACTAAGAGAATGCCTTAAATAGCATTCTGCAATGCAAGGTGCACACAAGCATTTTGTAATCGCTTATTGCTTGATACCTACGGTAAGAACAGTCATGAACCTGAGCCCTGAAAGCTGCCCATGACTGGTGTTGGAGCTAGAGATCTGCTAGGTAGATCTGGAAGTATGTAATGAAATGGTGGCAGAGAATGTGATTCTACACGCTGCTAGAAATATCTGAGGGCAATACGTTGGAACAGTATGGAGTGGGGAAAAGAAGCAGATGTTTCTCATGACCTTATGCTGAGTCAAGAAGAACTTGTTCTGTGTTTGCTGTGCAGTGGAACTTCAAAATGACTGATCAGGGAAAACAGAATAAGCCTAGAACTGATTCTTATGACAGGGAATGATCTAGTCTAAGAAATCATGTTTTTTGGGGGGGTATGTGGCTGAATTACTCTTTTTACTGGTGTCCTTTAATCCAGTCTTGCCTTCTCTTAAATCCCTTCTACACTAAAGCTGGATTTGTTTTCAAAACACATATCACTGTGTTCATGTCCTCTCCTTCACTTTCTTATCCTAGTTCTCCTGGCCTGGATCAGTCTTCTCTGGAGATATCAGTGGGCAAAGGGAACATCCAAAAGAGAAAATGCCACAGTTGCTATAATTTAAGCCAGTCAACAAAAAGCAACTGATTGAATGAATTTCATTGTCTTTCTGTATAGCGTATGTTCATTTACTGAAAGTGAACAAGCTAGTATTCTGTGCAAAAAACAAAACAAAACAAAAGTTCTCAAGAGTGCAGGTTCTGTGAATTCATCTATATTTATCACTCAAAGCATTCCCTGTTTTGTAATCTTACTGTTTGTCCTCTTTTTATCCAAAGCCCTTACGTCTTAACCACACTCCCCCCTGCAATGTGAATCTCACAAGACCACATGTTACTTTTCCTCTGGTTATTAGTTACCACATTTGCATATGTGCTTGCTCATTACGATGTTATTAGCTCGAGGAACAGACCTTGTAACAGAAGTTACCAGGAATGACACTGTGCAGTTCTTTTTAGCAAGGACCTTTTCTCAATGCGAAGCTGTCATTTTTGTGGTTGTAGAATATAGTATCTTCTTTTTCTAGCTTACCTTACTAAATATGTTTTGTGCACGAAAATGTGCTCTTAAATGCACTAAGTTAGTTACTATAGTTCTACTAACATTACACAAAATATTGCCAATCATAAAAAACCCTAAATGATTGTATCATTACAAACTATACATCCAAATATAAGTAAGCTCAGTTTAGTGTCCCAATTTGTTATAAGGGCTTAACATGTTATAATGGTATTTAACTCTAAATATATTTTCTAAAAATAACCTAGATGCACACGCATTCATTTATAATCAACCATCAACTGTCCAGATATAGCTGTCTATGCTTTGTGTGCAGCAGAGTCTCTCAGCCAATAAGCGCTAGTGTGACATTCTGGCTAGACTTGCTGTCTCAGCCAATCAGTGTCTGTGTACCATAGTGCAAATACTCTCAATTTCAGTGTCTCTTTTTGCCATTATTATATAATTCCTGTGAATAATTTTGACTCAGAATGGCTGCCAAAGAATGTGATGGATCTGCCTACCCCCCAAATCAAGCAAAGACTGTATTTCCAAACATAAAGATTAATATTTGCAAGTTGCTGAAGGAAGTTAATGAAATGGTAGGGAGTGCCAGATAGAGATGATAGGCACTTAAGGACTGGTGCTTTGATTTTATAAAGGCCATCAAAAGCATCAGCACAGCATGGGAGTATTGACCACCCATTATATGAATTGTGGTTGCAAACACATATAGCTTGAGGCATGCCATGATTTCAGGAAATTTGGAGAAGACGAGAGAATGACTATTTTTCTTTATCTAGATGACGCTCAAAGCATATATCTCTGTAAAGACTATTCAGTTATTGCCAATTCAGTTGTCCCATTTCTAGAACTGCATCCAGTATGCTCAATAGGATACCCTTCACATGCCAGGATCTTAGACTAATAGATTTCCCTGGTCCAGGAAAAGTTTCTTTTTCGGATCAATGCTACCCCTTACCTCTAATGATTCCCTAACTTTCTGATGATGGACTTTGGGCCATGCATAGTTCACTTCTTGTTTACCTCTCCAGATTTGGTTTTCAATTTTCATCCTTATATTGTGTCATTTGAAGGTGTCATTTCTTTTATCTAGAATGTTCTTGTCCTGTCACCTCTTTTTCGAGTGCAACATAATCCTTTGGCTCTTCTCCCTAGTATCCCTCTTCCAGGAGGCCTTCACTAACCATTCAGACAGGACCCCATGGAAATATGCGTTCATACTGTTAACTACTCCTTCATTTGCAAGTCACAGTTTATAATTCTTATTTATTTATGGTACTACGTTACTATATAATCACACGAGAGTAGGGACTATGTGAGTACCTTTACTTACCACCTACCCCAGCACCTAGCATTGCATGCTTCGCACACTGTAGGTACCCAAATATTTTTTGTTTAAAGACTGAATGGGCTCAAAGTCAATTTCTAGTTTTATTTTCTATCATCCTTCCATTCCCTTATGCTCTTTATTTTCCAATGATCTTAATGTCAGTATGATATTCCTCAAACATGTAACGTGCTTTCACATTTATCTGCCTACATTTACCATCTCTCTTCAGTCTGAAATGCATTTGATGCACGTTGAAATTATGCCCATAGCTTAAATACCTTGGTCTCAGATATTCATTTTCTAATCCCCCGCTAAGAATTTATTGTTTCTTTCACAGCACTTCTACAGATTTTATTTTATCTTTAGCACTTTTTTCTTCTTTTACTTTAACCATATTGCATGCTCTTTGTTTTTGTCAGTGGGCTTTGTCTTTGGGCTGCTGTAACAAAAAATTGTGGGCTGAGTAATTTAAACAACAAACATTTGTTTCTTATTGTTCCTGGTTTACAGACAGCTGCTTTTTCACTGTATCTTTACATGACAGAGACAGAGAACTTTAGTCCCTTTCTCTTCTAACCAGGGCACTAATGTCATCATTGAGGCTGTACCCTCATGAGGCTGTACCCTCATGACCTCCTGTAAACCTATTTACAACCCCAAAGTCCCACCTCCTAAAACAATCCCATTTCGGGATTAGGGGTTCAACATATGAATTTTGGGTGAACACAGACATGTGGTCCTTAACTCTCTTAGAGGGCCAAAATTTTAGATATTCTTTGTTCCTCAACTGATTTTCCTAGCACTTAGCCCCCACCCTTGAACACAAATTACACATAAATGTTTCTAGTTTTTGAATTAAATTGAAATGTACCAGAAAGGTATTTTCCAGCTCTTCGGGAGGCGGGTCCTTGATAGGGAAGAGTCAGCCTGTAAGCACGACTGCATTCACACAGGGTTGTATTGGCAGAGGACCCTCAGTGTGTGGGGGCAGGGCATGGTGGAAGAAGAAGACAGGGCCGCACAGAGGCTGCAGGAGAGGCTGCGCTTACGGGAGCGGTGATTTCAGAGCAGCCTTGCAGGGCCTCTGGAGCTTGGACTGATGACGTGCGCAGCGCATTTGGTTTAGAAAGGCTCAGTTCTTTCGTTAACCCTGCCTTCCCCTCCAGGAAAATCTACGATAAAGCTCTGCATCATTCTTCAGGTTTTAGAATTGAATTGGTGGAATCTGGGAAGTGGGTGATAATGAGAAGATGTAGACGTCCAGGCGGTTTGCTTTTTGTATGTTATGTGATAGTAAATGCTAAAAAGAAAGGTAAAATTGAGGATAGAAAGGTACAGACAGGCCTCACAGCCACAAGGAGAAAAAAGCCTTTTAAATCATTTTCCCCTCTCACATCACTTTATTATTTTATATTTCTACAATGGTCCCCAAATTATTAATTCATTAAAAAACTTACCATAACATTTGATGCAGTCACTGGAGCATTAAAGGTCATTTATGGTTTATGTAAAATTACATTGTATAAAATGACATATCAAACCCCAATGGACTGTAGGAGAAAATATACCGATTTGGGGTTAAGGATGAACTTAGAACGGTGGATGTGACGTGAACTTTCGCAGTCATGAAATTTAGTAAATTTTTAGATGTCTGCAGCACAGTCCTGCTGGATTTAAGTCTTAACAGGAATTCTGGATCTCTCAAAGTCCTGGTAACAAATATCCTAGGGAAAGAAAATACTACAACTTTTTATTGTGCCTTATTTTTAAACAACCCTTATTAAAATTAGATGTATATGTAATAGGGGTATATCATCTCTCAGCTATTTTGACTTTACTTTGATGAGTTACTTGGTCAAAATTAGGAGACATCAAATAATTCTTTCAATAGAAAAATTTAGTGTGTAGGAAATTGCTTATTCTTCTAAGGAAATTCCTTAGAGAAACAAATCCCTCCCATCTTTTCTTGACTTCATGGGTAACTTCAACTCAGCTCCTTCTCCAGAGTTACATTTACGTAACAGAAAGTGCCACGTAAGCAATGCCATACTTTTAACCTATTACTATAGTTTTGTGTGCATCCTCTTTTTTTAAAAAATAAGTGCTTATATTATGACTATAACCATTCAAAAATGTGTAGTTTTATTATATACTTCATGAGAAATAACACTTCTTCTTTATTTAATAACTCTGTTAGCATTCATTTATTCAAATTGTCCTATGCTTTTCTTTTGCAGACTAACTAATCTATGATTCTAAACTTTTTATAGGATTATATTGTGATGACTTTGTCTAATAATAATCACTTACTATAAAGCACCCCCATCTCTCTCTATATAATATATGTCTGTTCAGAGGGTATCCAGCCATGTAATATGAAAAATAGAGACATTTGCTGAAGAAGATAAAAGATACAAGAAATATTGTACATAGGACAATGATGCCTCAGTCCCCTTCAAAGTATACACCTTGGGACCTCACACAGTTCTCCCAATTGCCATTAGCTGCCTTGTTGTGTTTTCCTGAATCTCACTGATAGTCTAAAATCTCTTCCTTCTCAAAAGTGATTTTAGTTTTGGGAAAAATCAGAAGCCAGAGGGCACCAAATCTGGGCTGTAGGGGAGTGAGTAACCTGGGTGATTTGATGTTTCTACAGAACTGGAGGAGATGTTATGCATGAGTGGGTGCATTGTTGTGATGAAGCTGCCTATCACCAGTTGCCTGTAACTGCGGCCTTCTGAATCACCTGAATAGTTTCTGCAGAAGATTGTTCAAACTTAACACAAAATTTGATGCAGATTTATTGCTCTACTCACTCAGTCATTTTGAATGTGACAGCCACACGGTACACACACTTGCTCAATGGTGTCTATAGCCCCCACTGACTAATATAGTGAAGTCGACACTGTTCAAGCATGTGCGTTCCAGTTCACTCTCCTTGGCCACCAGGTTATATCAATGTCGCACAAACCATTCTCATTATATTAACAATGGCTGGACTTTTTTTCTGGACAGATTATTATTGTGTGTGTATATACATATATATATATATACACACACACACATATATTCATTTATTTATAGAGACTATCGTAGTTGGGAAATACATAGTGAACAAGCAGACGAGCTTCCTGCTTTCCTGGAGCTGGCTTTCTGATGGGGCCCTGACCCTGTCCCGAGTCACTAGGGAAACTGAAGAATGTATAAGACACAATTCTCCTGCCAAAAAAATTTACACTAGCAAGAAGGAAAGGAAGAAATACAATCCACTTTGATTAAACTTATGTACCAGAATCTGTGCAATGTGCTTTTACAATGGTAGTGCCATTCAACTGTCAAGTACCTTTTCCAGTTATGTATTATTTTCTTCATTTTTATAGCAGAAAATGAGATTTGGTAAAATTAAGCAATTTTCCAAAGATAACACAGGTAGGTGGAGTCAGGCTGGATGATTTTGGGACATCAAGGCCCTAACAATTTTTATAAAATAATGTATGCAAAACAATGCAGGTCACCATTGTAATTGCTGGTACATAGGAGTTGTACTATAGCAGTTCCTCTCACACGTTAGCGTGCCTATGAATTGTCCAGGAATTTTCTTTTAATTGAAAATATGATTCAGTAGTTCTGGGATGGGCCCCAAGATATTGCAATCTAACAAGCTCCAAGATGATGTTGATGCTGCTCGTTCAAGGACCACAGTTTGGGTAGCAAGAGCTACAGGGATACAGAGGTGAGAGGGACAGTTAGAAGTGCCATTTTGAAGGGACCTTGAATGATAGGTAGAATTTGCAAGTCAGAAACGTGGAGGAGGAAGTGAAGTGAGCACTTCAAGTAGCAGAAACGCATAGGTAAGGATGAGAAGGTCAGAAAAATAAATGCAAAGGATGTTGTGGAATGATTAAAAACTTATGATAATAAAGCTATAGGTAATATGTAAGAGCATAATACATAATTACAGCCTGGAATGTGTATATTGAGTAGACTATGGAGCTCCTCAATGTGAGGCTAAGGATTATGAAATTTATTCTAAATGCAAAAGAAATTCGTAATAGACTTTGGAATTTTATAGCACTATGAATAAGGCATTTCTTTAAGAGATTTAATCTAGCAAGACTCAAGAAAAAGCAATGAATTGGTATATATATTTTATTTTAATTGTTGTTCTTGCACAGTTTTCTGTCTTTTACTCCCATCCCAGCCCACTGCCCCAGCCCTCCCCACCTCCCTCCAATTTCACGCCCCCCCCCAGTTTTTGTCCATGTGTCCTTTATACTTGTTGCTCTAAACTCTCCCCCTTTTCACCTGAAATTCCCTCCCCTCTCCCCTCTGGTGACTGTCAGCCTGTTCTCAATGTCAGTGTCTTTGGTTATATTTTGCTTGTTTGTTTGTTTTGTTGATTAGGTTCCTGTTAAAGGTAAGATCATAATGGTATTTGTCTTTCACCGCCTGGCTTATTTCACTTAGCATGATGCTCTCCAGTTCCATCCATGCTGTTGCAAAGGGTAGGAGCTCCTTCTTTCTTTCTGCTGCATAGAATCACATTGTGTAAATGTACCATAGTTTCTTGATCCATTCATTTACTGATGGGTGCCTAGGTTGCTTCCAACACTTGGCTATTGTAAATTGTGCTGCTATGAACATTGGGGTGCGTAGGTTTTTTTGGATTGGTGTTTCAGGGTTCTTAGTATATTTTGAGATGATTTAGACATTAAATGATAGGAACAAATTTCAATGATAACAGGAAAAACACAAAGGAATAAACAAATGTTAATATTGATTGTCATGTGAAACCACTTAATTTAATAGGAAAAAATATGGAGTCAATAGTGAATCTGAATTTACCACCTATGTTATTAGTAAAATGGTGCTACCATTGACAAACTTGAGGAATGAAGAAATAATTGGTAAGAGGAAAAATAATATGCTCTCTCTACCATTTGTTCCCCAAACCCCAGTCCTCTCATTACTGGTTTCATTCTTACAGAGACTGTTGTTGGTGCCCAGCCCCAGCAAGTAAATATTTGGATTGATTCTAGAGTGAGGTTTTGTGGCAGATGTGGCAAAATAACATTTGGTGATAAAGGTATTATGATAGAATGTGATGTCTAGAGGAAAACACATGAAACCAGAGGTTGTGAAGGATGAGAGCCTGAGAAAAAAATAGAAGATCAAAATTTATTTTATGTCTTAGTGAATTGTGAGCAGGTGAAGTGAAAGTAAGGAATTGAGAAAATCAGAAGAGACAGGTTATAACCAGAGTAGAATATTGGAATAAAATATTTCAGAGGTGTGACAGACATAAGTGATAACAAAATCCAAAGTTACCACAGCAGTATGTGGCTGAAGTGGGATGGTAAATAAGGCCTTTTGAGTTCAGAAGCTCCAGAAATTTTGATAAGAAATTATTGAATGTATTACTTGCATGGATAAAAAATCTAGTAACTTGATGTTAGAAGATGGGATATAGAGAATGTTAGTCAATACTAGACTTGAGGATTGGTAGGATTTTCTGAGAAAGAAGAAAATGGCATAGCAGGGTGGCATAGACTTAAAGGGGGGTGAATTTGGACAAGGCTGTAAAAATATAAATTTGAAAATGATGATGGGATTTAGAGAATTCCAATACAACTTCCACTTTTATTTACATTTATTTATTTATTTATTTATTTATTTATTTATTTATTTATTTATGGGGGTTAGGGATGGAGAAATGGCAAAAGAGTGGCTGAATGATAACTCTGTATCAGAAATAAATTTAATAACCAAATGGAGACTGAGTAGGAGATGGATAGAAGGAAACTAGGTTTCATTGAGGTAAGAAAGTCAAAAGTATACATTGCAAACAGACAATGGGTGTATGAAAGCATATAAGAGGCACCACAACAAGGTAGAATGGTAGTAGTAGAAGCCAGAGGAGACATTGTACTACACCTTAGCACTTTGAGCCCTCCCCAAATTTGAAACTTTTAAATGACCATGTGACAGGAACTTTCAGCCAAGATAGAGGCATATGTACATACACTTCACCTCCTCACACAACCAAAATAAGGATAGCAATGAATTTAAAAGCATAAAATAATCAGGAACTGCCATAAAATCAAACTGTATGGAAATCTGATAACCAAGGGGTTAAAGAAGAAACATTCATCCAGACTGGTATCAAGGGTGGAGACAGGCAGCTAGGGCGGAGGGGATACCTGGCAAGGCAGTGGCTGGCAGACTGGGTAGTCCTACATTTGTGTGGATATAAAAACTTGGAGGCACAATTGAGGAACAAGCAATCCTAGCCTAGGACAGACTCCACAACTTTAATTTTGTTTGCACAACTTTAATTTTGTTTGCACAACTTTTAATTTTCCCAGGGTTCCAGCACTGGGAAAATTAAAGCCTCATAACCTCTGGCTGTAAAAATGTGTGGGGGTTGTGGAAGTGGAAGAAACTGCTAGTCTTTCAGGAGAGTCAGTTGGAGGTTCCCACGGGGTCCTAGAATGTACACAAGCCCACCCACCTGAAAATCAGCATTAGGGCAGCATCTGGAAGGGCATCATTTGCTTCTGGGAAGCAAGGGAAGTGACTGAAAGTGGAACGAGAACCAAGCAAGTAGCATGGTTGCCACTCTGACCACTCCTCATAACCTCTGGCTATAAAAACCTGTGGCAGTTGTGGCAGTGGTAGAAACTGACAATCTCTTAGGAGGGAGAATGTATGCAAGCCCACCCACTTGGGGAATCAGCACTGGGGCAGCAACTGGAGGGGCACCAATTGAATGCAGGAAGTGGGAAAAGTGACTGAAGGCATAAGAGTCATTGAGCAGCATTGTTCCCTCTCTGACCCCTCCCCCATGTACAGTGCCACAAGCAGCAAAGCTGGTTGCCCTGCCCTGGTGAATACCTAAGGCTCTTCCCTGTACAATGTAACAGGTACACCAAAACAAAGAAATATGACCCAATGAGAGAACAGATCAAAACTCCAGAAAAAGAACTAAATGAAACAGAGGAAGCCAACCTATCAGATTCAGAGTTCAAAACACTGGTAATCAGGATGCTCAGAGAAATGATTGAGTATGGTCACAAAATAAAGGAAGAAGTGAAGGCTATGCAGATTGAAATAAAGAAAATTATACAGGGAACCAACAAGGAAGGGAAGGAAATTGGGACTCAAATGAACAATTTGGATCAAAAGGAAGAAATAAATATTCACCTGGAATAGAATGAAGAAATAAGAATTCAAAAAAATGAGAGAGGCTTAGGAACTTTTGGGACAACTTTAAATGTTCCAACATCAAAATCCTAGGGGTGTTAGAAGGAGAAGAGGATGAGCAGAAAATATAAAACTTATTTGAAAAAAATAATGAAAGAAAACTTCTGCAATCTGGTAAGGGAAATAGACATACAAGCCCTGGAAGCTCAGACAGTCCCAAACAAATTGGACCCAAGGGGGACCACTCCAAGACACATCATAATTAAAATGCCAAAGATTAAAGATAAAGAGAGAATCTTAAAAGCATCAAGAGAAAAGCAGTCAGTTACCTACAAAGGAGTCCTATAAGACTATCAGCTGATTTCTTAAACGGAACCTTGCAGGCAAGAAGGGACTGACAAGAAATATTCAAAGCCATGAAAAGCAAGGACCTACATCTAAGATTACTTTGTCTAGTAAAGCTATAATTTAGAATGGAAGGGCAGATAAAGTGCTTCCCAGACAAGGTCAAGTTAAAGGAGTTCATCATCACCAAGCCCTTATTATATGAAATGTTAAAGGGACTTATCTAAGAAAAGAAGAAGATCAAAACTATGAACAGTAATGTGACAACAAACTCACAACTTATCAACAACGGAACCTAAAAATGGACAAACTAAGCAAACTAGAAAAAGAATAGAATCACAGAAATGGAGATCATATGGAGGGTTATCAGTGGGAGTGGGAGGGGGATGTACCTACCTATAATTGGTAGGGGCAGATACCATGATTTCTATTTGTGAATGAGTAAAATAAAGAAAGTGAGCCAGAGTTTTGGTGATACATCAAGCAATTTTGAAGCTATAATGTTGAATATGTCATCTATTTTAATGCTAGAGTTGACCATGATAATGGCAAGAATTAGAGTAGAGAGAATCCACCTAAAGACATTCAACTAGTGAATAGCAGGACTTATCACAAAATGAATGCTCTTGGCTCAGTATGACATAACACTTTTGTGGTTATGTAGCACATGAAAATCTGAAGAGAAGAATTCAGTAGCAAAATGAATAATGAAGTGCTTCTATAGTCAGAATATTGTCAATGGAATAATTTGGAAGATTTACCAGTTCTGTTGTTGCAAAGATAATGTTGATGTGTAGTCACAGTCTAGACCAGGTGTCAGTGTATGTTTTCTGTACAGAGACAGTTGTAAATAAGTGCTTTGTAAGCCATACAGTTAGTCACAAAGCTCAGCTCTGCTGTTTTGACATGGAAGTAGTGAAAGACTATACGAAAGTGAATGAGTGTGACTGTATTTCAATAAAATTTTATTTGCTTAGAAAACAAGGGTGCAGACTAGATCTGGTCTGCAGGCTGCAGTTTGCCAACCCTTGGTCTGGACAATTCTCCTTCTAATGGATAGACTTTTCAAATCATTTTGATATAAAGAGCTCAACCCTTTCCAGCTGTACTAAGAGAACTGCTTAATAATTTTTGCATTTCTTATCCTAATCATTCAATTTATAATTCTCTGATACCATAGATTAAGTTCTACCACAATCATCACTTTTTTACTTATACTTCACACCCGCACTTGGTTCTGTGGCACTGGGCTTGTCTTTTGAGGATGACCTTCCTTTTTGTCTCTTCTATTTTGTTCCATATCACTACAAGATGTTGAGATCATTTGAAATGATAATATTGTTTCTCAAAGTATTAGAGAGTACATCCAACTTTGTGCCATGAATTTAACGAACATACATTTATTATCTGGTGGGGTAGAGAACTGTGGAAATATAGGAAATTAAAAATTTCCTGAAAGATATTAGAAAAATGTTTATTGATTCAAAAGAGGATTTATTGAGCTCTTATTTAAAAGTTTGAGGTGGGGATGGGTGTGGAAATTACAAATATTTTCATAAAGAATTCCTTTCCAATAGACTTAATACATGTTTCTTTACAGTCAAGGATCACATTGACATGACATATCATGTATTTAAATAACACTATTCCCTTGAGAAGGTGTGGTTTAATAGAATGTCTCAGATCAAAACAAAGGTTTATAATTTGAAGAAACTTTTTGGACAATCCCATTATACTCAATATTAACAATATGTCACCACAGTGGTATTATGTGTCAGTCTGGCATTAACCAAAATAGGCCACCAAGACTGAGAAATAGTGTTACAAATATTATGAATAACTTTTGTCAATTGCTCTCAGTTACTTAAAGAGAGCTTTGCATCTTTGTGATGCTCATAATTTTTCTTTTGTTTTCCCCCTATGATGTAAAGTAATATATTGCAATGTGTATTTGAATTCCCTATGCTACATAATGTTCATTAGGCATAACATTTCATTTTAATGTTCTTCTACAATTTCAGATTATATAAATCTAGAATCAGAGCTATCATTTGTTTTTATTAAAAAAAACATTTTCATGTACTTCACATCATTGTTTTGGTACCACCTCTCATGTTTTTAATGCTATGTTACCATATTATTTACCTCTATGTGTTTCAGAACAAGACCTTCTCAGGTGAAAGGTGGGTACCTGGTTCAAGGAACTGAGAGTAGTTATTTTTATTAGCAAATGTAGAAACATTTACCTGAGAGACAGGGGACAGGTAGATGGAAGTTATAGGTGATGTAAGGCTGGAAAAAATATGTAGGAATAGATAATAAACCATATTTATTTATCTTCTTATTTGTTACTTCATGATATTTTAACACCTGAGATGTTCTGTGACTAGTATATCTAATTTATTCTAGGTTGATTTAAATTATGCAAGTTTATGATGGTGTTCTTGTACTGTGAAGCAAGCAAAAAATTTAGGGTGAACTTTTAATTTCTCTGTAGGTCTTATTTACTTGGGGAAATGAAGCTATTTAGCTCAGGCTAATGCAATTAAAGTCTAGGGTCCAGTATCTCAGCATGAGTCATATAGCTTTCTTTGTTTGGTAGAAACCATGGGCATCTGCATCCACCCAAATACATTACAAAAGTCCATGACAAGGTGACTCAGGTGCTGACATAAATAGGAAGTTGTGCCTGTCCATTTCAATGGGAAAAAGAGCAGAACATTTATGATTTACAGGCAATAAGTGATCTGGTTACAAAATATCTGAAATACAATGGTATATAAAGACAAATAATTTGAATGTGAGTTTTCCATTCATTTACTTATTATCCTAACAAAGCAACCACAATAAGATAGTAGATGCTCAATAGGTTTTGAATCAGATTGAACATCTGGCTAAAAATTGATAAATTAGAAGGAAACTTTTTAGGTATGTGTTGACTTGTGCACATCTTAGTCTTACGAACTTAGTCTGGTCATTATTATTATGTCTATTATTATTATTTCTGTCTTAAAGACATTCCTTTTCTCATCTGATCCCCATCTCCACCCTCAGCTTGGCTTTCAGGCCTCATTTCATTCGTCTCCATTCTATTGCCAATGCAGCCAATGCTGACCCCATTTGTGTTCTTCTGGAGGCTTTCTCTTGGCTTTCCCATTAAATTTAAACTTTGGATCTCATATTCTATATTTGTTGTATTTTTTTCTTTTTCCTTCTCCTAGAATTTGTAGTGAGCCTAAAAACATATGTATTTGGTATAATAATTTTTCATTATGTGTTTTCTTTAAATGAGAACCTGGCAATGTGCTATGAGAAAGTAAAATATATAATCTCTTGGATATTACAATATTTTAAAGCAAGCTTGTGTCATCACGGCAAGCCTTTTTAAAACTCTTACCACTTACTAGGCACTGATCTAGGTTCTGTGACTTAAATTGCTGCTGTGACTTGAAAACTGTGTGTTGAAATGGAGCTTCTGATTTGCCCTAAGTGTTTAGAGGAGCTAAGCAGTGACTTAGCGCTGTCAGTCTCAATTTTCTCATCCGTAAATTTTAGGAAATAGGGTAAATTCTAGATTTATTCACCTTTTTTTAAGTAACAAAAACATGTAAAAATTGAAGTCTGATTTGGTACTGCAATAAATATACCAGAAAAGCAAATCATCGCCTGATGATCAGGGAAGAAACTCATGCGGAACCCCCTGGTCCAGCCTCCTTGTCACCTCTCTCAAGGCTCCTCAGACACTCCCTTGGAACACAGCTGAAAGGCCGATAGGATATATGGTTTTTAAAGTCTTTTCCAAACCTGGATTTCTGAACATCGTATGTAGCCCACCATCTTGGCCCCTGCAACAGGAGGTGCTGAATGTGCGGTGGGTGGAGTTAAATGGAATTGAATCAAGCTAGCACCATCCAGTGTCCCCAGTGCTTCTCTGAACCCGCTTCTACAGGAGCAGAATGGAATACTCTTTACTTTTCTTTACTTCGATACAGTCCTTCTAAGTTTTTTATTGTTATTATGTTACAGTTCCAAATTTTTCCTCCTTTGGGAATATTCTTTATTTTTTACGTTCACTTGGCTTCTAGCAGTTTGCAAGACTTGAACCTCAATTTCTTGCTTGGTCTCAGTTACGTGATGTTAGAGGAGTACATATCTGAGTTCCAGATGATAAGTGATTTAATGTTTATTTGTCCTTATTTATAAACAAATATTTAGTTGATAGAACAATATAAACAAATGTGACCATTAATAAAATATGAGAGAAAAAGTTAGAAGTATTTTAAATTGTATTGAATTTACTGGGGTGATGTTAGTTCACAAAACCTACATATTTTTAGTAAGCAACTCAACAAAACATCATCTATACACTACACTGTGTGCCCATTGCCCCTAGTAAATTCTTCTTCTGTCCCCATTTCCCCCCTCCTTTGCACACTTCCAACTACTCTCAGCCCCCTTTCCCTCTGGATATCACCCCATTGTTGACTGTGTCTATGTGTTGTATGTGTGTGTGTGTGTTTTGAGTTTTTAAAATATGGTCAGTGGCTTATATAAATTGACAATGGATCATTGAATGAATAATTTAAATTAATTTAATAATGTTTTCTAAAAATTAAATTACAATATTTTAAGTATTACATAAGATGTCCACAAGATAAAAGTTGTGCCTAAATAAAAAATTTTCCTAGGTTAAGTAAGACTTTTGTAGGTTAAATTTTTAGCAATGTAAAGTAACTAAAATCTATATTTATTGTACATGAATGAAAAATTGTAAGAACAGTGGTTTGGGGGGAAATGTCTTTCTTTGAGGGAAAAGTTTTATTCACATCATTTTGTGTTTATAGCTACTACAATGCTATATTTTAAAAGATTCTTCTAAAGCTTTGAAGCAGGGGTCCTCAACTCCCATAGCAGTTCCTGCTGTTAGGAACCAGGTTGCACAGCAGGGGGTGAGCAGAGAGCAAGCAACACTTCATCTGTACTTACAGCCACGCCCCATCACTCATATTACTGCCTGAGCTTAGCCTCCTGTCAGACCTGTAGTGGCACTGAATTCTCATAGTAGCTAGAACCCTACTGTGCACTGTGCATGTGAGGAATCTAGGTTGTGCGTTTCTAATGCATGATGATCTGAGGTGGTGATGCTAGCACTGGCTAGTGGCTGCAAATACAGATCATCATTAGCAGAGAGGTTTGACTGCACAGAGACCATAATAAATCAATTGCTTACAGACTCACATCAAAACCCTATCGGTGAGTGACAAGTGACAATTATGCTGCATCTGGCGGCAGGCTATAAAGCCATCCCCACCCCATCCATGGAAAAATTGTCTTCCATGAAACTGGTCCCTGGTGCCAAAAAGGCCAGGGACCACTGGTTTAAAAGATTATTAATTTTTTTTGAAGTTTAAATGCAAATATTCCTATCTCTTCTCCTCTCTCAATAGGAAGAAATAGGTAATCAAAGAATAACAAAAAAATTTGTTTAGACTTTGTAACTAGCGTGGACAGTTACATTTTAGAACTAAATGCCATAACTTATTAAAGCAAGTAATTTTAACCTCATTCCTCATTGAAATCCAGACTACTAACCAATTAAAAATCCGACTGGGTTTAATTTCATCTCATTTTTTTTTCTTGCATACTCTCTGATAGTATATCCAAGTAAAAATAGAGCAAGCATAATATAAACAAAGACACTGACTTTGAGAACAGTCTGACAGTGTCCAGAGTGGGAGGGGAGGGAATTTCAGGGGAAAAGGGGAACGGTTTAGAGCAACAAGTATAAAGGACTCATGGACAAAAACTATGGGGGGTGGAAATGGGAGGAAGGTGGGGAGGGCTGGGGTGGTGGGCTGGGGCGGGGTAAAAGACAGAAAACTGTACAATATCAACAATTAAAAAATACTGATTTAAAAAAAAATAATAAAAATAAAATACCTAAACTTAAAAAAAAATTAAAAGATATTTTTGAACTGAAAAAAAAAATAGAGCAGTATTAAGAAAGTCTGTGAAAGATAAATGGATAAGTAGAAAAATAACTAGTGAAGAAATGATTCTACAGGCTCAAAAGGAAGATAGCTGAGATTGAATTGATCTTCTGTAGTTAATTTGACTGAATTATTTCTAAATGAAGTGTTGTTGGTTTACTTGCCTTGATATCTCCAGTGGGTATAACTCTTTCTAGGTTTATGTCTTAGAAGGAAATGCCACGTGTTAATTCTAGAGTTAAAACCTTGAGAAATATGGACCTTCCAATTGTAAAATCCTTTTACCAGCATTTATTTTCCTTGAAGACTAGTTATGATGATGTCTATTATATATAGCAGTCACTATTAACTATTAGAATAGTTAATATATAGCAGTCACCATTATCTATTAGAATGGTCTCCTTTTTACAGAGATCAGAAAGAACATTACTGTTAAGAGATTAGAAAGAGTTCAATGTTGTACCATTGTTAATATGTAACTATATATTTCTAGTAATTTATATCTTGAATCAATGCCATAGTATCCCACACCTACTTTATTGCTTTCATTTAGTCTTCACTATCTAAAAATGGAAGAGACAAATTAATGGCTAGTTTTGTTTTATAGCTTTGAGTATAAAATTGATGATACTGACTCTAAATATTTTAGATTTGAAATTTCACTTTGTCTTGTTGTTTTTTTAAGTATATTTCATTGATTATATCATTAAAGTTGTTCCAATTTTCACCCTTTTGCCCCTCTCTACCCAGTATCCCCCTTCCCTCTAGCAATCCCCCACTTACCTCATGTCCATAGGTCATTCATATAAGTTCTTTGGCTTCTCCATTTCCTATACTATTTTTAACATCACCCTGTCAATCGTACCTACCATTTATGCTTCTTATTTCCTGTACTTTCCCCCCATTCACCCCCTTCTACCTCCCCAGTGATACCCCTCCAAATGATCTCCACTTCTGTGATTCTGTTCCTGTTCTATTGTTTGCTTAGTTTGTTTTTGTTTGTGTTTTTATTTTTTAGATTCAGTTGTTGATAGTTCTGAGTTTGTTATCACTTTACTGTTCATAGTTTTTTTTTTTTAAAGATTTTATTTATTTATTTTTAGAGAGGGGAAGAGAGGGAGAAAGAGAGGGAGAGAAACATCAGTGTGTGGTTGCCTCTCACGTGGCCCCCACTGGGGGCCTGGCCTGCAACCCAGGCATGTGCCCTGACTGGGAATCGAACCTGCGACCCTTTGATTCGCAGCCCGCGCTCAATCCACTGAGCTACGCCAGCCAGGGCTACTGTTCATAGTTTTGATCTTCTTTTTCTTAGATAAGTCCCTTTAACATTTCATATAATAAGGGCTTGGTGATGATGAACTCCTTTAGATTTCTTTTGTCTAGGAAGGACTTTATCTGCCTTTCCATTCTATTCAAATATATATATTTTAAAATTTATTCATTGATGGTAGACAGAGAGGAAGGTAGAGAGAAACACTGATATGTTGTTCCATTTATTCATGCATCCATTGGCTGTTTCTTGTATTTGCTCTGATCAGGGGTCAAACCCACAACCTTGGTGCATTGCATTGATGCTCTAAACAACTTTGCTGGATAGAGTAATCCTGTATATAGTTCTTTCTTTTCATCACTTTGAATAATTCTTGTCAGTCCTTTCTTGCCTGCAAGGTTTCTTTTGATAAATTAGCTGATATGGGAGCTTCTTTGTAGGTAACTCTCTGCTTTTCTCTTGCTGCGTTTAAGATTCTCTCTTTATCTTTAACCTGTGACATTTTAATTATGACGTGTCTTGGTGCAGTCCTCTTTGGGCCCAACTTGTTTGGGATCCCCTGTGCTTCCTGGATTTATATGTCTATTCCCTTCACTAAATTAGGGAAGTTTTCTTTCATTATTTTTTCAAACAAGTTTTAAATTTCTTCCTCTTCCTCTTCTCCTTTTGGCACCCTTATGATTCAGATGTTGGCAGTTTTGGAGATGTCCCAGAGTCTTCTTATTCTCTCCTCATTTTTTTTAAAATTTGTTTCTACATTCTGTTCTGGTTGAATGTTTATTTCTTCCTTATGTGCCAAATTGTTGATTTGAACCCTGAGTTCCTTCTCTTCTCTGTTAGTTCCCTTTGGATTTTTCTTGTTTTCACTTAGTGTAACCTTCATTTCTCCCCTTATGCTTTTGCTGTACTCAGTGAGTTCTCTGAACATCCTGATCACCAATGTTTTGAATTCTATATCTAACAGGTTGGCTATCTCTGTTTCACTTAGTTCTTTTTCTGGAGTTTTGTTCTGTTCTTTCATTCGTGCCATATTTCTTTGTCTCCTCAATTTGGCAGCCTCCCTGTGTTTATTTCTGTGTATTAGGTAGAGCTGCTTTGACTCCCTGTCTTAGCACACCTGTCGAGTCATATGGGGTGGAGCCTCAGGTATTCACCAAGGTAAGGCAACCTGCTTCACTAACTTTGTACTTCTTTATGTGGGGGATGGGTCAGAGAGGGGACAATGCCCTTGCTTGACTGTTGGAGGCTTGCTTGGCACTGGCCTCACTTCCAGTCACTTCACTCACTTCCTGTCCAATATGCAACTGGCGCCACTCTAGCTGTTGCCCTGGTTTTGGTTCCCAGAGTGGGCAGGGGGGCACATTGTGCATGTTCTAGGACTGTGTAGGCCCTTTAAACCGACTCTCTTGAGAGATTGGCAGTTTCTTCTACCACTCTAATGCCCACTGGTTTTTACGGCTAGAAGCTATGAAGCTTTATTTCCCAGCACTGGAACCCTGAGCTGCAACATCTGGCCAGGGGCTGGGACTGCTCACTCCCTAGGTATCCTTTCCAATTTTTCCCACCACACATGAATGTGGACCGCTGGTCCACCTCTGCCTTGCTGCTGCCATACAAAATCCTCTCCACCACCCCTATGTTTCTGGAAGAATATGGCTTCTTTAAATCCTTGGTTGTCAGACTTTCAGTTTGATTTTCTGGCAGTCCTGGGTGCTTTTGTTTTGAGGTTACTTGTGATCCTTCTTAGGGTTGTGCAAGGAGGTGAAGTGTGTCTACCTACATCTCCATCTTGACTGGAAGTTCTCTTGTTGTGTGTAATATTGGTGCACAGACATGCTAAATATAGCCTGAAACTTTAATGAAGAGGTCTTTATAAACTTTAACATGAAGAAATATTGTTTTACCTTTGAAAGAGCCTCCCTCCTCTTCAGAGAAGGGAAGACATTTTAAAAATTCTATTTTAATTTCTACAATTACTCATACAGAGACCTATAATTTTTGGGAACCATTGGGACATATATACAAGATGCTCCTCTGTACTCATGTGTATTCTGGGACCCATGAACCCATAAAATGGCGTAGACCCAAGTTAGGGAATGAATTACCCAGACTGGCCCAATGGTGCCAATTTGTGCAAAGTAAAAAGAAGTTAATGTGGACACATATTAGCTTTACTGAATCCCTTCTTCTTTCTACATTTCCTAGTGCCCAATACTGGAATCATTGCTCTTTGCTAACTATTTCTGCCACTATTAAAGTAATGACACTAAATGATAAGAGAATTTCTATTAATTTATAGTTTGTTTAATAAAATAAGAAATCACAAGTTCAGGTCTTGCTGAGATAGTAGAAGTTGTGGGTAAATACCTATAAATACCTGAAATGGTGCAATATTTTGTTACAATTTAAGCAGCTGAAGGTTCACATATTTGACCACCTCCAGGAGGATGTAAGTGAAATGATCATCCTAGAGTATAAGTAGGTGATGTAACAGTGGTTCTAGAAATATAGTAGCCCTAAATGATCAGATATGATGTAAACCTCAATTATTTGATTGTCCTGTTTTCCCTTATACAATGAGAATTGTGTTCTTGACATAATGTGCTCTATTAAATTTTCAGTAGCCAAAAAACATCTGGAACATAGTATGAACTTAGTAAATAGTGGCTGAATTGTATCTATTTAATCTGTAGCCCTGTTGTAGGTACCAGTGAGAACTTCAAATGTACTTATTGTTGGCAGTTGGATAGGGGAGAAACTTTAACCATGAGACTCTTCCTAAAATTAGTTTTCTAGGCACCATAGTTAGGAAGGTAGGCTTCAGGTAGGCCTCACGAACTTCACCACTCAGTGGCCACCACAGGTGTTTTATGGAAGCTTTATTTCTATTTTTTCTTAGATGGGTTTTCTTAGAAAACTTAAGTTTCAGCTTCATTGTAGATAAACAATGAGGTCATGGTTTCTTTTGAATTGGAGTTTGCCTTAACCTTGATACATTAAAGCTTTGGCCTCAGTGTTGATCACCTATTTATAGATAAAAACTCTTACCTGTTATTAAAGTGGTATATTTTTGTTGAAACAACATGATTAAATGTAAAATTAAATCATCTTAAATAAATGTTAGAGTATCTTTTTTTTTAAAGGTACCATTTTTTTTTTAAGATTTTATTTATTTATCTTTAGAGGGGAAGGGAAGGAGAGAGGAAGGGAGAGAGAAATATCAATGTATGGTTGCTTCTCATGTATCCCCTGCTGGGAACTGGCCTGCAACCCAGGCATGTGCCCTGACTGGGAATCGAACCGCGATCCTTTGGTTCACAGGCCCGAGCTCAATCCACTGAGCTACACCAGCCAGGGCGAGTATCTTTTTTAATTCACATATCAAAAGACAAATAATCAGCACATTATAATTTTGAAACTTTATAATAAATTTGAATAATTTACAATTTTGGGATCATAAATTTATTTCATGAATTAGACATCAATCATTGATATGGGTATGAATTAATTACTTTAGTGAATGCAGTGTACTCAGAGTTAATTGTCTTTTAGAGAGCTTTATATCGACGTCTTAAGATAATATAGCTGTACCCATGTGTTTATTCATTCAATAAATACCTGGTGAAGGTTTTGTAGGAAGCAGCCACTCTGCTAGGAGCTGGGTCTACAAAGACTAATAAAATATATTACCTGTCCTGCAGAGATCTCATTCTAGAAGTAGAAAAGAAAATTAGAATATATGAATATTGTGGTAAAATTATAATTTAAGTGCCATAGAGCCCAGATAAAGGGCAATAAAATAAGTCACTGAAGAAATATTTAGAAGGACTTCTCAAGTGAGTTAGACAAAGATTGGGACAAAAAAGACAAATGGAGATTTGAAAGAGAGTAACATCTTTGAACAAAGATTTGCAATAAGGCTAAACAGATCATTGGAGGATAGTCCATTTTGGATCTAACATTATACTCAGGCATGGTATTCTAAATGATATTGGATGCTCCCAATGGCTTTTAAGAAAGGAAATGTCATGGTGAGACTTGTAGTTTTGAAAAATCACTTTCAAACTTTGTGAAAGTAAAACTATAGGGGAAGCTGAAGATGGCAAGAGAGAGAGAGAGAAAGAGAGAGAGAGAGAGAGAGAGAGAGCGAGCGCCTTTATGAAGTGAAGCGTTTTGAAAGCTGAATGAGACATGGAAACTGAATTTTTGAAAAATGTTCATGTAGAGATATGAAATATTCATTTCTTGGGATTTGTTTACTTTAAACAAATAGCCAGATACTTCTCCAGCAAAACGGGTTTAGTCAAGGAACAACAATAACAAAAAAGAAAAAAAATCCAATTTGGGACATGCAATCCATTGGTGAACCATGAACAAGTGCTGAGAAACAAAAGAAGAAAGCTTTTATAGAGGAGAGGAATTTGGGAGAGCTATAATAAACAAAGAGTTCTTTCTGTTGAGTTCCTAGGATCAACGAAGGGTGTGGGAGCTCCCTCTTCTGGCCTCCCATCTTTATTTTAAGTGAGGTTTCTGTTTATCAATTTTTACAGCTTAAAAGGTTATTCCAATTGGGGGTCTGTGATGAGTTAGAGGAAGACGTTTATGATAAATCCAAGGTTTCTGGAATGTAGGAGAGGAGATGAAAACTGTTAATTCGATATATTAAATTTAAGATACCTGTGGGGTATCAAGATGGAGATATCCAGTAGATAATTAGATGCTAATATCAAGTGCCTGAGAATGCTGCACTGGAGATAAAGACTTTGGAATGGTGAATGTTTTTATAACCAAGGTAAGTGAGAAAATACACTTAGTGATAGAAGGAAAGGACTAAAAATAAATTTATTGGGTGAAGCCACATTTCATAGGAAAAGAGAGTAGTTAGAACCTGCAAAAGAGAACAGAAGGGAATGGCTACTGATGTAAGAGGAAAACCAGGAGCAGAAGATGTCATAGAAGTCATGGGGAAAAAACATTTATGAAGGAAAGTGTGGTCAACAATGCACAGTGCCGCCAGAGAAGTCAGGGATTAAAAAAATGTGTTTTACCATAAGATTTGGTAAAACTGGGTAATTGTTGATGACCTTTGAGGAACAATTTCAGTGAAGTTAAAGGTACTCAATTAAGATTCTAATGAAGTAAGGAATGAATAAAGGGAGCATAAGTAAGAACAGTTAATATAAATTCACTGATATTGTGCTATGAGTGCCATTCACATCTTACATATTTCATCAATATATGGGAGTTCAGAGAAGGAACTAGTGAGCAGAATCATAACTAGATGTTATTAGAAGAACAAGGACAGTTTCAGAGAAATGATAGCATTTGATTTGAGCTTTGAAATAGAGGAGTATGATTGATAGGAAGGAAAGTACCGGGGATATTACAAGTTTAAAGAATGACATGTGTGTAATGCTGAAAACATAATCTCAGACTTTGGCATGCTTCCGAATCACCTGAGGGCTTGTTAAAACATACTCAGCATTTTCTGATTCAGCAGGTCTGGGGCGAGCACCCAGAAATTTCATTTCTAACGAGTTTCCAAGGTGATACAGATACTGTTGGTCTGCAGATCATACTCTGAGAACCATTAACTTAGGAAACTTTTTGAGTGCAAAGGAGTTTTGCATAAAGAAGGTAGAAGAGTCTAGAAAAACGTTAGGGCTCAGATGACGGAGGATCTTGAATATTTACTGAAAGGCCATTTTTATTCCTTAAAAAGTGGAAATAAAGTTTTTGACCAATAATATGATTCCAATTTTACTCTTGGAAATTTTGTTTGTTAGCACCAGGAAGGATTCCTTCTTTCACACGTGTGTGAATTTACAAAAATTTATTGAATAATGCAGAAATCATAGCACTAGATCGGGAAAACTTTTAGGAGGGCATTACAGTAGTTTCTAAGTCAATGGTGGTAGAAACCATGGTTGTGATGGTGCCATGGCAAAATAAGATGAGTTTAAACTATTTTAAAAGAAGGAGGGGTGAATCAAAGATGAACGCAAAGGTTTATAATCTAGTGAATTGTTATGCCATTAAGAGAAGCATAGATATAACAAGGCAGAGATGACTTCTGGAGAGAATTTGTTCTCTGAGCTATTACATCACGTAGAATTTCACTGGAGCCTTGCTAGATTTGAAGTACTGTGGGGCATCCAGGTTAAAATGTGCCCAAGATAGCAGAAATAGGGAGAAATTAGGCCTCATTTGGAAGAGCTTGCAGTATTGTGGGTTTGTAGAGTTGTACCACAAAGCTTAAGATTTCAGGTATAAGCAGTTCCAGGTGTTGATGAAGAAGGGCATGGGAGTGTATGACTGAAACGGAATGAGACAAAAAGACATTTAAATTGAAGAGGTCAAGGAATGCAATCTAGGTTTGGGGTTATTTCTATAGACACTAAACTTGCCTTGGAAGAATGCTAAAGAAAAAGGTTGAGTGAATTGTTCAAGCTTTTGGTGAACTCTGTAAAAGGACCAGGGAGATGACATATGGAAGTAACATGGCAAAATCAAATATCATAAATTCACAAGAGTGTGAAGATCAAATGAGATTATTTTTTTAGAGGAAGGCAGGGCTGGAGGCAACAAAAACAATTTTTACTGTTCGCAGGCTTTCCAAGGCAACCCCTCTTCCTTAAATGCTGTGGAACATGAGACACAAGATTGAGAATCCGTGTAGATGACCCAACAACCTGGATATGCTAGAAGAAGGGCATTTTGTGAAAAGCCCAAGGCTGGAGGTATAGGGGAGATTCTTTGGGACAGAGTTTCAGTGAAAGAGTAGGCAAAAGGGCAGGGGTGGGTAGATGGATTACAGAAGATAAATCCAGTATTTTAAATGAATACATGTGAAGGAGAGATGAGTGAGTAGCACACATTTTGAAGGGTGACCTAATATGACCATTTCTGGTAATTCAGACATGGGAATTCATTTAAACTCATATGTCCATATCACTTTTCTGTTAGATTCACTGGAGAATTTATCTTGCATTTTTCAAATGCTTACATTATTTTTCAAAAAGTGTGCATATTTAAATTTTTAAGATTTTTGAGTTTTGCATAATGTCATCACAAGAATCTATGAGCATATAGTAGATTCACAGTATTTCTTTATAATCAAAGATATTGAAATGTGATCTTAGAGACCCAGAATTTGAATGCTTATGTATTTTTCTATCATTACTTAAAGAGAAGCACTTATAAAGTTCCTGTTGGTTGACTGGCTACTCTGAAATATTTATAGAAAAATGTCTCACTACTAAAGTTATTTTCTAGAGTTTATTGGGATGGTAGTACATGATTAAATGTTTTTTTCTCCTTAGTTTTTCATCAATATTTCTTTATTGACATTACCCTGTTTTTTATCCCATTTCTTAGATCTTTTTTTTTGGGGGGGGGTAGTTGTAACTCCAAGCTGAGTTTACAAAACTTCACTGGTTTTAAAGGTCAACATGCAAATGAACTAACTAGGTCAATGCAAATCAGTATAGCACTTTCTGTTACAAACCTCACACCTTTTAAATTCTTTCTGAATTAAATAATGAGCCATATTGTTAACAGAGCTAACATAACATAAAAAAGATATTAAACACTTAAGATTACTAGATAAACAGAAAACTCATTTGCAGATATTTTACGATGGTAAAATAATGCATAAAATTCGAAGTATAAGATTTATACAGTACAATATTTACAAAATGAAATGTAACCTTAGCACTGAGAAGAACAGGAAATTATAAAATGGAATTGAAAGGAATCAAGGAAATGGAATCAACTCTCCATTTGTCTAAAAATAATTTCTTTCAGGTTTCTAAAAACCAGTTTATTAAAACAACAAATAAACAGATAATAAGCTAAACTAAACTAAACCAATTACAACAGAAATTTCTAATTATTGTATCTCTATTATGTAGATATGTTGGGGTTTAATTGCATTAGTTACTTCTGCTGTTAGTAATTTTGCATGCCATTATATAGAATATATATGTGTATATAATACATAAATATATGTATATATGTATAGATATAGTTATATCTGAGCTATAATATAAAAAACAACTCTTTAATCCTTTTGGCTGCACTATGTTGTAATCTGAGCAGAAGTTTCTAAATTAGTTATGTTCTCAGAATATTTCTAAGGATGGATATGAAATTTAACTTTGTAACTTATGGGTAAATTAAAAATTAATTTTATCATTTATTTGTAATGTAGGATTTTTTATGTTGAGAAAGTGATTGCAGTAGATAAAATGCTAATACTAATTTCTGTTTCTGGTATTATATACAAGCTGTTGAATAAATTCCATTGTTTCAGAACTAGAAGCAGGAAACCCATTCTCTTTCACTGCTCTGAGCATTTCAGAGTCACTAGCTACCTCAGTTCTGAAAATAATAAAACAAATTTTAAATTTTGAAATACAAATAAATTGATCCCTCAAACTTGACATAATTGTCTTTATGGTATCAACCAAAGTATGAATTCTCTATAGAATTTTTATTTCTTTTAACATCTTGAGTATTTATATTTTTAAAATAAAGTGGGATTTTTAAAAAGAATAACAAATGAGGGAGTGACTTATAATATATTAATTCATGTATCAGCAGCTGCCTCTTTCGCTATTAGAGTGTGCTTATGTTCTCAGTTTGGGTGAGAGAGCTCATGCGAGCACACTTCTCTTATAAAAGAGACAGCTGCCACTGCATGTATTAATACATTTCAAATGGCTCCAGAGTAAACAAAATGCTATAAATTACTTGAGGCCTTCTGCTGACGTCAGGAACCCTGAAACTGCAGAGGAGCATATGAGCTTCTTTTCCTTCTATGTGACATCATGGCAATAACACAGATGGGAATGGATTTCATCTCCTTGTTGTTTGTTTGTTTGTTTTGTTATTAGCCTGACCTGAACATGTAATCCATAATACCATTCATTATTCTTAGTTGATTCATGGAAAGGGCATACCTGCTTTATTTTTAAAAGCTCAGTTTGTACATTTTAGTCCTTTCTTTTTTTCCCTTCATTGATACATTCCCTGGTCCTTGCTAGGTACTGGCACCAACAGAATTCTGCGTGCCTGATCAGAACTGGTTCATCCTCTCAGAAACGTGTGATATGAAAAGGAGAAAAAAGGAAGCAATGTCCAGTAACTGACACTCCTTGGGAAGCCCTTAAGCTAAGACCCTTCCATGTAAGTAAGGCTCAATAATGCAGGCTCACCGATGGAGGCAATTGTATCCTGTTGTGATTTCACCGTCTTGCCTGTTTGTAAAGGTATGCTCTGAAGCATGGCAGGTGTTTAACTCCATTAATAACTTACATTTACATCGTTTGCCATATAAACTATCTTATTTCTCATAATTTATATAAAATTATGCAAGTATATCATATATTTATTTCAAAGTAAAAACCTTATTTAAGCCTTGTTAAAAAATTTCCCACTTCTACTTTTATATTAAGAACTAACACATGAAATCTTAGAACAAAGAAATATTTCTTTGACACTTTACATTTTTATTCTATCTTTTGGTGAAGTAAACCTCTTTTTGTCCAGTCCTTTTCCTGTAGGAATTTTAATCCACTTAATAAAATACATAAATTCATAGTTCTATGAGGGTAAATACATATATTTGTTCATTTAAGGTGTTTATAGAACTAGGAAAAGAAGGATGTTAGTATGTGACCTCTTTCAGCTAATCAGGATTGGGAATTCTAATTGGCTTAGAGGAAATTTTGTATCTTGGTAATCTCAGGACACACTGGATGCACTAAAGCCTACAGTCAAGGAGAAACCATTATTCAAGATGAAAAGGAGTATCTGATTTGAAATAATTTCTAGACCTCTCTACCATCTGAAGGTTTTTTCTTTTCTTTCTTTCTTTCATTTTTTTTTGAAAAAGCAATGAATAAATTAGGAACAATGTCTTTGTTCTAAGAGCCTAATTCTGAAGACATCCTAATAGAATGTCAAAGGTCACGTGTAAGGCATTGTAATGCAGATCTTCAAATCCATATCTCACACAGGCGTGAGACTCCACTGCTCCAGAAGAGGGAAGACCCCTGCCTTTAACAGCCAGAGAAGGAAACAAACCCCTCACCCTAATTTTCTCCAAGAAATATTTGAACTCTCTCAAATTGTAAATGCCTTTAAGATTTTAATGTATTATCATTCCAGTGTGTGTGAAAGACCATTTTAAATGTTATATTAATTACATATAGAGACACACATTTTCTTATTCATATTGGGATAACAAAAAGAATCATTTCTGTTGATCGGAATGAGCTGTCTCCGATTGAGAAATGGGCATTCGACATCATTTTATCCAACCTCCTCATTTGAGGAAATCAGGTCCAGGGAGGTGAAACAATTTGATCAAAGGTCAAGCTTCTCCTACTGAATATTCTCTTTGATTGTAGTTTTCCTTATAATCAAAATACTTTTTAATACAAAAATTTTAAAAGCTCTGACAAATTTTGCCTAGTGTTGTTTAAAGAAAGAAAGGCTATCATTACGTGTCAGTTGTGTTTAGTTTTGTTTTTTTCATCATTATTATGCAAGGGCACCCTTGAAAAGGGATGTCACATCTACATAAATAAATAAATAGCCCTAACCCTAAAGGAGAATGCATACTATTACAAAGACATATTTAATAGGTATCAATTTCTTAACAAAATATTGACTAGTAAATTATTCATGTCCAAACTCAGTGATGAAGTGTGACTCTGTCTCATGTAAAATAAAATGATTCACAACACAATGTATTCAAAAAGTTTTCAGGGTGACTGTATTAGAAAATAGAAAATAAAGGCAATTATTTTCAAATAAATTTCCCCAAGTAGCCTCCCTTTTTTAAAACACTGATTATTGAATTAATTTAGAATATTTCTCAAGAAGAAAGTATTTGATTTTTTATCAAAACATTTTATTCATCATTTTTACTTTCTAAAAGCCACATGTATCTATCCGGAAATGTAAAGGGCAGGTGGAATGGAGGAAGGGACAGTGTGAAACCAACCTATAGAACCTATAGAAAAGCTATCAGAATGGTCTGGATAGTCCATGGTACCTGGGGTGCATACACTTCAGTGTTTAGATTGTTTTTAACAAGGTAGAAGCAGAGTTCCTGACTCTTGCTGGTGCTTATGATAGGATAGAAAAGTTCTGTCCCACCAAAGAGGTCGGTATTGTAAAAGAGGATTAGAAAGGATTGCAAGAATGATGTGGGGGAGGGGATAGTCACCATGCACAGAAAAAAAAATCAACAAAGAGGATGAGGGAGCCTGCCAGCTGCCCACTCCAATTGAGAGCCTCCCCAGCTGTTCCCTGAAGGCTCCAATGAGAATCCCCAGACACTGTTGTGCTCTCTTCCAAGGACACTGGTCACCAAGTGCCTGCTTCCCATGAAAAGGGATAACATTGGAATAAAGAAAGTTTTTTAAGTATATTTTATTGATTATGCTATTATAGTTATCCCAATTTTTTTCTCCCCTTTATCCCCATCCTCCCTGCCCTGCCCCCGCACCCTCCAGCATGCACCCCCCCAACCCAGTTCATGTCTATGGGTCACAAATATAAGTTCTTTGGTTTCTCCATTTCCTATACTATTCTAACCCTGTCTATCGTGTGCCTACCTGTTATGCTTCTTATTTTCTGTCCCTTTCCCCCCATTCTCCTTCTTTCTCCTCCCCACTGATAATCCTCCAGGTATCTCCATTTCTGCGATTCTGTTCTTGTTCTAGTTGTTTCCTTAGTTTTTGTTTTTGTTTTTTAGCTTCCATTGTTGCTAGTTGTGAGTTTGTTGTCATTTTACTTTTCATAGTTTTTGATCTTTTTCTTAGATAAGTCCCTTTAACATTTCATATAATAAGGACTTGGTGAGGATGAACTCCTTTAACTTGACCTTATCTGGGAAGCACTTTATCTGCCCTTCCATTCTAAATGATAACTTTGCTGAATAGAGTAATAAGGAAACTTGAACAAGAAGACACACCATGTACTCTAGGTGGGATTTAGGTAGAGTGACCAAGGTGTTTGGGAGAATGAAGGGCTATGGACATACCCGGTGCCCTTGGAAACTCTATATGTTTGGAAAATTACCTGAATCTCAATAATTTCTTGTGACTGTGCACAGTACTGTTTTACAATAAACATACAAATGTTGTACTTGAAAATGGAACATTCCTATTTGTCTCATTACTCAGTAGCAGTGTTGATTTGTTAATAGCTAGCCGAAAGTACAACTAAAGTCACTAAATCTAGTAATTTCTAGGCAAAAGCATTTGGCGAATATGCCCACAGGGGGAACATCAGATAGAAGAACTCCTATTCCCCCCACCAAAAGCACTTGGAAGGATTGAAATCTTTTTTTTTTTAATATTTATTTATATTTATTATTTTTTTAGAGGGGAAGGGTAGGAGAGAGGGAGAAGGAGAGAAATATCAATGTATGGTTGCCTCTTATGTGTCCCATGCTGGGAACTGGCCTGCAACCCAGGCATGTGCCCTGACTGGGAATCAAACCGCGATCCTTTGGTTCATAGGCCCGCGCTCAATCCACTGAGCTACACCAGCCAGGGCTGATTGAAATCTTAATTTATAAGGGTAAGTATATATAGACTGCCCTTCTGGGGCTACCTTCACATTAGTAGTCCTTTTGTTAGTTCTGGGATTATTTATTATTAATTCAATTTCTACAGAAACCAATATTATAAAGTGCTGAGACCATCAGGAATTGAATGCTATTTACCATTATTTTTTATACCTTATGTTTAAAGTTGCTTCTATTGCATATTTTAAACTTCAAAATTTATCTCTTAAGGTGTAATATAACATTTCCTGAAATAATTGCTCTTTTGGTTAAGGAGTGATAAATATGTATTAATGTTGGTTAAATGTTTTATTGCTAACTTAACTGTATAAAATACATCATTATGTTAATTTGGATTAGAGGAACAAAGCAGCTTAGACCAAAGGAAAAATTAATATAACACCCTGGAACAGAAAGTCCTCACTTTTAAGCCAAATTTTGAAGTGCTATGCTTTTCCAGTATTTAGGTCATTTTAATCTGCTCTTTGGTGCTTTGTATTCCTCTTTATAGTTGTTACAAATATTTATAAAATTTTCATACAGAGAAGCTTTTTGAAATTACCTAGTGACGGTTTGAAGGTCCACGTTTTTCATTTGGTAATTCTCATTTCATAGTTGGGAACACTGCAACACCCAAAAGTTAAGTGAGTTCATCCAAGACATTCAATTACTGCACTTGGTATAGGAGGCCAAGTCTTTCACCTCTCAGCAGAATTTTGCAATCTATCCTTAACAATCCTTGGGGGATTCTTTTACTTGCTCTAGGGAGAATTGGTTATATACCCTTATTAGAGTCACCCAACTGTGACTTCATGTTGGTTCTGATTTTGTAGAAGCGTGGGTAGGCTTAGAAAGTTACCCTAATGTTTCCCTGGAGAGCCTTATAGGTACATTTGATAAGGTTTAGAATTGTAGAGTACAAAGATCATAGGATTCAGAGTGAGTCAGAGTTGGGTTGGTTAGAATCCTGGTTCTGTGTTTTATGACTTGTGTCATTGAGGACAAACTACTGAAATCTGTTGTTTCCCCGTAGCCATGTCTAACTCATGTTATGAAAGGATATAATTCACCTGACATGGTGAATGTTTAATTGAAATGTTTCTTTTTTCCCTTTTGAACCCCTCAGTCAATCCTTAGGTATTTTCTAGGCTGAGAGTCATTTGGGGGCCACAAGTGAACTTGTTTTACTCAAATCCCAGGGTAAATGCTATACTCTGGTTGAATTTTAGGCTTCACCCTGTTAGCCTAGCTGGCCTAGGAACTCTTAAATCCCCTCCTCCTGATGCATCAAAAAATGATACTTGGTGGTTAAAACAGGATTGCAAGCTACCTTTCTGCTTGGTCTGTTCTAAGGTAATTACTTACAAAGCCTTAAATAAAGCAGACCCAACCCCGAACAGCAGACTCCCAATTCCGTGATGTGAAGGGTGGATGGTGAAACTAAGGAGAGATTTCTGAAGACAATTTGGAGTGGTCTGGAGCCATGCTAGCCTACTCTGATGGATTCACGATGTGAGCTATTATCTTTCAAATTTATGTAGATACTGATGGGCTTAAGAAAACATAATTACTTTAAAAGTGCTACTAATTTTCTATAGCATTTTGTCTTTCTTTTATCTCAGTGCATACTAGAAGGAAAACTACCATCACATGGTGGGCGATCCATGGCATTGTTATGGTTTTTTTATATTGTTTTGTTTTTGTTTCTTTTTGTTGAGAAGGTGTGGGATCCTCTGGTACAATAGATATAGAAGTTCGTCCTAGGATCTAAGAGATGCTGGTTTGAGCCCTGACCCTGCATTTTATAAATCACATGACCCTGATCAACTTTCTTTCCCTTCCTGTGCCTTTTCCTCATTAGGGGGATAATTAAATAAAAGCTTTTTATTCATATCATTAATATCTGTAGTATATGAGAATGTTTTGTAGTCTACAAGCTAATTATCAAAATGATCTTACCCAAGTACAGCAACAAGCGTAATTTGGGATTGAGAAATTGAACCAATTACATGGTTTTGAAAAATTCCTTGTGTATTATTCTTTAACATTTCAAAGACGTTTTTACTGAGTACTCACAATGAACTAGGCAGTTAGCTTCGTGGACTAAAGTATACCTTTAAGGAAATTCTAGCATTTTAAACATAATTACAAAATGGTATTTGCAATTCAAATATATATATTTTTTCAATTCAAATATATTTTTAATGCCTGAATCAAATTTTCGCTAGTTTTGCAGAGGAGTTTCTTGTTATTTTCCGTAGGAGCATGCCATCCATAGAAGGTCCAGATATTGTTAATAACATATCTAAACATAAATATAACTTGTTTATATATATTTATGTGCAGTAAATATGACTTTCTGATGTCTCTCTTTAAAATTTTTCAAAGCTGAGTATATGCAGTGTAATCTAACAATTTGTGGTTGGAATTCACAGTGCTGGGGCAATCAGTGCAGAAATCTAAGAAAGTATTAGTCCTCTGGCATTCAGGTACTGAGGTGTTAAATATCTCAAATGCTGTCGCACCTTACTTATATTAACTCAGTTGGAACTCATGACAACCCAGTAGTATGAGGTATGTACCACTATTATCTCTCCTCTTACAGATGAGAAAACTTCAGCACAGATTGATTCATAACTTGGCCAAGTGCAGACCACTTCTAAGTGGTACAGTCAGGGTTTTGCTCAATTTATCCGCTGAGTCCATCCTCTTAACTGCAGTGTTCTTATTTATTGAATACTTATAATTGGCCAGATCCTGGGGGCTCTAGATTCATTACTGATAAAAATCCACAATCTATGGAACTGGAGACTATTAAGCGAAATAAGCCAGTTGGTGAAAGAAAAATATCATATGATCTCACCTATAAGAGGAATCTAATGAACAAAATAGAATTACAGGCATGGAAACATGGAACAGACTGAAAGTGACCAGGAAGGAAGGGGGGAAATGGTGGAAAGAAGGGGAAGGGACTAGAAAGAGAATGTGTGTGAATGACCCACAGACACACACAACAGTGTGGGAATTGACTGTAGGGGCAGGGGAGGGAGTTGGGAAGGGTGGAGGAGGGCAAAAGGGGAGAAATTAGGACAACTATAATAGAACACCAACAAAAATGATTTAATTAAGTTAAAAAAATAAAAATCCACCACATTTAAAGTAACCCACCTGATAAATGGAAGAGGTGAGAGTCAATCAGTTTCTGCTCCAATTAAGCCTCTGTAACAGCTCTATGGAGATATTTTTCACATACCATAAAATCGTACCCTTTTACAAATCTACAATTCAGTAGTTTTATAGGATATTCACAGGTGTTGAACCATTACACCAATGTAATTTTAGAATATTTTATCATCCCAAAAGAAACTCTACTCATTAGTAGTCACTCCTATTTCCCCTCCATCTATCCCTTGGAAAACACTAGTCTACTTTCTGTCTATATGGATTTGCCTACTTTGGAAGTCCGAAAGTTTCATATAAATGGAATTGTACAATATGTTCATGTTTGCATATGACTGGCTGTATTCAGTTTAACATAATGTATTCAATTTGACATAATGTATTGAAGGTTCATCCATATTTTGGCATGTATCAGTACTTCATCCCTTTTTACTATTGAAAAACATTTTATAACATGGATATACAATACTTTGTTCATTCATCAGTTGATGGACACTTGCTTGGATTGTTTCCACTTTTTAACTGTCTTAAATAATGCTGCTTGAGCATTTGCACACAGGTTTTTGTGTGGACACATGTTTTCATTTCTCTTGGGTATACACGTAGGAGTAGAATTACTGTGTCATATGGTAATTCTGTGTTTAATTTCCTGAGCAATTTTCAAAAAGTGCAAAGAAGCTGCACTTTCACCAGTAGTGTATAGGGTTCCAGCTTCTCTATGTTCTTGTCAACACTTGTCATTATTTATCTTTTTGATTGTAGCTGAACTAGTGAAGGAATATTGTACTGTGGTTTGGTTGGGCATTTCTCTGATGACAGCTGATGTTCAGGATCCTTTCATGTGTTTATTAGCAAGTTGTGTATCTTCTTTGAAGTGTCTATTCAAATATTTCACCCATGTTTTAACTGAGTTATTGGCCTTTTTACTGTTGAATTATAACAATTCTTCATATATTCTGGTTACAGGGCCATTTTCATACATACAGTTTATAAATATTGTCTTCCATTGTATGGGTTGTATTTTTATTTTCTTAATGGTATCCTTTGATACTCAAAGGTTTTTAATTTGATAAAGTCAAATTTATCTATGCTTTTGTTTATGCTTTTGTTGTCATATCTAAGAAAATATTACCTAAGTATAGGTCACAAAAATTTATGTATGTTCTAAGAACTTTATAGTTTTAGCTTTTATATTTAAAGTCTGTGGTTTTTAAAAACAATGTTACATTTTAAAAAATTTTATAGAAATACAAATTTTAAGTTACTTTCATTCTGAGTAATCAAGGATCAGAAGATTTCTGACAACTGTACTTTGTCTCTCGTTAGGGTTACAGTGCCTTCCTAAGTTATTTTAATGTATTTTTGAATGGAGCATTAAAGTTTTGGGTTTTAAATATTGTTCCATTCCTGTCTCTTCTTTAAAAGGTAAGGACAAAATTGGAGCAATGCCAAAACTTTCGTTTCACTTATAACTTTCCTACTGTCAGGTTCTCTTGGTTCTGCATTTCCATTGACTCTTCAGCTTTGAGTGAGATAAACATTAGCACCTGTTCAGCCGATTCCTGGTACTCGCAGTAGGCATGCCTCTCGATGCCTGGCAGAGCGAGTGCACCTAGGATCTCTGTGGTGCACATTAGAATACCTGTCTCCGTAGCTGAGGCAGATAGAAAGGATAGCAAATTACAACACTAATCATTTTCTCATGTTTAAATTAAATCTTCTTGAGCATATCATTAAGAGCTCTCCTTACCAATGATTAGCTCTATAAAAGTGTGAACATTTCAAAGGGTGTTTTTAAGGGGTCAAAATGATTCTGTTGATTATCTCTGCATTCTCAGCCTTAATTTTTCTTTGTCAGCCTATTTTGGTAACATCTTGGAAAGTTAGTTTGGTACATGAACTTAGGAAGAGGCATAAGAACTCACTGGGTACTTTGAACTCTAGTTCTTGGATATAGCCCTGACCAGTAGATATTCAACATCCAAAATTTCCATCTACAAAATAGGATAATTCCTTTTTGGACTTTAATGGCATCGTTTAGAGAATATATAAATTAATAGTGGCTTTAATTCTAGTGATATTCTTAAAGGATAGCTTTCTTCATTGAGAAAATCTTCATATCATAATATTCCATTTTGTCCCCGCACCAAACTCTTCAAAATTTCTATAAAATACAAAGCATGAATTATTTTTATAGTGGTAAAGTAGCATTACTTTTGACTACAAGCAAGTTTCCAGTCTGCACCTCTAAAACGTAATACATTTAGAATCCAGAAAATAATATTAAATTTGGATTTTAAAAAATCAGAGGTACCTCAAAATATGACAACACAGGAATGCTGCTTTATATTCTTTCTCACACATTATATAGCCAAGGACATATCTTAATTGTTTATTCATTTTAAAAATAATAGCCATTTTTTTTCCTAAAGTAAGTATTTTGTAGAATAATAGACATGAACACCAGGGAATTATACCTGTTAAGCCTGTTATAATATTCTTTATGTACATAAAAATTTGTGTTTCTAGAAAGTATTTTCATAAATTTAAAATATTGGATCTGCAAGTCAATGATCATCTAAATTTCTATAATTATTTCAGAATTTCTTAATAATAATAACTTTATTCAGTGAAATACAAAATTAATGAATTTGTAACATCAAATCAAGTAGTTTTCCTCCTCATCATCATTTCAGAACAGAGATTTCTACCTTTTTTCATTTAAAGTCAGAAAATTCAAATAAGGTACATACAACTTGGTTGCCTCATAATTTGCAATGGAAAGCAGGATTATCTCAATATATTTTTAAACAGCGTGGTAGCAGACATATGAATTTTAGTCTAGAAACCTGCTGTATGTTCCACTATATTCAGGCCAGAATGTATAAAAATAAGCCCTTTTTAGTGCATGCGCACACACACACACAATGGTAATTGCAATGTACATAAAACCTGTCAAAGCTCCAATTTCCAATATTCCAATGAATATCAAAAGAGTCCAGTATTTCTGACTTTGACAAATTGCAGATGAGGTTTTATTCATTAAGTGGAGCTGGTAATGTTTATTTAAATGCAATTTACTGTTGCATTATTGATTAGCTACTGCAAAATTATCTTACAAGGAGCACGTGTGGCAAGAAGATTTCAGGTTGAGAGCGGATTTATCTAGGGAAGGCCTGTAGGCTTGATTTAGGCCCCAGGACATGAGAGTTTTAATTTATCTGGAAAGAAAGGCCTGGTGGAAGGTTTGCTTTGTTTGCATTTAGACAGCAGATGAAAGGGGTTTTGATGTTGAGCTGGGAGAAAATGGCTGCCACTCTTGTTATTCACGCAGAGAATTCAGCAAAAGAAAAAAAATCTATTACTAGGCAAGATAAAACAAGCCTTTTCTTACCCTCAAATCATTTTTTGAATCAAATATGTGGCTCTTGTTATTTTCCAAAGAAGAAATAATTTTTTAAATATTGCCTGTTATCTAAAATCTTTAAAATTTTTCCGTATTGCATTTATTACTAAACCTTCACTTCCTATTGTGGCTCTATACACTTTGATGGGGTCATTGTGTCTGAAGCCCCTTAAAATGAGAATGCAACTTAATAAGAGAAGTAGTACTAGACTTAAATATTTTTATGAAAAATGATAAGCAAACTTTTCATATGCTGTTTTTGAAAAAAGGTAGTAGAACAAGCATTTGGGCAGAAAATGTTAGACATTACTAATAATACATTATTGATTCTTCAAGGTAGACACATTTGTCCTAAGAAGTAAATCTTTTTCATGCTGATTTATTTTAGCTTAATCACTGTGAATATATTAATGGGTAAGACAAAGCCAGAAGGATTGTACTAGTAATCTTCATGTAACTGATAGTAATGGGTTTGTATGCATGCATACGAAAGGATCACAATTGGATAAAAAAGTTAGTTAAAATTATTTTTAAAAGCACTGAGGAAATTAATAGTTTATAGAGCAAAATGTTCATCTCATAGTTTGTACATGTTAAGAAAAAGACATAAACATTTTAGATTTCTTGCCTAGACAACTGATGATTTATTCCCATTAAGCAGTAGATTTCATTTATTCAGCCCTATATATAACTGGGGTAGAGAGCAAGCGTATAAAGATAATGGAGGATTCATAATATTTTTATCACTTAGAGCCGAGAAATACATATGATGAGAGTTGATGCTTAAAGCTCATAACTCCTATATGCTGGAGGTCAGTTATCAGTTTGGTATTCCTAAGAATCCCATGATAATTATTTTGCATACATGTCAACCAACCACAAGAACTCAGAAAATGTCTCAACTGATCAGTAAAATACATGAGTTGGATTTCAGTATGCAATGATGTGATACCTAAATCTAGAATCTGAAGTGTTATCATTCAGAAGACATTTCAGCTTGCTTATTATTCTGCAAAAATCAATTTTATAGGCAGCATTCTGTTTTGAAAAAGAAACAGAAAAAAACTTTCTCTGTGTGATTTGGTACCACAAATGAGAATGACAGCAACAAGAATTACATTTTCCTTTGGGGTTTATAGCACAATGCTGATGACTTAGTATCAATTCTGACAACCTGAAGGTTAATTACTTACCCCATATTTCGGGTCTGCCAGAAGAGGATTCTACTATGCATTTATTTACCAAAGTCTGGAATAGTCACTGTTTTCTGTAACTTTAGTAAAATGCTAAAGATTTATGTGAATATGATCTAAAGAGAAACTGGAGTATTTTTGTAACTTTGACTCACCGTAATGCAACACTAATGGCTTTGTAATTTTTTTCCTATGAAATTCTTAGTTTTGATTTTCTTTTCAGTTAATTTTCTTCTCTGTTCTTTTTCAAGGAAGCTCTTGCTATTTTTTCTCTTCATCTTCGCTTCTTGGCAAACACTATAACACTTAAGAATAACACTTAGCTCAGAATATGAAAAAATTAAAAAATAAAACAAGCTAGATATTATGTGGTTCACTTACAGATACAGTAGTCTGTAGCTTTATTGAAAGTGTTTAGATTGTGATTTGGTTTTCAAGATAAAACTTAGTACAGATTTGGCCTGCTCAGTTAAACCATTGGGAACAAGAAATCAAGCAAGGGGATTCTAAAAGAGATTTATTTAAGGTGATATGAATGGAATATAATGTATTATATTTCATTAGTTTATATTTTAAAATGTTATGGTGGACATGACAATGCTATTTGTATTGCTATTTAATTTTTTAAGGGTCTCTAAAATTGTATATACCAAAGTATTCTAAGTGGAAAAAAGAAGAGATGCTCTGAAAGCAAGAAGTAAGGGGAAATTTTGGCAACTCTAAGAAGCAGTAGTTAATGTGCTCAGAGCCTAGGATAAAAGGATGCCAAATAAAGACCAGCAAGTAAAATTATTAGGAAATAAAATCTATTTGTTCATTCATATGATACATATTTACATTGAGCACCTACACATGTCAGGACTATTTTTCACGTAGGTCTCAATAATAACACTTCTAATCTGGCTGAAGCAATAGATGATGAGTGGATGTCAGATACTGGGCTGTAAATAGATGATTTTTATAAATCTGTTCTGATGCTGAAACATCTGATTATTTCCCCTATCTTTTCTGTTGGGTTTATTTTGGTCAAAGTTTTGCCATATTTGCTATATTTTTCTATTCATTTGTACTTAGACCTCATATCTTTTAGATTGATTGATGACTTTCATATTCTTTTTTATTTTTTTTTAAAGAATTTATTTATTTATTTTTAGAGAGGGGAAGGGAGGGAGAAAGAGAGGGAGAGAAAGATCAATATGTGGTTGCCTCTCACGTGGCCCCCACTAGGGGCTGGGCCTGCAACCCAGGCATGTGCCCTGACTGGGAATCGAATCTGCGACCCTTTGGTTCCCAGCCCGCGCTCAATCCACTGAGCTACGCCAGCCAGGCCTCATATTCTTTTTTAAAAAGATTTTATTTATTTAATTTTAGAGGGGAAGGGAGGGAGAAAGAGAGGGAGAGAAGCATCAATGTGTGGTTGCCTCTTTCACGCCCCTTACTGGGGACCTGGCCCACAACGCAAGCATGTGCCCTGACTGAGAATCAAACTGGTGACTTTTGGTTCGCAGGCAGCCTCTCACTCCATTGAGCCACACCAGCCAGGGTGTATTGTTAACATTGGAAGAACCATTATGCAGTAATGTTTTTTGTCTCATAACCCAAAATTTAAGATGGACACTGGGGATAATGAAACAAATTCATGTTAAATAGAGTCATCTTGTGATCCCTTAAAAATAGACTATGAATCTAAAGTATATAGTGGAAAGCTTACTTTTTCTACAAAAAGTAATGGGAATGTTGAATAGGAAGAAATGTTCATTCTTTCTAAGCCAAATAGAATCTTTACAGACTACATGATTTCGAAAATTAAAGAAAGGGTTTTTGTTCTAAACATTCTTTGACGTAGTGGCTCCCATTTTTAACACTTTGTATGAATATAAAGAGATTTTGACATAATGTCTACTATATAATAAATGTGGCACAATGTACAACACTTATTTTCAGGTGTAATTACTCAGCTATGTCTGATTTCTCAATATTTAAAAAAAAGATTCAGAGACTTACCCATGGAGATGAAAACATTTGGATTTTATGGGATGATAGTATTGTGAGTGATTTATTTCTTCAATTATTATTTTTTATTATTTTTATATTTCTATTCATTTTAATAATGTGGTCACTATGTAGTTTATATCATACAGAAAGATTAAAATAAACTTTTCTATAATTCTCTACCGAAGTGTCTCTTTTTGGTTTCCATGGTCAGGTATATTGCCATCTTCAAAGGGTACAAATGGAAGCCTACAAACCATATGATGGAATATTTGAAATTTATATGTCAAATGAGCACACTTTATATAAAACATTCTATCCTAATTTCTGGGAAAATATACCTTCATAAGAACCTGTAAGACCAGCTGTAAATGTAGAATTCCCAGACTTCCTCACTGCATGCACTTAATGTGGAGATACTGGTCCTCAGTCCCCGCATAGCCTGATCCCTTTACATTCTCATTGCATCCCCCATGCACATTTGTGTGTACCCCAGCTGAACTTCCAAGCTCTGTCAATACCCACTCTCCTGTCCCCCACCAAAAGCCATTCCTTGACCACTCCTCAGGCTTATAAATGATACATTTTCCTTTGTTCAGACAAGCACTGTCATGAACCATGGAAGCAGACTGGGGATGTGCGGAGCGCCAATTCCGTCAAACGTGATTCACAGTGCAGCACACTCTTTAGGTTGGTGTGTTCCTTTGGCCCCATGGACTGGTATCCCTGTGGAAGAGGGCCAGTCTTGTAAAGCCTTGCCCAGATAGAATGATGGCACTTGGCAGCATCATCTTCAGACTTCTAATTTTCCTACTGTTGAAAGACATCATTTTCCAATTTTTAGTCATTTGATATTATAATTTGATGGCAATGAACATTCCTGAACACATATTTCTTGATGATGATGTGCAAGGGTTTATATGTAATAACAGAATTGCTGAGTCTTAAGGTATGCCCATCTTTGACTTTACGTTATAGGGCAGAATTATCTTTCGAAGTGGATGTGTTAGTGATCACTCCTACTAGTAATGCTGCCCTTATGCTACAGCCTCACAAATACTTGTCAGTCTTGAATTTTGCCAGGTTGATAGGTGTGAAATAGAATCCTGTAATGGTTTTGTTTTTACTGTAATTACTAATGAGATTAAGTGCCCTTTTGTATGTTTATTGGCATTTTCCTGTTCTGTGAAGTTCCTGCTTATATTTTTCACTTACTATTTTCTATTATGTTGTTTGAGTTTTACACATTGATTTATAGGAGAATTTTCAGGGTCAGCAAATGTATGTGCACATATGTGCTTGGTTGTATACTGCATAGGACAACACATCTAAAGACACATACTCAAGTTTGATCGATTTTATTAACTTACATCCACATGCTGGCCTAGTCCTAGAGCAGTACGGGAGGATCCATTCCTCCAAGATCTCACATGCATGTGTACAACTATGAATTACCATGTACACACTTTGGAAAGCAAATGTTGAGTCATTACTGAGTTCTTGGTACACACTCTGGTTATATTTTGCTTGTTTGTTTTGTTGATTCAGTTCCACTTATAGGTGAGATCATATGATATTTGTCTTTCACTGCATGGCTTATTTCACTGAGCATAATGCTCTTTTTTATTGTTTTCTATAAGTTTCATTGCCTTGTTTATTACACTTAAATTTTTAATGTGTCTGTAATTGATTTTTTGTGTAAGATATGAATTAAAAGTCCATTTTAATAAAAAAATCAAAAAATATTGAAAATACCATTTCATTTATAAACCAATTTATAAACCAATTGGTTTATAAACCAATTTTGAGAGAACCTTTAGATTATAATCTTTCAAAAAATAAACATGATGTGTATTTATCTTTTTAAGTCTTTAATGTTTATCAAAAACATTAAATTTTCTAATAATTTATTGTACAGATTCTATTAAACATCTTTCTCAATACTTCATAATTTTGATTCTATTGTAACTGATGCATTTTTAAAAATGACATTTGCCCAATATATGATCCTGACATATGAAAATGCAATTGACTTTTATACATTGACTATTTTTTAAATTCTAGGAAGGCTGAATTATTTCCATTGATTATAAATAATTTTCTAATGAATCTAATTTTTCTTTGTTACAATCTGGATGCAACAATAAAGAGTCTTGGTTTTTTCTTTCTGATTTTCACATACAGGGTCCAGTGGAAGTAAGGTCTGCTTGAATGTGGTTGGTAGGGTAATAATATGGGTGTAATATTTTATAGTTTTAATTTGAACATTTCATCTAAAATGTCATATAGTATGCTTGAGTGTGATATTGTTGTTACATAATTACATGCTTATGCTTTTGTAATAAAAGATTTTGTAAAAGGGGCAATTTATGCTGGACCCCATATTTCATTTCTTTTCTTGTCCTACTACACTGTTTAGGATTGCCAATATGTCATTGAATAGAAGTGGTAGAAGTGGGCAATTTTACCTGATCCCCATTCACTACTCAATTTTAACTATTAAGCATAATATTTGAAGCAAGTTTTGTATAGATACAAAGATTTCCTTTATCAAGCCAAGGAAATTTTCTTTTATTCTCTTTTTTCTTCTGTGTAGATAATGTTTATCGAGCTAAGAAATTTTCTTTTATTCTTGTTGTTTTTTGAAAGCATTTTTGTCATGAAATGAGTGTAAAATTTGATCAAATAGCTTTTATGTATCTATTGAGGCAAGCATATAAATTATCTCTATTAAGCCATTAATATGATGAATTATATCAATTGACATTTCTAATATTAAATAACTTTTTTTGCTAGGAGAAACTCAACATTGTAATGATACATTTTTATATGTCTATTGTGTACTTGCTTTTATTTTTTTATTTTTATTCATATTTTCACATTTCCTTTTTCATTCTTTGGTTTTATTTTATTTTTTCTATAACCTAAGGGAGATGCTTAGCTAATTAATTTTCACTTTTTTTCTATAACTATTTGAAGCTATAGATAGATATGCCTTGAGGTACCACTTTAGCACTATCCTACAGATATTAAGAAAATTTCCATTATTGTTTAAAGTAATTTATTAATTTTAATTAATTAGAAGTGCATTCTTTAATTTCCAAGCTGTTTTTTTTAAAAAAAAAAAACTTTTTATAATTATCTGTGGTTATCGATTCCCAACTTATTTGCTCTGTAATGGGAGAATATGGTTTATATATTAATTTTTGAACTATTTTAAGATTTGTTTTATGGCCCACTTATGAAAGCTTATGACAAGCTTTCATAAATGTGATATATTTGATTAAACTGTATATTCTTTAGTTTCAGAATACATGTTCTCTAAATGGCTATTAGATAATGCATGTTAATTATTTCATTCAGAACTTTTATATCTTTCTTATTATATTTTCTCCTTAGTCAATTAGCTACTTAAAAAGTTGTGGTAAAATATTTCAGTATGATGGTGGGTTCATCCACTTATTGAAATTGTCATAATTTTTACTTTGTTATATTATTTTAAGTTTATTTTAGTAGGTAATATAAGTTTAGAATCATTATATCTTCTTATGAAGTAAAATTCACTCATCTTTTTTTCTTTTATGTCTGGTAGCTTTACTTAATTCTTTTGATAAGTAATTATTTTATTAATGATTTACTTTTAATGTTTCTGTACTTATGTTTTAGATATATTTCTTGAAAATAACATGTGGCTAAAACTTTAAAAACTCAGTCTTACTATATTTGTCTTTTAACCAAGATATTTAGTCTGTTTTCTTAGATTAATATTTATTTGATTTTCTTTCTTTCTTTTTTGCTTTCAACTTGATGTTTCTCTGTGTTCTTTTTCCTCTTATTTTGCCTTATTTTAATTTTATTACTCTTTTGTCATCCAAAGTTCTTCCTCTGTTATTAATTTTAAATTACTTGTACATATTCTACTTGTATTTTTAAGAGGCTCTCCTAGAAATTTTATATTTTTCATTTTTTAAAAAAGATTTTATTTTATTTATTTTTAGAGACAGGGGAAAGAAGGAAGAAGGAGAGGGAGAGAAATATTAATGTGTGGTTGCCTATCTTGCACCCACACCAGGAACCTGGCCTGCAACCCCGGCAAGTGCCCTGACTGGGAACCAGTGACCCTTTGATTCACAGCCTGGCACACAATCTACTGAGCCATACCAGCTGGGGCAATGTACTTATTTTTTCAAGTCAAATTATAAAATTCCTGACTCTTTTAGTATATCACTTTTCTGACTTACATACTAATGTTATGTTTTTTAATTCTATATTTTTAAATTTCATTATTACATTTTATAC
Organism: Glossophaga mutica; assembly: GCA_039655065.1. Classification (NCBI taxonomy): domain Eukaryota; kingdom Metazoa; phylum Chordata; class Mammalia; order Chiroptera; family Phyllostomidae; genus Glossophaga; species Glossophaga mutica. Next base: position 102,828,682 of record CM077309.1, on the reverse strand, counting down.
AGCTTGAATACATTTTCAAACTTACCACTTTTTTAGTTCTTATCCCTTTTTGCATCTCACCATCTTCTGGGCCTCTTTCCATTGATAGATGCAAAGTATATCTTTTATAATTTCTATTAGCAAGGTTGGTTTGTTAAAAACTCTTTTAGGGATATCTTTTTTTTTTTGTCTGGTTTTAAAAAAATGCTCATTGACCCTAATTTTTGAAATATATTTTTGATTAGAGAAAAATTTTAGGTTTATAGTAATTTTGTCATTGCACATTCAAGTTATCATTTGTATTAGTTTTCTACTGCTGTGTAACAAATTACCACAAACATAACAGCTATAACAACAACTATTTGTTAGCTCCAGTTCTCTAGATGAGAAGCCTGGCATGATATGGCTGGTTTCTTCAGTCAGGATTTGTAAGGCCTGAAGTCAAGGTGTTGACTAGTTTGCTTCTCGATGCTTTAGGGAAAATTCTGCTTCCAAGCTCATTCTTGTAGGCAAAATTCAGTTCCTCGTGGCTACAGGAAAGGTCCTCTATGTTTCCTTCCAGGCTGTTTGTGGGAGGCTGCTCTCAGTGCTTAGAGGCTGCTTATAGTCCTTGTCATGGGACTTTTTCTACCTTTAAATCAGCAAAATATATAGAATCTCATGCTTTAAATCTCCAACTTCCCCTGTCTTTGATCTCTGGACCAGATTTAAAGGGCTCATATTATTAGATGACACAGACCTGGGGAACCTCCCTATCTTAAGGTCAAAATAATTTGACATCTTGATTACATCTGCAAAAATGTAATTAATACTTCACAGCAGTGTTTGATTGATTAACTGGGGGAAGGAGTGTGTCTACCAGAGGCAGGAAACATTAGAATTTGGGCTACTACCTTATTCCACAGACTTCTTGTTTACATTATTATTGTAAGGAAGTCAATTTTCAGTCTAATTCTTGTTCCTCTGAATTGATCTCTCTTCATTCTCTATTGTAAAGATCTTATCTTTGCTTTGGTATTCTCTTTGTCTAGATATGAATTTTTTATCATATGTACAGTTTGGAATTTGGTGGGTTTCCTGGATCTGTAACTTCATGTCTTTCCAGCTGTGGAAAATGCTCTGTCATAATCTGGTCAAATATTACCTCTCTCTCATTCCCTTTATTACCTCCTTCTGAGTCTCTGATGGCATCTCTGTAAGACCTGTTCTCCATCCTCTCTATCTCCTATTCTCTCTTTCATATTCTCTATCTCCTCATTTCCCTGTGATACGTTCTAAGTAATGTTTTCTGTTCTGTATCCCAATACTTATTTCCCTTTTTGCCTATGTCTCATCTGTTATTATACCTCTCCATTAAGTTTCTAATTTCAATGAATAAACTTTTAATTTCAAGTTCAGTTGTTTTTGTGGGTGTGTGTCTCATAACTCCAAGCTATTGTATTTATACTTACAACATTGCATGGTTTCACTCTCTCTCTCTCTCTTTCTCTCTGCACCCCCTATTCCTCTCTTCTCTCTCTCTTTTCCTGTTAGCCCTCTCTATTGATGCCTTTTCTGTATGCATTTGTAATTATGATTTTTTAAAACCAAGTGCTCAGATTCCTTGAAATTCTGAGAATTCTTTGAAACCTGGGTTGAAGGCTAATTTCTTCAGAGAAAATTTATTTATTTTTTTACTAGGTATTTGTGGGTACTATCAACCTAGCATTGCTTTAAACTTAATCCTTGATTTGATGGTTGCTTTGTTTTGTTTTAATTCCCTAGTTAGTGAGAAGTATGGTTGAAGAACCAAGATGGCTGCCTTGTGATTACAAATTCTTGAGGAAAAAATATATTTTTCCAAACATGGACGTGAATTTCAATTGTTAAGACATAATTGCCTACAGGGTGATAATGAAGGATATTTCTAGGTTACCTTTATCTTAAGACTATAACCTTTGGAGGCCAAGTTTATAAAGGAGATGTGCTTTTATTAGATTTTAGTTCTTGAGTGACTCCTGTGTTTTGTTCCTTGTCATATATTCCCTGAGAAATCTTAAAAACAAAATGGAATTTAACAAGATTTTATTAAACTGCCTTTATTGTCTGGGTTCCTACTTTTACTAATTTTTGCTTACTTCTTATGATTGATTATACCTTATATTCTTGGTATCTTATCAATGCATTTAACAAATTTTTGAAGTGTTTTATTCATATGTTTGTTGTTATTTCCAATGGAAGGGTTAAACAAAGTATTTAATCTACCAGGCTGCCATAAATAGAAGTTCTTCAAAATGTGTGTGGGATATGTGTGTTTGTGTTTACTGGTTAAAAACTGATTTAAAAATGTAATCTGTTTTTAATATATTTGAAGCACTAGGAATATGATGATGCTTAAATAAAATAGATATGATTCTTGTTCTTACAAATTCACTAATTTAAAGGGTAGTCCAGTGAGAAAAACATAAATAGCCAAGCATATAAGTCTATTTCCTTCCCCCACTTCCACTGATTATTCTGATGAAGCTTCAATATATCCCTTTGTGTTACATTTACTCTTTTTCATAATTATTGTCCTGTCATATGTATAGTTCTACACATTTTCAGCAAATAATGTTCCATATTTTCCCTACCATGTATTATCTGCCTTACTCCCTTTCCCAAAACAAAATGAAGTAAGCTTCACTGGGACTCTGGAAACATAAAAGAAGTCCAGGACATAGTAAGTCTTTTGGCAGTGGGAGACTGAGTCAAAGTAAGGAGACATCTTTTATACTGAGCTGTTTCATGATCTGATGCAGGGATGGTATTCCGAAATAATGCATGGTACCTTGGTACTGTGTATCATAGCTAGTGTCCTGATTTTCGAGTGTCTGTTCTAATTGGTTAGATGCTTGTGTTGAGTATATTGAATATCATCCTTGACTAATTGTGTAAATCTGAGATCATTTTTAGTGCCACCTTATATCACACCAGCTACCTCAGAGCCCCAAATCAGCAGGAGAGAACATATTCTACTCTTTCCTGCCCAAGTGTGGAGCCTGTAGCATCGTCAGCCTTTGAGTTGATCATAACATCTACCCACCCACTTTGGTAAAGAACAGGACCCATCTACAGGACTGAAACAAATTATGCTCAACCTCTATGTCACTTGCTGTAGGAAACAGGAGAGAGAGCCTTATTTGAGTGTGCCTGTGTAAAGCCAGCTTACCTATGGGCTTCCAGATCTTGCTCAAACTTAGTGTCAGTCTAGTCTTCTGTGTTTTAATTCACCTCTTGGGACTGTCCCCAATGTTCTTTGGCCACACATCTGCAGAACCCTTTTGATTCTCTGCTCTCTTACTCTGGCTCTTCTTGGTGACAAGCCTTAGCTGTTGCTCTTCTCATCTCAGAGAGTCAAAAACTTCTGTACATATTCTCCTGTTTGGAGCTTCTTATCTGTTTTCTGGAACAGGTGTTTATCTTGCTCCCAACTTCATCTTAATTGTTATGCTTCTATTCAGGCCATTTTTTTTCACTCTGCTTTAGATTTAACTGCTATGTTTGTTTCTCTGTTCACATATCATGGGCTGGAGGGGAAAGATCTTTCTAAATTAAGAGTATGTATAGTTTAAAATTCAAGTGGGCAGAATCTTTATATGAAAAAATTTATCTTTTAGCATCTAGTCCAGTGCTCTACATGCAATATCAGTGGAATAATGCTTCATTTATCTAAACTTTTCAAAGTTTGTAATTCTTTGATCAGAAAGACGAAGATCACAGTTAAAAATTATTTCTACACAAAATCAAGCTTTCACGCTGAACATTTAATATCTGTTGAGTTTTTCAAATTGTTATCAGCACATTTAAGTTGATCCTATTATTAAGAAATCAAATTCAGGCATTGAGGGATGCAACTTTTTCACAATTATGTATTTAGTAAGTGTTTATTTCTTATTGTTGGATATAGATTTGCATTGCTATTTTTTTATTCTTAGGTAGTTTAAGAATGCTTTACCTTTTTTCTCTTGAGATATTAAACCCTTATTTGTGAAAGAATAAATTATTTACAAAGATGTGAAGAATAATGTATAAAAAGCATTCAGAATACTTAAGTGTTTTGAGTCACAGGAGGGAAATGTAATATACTGTTAACACATAGTCTTTGTAAAAATGTTAGGACTAATAAGTTGTATATTCCAGGAAAGTCTCGCATAACACTATATATAAACCCGGATTTTCTGTCCGTACCATCTTCATTATGTAGCTACTGACCAAACACAGGATTTGCTGGACTTCTGTTCTTAACGATGCTGCAAATTTTTAGTGTTCTCCCCTTTGTTAGTCAAAATCTACTTCCTTGTAATTCTATTATTTGACCAGTTTTCTTCCTTCAGTTATAAAATTTTTTGAGCACAAACCATATATTAGGTCATAGGTTCTGGCATATGGATGCAAAAAAAAAAATGAGTAAAACACAGCCCCTTTTCTGGAAAATCTCACAGTCTAGGTGGGAAGACAGACATATAAACAAATAATTAGAGTAGAGGAAGAAGTGCTAATAGAACTACTCACAATAGCATTATGTGAGTAGAGTTCTCTGAGCTGTTCATCATATGAGGTGGTTTCAAGGCTCTTTATCATCATAATAAAAGACTCTTCAAGCAAAGGTTGAAGAGATCTTACAAATTGCCTTCTTATATGAGGTGGCTGTTCTGAGCCATTCAGTTATAGTAAGTATGGCAATAATTAGGATTCAGCTACAAGGTGGTTTTAAATAGAAATAAGTGGTAAAGGATCAGTCAATCCTGGATTATCTGTGCACAGATAAGAATATGTATTTGAATGTATAATTGTAATTTTGTAAACAGTAATGTGATTCACTGGCTCTCAGAAATAAGTTAATGATGTTTGCCTACCCAATAGAAGAAATTTCTTAATTTTAATTTGTATTTATATTAATTATGTATATAAACATTACTCATGTTCGATGTTTAAAATTTTCAAATGCTTTTACTTACATTGATTTCTTTTCATTATAGTTACTTTTCTTTATGCTTTGATCTATGATTTCTAGCTCAGAAGTTTACTGTGATTTACATTGTCTGATTTTGTTAAATCAAACTGGAATAACCATATACGTTCCATTATTCCTTTCATGTTAAGTAGGTGAAGGTGGCTTAGTATTTGGGACTTGAATTCAGAGTGACTTTTGGAATGCTACTTGATTTATGGGTTGGTATGTCTTATCTACAGACAAAATAAAAAAAGAAAGTGCTTCTAAATTAGACAGATGGTTCTCTTTTCACAGAGAGCTTTACTTTATACAATGTTGTTAACTTGGGCTTTTTGAAAAATATTTGGAATCTTATGTAAAGTCCTGTGCTTACGCACATGTTTTGTGCATTTTTTTCTGGGAATATTGTCCAGAGAATTAATGAAACATGCAAGAGTCTCTGTACCTGTAAATGCTTGCAAATCCCAGTGGTAGATCCTTAGTGCTAGAAACTCATGCAAATACCCCAAATGACAATGTTCCCAAAGTCATGAATACACTTTATACTTTATGTCCTTCATAATGCCCTGTCATCCTTGCCATAAGTAGCATTATATATGACTTTAAAAATGGATTCTCCCAGAAGGGATTAGGTAATAAAAGTTGTGTTTATGCTTCACTTTATTGTCTCAAAATACTTTTGAATGTAATCCATCATTTAATTCTCAAAATGTTATGAGAAAAATATTACCTCCATTTCACAAAAGAACAAATGGAATTCAAATATACAAAGCTCAGAACTCATAGAACATGAACTTAGATCAGCTGTTCAGGCATAAATACTCTTTTTATAGCAAATATTTATTAACATGTTACTTTTCATTAGTTTTTGTGTTCTGTATTTAAATTGAGAGAGCCTAGAGCTTATACTTGTTCTGTCAAAAGGAAATTGTCTGCACAATGAACAATGGACTCAGGGAAATCATGCATCCTCTTGGAGCCTCAGTTTTCTTGCATGTAGAATGAAGTAATAAACCCAAGGCACACTGAAGATACCTTCCAGCTCCTACATTCCGTGTGTCTTTGTCAAAGTTTGGTTCAAAGCTTCTTCTCAGAAGAGCAGGTCCATTCAATATATGTGCATACCAGGTGAGTTGGGCATTTCCCACCACTGTACTTATGCCACTGGTTCCAGTGTCCAGGCTGTACACTGGTGACCCTTATAGGTTTTCTTCCCGTTGTGAGGACCCCACTTTAAGTTAATCTTACACAAACAGTTTGCTGTGGCTGGCTTTCATTTGTCTTCTCTTTATCTAAGTCTTGTATAGAGGAATTGTGTTAATTATTGCTTTAGTTTTCTTAAGTTGACTATGTTCTAGAATATTTTAGGTTTTTTGTTATCATGTGATGCAGAGTAGGTAAATAAATGTTCAGAGTGTGATGCTTGGGTGATATTAAGCTTCAAAACACAAAAAAATTCTGTTTAAGAAACAACATCAGAAATTAACTTGATTAAAGTTCCAGACCCTAAGAAGGCTTGAGTCTGAGTATTAGTGTTGTCAGATCTGTTATGGAAGCTGTGTATCAGAATGGGAAGACCATTGAGTTGAGCCTCCCTGGTATAGAGTTGCCATTGGATAAGTCACTCATTTGAGCCATGGCCTTGTCACTTATCAACAAAAAGTCGAACTAGGTGATTTCAAAAACCCATTTCAATAGGAAGTTGCCTGCTTTTTGAACAGTTTAATTAATTATCTTTAACAAGCTATTTCTTCCCATTCTTACATTTTGTAGCATGATTAAACCTCCTGATGTTGTCACCTACGAGCTTTAATTATGATGTAGAGTTTTCTCTGATAAATACATGCTACCAAATATGCGTTAACTGCTCCTCCCTATCTTTTCCCAACCTGACTCACAAGAGTTTTCCTCTAGATTTGTTTGATTTTTTGATTCTTCTATTTATTTTAATTTTTAAGTTGGATGCATAAACGGAAATGGAAGCTACAGTATAAGTCCCAAACACAGTAGGTCAACATCAGCTCATTTTACCAGAACAGTATGTATATAGGCTGGGTATTTCTCAGGCATAAGAGAACTTTCTTGATGTAGTTCCCTTCATGGATTAAGTTCAGAACTCTGTGCCACCTGATGCAATACTCACTCCAGAGCAAAAATCACGGGCCAGGTTTTTATTATGATGGGATCACTTGCTGTTGAAATAGGATTTTGCTGTTCCATTTGCAGCTTGCCACCTGATAAATTCTAGATTATGAGTCAGAATAATAAACACATAGGTGTAGTAGTAGACCAAAAAGCTTTCCATTGTCTAATGTTACATTTGTCTTTTGAGGAGTATTCTCAAAGGCAAACAAAATTTGAATGTGTGCCTGTACACTAACAGTTTCTGGAAATGGCAGGGCCTATCCATTTTCTTTTTAAATAAAGGCTTTCTTCTGCAAACAGTTCACATAACCAGTTATTTGGCTTGAAATGGCCTCCCCATGAAAATGCCTGTTTTAATGTCAAGTCGGGGAATAGCAAAGCTTTGCTGGAGTCCTGGTGTCTAGCAGATATATTATAAATTTAATTTCATGGCAAAGTGAAGTCTATTACAGAAAATCAGAAAGAACTACCTTCTCAGCAAGGCCATCTCTCTTTTTTTATTGAGTCCTTTTTGTGTAGCTTTTTCAAGCTTTGTCTGCACTTGCCAATAAAAAGGGGCTCATTGTTTGAGGACAATACCAACAAATTGACCGGCAAACATATTTCCAGTGGTGGGTGGGGGCAGGCGTCCAGGAGAGGGCCGAGGCTGCTACCTGGTTTTTTATACTGTAACTGAGGAACTCTGTCTTGTTAACAATTTTCATTCCACTAAATTTGAATAGTCTTGGTTCTCTGGTTGTCTTGTATACTTGTCAATGAAGCTGGGGCATTGTTATAAATTTTGCTGCTACAAGTGTAAGCCAAGAAGGATGGATAATGAGGTGGATGTCAGAACCATGGTGCCCTCTAGGAATCCCAAAGGTTCTTAAAGGCAGGTTAAAAAAAAAAACAAAAAACTTCCTAGCCATATCTAAAGTGTTTCTTCATTGGTGATTTTTTTGTTATGTGATACAGCACATTAATTAAAGGTCTCCTGGGTATTCTGAAAAACAGTCAATGACTTTTAAGTGGCTGGCTCGGCCAGCAGTCATTCTTTTTGAAGGATCAACAGAAAATTTGAGGGGGAAGGATGACGAAAAAAGAATTTTATTCACCTATAGTGTGAAAGTAATGAGTTGGTACTATCATTATTAAAACCTCTGGAACTGAGATTTTTGAGTGATTTTCTGTTGAAAATTACCATGGTTTTTCTAGTATTTGTAGAGGTGAACTAGGCAACATATTAATTAAAAAAAAAAAAAGAAAGGAACACCACCATCACCACAGTTTTTCTGTAACTAGGTGAATGACTAGGAGTCTCACTAAATGTTACTTCATTAAAGTCTGGTGGTCCAGTTTAAACCCAGACCAATTTCTTATGAATTTTTAACCTCTTCTCTATGAATACCTGTGATGCCCTTGGCATTGTTCTAAGTTTTATTAAGTACAGAAATAATAAATATGGTCTTTATCCTCAAGGAACTAATGATACATTCAGTGATTTCTATAGATTTTTTAAACATTTTTAGTGTGAATTTTTCTAGAAGTTTTACAGTTCCAGGCCTTATGGCTAAGCCTTTAATCCATTTGAGTTGATTTTTGTGTATGGTAAAAGATAAGAATTCAATTTTATTCTTTTGTACATGGATATTTAGTTTTCTGAGCACCATTTTTTTTGAGAGAATGTCTTTTCCCCATTGCATTGTGTGGGCGCCCTTATTGACAACCATTTGACCATACATACAGTCGTTTATTTCTGGGCTCCCTATTCTGTTCCATTGGTCTGCAATGTCAGTACACTTTTTAAAATTACTGTAGCTTCATATTATGTTTGAATCAGAAGTTTGATACCTCCAGTTCGTTCATTCTGCTAAGATTTTGGTTACACGAGGCCTTTTGTGACACCATGCACAAGAAGCAACTCAAAATAAGTTGAAGACTTAAATGTAAGACTCAAACTATAAAACCCTTAGAACAAAACATAAAGGAATAATTTCATGACATTTGTTATGGCAATGAATTCATGTGTGTAATACCAGAACCACAGGCATCAAAAGCAAAACTAAACAACTATGGCCAAATCAAACTAAAAGTCTTCACCATAGCAAAGGAAGCACTCAGGGAATGGATGCTGATAGCCTGTAGAATAGAAAAACATTTGCCAGCCATATATCAGACAAGTGGGGAATTTTCAAAATACAAAAAGAATTACAACTCAATAGAAAAACAGAAAACAAACAGAAACACCCAGCAATTTAATTAAAAATGCATAAAGGACTTTAATAAACACTTTCTCCAAAGAAGATACACAGATTTTGAACAGGTAAATAGGAAGATGCTCAACATCACGAATAATCAGGGAAAAGCAACTCAAAACCATAATGAGCTATGATATCATACCTGTTAGGATGGTTATTATAAAGAAAAAAGTACAAGTGTTGGCACGTGTAGAGAAACTGGAACTCTTCAGAATGGAAAATGGTGTACCCACCATAGAAAGCAGTATGGAGGTTCCTCAAAGTATTAAAAATACAGCTACCATTTGATTCAGCAATTCCATTTCTGCGTATTTAAACAAAATAATTGAAATTAGTTTTTCAAAGAGATATTAACTGTCTCATATTTTTGAAGCTCTATTCACAATGGTCAGGATGGAAAAATAACCTAAATATCTATCAATGGATGAATGAGTAAAGAAATATGAGAGATATATAATTAGTTGGCTGTTAAAAAGGAGGAAGTCTTTTAGTATGCAGCAACATGGATGAAATTTGAGAACATTATGCTAAGTGAAAAATACTGCATAATTCCAATTATATTATCTGAAGTAGTCAAATAGTGGTTTTGAAGGGCAGAGGGTAGGAGGAAATGGGAGTGTCTAATCAATGGGTATAAGTTTCAGTATAGCCAGATGAATTAGTTTTAAAGATCTGTTTAACAACATTGTGCCCATAGTTAATGATTGGTATTTTACACTAAAAATTCATTAAAAGGGTAAATATGCCAAATGTCCTTATGGGAATAAAATATAAATGTTAACAAGGGGTGTAGTAATAATAATAGTCACAGTGACATTTATTGAATGTTTACCAAGTGCCAGGCACCAATGTGTTCCTTGGGTGTCTAATATAATTTTTATAACAACATTTATGGAAGATTTTGTAATGTTCATTTCACAGGGGGAAAACTGGTGTTTAGAAGGGTTATGTGACAAGCCCAAGGTTGTGCAATTAGTATGAGTCCCCAAATCTTAACTCTAGAGTCTGTATTCTTAATTACTACTTTACTTTCTCAATGGAGATACTATTTGAGAAGCAATAAATATATTTTTCAAATAGTTTAAGGTCTCCATGCAAAACACCCCAGATTGGAAAAAAATAAACACATTTTATTTCTGTGCTCAGATGGTATCTCCTTTAATTTATTAATTTACTTAATGAATATTTGTTGAATAAATATTGTGTAGATTTTTTTAAAAATAAATTCTACCAAAATTTTACAGCTGGCAAAATCTTTTCTTGTCATTATCTTATCTTTTAAGAGACTGGAGGAAAATAAAACAATTTTCACAGTAAAGTTCCACTTATTCAATTAAGTTTGGGTAAAATATATATAAGAAATTTACTATTTTAACCTTGTTTAGTGTACAGTTCAGTGGTACTAAGGACATTCACATTGTTGTGCAGCCATCAGCACCGCCCATCTCCAGAACTTAGCTCTCTTCTCAAACTGAAACCCTGTATCCAAAACCCATTCCCTTCTAAAGAAAAGTATATTTGAAAGTATTTATATTCCATTTTAGTATCTTCCAAACAACCATTTAACATGTCATTACCCAGAAGGTGATACAATTAATATCTTCTAATAAAAAAGAGGAGACAAGAATTTTACCCTAAAAATGTTATTAATTTGAGAGGTTATCTGATATGTGGAACTTAATTCTTAAACTTGGCATCACTGGGATCAGAAACTAATCAGTTGATCCAATGAGCCACAAACTAGAAAATTTGCCAGTGCCAGCTAATAAATGTTAAGTATCAGAGTTTGGTTTTATAGGGATAGAGAAACCAAGGCTCAGAGAGTTGGAGTGACTGACTGACCACAATTTGATAGTTAATTAAGCAACACAACTAAGTGTCGTATCTATAACTAGAATGTAGAATTAGAAGAAAAACAATACGTGGTTACAGTTTACAAAGTACTGTGTTGGAGACAGAGCCTAGGTGATTGGAAGCATTACAAGGTCCGTGCAAAGTAGCCTACTCATCAGTGAAGCCTGACCCACCTATGATTTTCTATATCCTTGTATACAGATTTAATGAGAAATTTGGGAGGCCATTGTCCTGGGTGAAATGTGTATGTATTCTTACGTGTTGGGAATAAACATTATGGGGCACCCACCATCCAATATCTGCCCTTAAAAACCTTTCAGAGAGCAGAGGCGTATGCATGGTATCATGTCCTAGTCAAAATCGCACAACTAGCGGACACAACTAGGAAGACTCTCTCATGGTAGCACTTTGGAGCTGAGAGAGACAATAATAATCATCTAGAAAAATTTCTCCAGCCAGATTTTGAGACTGTTAACAGATGTTATCTGAAAAATTGGGGTAAACTATGGGATAAATAAACTTAATTTTGGTTTTTCTTGTTTGTTATTGAATTATCAAGCTTCTCAGGGTGTTAAATGTCAATATACACTTAAACCTTTATAACAGGTTAATAAGAAAGATCATTTTTTAAATTTACATGGCCATGAGGCCTGCTTTCTTTGGGAACATCTTTAGGAATTAATCTTCCAAGAAACACTTTGGAAAACACTACTCTATTCCAGTAGCTATGTCCTGACAGGAGCTGTGATAAACTTATTCATCACACTATCACTTAGTTTTATGTCTGTAACTACCTAAAATCCACATAATGTTTAATCTAAAATAGGTAGAAATCACTGCTTATCTTAAAACAAAACTACATATATTAACAGCAAATAAAATGCCCTTGCTTATTAGAATTTGGCATTTTGAGAATCTGGCTTAAATTCATAGTTCAGTTAATTAGCAGGTAGGCTGTTCTGGCTCCTTCGCATAACAGAATGTCCAAACTGCAAGGCACTTAAACTGTAAGGATGCATTGCTCTCCACATAATACAAAGTGAGCTGTGGAGGGGGTCAGTCCTTCACTGAAGTCAGTGAGGACTCAGGCTGTTGCTATCCTTTCTCAGTCCACCATTCTCAGTGTGACAGTGATATTGCCATTGTGGCTGCAGCAGCTCCAGGCATCACATCCTAATAGCCATGCCAGATATGAAGCTAAGCTTCTTTCAGAACTCTGCATTCTATTCTTTATCCTCCTTACCCAACAGACTTCCCTGCAGGTCCCTTGAGCCAGAATGGGTTACACACCCAGGCTCTCGCTGCAAGGGAGACAGAGAAAGTGAGTGTATGGCCTGTCAGTCTCCATCCTAGGTGCTGTCTCTGCCAGAAGGAAGGGGGAGGAGGACGGTTATATCCTGCATGCGCATTTATATTTAATTACTATTTTGCTGTGGCAATGTGCTGGGTTTCTATCGCCTAAAACGTCTTTGTTCAGTAATTTAAAATGAAATGAAACACTGAACTACTTTAGAGCAACTCTGAATACAGATTTATTGCAGAAAATGTGAGTATTATAGAAGGAAAGATTCTTTTGATATGCCTGAATCCTTTAATTATCGTTAGAGTTTATTTTTCTTCTTCACTAGTTTGTTGTAAATTAAAGGCTTTCTAGCATGATTATAGACCCTAATTTCAAAGAAAGCTATTGTTCGTAGGGAAAAAGTGACGAGGCACCAACGGCTGGCTTTGTCAATGCCGCTTCTTCCCTTGTCCTTTTCCAGTTTACGTTCCTCATATTCCTTCCTTTTTATATTCCTATCGAGGCTCCTGGGTTCTGTTTTATCATGATAGTCCAAAATTCTTGCGGCCTTCTGTTCTTCCCAGTTTCAGGAGATAAATGGAGACGGTGGGGACTGATCACAGGTTCCAGCAGAGAAGTGACTGGTTTTGTTGTCGTGTGTTTGTTTGCTTGCTTTTCTTGAGTGCAGCTTGGAATAGATAGGTGGAAAAGTTGGGCATTGCAGGACAAAAAGCAGCTCCCTGGTTTCCTGTTTTTAACCTCATGTACTTTTCTTCCTATGTCATGAAAAATGAGCCAGAGTAGAAAAGGCAGCGTGGCAAGAAGACATGGTTAAATGTAATCAGAGTATGATTAGGTTAGTTTGTGAATCTGATGAGAGGTATTGGCCATACATATGGCGTGGGTGAAGTTGCCACAGGGTTAAAGCCAGGGGAGCCAACACTTTCTGAGGTGTCATTTGGAGGAGTGCTGATGGTCCCTGAAGACCTGTGACTCATTTTCAAGTATCTTAATCAGGATACACTGAAATATACCCTTAGGGAGGTAATTCTAACAGCACAAAAGCAAACTGGGGATGGAGAAAAGTCTGGCAGGCCAGCAAACTGGCCTAAGGGGGAGGGGAATGAGGGCTTGAAATAGAGCAGTGGAAATATTGATGCCATCATTTTAAAATTCTTTCCTCATTTGACAAACACTTATTCTGGCAATTCTTCTAGATACTGGGAATTCAGCAGTGAACAAAATGCATTCCTTGTCCTCTGAGAACATACATTCTAGTTGAGGGAGAATCGCATAAAGAAATAAACATAAATAAGTAAATGTATTGTCAGACTGTGGTAAATGCCAGGAAAATAATAAAGCAGGATGAGGGAATAGAAATGCTGGGGCTGGGGTAGGGTACAGTTTGTTACTTTCTAAAGGGAGACAGGGATGGCTTACAGATAAGGTGACTTTTAGCAGAGACCTGAAATAATTTGTCAAGGCATCTGCAGAGAGTGTGCCATATTGAAGAAATATAAAAAAACTAAACCGGTGATGACGTAGGAACATGCTTGGCAGTTCTGAGGAGAAGCAAGCAGGATACTGTAGTTTGAGAAAAGAGTGCTGTAGAAGATGGTAGATTATCTTCATCCTTGTAGGCCAGTATAAGGACTTTGGCTTTAAGTCAGAACAAGAAGGGAAGCCACTGGAGATATTTTACCAGAGGAGTAACATGTCTTAAAGTGTCCGTGGATGCAGAATATAGACTAAATTGTAGAAGAAGGGAAATTAGGAGGTCAGCGTGATCCCAGTGAAAGATGGTGATGGCTTGAACCAGGTAGTCAGATTCTGGGTACAGTGCAATGTGACTGGATAGGGCATACTGTTTGATTTAGGGATGAAAGGATGAAATTCTGGGTAGCTCCCAGTTTGTGTTTGTGTTTTTCTTGCTTGAGAAGTTAGAATTTCCATTTGAACAATGGACTTTACTTGACGGATACCTGTGGAAGACTAGGTCTTCAGCAAAATCAGGAATTCTGCTTTAGATATCATAAATTTGAGAAACCTATTAGATGCCTAAGTGGAGAAATAAATGGTTGGACATAGAAGTCTGCAGGTGAGGAAGAGATGAGGGAGGTTGGGCTGGAAATGGAAATTTCAAAGTCATTTGCATATAGATAGTATTTTAAAATGTGAGTCTAGATGGTGTTACCAAATGAGAGAAGCCAAATGGTCCCAAGACACAGAATCAGAGCCATCAATTCTTTAAAAGTTGGAGAGACTAGCAGCAATGAGTACAGGAGATGGAGAAGGAGTGGCCCTAGTGCATGGTGTCACAGAAGCCAAGCGCAGACAGTGTTTGGAGAAGCAGGGAGTACTCATCATTGACAAAGTTGCAGATGGGCTAAGAAGGATTAGGCCTGAAAAGTGGCCATTAGATTTAGCATCAGAGAGGTGACCTCAATAAAAACATGGTGGTAGAGTGGTAGACAAGTGCATGAGATTCACTTGTTCAAGAGAATTTTGAAGGTTGATAGTAGAATCGGCAAGTATAGATGACATTTGAGGACATTTATTGTAAAGAGAAGCAGATACATGCTCTGACAGCTAAAAGTTCAAGAGTGAGGTTTTTTGGTCATTTATTTATTTATTTATTTATTTACAGACTGGGAATATTTATTATGGGATATCCAAAGCAGAGATAAAAGAGTGTAGTAAGATTCAGGAGTCATTTGAAAATAGACTCAGTAAGACTTGGTGACTTCTTGCAGGTAGAAGGGGATGAAGAAAAACTTGAAAAGTATGCCAATATTTCTACTTTGGGAAATGTATATGAATAGTATCAATTTAAACTTGGTAAGTTGAGACACGAATATTTCTGATTTGTCCTGAACTTCCCTTTTTTGACAGAAATTTCTGATGGTAAGATGCAATGGAAGTTAAGGCTGGAAATAATAATGGGTATAATAGTGATGATAATGTAGTTAACATTTATTGAGTAATTTCAGTGTAGCTTAGATCCACTATCTAACAATTCAGCATGTACCATCATTAACCCTGTTTTAGCGATGAGGAGACTGAAGCCCAGAAGGGTGAAGCAAGCTGCCAAAGGTGTCAGAGCTGGTTAATGTCCAATCCAGGTGCACTAATAAGAAAGTATAGTTTATGCAAGAAATTCGATTAACTCAAGCAAAAGTTTGAGGTGGACAGATTTTCACTGGGCATAGAAGCAAGCCGGAAACTTGGATTTTAATAGTTAGTCCAGTTTTCTTCTATCACTTTTACATCTTTATCAGACAAATGGTAATTGCCTAATCAACTGGAAATAGTGTCATCCAAGTTCATTTTCTTTCTGGCTCTAGTTTTCTTATTTCATTTCAGCTTTTATTGGGACTGAATGAGAAATTCGTGGGATGACTTCCAGTTTGTTTTTTTTTACTGACATTACAGTCCATCTTGCTACTAAAAAGGTACCTGTGTTTCTAAGTAGAACAGACAGATAAAGTACTAATTCAAGCCTGCATTTTAAAATATACTTGAATGCACACACATACACACACACAGTGTCCACACCCTGGGTCCCATGAACCACTACTGAAAATATTATCCAGGGTATTTAGACATCTAATTCTTTCCAAGTTCTCTAAATGTTTAGGTTTGCCATTTCCCACTCTCCATGCACCCTCAATTTCTCACCTAATCTCCTTTCAGAAAAGATGTGAACCCAAATACTCTGTGGATATTTTTCATACATATTTCCCATCCCTGCTTGTACCCCTCAGCTCTCCTGCTATTTTCAGTTATTGCACGCACACACGACTACACTGAGAACTGGAGGATGAGGCAGTTCTCATACTTTTCAAGCACATTTTACATGTGGATTTCTTCCTTTACCTGAGTCTTTTCACCTCAGGGATGTGAGCACAAAGAGCTTTTGCTGGAACTGACAGTCATGGTTTTAATTCTAATTCTACCACTTATTGTCCGTGTGACCTTGGCCAAGTTATTTAATATTTCCAGAGTGGAGACACATAATTATACCATTATTTTCCTATACCTGCTGAAATTTTGTGAACTGAAGTTTAAGGATAATCCAGTACATTTTATCCATTTATTATTTTTCCCAATTAATTTTAATGTGTTAATATTATATAAATACATTGTCAACAGATGTGAAAAATTCCACTCCTGTACAGCTGTCAGTTTTAAGTGATAAGGCAGCTGGGATGACATCTGCACTGGCAGGAGCATTTGAAGGAGAATAATAAACAGATCTCAGTGCAAATTAGTAGAATTAGTATTTTTTCCTACATGTATTTTGTTAAAGTTAACTCTTGAGACTAATTACATTCTTAATGGACATTCAGACTTTTAACTGCATTTAAATATTTGAAAGGGGAAGAAAAGAAGAAAGCTGAACAGGCAGTTATGTTTGATATATCAGGGTTATCATTCCTTTGGGGGGATGCAATTAGACGGGAAGCAAACAAGAGAGAAGGTGTCAGGAAATGCTAAAAGATGTTGAAGTTTATATGGATATATACACATAAATATATATGTATATATACAGTTTTGTATACATATATGTATATATACATGCATATATATAATTTTGCCTATAATTATATATATACTCCTTACAATTATCTTATGAATATCAAAGAATATCTCCACTCCTGTAGCCTCATCTATTCCCTCAGACATACTTTCTGCAATTCTGTCCCCTGTCAAGATGCTGTTCATTTTGATAAGATTTCATTTGTATAAAAATGTTTAGCCCTTGGGAAAGGAAGGTAAAGAGAAAAGCACAGAGTATGATTTGCTTCATGTGCCCCTACTTCCAACAACATCTCGGTCCACAGAAAACAATAACCTTCACCATGTCCCATTCAGTAGAAAAAAGCCACGTGCTCAAATTTTCTTGAAGACCAGAGTGACATGGAAAAATAGTCAAGGAGTCCTTTTGGCTTTAATTTTGGTCTTTTGGCCAAATCCAGCACTTTTAATCATGCTTTCTTTTGTAAGATTTTTTCTCTTCAGTTATTTACACTTTGGGGTCCTCCCCTTCCACTTAACTGTGCATTTCAAATTATCCCCAAAGGCTATGTCTCCTGGGCCTCTGCTCTTTTTATTCTCTCTGGTGACCCTTTCCAATCCTCCCTAAGATGGGCTATGTGTCCATCCCAAATCTCTCTGTTGAGCTAGGATTTATTTATCTATAAGTTAATACCCAAAATTTTGGGTAATAAATACCCAAAATCTTAGTATCCAAAACTTAAAATTAATTATTTTGCTCCAGGAACCCCACTTTTTCTATAAGCATTCTTCTTTTTATGAATATCTCACAAAAACTACCCTGTCACCCCAGCCAGAAATCTAGGCATCATTTTGTATTGTTTCCTCTTCTCCACATCTAGTCAGTCATGGTACTTTTTAGATTCCAGCTTCTTGGTATCCACACCCCAACTTCTGTTTTATATGTGCATTGCCACTGTCTTAGTTCTGGCTCTAATAATTAATTTCTTGCCTCAGTTTTTCCAATATCGACCTCTGATCCATTTTTTAAAGATTTTATTTATTTATTTTTAGAGAGGGGAAAGGAGAGAGGGACAGAAGCATCAATGTGTGGTTGCTTCTCATGTACCCCATACTGGGGACCTGGCCCACAACCCAGGCATGTTCCCTGACTGGGAATCGAACTGGCGACCCTTTGGTTTGCAGGCTGGTGCTCAATCCACTGAGCCGTACCAGCTAAGGCCTCTGATCCATTTTTCAATACTGCCACAGAAGTAATCTAACATGCAAAATAGGCTCATTTACTCTCTGCCCTTCATTTGTTTCTTAGACAATTTGGAAAAAAAAATTAAGACGTTTTGGCTTAGCACACTAGAAAATGATCTGCCTTCCATCCACAGCTCAGATGTCATTTTCCTCCAACTACCCATGCCATCCCTGTATTCCATCTTACCTATTTACAGGCTGTTTTGTGACTGTATCATGACACATTCTCTTCTAGAAATGCTTACCTTCTTCCTTTCTACTTAACACCAAGTCATATTTAAAATTTCAATTGTGCCATTTGCTCTTGAAAGCTCATAATGGTTAAAAGAGTCTCTTAAGTTTGCATAGCAAATTTAGCAAAGAAGATAAGCTTGGAAACAGGTTTCTGATAATTCACCAGACACATATTAAGCACCTATTATGAAGTTCTTAAATTGAGTGACGTATGCTTCATGTCTTCAATCAATTGACCATTCAGTGAAGCAGGCAGAGAAGGAAATCAGAAAGAGGCACTGCAGCCCAGTGTTGAAGAGCATGGTCCTTGGAGGCAGGGGACTTAAGATCAATAACTGCCTGTACCTCTCCTGGCTGAGTGAACTTGGGAAAGCTGTTGAAACTCTCAAATGTATTTTTTTATTTGTTTATATCAGAATAAAACTATCTACCTGGAAGGGCTACTGTGGAGATTAAATGAGATTATATACCTAACTCATTGTAAGTGCTCACCTCATGTTGGTGAGAAGGAGGGTGTCGAGGATGGCATGACTGCAGTGCCCTGGGACAAGGTGACAGAACATGCAGGTGGTGTTCATGAAAGCACAGGTAAGAGGCAGGTCATTTCTGAGGGCTCAGGAAAGTTTTTAGTTACTTTAATCTATTCATTGATAAAAATGAAAATCATAAAAATCTAATAGTCATGAGAATTAAATGAAACAATGTGTATGAAAATCCCTTCAAAGTACCTGGAACATTTTGTGTTTTTAGTAAATACTGATTAAAATTGGAGTTTATAGATTGATTTTTTTTCTCCTGTTGTTAAAGTAGATAAACTTGCTGAAATTTTTAATGATAGTCAACTATGTTGTAAAGGTCTCCTTTGGAATATTTATCACTCAAAATTTAGTTTGTATCCAGGAACCATTGCCTGATAGGAAACCAGATAAGTTTCCATATTTGTAAGAATTCAGTATGTACATATCTTACCCATACCACAACCAGACCTGTGATTTCTTTCATGTAACCAAAACTTACCGAGAGCCTAAGTGTCCAGCATGATGCTGGATATTTGTCATACGACTGAGGTATCATCACAGAAAAGGACTTTTACAGAGCCTGAAAGAATAACATGTCTCTCTTTGGATCCATCACTTTGATCTGTCACTGAAAGGAACTCTATTCAAGGTCTTTACACAAACTTTGAGAGAAGTTCCAAGTACTCTTCCATTGATGAAGTATAGATGAGCCTGTGGACTGAATACCATTATCCCAGGAATCCTGGGAAACACTGCACAGTATCTGTGTCTCCATGGAGAACTGAAGAAATAGCGCTATTGCAGAGAAAGGGCTGCTGCCGCACTCGGAGGTCCCTGCACATTAAAGGAATTTAAGACATGAGTCTAAGGCTCATGATGAAGAGTTCTCAGTACATTTTGGGGCTGGGTTGTATTCATTTCCTACACCATAGGGAGAAAAGACTAGAAAGGGTGGACACTGGTGTCTGAGAGACCTATGGTAATGATCCAGATGACATATGGCAGAGTCTGAACTAGGAAGCCTTGAAAGATATATAGCCTGCATTTCATCTGGGCCTTTTTGCCTTAGAATTGAACTGAAATTACCTTGTTCCACAGCCCAATCTCGTTTTTACCATTAGTGGAAATCCAAATCCTGTCCCAAGACTTCAGGGGTAGGGGATGGAGAGGAGTCTTATATGCTCTTACCTATTTAAATTTCATGGTCAAATTGTTCTCAGACCAATGATTCACAAGTTTCATGAGCTTAATTCAAGTTTTTTTAAAAGGATGCCATCACTTAGTACCCAGATTTTAACTCCTTTATCCACTCCTCTTCTCTCTCTTCTTCCTATGACTGCTCCTCATTCCTGATGTCTTAATTGTTCGAGAAATGATGCAACGATTTCTCACTCTCTTATTCAGAGTGAATTAGCTTCCACAATTTACGACTCTTCCAACAAACATTTGTTGAGCTTCTCTCAGTGCTGTGCCTTGTGATCTGTGCTGAGCAGAAAATGGTGAATAAAAATACCCATCTGGAGTTTTGGTCTGTGAAGAAGAGAGTTTAACCAAATAGTCCTACAGATATATGGATTATTATAAATGAAAACATTGCTAAGGGAAGAGGCACTGTGCTATGAGAGGGGTCAGAGAAACTTTTCCTGGAGACACCTGAGCTGAAAAGCAAGGGGTGAGTAGGTAAAGGGTCATGGGGTAGGAAACACCTTTTCAGGGCTATGGAACAGCTACATGCAAGCCCTGTGGTAGAAGGAGCTTAATGAAATTGAAGAACTGAAGGCAGAATCAGCATCTACTTGCAAATTCCCAAACCCCACATCAAGTTGTTCAATAACGAGGGCTTTGGTGTACCCAGCTTTGTGGCTCTTGTTGAAAGAGTTGGCATTGATCTCTTGTTGCAAAGATTTCCTAGGCTTCTTAGAAGACTTGGTTCATACTCTACTTAGGAAGGGTGACCTGGCTAAGATATACTAGTCTAAAACATTTTTAACAAATATGTACTCTTTGTGTGCAGAGCCAGCTGAGCCAACCATTCTAGGTGATAGGGGTGTGGGAGTGAACAAAACAGATAAAAATCCTTGCCTTCAAGGAACTTACATTTTCCTAGGAAAGAAACAAGACAAGATAAGTAAAATGTGCAATTTTTAGATAGTAGAAAGTGAAAAGAAGGAGAAAAGTGGAAGGAAAAGTATATGAAGCTTCCAGGGAAGGGGTTGAATATTACAAAGGATAACCAGAGGAGAACCAGAACAGGACTCTTTACAAAGGTAACTTTCAAAAAGCCTTAAAAGAAATGTGGCCACATAAGGAGAAAGTGCTTCAAGCAGAAGGAAGCAGGTGCACAAGTCTGGGCAAGAAAGTAGCTGGTATGTCAGGGGAGGAGAGAGAAACGGAAAGAACCTGGGATCTGTCGGGAAGACGAATGAGAGAGGTAGCAGCTTCCACAGTCCGCAGTACCTGGTTTGTTGACTTAGGAACTTGGTTCTCTTCTAAACTTGGCCCTCCTCTGAGAGAACTGGGGAGCTGCCTAGTGGTTCAAAGGTGTGGAAAGACTTGATCCAAGTTACATTGCAAGGGAACTGCTTTGCCTATCTATCTCCTTTTCCAGGGCCACACCTGTGCTGTGTGTAATTGAGATGGTCTCTAAAAATTTACTAAAGTGTCCCCTTAGAAGGGGACTTTCTGTCTTCACCTGAGCTGAGAAAATTAGATGCCTTTTACTTTAAAAAAAAAAAAAAAAAAGAGGGCTCCTGGCTTCCTCATAAATGTGGCAGGAAGAAGGTGGCCTCTCAGAACCTCTTGAGGCAGAAGGTGCTAGAAATCTCAGTAGTGACTACTGGTTACAGTAAACTTTATTATTTCTCAGGGATTTATATCAACAACACTCACAGAAGCAGTTAGTGAATGAATGAATGAAAAACTAAAAGAATGAAGTATGAATCATGTGCACTGAGCAGCTTTCCTCAAAGCTAAATAATTTGCACAAACCTGAGTGAAGAAGCTGGACAAGAGAGAACTAAGATCCTTGTTCTTTCTGAATGGCCAGTCACTTCTCACTTTTTCTTTTTGATCTGGGCACCTTTTAGTCTGGGAAGAGTTGTATGGTTATTTCTGTGACTGGACTTGAGTGGTGAGTACTCACCATGAATTGCAAAAGTCCTTAACACTAATAATTCCCTACTGAGCCATCAGTTTAACTTAAAACCACCCTTTCTTTGCTTGTAAGATGGTGAAAGGGGGAAAGACTTCCTGAGACACTTACCATAATGGAAAAAATATAGAAGATAGATTAATGATAAAAAGGCATGGCTGAGAAATCAGCATCCCTCTAAAGTGTGATGCCTTGGTCCACTGAGGCGCTAAAGTTAAAGACGCCCCTATATTTGTGTTGGATGAATCTTAAATCACTTTTGCACAATCCATCACAGTGGACCTCTTTCTTGTGCTGTGACTCTGTTCAGTATGGAATCACAAAGTTTTTCATCTTCATTTTATCATAATTTGGATATACCTGAAAGCACGGGATACATTTGAACACTGAAGTTGAATTGAATTTTCAACATAGGGAATTGTCTCTTGAATTATGTATTATATAATGAAGTGCACTCTTGGTATAATTAAAGTTTCTTAATTCACAGATATGTCACTTTTCACGTCATTGAACACTCAAGGGTCTCTAAATGAACTAAAACTAGAAGGTTGTGATTTTCTTTACAACTGTATTTTTCATTGGCCTTAATGGGAAAGCTAGTCTGACAAGGTATTTGAAGGACTCCTGTAAATGTTAAATCCTGTACATTGTTGATAAAGGAATTTCAGAAATCATACTAGGCATATCATGGGGCTGAAAAATGAAAAATCAGCATATTAAATCAATGCTTAATAAAAATTACCTGTTAATTCAGTTCATAAAACTCTCGACCTTCATTTTAGGGGAGATAACATTTTTAATTGTCACAAAGTGAATTAGATAATCAAAGTTTTAATCCTTCATTAATCACATAAACATTGGCATATTATTTTCATTATCAAAATGTATGATTTAACGTCACAATTAAATGTTTATTTTTAGCTATATGGGCTCTAATCAGTTTTGTTTGTCCATTTAATTAATGATCGATTGTTCCTATATCAGCGTGTTTGATTTTAAAACCATTATGAATAATAAGGTGGTTCCACGGCAAAAAATAAAGGTGCAGTATAAAGATAAGGAAAAGTAATTTATCCCAAACAGATAATTATGCTTTTAAGCACAGTAATCCTTAAAAAGTAGCCACTGTTGGGTCTGATAAAGATTTGGATTACCAAAGTACCAGGGGCTTCTTGTCAAACTCTAAATTTTGCCCTAATATTGAAAAACTGTCTTGACAGAATTATCAATTGTCAAAAGACTATTATTATTGCTTTCCACTGAGTTCTTCATGTGATTAGGACTCAGAAAAGATTTTAAAGTACACATTTTTCTGGAAAAGCTTTTTTGAAAGTTCTTAAATCATGTGTTTGCTCATCCAAGATTTACTGAACCCCTATTATATGCTAGCTGTTGACAGATGCTGGGGTATCAGGTAAGTAGGACTCAGTCATTGCCCCCAGAGAGCTCACCATCTAGTGGGGGAAATGAACAAAAGAAAAGTGACAGAGGTGACACGAGGGAGGAAAAGCCAGCTCTGCCTGTGATAGTAAAGGAATTCTTAAGACTCAAGAAGAAGCTTAAAGATGCCTTGAGTTGACATCTCTAAGGACATATAGAATTAACCAGGCAGTCCAGGCAAAGAAGGGTCTGGGAGAAAAGAGCATTTGGGTACAGAGAAGAGCCTATTAAAACGGGGTATTGGGTTTTATACCTAGAAAAGGTTTTACAGACCATTAGGTCTGCATTCTCTAATTCATAGATGATGAACTTGTCAGAGGGGGGCAAAGTGCTTTGCTACACTTCCTTTCCCCTTTCCTCTAAACAACACCTATTTATTCTTTTAGCCACAGTTGAAAGCTCACTTCACTACAGGGAACATTTACGGATACTTCTGAGCTAAGTAGCTGTTGCTGCACAGGCCCTGTGACACTTTTGTCCTTCCCCATCGTAAGCACATGTCTTCTTCCCTGTACTTGATTTTGGTATGTCAGCCTTTCTTCTACTTTGAAAGCTCTGTGAAGGCAGAAATATTGCTCAGCATTGCCACTTTAGGGCTTAACCGATATTTGCTTAATTAATTAATTCAAATCACACACCAGTCTCATTATCTCAACCTTCATCCTCAAAATTCCTTAAGCACTCTTTTTCAGCTTATCACGGAAATAAAATATCTGGAGAAGTTGGACTGAGTCACCAGGCATGGTCGTGCTTTCAAATATACGACAAAGTACCTGTTATCATAATTTACTGAAATTCTGGGATTAATATGCATCATTTATGTGTGATTCTGTGTAAGGCGATCTTTATTAACTAAATGCTAAATTTAATATTGAAGTCAAAATTCTAATGGATAAAAGAAACCTGGCTTTATGACAGATTATGCAGGTCCCTTTCTGTCTCCAAGGTCTATAATTCCATTGCAAACTGAGTTTTAATTGTTATGAATCATTCCTCTTCCAATAACCCATGTGGGTGGCAAAACCCCCACAAAATCCAAAAAACTAAAGTAAAGAAAATAAATGCAGAATTTCTGGAGTTATGTACACTGGAAACCTGTCTAGGACCATGTAGGGACTCATTCCTAGACAAATTAAATAAGCTTCCTGAAAGATAAGTTTCAAACAATTAATAAAAAGTTTTATTGAGAATACAAGTAATCAGTAGTTTTTTTAATCTCTCATAATAGAAATATAATGTCCTAAATAGATATTTAAATCAAGTCCAAGGCAAAGTCTTAACTGATTATGGTACTATAACAATTTTATTTTAGCAAAATAAACAAGCTTATCTTTCTCCCTTGTCCCTGAAAGATGAATGTTCTCTGATATGCTATCCTTAAGCCTTCTTGAAGAAGTCTTTTTATTTCTATTGGAATGATTATTAAAAAGTATCTTTGCTCCATTCTCTGAATTTTTCCTGGATACCATCCTGATACCTGAAATGCAGCAAGTTCAGAACTGAATTATAATGCTTAATGGTTTTTTGTTAAACAAATATTCTCCCTTTCCAACAGTTTCTCCTGTTGACAGTTCTACTTTTGTAAATGAAATAGTCATCATCATAATGAACAAACTTTGAATTAATTGTAGAGCAGCCTCTCCTTTCCTCACTGCACCATTTTATAAAATTTTGTCGGTTCTCCTGAAATGTCTCTTGATGTGTCCCTTCCTTAAAGCCTCAGCAATTATTTAGAGGCTCTTGCTACCAGTGCCCTGGGCTGCAGTTCAGAGCTCTTACAGGGTTCCTTCTGATCCTAAACAGAAGTGCCAAATTAATCCTCCGAAGATGAAGTTCTGATCATGTCACTCTTTTGTCTAGCAACATTCACTTTCTTCTCCTTGCACGATGGACATAATAAAATCTCCTCCACAGCATCTTTGGGGACTGTCACAAACTGACCACAATCTACTTTGCAGCAGCATCTGCCACTCTCTGCTCATACAGCTCACACCAGCCAAACTAGCTTTTCTGCTGTTCCTGAACACAATGTGACCCTTCCACCAAGCTCTTCAAGTTAGCCTGTTCTACCCTCTGCCCTGTCAGAATCCTACTCTCTTCAATATTCTTTCCTCTGAGATGTTTTTCTTTGATGCCCCACCCCCCATGATTATTTCTGTTACATATCCGGTGCATGCAACACTGAGGTGTCTTACAGAAATCACTTTAATTCTCACAGTAATACTATAACATAGCTATGACTCTGCTAGTCAACTGGAAGACGTGCTGGGCACCTAACATAAGGTTAGTTACTGGGGATGGAAAGCTTTTTCAATCATGGTATTGTCCCTAAACTAAGACTTAGAGAGGTTGTATGAATTGGCCAAAATCAGTAAGTGGCAGAACTCAGCATTACCCTATTTTCTTGACCTATTCTCCACCTGATTCTGAAACATCTTAAGATATATATGTGTTGTAGAAAGTGGGGGTAGTTGAGGGGTAGTTTGGATGGTGGTGGTGAGGGGGCTGTTGAAAAGCCTCCCAGATGTTTCTGATATCTCATTCTCCTAGTTCACAGCCACTATATTGAAACAGATATAGAAAAGCTCCAAATTCTCTTATAATTGGTTTATACATTCAGTTTGTATTACCCTGATTATAGTTCTTTGCTTCTTTAAAAAGTAAGGAAAGTCACACTGATTGAATACCAATAGTTTGCTAGGTAGTTTAGATGCCTTATCTCCCCATTTTCGTGACTGTCACCTCAGAAGGGCACTTTTATTCCAATTTAACACATAAAGAGCCAGTGACCCAGCTGGTGAGGGGTAGAGATGGAATCTGAACCCCACATGTGTGTGTTCCCAGCGTCCGCTCTCCACTGTAACATGCAGCCTGTCTGTACTAAGATGTAGACTCCTTAAAGAGAGAGATGCTATTTTTTCATCTTGTCCCCTACAGCACTTAACACACAATGCCTTACACAGAATGTGCCCTCTACATATATTTGTCTAAGTAATGAAGAACCAAAGCAGACCTGGAAACATTTCTTTGTTCAGGGAAATCAAATGAGCATCAATGTATAAAGCTCTTGAAGAATAAATAAGCCATTGGAAATTATAATGTCAACTACATTATTACATTTCACAGTTTTTCACAATTTGCACATTCCTATTGATCCATGAAATAATTTAATTACATAGATTATTGCGTTACAATATAGTTTGGTATTGCCATTTTCCCAGCATGTTGTTGAACGGAGATAAATTCTTTCCCAGAGAGGAAATATATTACAGAAGAGTCTAAAATAAAGATGAAAGAACTTCTATTCAACTCTTCCATCCCCAGGGTAGAAGTATAGGCTAGTTCCCTCCAGCATCTTTTAATGATGTTTTTCAGTCCTGTAGTCCAAGTGAAGGAGCTTGGAATCATTTCTCAGTCATAATCATTTCTCAAGGAACAGTATGGAGAAATTGAGATATTTTAAATGAAAAATGTTCTGGCTAATGTTTTTTTTTTTTTTTTTGAGAGGGAGAGCATATCCTGACAGTTGTCCTCACTGGAATTCTAAAGAAAATCAGAGCCTTAAATATTCCATTCCAATATATTTTATATTCATCTTTTTATAAATATAAATGACATAATTATTTTTCCATTTATTCTAAGTAATTATCTTTACTGAAATTTGGTCTCTTTAAGACATATGCAGTTATATCTCTCTACAATAAAATACCCTGTTTTGTATAGTTTTTTTACATTTAAAAGTATTTTCATATTTAATTTTTATCCTCATTTGATACTCATAAAGCTGCTTGTCAGACTTTTTGGTTTCAATTCACAGAAACATGGTCAGACTACTTAAGCTAATGGGCATGGCAGGGATCAATAGGGAAATGAAAAAGAAACCATTTCAACAATCTTATAAGCAAAAGTTAGAGGTCTTATATTTTAAAATTTACATAGTTTATTTAATGTACTTTAGACAGTATGTTTAAAGCAGGTTTTTTTTTCTTCTTGATAGTCTTGATGGAGGGTAGGTAGACATCTATTCACACTTTCCCAGTATCTCTCTGCCTCTGAATTTACTCTTTTCTATAAAACTTTGAACTTCATGTTCCTGCTGATTCATGATTTCTACCCAATTTGTAAGGTTTGCTCATTGCCTTCTCTCTGTGTTTCTTTTGAATTCAGTATGTCCAAATACTTGTGAGTTCCCTGTGTCCATGAATATTGGATCAGCCTTTTTGTGTTGATTTCATGTCAGGCATGAATTCCTAACACAGAGATAGCAGGAAGAAGGATTTGTTTCCAGCTCCTGTGCAGAAGGGGGTTGCGGATGTATCAAGCACTCAGAGTATTGCACTTTTCTCCCCCATTAGAGCCTGGTATTATTTTGATATGACAAATATAGAATGAAAATCTCAGAAAAGTTACATGTTTAATTTATATCCATGCAGTTACTGGAGGCAGGCTTGGAATCAGAGCATAGTTTTCCTGACTATTACATCCCATGGTCATACAAC
The DNA here is from genome assembly GCA_039655065.1 of Glossophaga mutica. Lineage (NCBI taxonomy): Eukaryota > Metazoa > Chordata > Mammalia > Chiroptera > Phyllostomidae > Glossophaga > Glossophaga mutica. Next base: position 102,800,605 of record CM077309.1, on the reverse strand, counting down.
TACTTGGTTTAACTTGATAATATAAGCGCTTCTAATAAGTTATTCATCTTTATGAACTTCATTTTTTTATTTGTAAAAGAAGAACCTCCTAGAATTGTGAGATTAAATGAGGTCGTATCTATAAAGCTGTCAGCACAATGCTGTGGACTAATGATTCATAGCTGCTGTGGTTAGGCTCTGCAGTATCTAAAGTATTTGAGCATTTACATTTTATACTTTATACTATTTCTGCCAATATATTCCACTGCTCCGTTCTTTTTATCTTCTCAATTATTTTTCCTTTAAGAAGTGTTCTCCTGTTTTTAAAAATTCCTTCAGAGTATTCAGCAGCGATGATACAGATGAAGCTGAGGATGATGATAACGGAGTTTTATTGAAAAGTAATCTTCAAAACACTTAGCTTAGGTCAGTGACCTTTTTAATACTTCTTTATAGTATATCCTTTTATTATCTGAATTTACAGATGAAAAAACTGAGGCTCAGAAAGGTTAAGTCACAAGGCATTGCAAGATCCAGGTCTGTCTGACTTCAGGTCCATAGGTTATAACCAATATATTTGCTGAGACATTTGTTATTTTCATTTACCTTCTTTGGATAACAGAATCTATTCTTAAGTAGTCAAAGGGCCATAATCTCCCAATCACTGACTATCATCACTACAGCTACAGTGATTATTCCAAGAGTTGTCTATCTGACCTGTGCATGGCCAAGTAATCATTCTCTGATTTTATTATTATTATTTTTACTTTAACACAGATCTGCAAGGCAATAATCTTTATGCTAATAACATGCTAAAACTCTGGATGCTAATATTGAATGCCAAAGCTGTACATGGCTATGCTTTCAGTGCTGGGGACAAGCAAGTCTGAGAATGAACTGACAGCTGAGGAAGTGGAGCAGACTGAGTTCTACTGGGTTCCCATAACTGGTTTCTGTTGCTTCTAAGGTAACTGTGTTCTCTTTTAACTACTTTGGGTAGGACTAAATTTAGTTAGACATAGCATTCACAATTTTTTTAAAGCTGGTTCAACTTGCTAGCAAAGCATTTTAACTAATAAAATACTATGACTGATAAAACAAAGAGAAGCTGAGTATAAGACTATACAACTTAAAAATGAGAAAAATAATTACAATAGAAAATAAATCAGCAATAAGATATTGCAATGGACAATATAGAAAAATTTAGTGAAAAATTAAAAAACTGTACTGTAGGACATGATTATTAAATAGTGGTTAATTTTAGAAATTGAAACTTTATGATTTTTTACGTGAATGTGTTTAATTCCATAACACATTTATGAGTTAATTTTATGGTAATCATGCTGATGGTAAACTTAAATCTTATTAATTCATTCACTAATTCCTTTATATTTATTTATATTCATTTATCAGCTATTATTTATCTGTCATGCTATATTGTGGCTTCTCTGCTGACAGGAACATAAAAACCAATAGTCACCGCCCTGTTGAAGCCCACAATCTAGTGATGGAAACAGTTAATCACAGTATGACCTGTTCTGGTCCTGCAAGCTACATAGAAGGTAGTACTATGGGGGCAATGGGAACAAAGTGATTCTCTTGCAAATTAAAACATTATGTCAAGGAAAATCTTTGGGGGCCTGACACGAAAAATAAAATTATAAATGCAAAGAGGACAATAAATTTGACTCTATAAAAATAACAAATAGTGTACATACTCAAGTATACATGGGAATATTTGTAGAAACCTCCAATATGTACCAAAATGTTGTTAACAGCCAGTTTTAAGGCATGGTTAGTGATATAGGCAGAATGGAAAATCTTAGTTTCTACTTAGACACTGCTGCATATTTTTGCTCATTTTTAAAAAATGAGTGTGACAATCACATATTGAAATACCATAAAAAGAAATTATTTTAAACAAAAATTATTCAAAGGAGGTGAAATGTGATTTTCCTAAGAAGATGGTATTAGCAAAAAAACAAAATCATTACATGAAAGTGAATGTGGCCTTGCAAAGTGAAGAAGAAATTGGTTTGAACTTAAGTGAAGAGATTGTGTTGGAGCTGAGGGAGTGGCTGATGGGAGGGAGACAAAAACAACCCAGGAAACAAAAGAGAAATAGGAGACAAGAGTCACCTCAGATCCCAATGCTTTGAAAGGCCAGAGTGCTGTTGATAGTTTGTCTTTATCACTGCAGATCTCTTGTGGTTTGGGCACATGTATTTTCCCCTGGGATCTTTCCACCTAAGATTGCTTTATTATTTAAGCAGAAATCATCTTCATAGTCATCGTCATTATCATCATCATGGTCTTTGGCAAATCCCGCATAGAAATTCTTCTACCTAAATTTTCGACACTACAAAAAAGGATCTTTGGAATTACGGAAAGAACCAATTTATGAGTTCATCCAATCATTCCCTTCTTTGGTCTTCTATACCTCAGTCCTTATCATTTGGTGTTATCTATTTCTAAATGACTTAAACAGTTGAGATCTGACCAGACAATAGATCTAATTTTCTGGAAATGTTTGTGATGTCCAGCTGAAATACACTGATCTCTAATTACAACTCCTGACTTTGTTATACCTTTCTTTATAATATTTGTATCTTTAAACATATTTTTGATGTTCTCTGAATGTTTTTGAATGGATATTTCATTTTCTTCTGCTTTTGTCATTATTTCTTGATTTAACTAATGAAATACTTTTCTGCTAATTGAATTAGTACTATGTTATGTAAACCATGGTACATTTCTCAAAAAAATCATTGTTAACAATTAATTTCAACGTGCCCAGCCACATCAGATAAAAATGTTTGATTATAAAGCAAGATTTTCAACACCTAGCGTTTTCCCTAATAATACTTTGCTTTGGATATAGGGTAGTTATTGAGAAGGTAACTGTCCTCTGCATTCTGACACATGGTTTAAAATTCATGGCTGTTTCTCATACCTTCAAAAGCATTTTGTGGGCTGTAGAAGGCAAAAGGTGGGGATGGGAGGCAGTCTCAATAGGTTCTGCATTAGCTCATTAAATACTAAAATACCATTTCTATTTTACATAATTTAACATGGCAAACTATAAAAAAGGTGAAGCCAGCAACCCCTAGGCATGCGTTTTAAAACATCCTCATTTAGATGCTAATTTTGATTCTAAGTGTATGACTGGTTTAAAAAAAAGGCCATTAACAACGTCCAGATTACTTAAAGGGGATTATTAGGCAACTATGTGAGGGTATTCTGATATTAAGTGGCTCCTTTTATAACTAAATGCAACTACCCTAAGTAAAAAGAGATGAAAGTATTTGTTTTAAATTAAAAGAGAAAAATCATATATTAGATTTCAAAAAATAGATAAAATTAGATATTAATCATATACATACAATATGCAGCTAAAAACTAAGGTTAGCTTTCCTTAGTGCTAGAAGAACATGGGTAACTAACATCTATAGCCTTTAGAAACACAAGGTACATGTTGGCTGTATGTAATGGTGAAGTGAGCCTAAAAGAATCTGATTAATAACAATGTCATACCCTTCCTTTTGTGTAATAAAATCCATCATGACAGAAAAAGTGAAATAAGATAAATACAGACAAGAGGGAGAGTATGTTATCTTCAGCTGAGACTGAATTCAAGACTGGCAAAAATGATGCCAATAATCATATGAAAATGAAACCTGTCAGGCAAAAGAGGCCTACGTAACTGTATCGCACATACTGCCTGCATACATAAGTGGAAGAGGGAGGGAGATGGTTCTGTAAGTGCTTCACGGCCGAGGGATACTGAACTGGCCTTGAGTGTGTTTTGCTGCCAACCTTATACAAATTTCTCAGGGAAAGGAGGCTGACTGGCAGAGCTAAAACATGCAAACCTACAGAAACAGTTTCTTTGAACTTATTAGACAATTAGTATTTTCCATTTCATAAATTGGCCTTTCCTATTTTCAGTCTCTTATAGCTTGAAGTTCATCAAGAGGTTGCCAGATTAATTTTCTAAAATGGCTTTGTTTTGTGTTATTACTAATTGTTTAATAGTTTTGTGTGTGCGTGTGTGTTTTTCTTCTTATAAGAGTATAAGAGGTAAAGGGACAGGAGCTGTTTCTTAACCATTTTCTCCTGTACCTTGTAGAAGAACATGACTGCTGCTGCTTAATAAATTCCTGCTGTCTGTCTGGATGGATAGATGGACAATTTTAAATTTTTCCTCACTGCCTATTGAATTTTAAAATAATGTTCACTCTGACATCCAAGGTCCTCCCCCCGCCCCAACATTCTCTTCTGTAATTTCAGATTACACATTATTCTCCAGCCACATAGATAACTCGCTGTTTCCTAAACCCGCCCCTCTTTTCCGTTTGCATGTGCCTTGGCCCATGCTTCAAACTTCATCTGGAATGTTCATTCCCCTCTGTGCCTTTGCCTCTGAACATTCTACCAGCTTTCAAGTTCTATCATTAACATCAGCTTCTCCATTAAACCTTCCTCTTGTCATCTCTTTTTATAATTTTCATGATGCCTGTAATATTCTTTTATTATAATCTCTCCTTCAATTAAATTCTCAGGCTGCTTCTTTATCTCTTCCTTTTATTCTTATTTATTTATTCATTTATTTTGTTTTATCTTTGCTGTTTGACCTTAATGGCAGGAAGTAGAATATTATTTATCTTGATATCTTTTTCATGCTTGTTTCAAACTGCAGATTTCAACCCATTAGTGGGTTTTAAAGTTAATTCAGTGGTTTAATTATTTTTATTAACTAGATCATTACTATGAATGATTAATTAGAATAGGTAGAAAATATCAGGACATATCACACATATTAAGGTTAAATATTATTTCATAAAATATTAAGTCACATAAATATATTTGTAAGTGTATACTGTGTCATAAAATATGTTTCTTACAATCGAAATTTCCAAAAATCATTGCCCTGCAGCATTTAGCTCAGTTATTTGTACGTAAATAGGCAATAAATAAATATTTTTAATGAAAGACTGGAATTCAGTGAATTTCCTCATTTGTTTTAAAACACCCCTATGCACCATCAGTTATTCGTATTTCTGCAGGTAGACTTTAATGTCAAAATAACATTGAACCTGCTTCAGTTCAGAAATGATGGAAGTTTCACCATTAACAATGCTGTTTGAGAACAGGAGAGGAAAATTTCTGCTAAAGTGGAAAATATTATTACTTTTTAGAGGCACTTCAATGTTTGGCATTTGAGATTTTTTTATTTCAATAGTGTGGTCCATTTCTATTCACTCCTAATGCTCTTTGTTTGTTAATTCTAGACTCATGAAAAGGCTCCAAATAAATGTAGATTTCAATTAAAAAAGGCTAGACTGTTATTTATAATTAACCATCCTAATAGTGTGAGATTGTTTACTAGCCAAATGAAATAGAAATGGTGGCTTTTACAATAAATTTAGGGTCGGAGCTTGTTGCAGCACGTTTGACTTCCTGTTATGCCAACACAGCTGGAGGCAGATGGTGCAAGTGGTTCCCAGCAGCCTGCCCATGAATAATGGTAGGCAAGGGGAGCCCAGTCCTGCAGGAGGGCTCCGGCTCTGCCACTTTTAGGACAGACTTGGAAATACCTCTTTGTGTTTGCAGTATTGTTACCTTTGAACAGGCTATAAACCTCCTGCTAAAAAACAGGAAGTAGTTAGGAAGCAAATGCAGTTTGAAATTAAAGTGACTACTTCACACACAAAAACACCCATACCCTTTAGCCAATTACAATGGGCTGTAGAGTTGCCTCCCACGCTGACCACCCCCTCCCCCCCCCCCCCCCCCCCCCCCCGCCTCACCTGGTGGGGCTCCCTGGAAGCCCTAAGGCTGTTTTACCTCCCTGGGATCTTCTATCCATGCAATTTGTGTTGACCCACCTCCAGCCTTGCATAATGATGGTAAGAAGACTAGGATGATAACAGTAGGGCTTAATGTTAATAAACTTATCCAAGTTGATAAGAAGTTTAAAAATTTTACTTCTGATTTGACGACACTGCACACACATTCATGCTGTTATGTCCACTATGGTCGCCCACACTTCTGTTTTATATACTTTTATGTCTTATGCTCCCATTTGTCACTGCATTTTCTCACTTCCTCTCAACATTTCCTGCTCATTGGTACAATGGAATTGGCAGGATTCTGGTCAGAGTACCACTTTGGCTATCTATAACTCTGGCTATCACCGCCATGCCATTGTCATAGACAATGGCACCTTTCTATTCACACGTGTCCCGTACTGCTAGTGAGGGGAGGAAAACATTTTTCTGGACCCCTCATAAGGTCCCTGGCTTGTCGTCAAAATTAAAACTGACAAAGACAGATTACCAATAGAAAAGCATTCAAATTTATTTAATATAAGTTTTACATGACATGGGAGACCTTATAATGAAATAAATCCCCAAAGAAACAATTCAGGCTCAGCATTTTTGTACCAGGTTTGATAAAGAGGAGAAAGTTCCGGAAAAATGTGATAAGACGCAAGGGTGTGAGCTAAGGGTGGTAAACTGGGGGAAACATACCAAAGCCTGTTTGTTTGGACCCCTCTTTGTCTTAGAGACAAGGATGCTTCTTTCCTCCAAATGTGGGGTAGGTACTTCTCACTGAAGGGCCTTTGACCTGCTTCAGGGGAGGTGGGGGAGGTCAGAGAGTCCTTCCACTATGTGTCATTTCTCAATTCCTTCAGCTGAAAATATCCAGTATGCAAAGGCACCATCTTTCGGGGAAGTGTGTTCTGAACCCTGTCACTGACATGACAAGAAGGTGGGACTGTACTGGCCTTTGAGAAATTTTAAAGAGGTTTAAATAATTTAGCTTGAAGGTTATTATTTACATTAATTAAAGACGAATTCAATACGAGTTATTTTTCAGAAGATAATATTCTATCCTCCCGTCACAAGAGAATAAGAACACCTTTGTGAAAATGTTAGCATGATTTTCCCTTAGCAATAGCACTGCTTGTTTGGGCTGACTGCGGAGTGTCTTTGGCACCCACAGCCTCCCTCCATGTCACCGTGTGACCCGGTGCCAATTTTTAAGGTCAAGCCTTTCTGTCTAATATAGTCATCTCTAATCACATGTAGCAATTTAATCCTCATTTAAATGAAAGGAAATGATATAAATTTGATTACTAAATTGAGCTTTGTCAACTGATCAGTAGCCACATGTCCTTAGTGTCTATGCTATTGGACAGTACAGACAGAGAACATTTCAAAGAACTGCAAAAACTTTTGGCTAGCACTGTTCTGGAGTCTTCTATCCTTAGTCCCACACTACAGTATTCCAGGATAGGAAATGGAATGCCAGTGGCCATTTTGAAGAGTTGTATACTAGCTGAAGCTTTTTAGTGTCCACCTGATGTTTACATATTTTTTTCTTTTTTCATTCCTTTTTTAAGGAATTAGAAATATTTAAGGGTATTTTGTTAAGATTATGAGTGTGTAGGATAGAAATTAATATATTTTCTAGTAAATATTATTTACTATATGCCATGCAATGGGCTAGATGTTGCAGATTGTATAGCTGTGAGTATAGACAGTATAGACATGAGTCCCACTCTTATGGTGATAACATCATAATGAGGGACACAGATAAAAACTAAATACAATATCTCTGATAGAATCCCAAATTCCGTTCTTTCTTTAATGGAGAATGAAAGGGAAAAATCTGAATCTAGGAGTGCTGAAGATGAACCAAATTTTCTAAATTGGGCCATTAGCCTTTTGGTAATTCATTTAGCTTTAGGAATATCTAGTGTATTTAAGTCAAACTGATTAAAACCTAAGTATATTGCAACCTATGGTCAGGGGAAGGACATAATAAGAAAGAATAAATGAAGCTGAGGAAGGATGGAAGGAGAGAATAAGGTCCATGCCCATTTTGGAATTAACCCTTGAAATGGACCTCAGAAAAGGCTTTCAGAATTTTGACTCATCTCAGAACTACATAAGCCATGCATTCATTCATTTGCTTATTCATTTATCTATTTAGCATTTTCCTTTTTTTGGTAATATGATAAAAATCCTCAAAGTCAAAGAATTTCAGGATCTATTTAATTTCAGCCTATTGTCACAATATAACTGGAATGCAGTGAAATTAGAGCCAAAATTTGAATTTTCTTGCCACATAGTTAAATAAAAGTGATGGAATATCCCTTTTCCATTATATCTTTATGATGCCCACTTAAAACTTAGAAACCTTGAAAGAAAGCTCATATGCCCCCAAATGAATTTGGTTATATTCTGCCTTTGCCTGGTTTAGGAAAGTTTGGTTTAACACAGGTGTTTGCTTGATCCATAGGGTTTAGTGGGGGAAAGATTTGGGTGAACACGCTGAGTGTCTCCAGGACCTTGTCTAAATGGACATCTAGGTTCTTAGAGCACTATATTTGTTTCCAGTAACCCATAAGCAAATGGCCCATTTGTGGTCAAATACAGTCTGGTGTCAATAATACCTCTTCCTAGACAACTCCTCCAACAACTTCTAAAAATCTCAAATGTTGCTGTTTCTATTCTTTGTGCTAAAAAGTACCTCTGCCCAATTATCGTATGCTTTGCTGATTTTCAGTGCTTGTAATCCTATTATATTATATGGCCTCCTTTACAAAATTAATATATTGCATTAATTTTTGTGACTGGTACATAAGGAACACTTGTTGACTTCAACTATCCTGGGACCACACTTAGCGTAACAAGTCTCTGAAGCCTCATTTCAATATTTTGTTGTTTATTTGTCTGGCTACTCGAACACTCAACCTGTAAGTCCTGTGAAGGCAGGGGTTGAATTTGTCTGGTCCTCCTCACCAAACACGTGACTGGAAGACTGGCACATAATTTGCCCCACCAGTACTCCCCACCATCAGTTTTATTGAAGAGATGAACATGGATGAGTTAATTGGCATGTAATCATGACCTTTTCTTTTATACATAGCTCTTTAGAATTTTAGTAGGAGTACCTGAAATGACATCTAGTGTATATTACATGTTGTATAGACTGTATTCCTTCTTCCCTGGTGTATTTTCAAAGAAATTCCTCTGCATTTATTTTCTTTTCTCTCAAAAGAAAGAGATAGGGTTATTAAAATAATTGTGCCTAATTATACACTGTAAAATACTTAAAATTGTGCCTTGCACATTGTGAGTATTTAATTAATTTTAGTTGTTGTTTTTTTTACTTCCCCAAGATTGTGAGCCTGTACTAAAATGTAATAAACGCTAAGCATGTAAATGAACAAATGAATGACCCCATGTTAAACACTTTCTTCTAGATTGAACTGAGTTCTGTGAGATTTTTTCTAGCATTCAGGGCCTTTCACTGGTATGGAAGAGAGAGGTGAGAACCACACATGAAATAGCCTCTTGCTGTCTTGCTTCCTAAAATCGATAATTTTACTGGTGTTCATGAATTGATTCCATGCTGCTAGGTTGACTTATTATTAAATTGTGTAAAAGTACTATTTTTACATGTGTTGAATGACAAATGCGGGAATTTGCCTGCAAGTGAGAAAGGGAATGAATGCAGAAATTAATTTTATTAAAAATTCAAATTAAAATAATACCAATAACACCAACAATAATAGCAATTAGCATTTATTGGGTACTATGTTTATTCATATATTTATATATATTATCTCATTTAATCTCCATGGGACCCCTATGAGGTGGGCACCAATATTACCTCATTACAATAAAACTGTTGGGGAAAGTTAAGTACCTTAGTCAACGTTACATAGTAAAATGGGTCTTTGGACCCAGGTAATTTGATTCAAGAACAGGTGGTATAATCTGATACAGTCACAGTTGGGAAGAAAGATTTGTCAATTAAGAATGTTATGGTAAATCAGCTGTCTAAAAAGAAACATAAAACTTCTGATTTGTAGCATATGTTGATTTCCATGGTGGAAATGCTCCCGCCGTAGTTACTTCCGGTGCCAATGTGACACCATCCAGCTCCCAGAAACCTGGGTCTTAACAACCTACTCAAGCTCTGTGGAGACACCCAAGCCCATCAGAGTGGCCCAGGAGCTTACACACCGTGTTCGGCAGTGACAGTGTTAGGAGCCAGCAGGCCAGCATGATGCACGGCAGGGAGGACATTTTGCCTCAGTGCACGTGAAAGTTACAGAAAGAGTCTGGGCTAGGCAGAGAATGTCTGTGGTCTTCGGAAGAATTCAAATTTAGGGTTATTTGGCAAAGAAAACCAGGAGCCAGTTCCTGGAAAAGATTTGGTCTTGGTGTAGGGACTTAAGATTTTAAAAAGCAAGCAAACAAACAAACAAACAAAAACACAACTCCCTTATTTATTAAGATAGAGATTTGATATTTTTCTTACTTGAGAGAGAAAACAGATAAAAGTATAGTCATATTTCCTATTTCTGTTATTCATAGGAACTTTTTTCATGGAAATGTTTCTAAGCTTTGTCTGCAGGTGATTTAGACTTATGAAAGTAAAAATAGAAATTCACAGCTTCTTTAGCTGCCTTAAACCATTTCTAGAATAACATCTGATATATTTATATGTGTGCATATAGATATATAACATGTATACACATACACATTTATGCATATAGTTCATTAATAGGTGGCTGTCTGACAAAGCACCATCTGATGTATTTAAACCACTTCTATGTTCACTGTTTTGAACCATGCAGGTTACAAAGTGAATGGAAATTAGTTTTGTATGGGTGCTCATCAGACACTGAAGGATACGGTTGGGTCGTAGCAGCTGTTATTTTCTGGCAGAGACCAAATCATTTGGAATGTCACAGAATGAGAAGCTTCCTGTTACCTGGTGGCATTTACCCCAAGGGAGCAGAGGTCTTTTGCTGCTGCCTTCCTCTGTGACTCTAGGAATTATTTGGTTTTCTTACTCAGCGATGTCTGTTTTTCTCATTCACAAGGAAAAGCTATGAATAGACTGACTTTATTGCTCCTGTAGTAAAGGAGAGGCAAGTGTTTGTGTGTATGGATGGCACAATGGGTGGAATTAGCTCCTTTTTAAAAATTTTCCTGTAGTCTGTTTAACCTGAAATAAGTCCTTGGTGTATATAATGGCCTATGCAAGAGGAATTAGCATTTTCTCCTTTGTATCTGGGAATGTTGTCAGACTTCAAGGATGGCAAAAGAAAGATTAAAGTAAAAGGGAAGGCACAATTGTTTTGATTAACTTGGATCCCACAATGTCAAAGTTACGATAGTCTTTATTCTTCAACAGGTAGAACTGGCTTTAAGCCTTCTACACTTGAGTTCTTCTTAATGAAACAAAAACATAAAAAAATGCTTCTTCGTGGGACATAGAAGAATTTATAAAAGATAATGTAGTTTCATATGAGATTCTACTTGTCCCCTTTTTGTAATACCTGTGTCTCTACCTTCACATCTCTCAGCTTCTGAGATGCTGAGGCCCCACCTACAAGGTGATCCACAAGAATATCTCATGGGTTTACCTGAGTCTATTATCTTTGGATTACTTTATTTATTCACACACATGCACACTTGTCCTTTAGTCAAGTGATATTTGAATTATGCTCTTGGTTTAGTTATGAGAATTAATGAACTTCCTGAAAAATCAGCCCCTAACTTTATTTTCCTTTCAAGAGTGTCAGCAAAGCTGACTTCTGAATTTATTCCATTTACTTTGTTACAGAAGCTGGGGACCCTGCTACTCCTGCTGGTCAGTCAGAAGGATGTTTGCATTTGGTCAAACTACTGTAATATGTTTACATATTGATTTGTTTTTCTCACAACGGTCACAAAAATGGAGGAAAGGACAGGAAACGTCCTGTTTAGAAAATAGCATATTACTGTCTACAATCAAACACCTGTTTTTTTCAAGAGGTCATAAAATTCAGCTCAATTCAATTTCTTTTTTTCTGAGTACCCACAAGGCCATGTGGCACTGTACTAGAACCTATCAATACCTGATGTCTAGGGAATGTGACAAACTATCTTTGCCCCATTTTAAGCCTCCTTAGTACCTTAAGTATGAACAGGGACTCAAAAATTACTCCTCTTATGAAGTCTTATCTTTTTCCTAACTACATAATAAAGCACTTTAAACTTCTCCTCATCTGGTTTATAGGTGGCTCCTTTAATGAAAATTTTGTTAGCTGCTAATTGGCAACTTTTCAAGAAGGTATTCAAGGTTATTCAGTTTTACTGTATTCTTTTTCATTTTGTTTAGTAGCAACATTTACAAATTTTTAAAGATTAATAAATGGCCTCATATAATGTCACATGTAAAAAAGAGCAATGGATCTAGTATACCTATACGATATAAACTTAAAAAATTGGTGAACATTTTATTTATTTGACTCATGTGTGAATTTCATAGAGGGTTTTTAAAAAAATTTTCCCTCATTTTTTAAAAATTCAATTCCAGAACTTAATAATATTTTAGTTAAAGGCTTTAACATTTTTTATTTCTCTATGTAAATAATACATTAAACAGCATCATAAACAAACTAATCACTAGTATAGAAATGTCATTGTAAAAAGTCAATTTTAATATAATCACTTAAGGAATTGTTTCAAATCCATTAAGGTTATTCCAAGTCATAACAATAATGGAAGGTAGGAAAGCAAAATAGGTTCAATTAAGTTGATTTTTAGATAAACTTATTGCATATTTCTGACATCCATCCTGTTTGAACTGAATAATACGAAAGTGGGAAAGGGGCTCAGGATGGTCTCGTAAGTCTTTCTGATTCAGGATGGGGTCTGAAAATAATGGGCCAGATTCACGTGCTATAGGATTCTTCTCACAGTTGTATGATTAAGGGCATACATCTGCTCCTTTAAAAAAATAGATTTACACAAAATTCAGATTTTTCAATTTAAGAGAACCATCAGTTTATTTTGTTGTTTTGTGTCACATTAATAATGTGTGTTGGCTTTTAAGTTTAGTTGGAACTTTAGCTAAGTAAAAAAGTTGCCAATTTAATAAAACTTTATTTTAGTGAGTAAAATATCCCCTAAATTGCTTGTTCTCATAGTTTTATAGGATATTTTCAAAAGATGAATAAGACTTCATTAATAAAAGCTTTAGATTCAACTTGTACAGTTGGAGTCATGCTGTATATATATTTGTAAACATTTTTGAGTATACATTGCTATTCAGAATTATTCAACAGAAAACTTTATCTATTGAAAATAACATTTTTTACCTTTCTTCAGGTATCTCTGTGCTGCTTCTCATAGTAGCTGCACCAATCTGCATTCTCACCAATAGTGCACCAGGGATTCCCCTTTTGCCGCATCTTCGCGAACACCTATTGTTTGTATTGTTAATGATGGCCATTCTGATGGTGTAAGATGAGATCTCATTGTGGTTTTAATTTGCATTTCTCTGATGATCAGTGACATTGAGCATCTTTTCATATGTCTACTGGCCATCTGTATGTCCTCTTCGGAGAAGTGTCTATTCAGGTTTTTTGCCCATTTTTTAATTATTTTTTGGGGGTGTTGAGTTTTGTAAGTTCTATATAAATATTGGATATTAACCCCTTATCAGATGTAATGGCAAATATATTCTCCCATTCTGTGGATTGCATTTTTTATTTTATTGATGTTTTCCTTCGCTGTGCAAAACTTTTTAGTGTGATGTAGTCCAGTTTGTTTATTTTTTCTTTTGTTTCCCTTGCCTGCAGAGATACATCTGATAAAATATTGCTACAAGTAATGTCCAAGATTTTGCTGTTTTCTTCTAGGATTTTTATGGTTTCAGGTCTAACATTTAAGTCTTTAATCCATTTTAAATTTATTCTTGCATGTGGTGTAAGAAGGCAGTGTAGTTTAATTTTTCTGCACATATCTGTCTAATTTATCCAATATTATTTATTGAATAAACTATCTTTAGCCCATTGTATGTGCTTGCTTTCTCTGTCAAATATTAATTGGCTATAAAAGTATGGGTTTATTTCTGGGCTCTCTATTCTGTTCCATTGATCTATCTGTCTGTTTTTATGTCAGTGTGACACTGTTTTGATTACTATGGCCTTATAGTATAGTTTGATATTGGATAGTGTGATTCCTCCAACTTTGTTCATTTTTTTCAGGATCACTCTTGCTATGTGGGGTCTTTTGTGGTTAATGTACATTTTTGAAATATTTCTCCTAGTTCTGTGAAATATGTCATTGGAATCTTGATAGGAATTGTGTTGAATCTATAGATTGCTTTAGGTGGTATAGGCATTTCAATGATGTTAATTCTTCCTATCCATGAACATGATATGTGCTTCCACTTATTTGTATCTTCTCCATTTTTTTCAATGTCTTATAATTTTCTGAGTACAAGTGTTTTACAGCCTTGGTTAGGTTTATTTCTAGGTATTTACTTTTTTGAGGCAATTGTGAATGGGATTGTTTTCTTAATTTCCCTTTCTGTTAGTTCATTCATATAAAAATAAAACTGTTTTCTGGATATTAATTTTGTATCCTGCTACTTCGCTGAATTCATTTATCAGTTCTAATAGTTTCTTGGTGGAATCTTTGGAGTTCTCTATGTACAATCTCATGTCATTTGCAAATAAAGACAACTTTACTTCTGCCTTTCCAATTTGGATATCTTTTATTTCTTCTTCTTGTCTCATTGCTGTAGCTAGAACTTCCAGTACTATGTTGAATAAAGGAGGTGAGAATGACGGCCCTGTGTGGTTCCCTATCTTAAGGGGAATGAATGCTTGTGGTTTTTGCGCATCAAATAGGATGCTGGCAGTAGGTTTGCCATATATGGCCTTTATTTTGTTTAGTTATGTTCCCTTTATTCCCACTTTACTAAGAGTTTTAATCATAATTGGGTGCTGGATTTTATAAAATACTTTTTCTTAATCTATCAATATGATCATGAGGTTTTTATCTTTATTTTGTTTATGTGATAAATCACATTTTTTGATTTTTGGATGTTGTACTGACTTTGCATTCCTGGAATAAATCCCACAAAAATGGATCTTCCATTTGACCAATTGTCCCACTTCTGGGAATATACCTAAAAGAATCCAAAACACTAATTTTAAAGAATATAAGCATCCCTATGTTCATCGCAGCATTATTTACAATTACCAAGATATGGAAACAGCCCAAGTGTCCATCAGTAGATAAGAGGATAAAACAACTATGGGACATTTACACAATGGAATGTTGCTGAGCTATAAGAAAGAAGAAAGTTTTTCCCTTTGCAACAGCATGGATGGAACTGGAGAACATTATGCTAAGTGAAATAAGCCAGTCTGAGAAAGACAAATACCATATAATTTCACTCATATATGGAATCTAATGAACAAAATGAATTAACAAAGAAAATAGAGACAGACTCATAGACAGAGATCAGGATAACAGCAAGAGGGGAGTGGAGAGTAGAGGGTAGAAGGACTGAGCAAAAAGGGAAAAGGACACATGGACATGGACAACAGTGTAGTGATTGCAAGAAAAAGGGGGTATAAAAGAGCAGGGTACAAAATTATAATGGAAATAAATACAATAAAAAACTTAAAAATATTTGCATTGGATTTGCCATGTTTACAAAATGCTTTCACATGAATAACTTGAACAATGTCTGTTGCACTTGAATGAAAATATGAAAGAATTGTTTGTCTCAGTTTATTCTCTGAGAAATTCAGTTTTTTACTCCTATATTTCACAACAGGAAACTGAAGTTCAGTAATCATAGAACTTCTACTGACAGAACTGAATCTAAATGTCAAGATAATTTGTCCCCAATCCAGTTCTGTTTGCTCTACATTTTTAATTAATAAGATAAATTGTAACTCCATCCTGTAGAGAATAATAGAATATACTGCATTCTTCATTTCTTCCTGATTTTTATTCATAGCTTCTATGTCCTTTTCCATGCTGCATTAGTTTCCACTAAGTTCTTTGTAATTGTCACTGAGTTTCTTGAGCATCATTATAACCATTATTTTGAATTCTATGTCTGATAAATTGCTTGCATCAATTTCATTATCTTTTTTTTCTGGTGATTCCTTCTTTCCTTTTGATTAGGGGTCATTTTCTTGTCTCTTCATTTTAAGCAACTCTTTTAGTTTGTTTCTGTGTCTCAGGTTGCCCTGATTTGTCTGCCCGTCTTCATGAGGTAGTCTTTTGTGGTAGGAATTCTGTGGAACTCAGTGGTATAATCTCTCTGATTCCTGTTCTGGATGCTCTAGAGTTGCCCTTTATTCAGTTTATGTGGGTTGTCTTGTTATACCTGGGCTTTGATTATTGGTGGCTCATTCCTTGGTTGGGATCTCCCAACCCCTGCCACATCTTGTATGCTGTTGTACAGGTGCTGGTTAACAAACAGTACTACCCAGAAAACCAAACCCACACAAGCAAAAATACCCCCTGCCACATCGGCAATATTAACAGCAAATAAGCAAAGATTAATAAAGGTGGAAAGAGATTAAGAGTATTATAAGATAGGAAAAATGAATTAGATGACTAAGGGAGAGAAAATTGATTTTGGGACAGAGGAGGGAAGAAAAATAATAAGAGTAGGGAGTAGAAACAAGGTGAAAAAAGGGAGAAAATAAAATTGTAAGTGAAAAAGGAAGGATGGTCAGAAAATGGAGTAAGAAAAAGGAAGAGTATAATACGAGGTTTTAATTAAAAAGTAGTGAACCAAAAGGAACAAATTTTTAAAGATAAACCACAATAGGGTCAATAACAATGACAGATGAACAAAGATTAATAAAGGTAGAAAGAGAATAAGAATATTACAAAAAAGAGAATATGAGATATCCACAGTAAAGAAAAATGATTTTGAGGGGATAGAGGGAGGATAAATAATAAGAGTAAGGAACACAATCCAGGCTAAGAAAGGGGAAAAAATTCCGAACTCAAATAAGCAAGAGCTAGAGGAAAGCAAAATGGAGTAAGACATGGGGAAGTAACCTGAGATTTGAAATAAAAAAATAGTGAACAAATAGGAATACAACTGAAGAAAAACAGCAATAACCACAATAGCCATACCAAACAAATCACAATAGCAGTAGAAAGAAAATAAGAATATTATAAGAAAGGGAAAAAGACTGGGAGCTGACTAAAGGCAGAGAGAATGATTTTGAGAGGATAGAGGGAGGAGAAACAGTAAGAGTAAGGAATAGGAACTGGGCATAAAGAGGGGGGAAATAAAATTTACAAGGAAAATAAGAAAGGGCCGGAAGAAGGCAAACTGGAATTAAGACAAAGAAAGCTACTATGTGAGATTTTAAATAAAAATAAAATAAAAAATATAAAAATATAAATAAAAAGGATGAAAAATAAAAAACAAAAATAGTGAAATAGTTAGAATACTTTCAAAGAAAACAATGTTAAAGGGCTATGTGAGAGAAGAAAAATAACACAAATTTTGAAGAAAAGAACAAGGTGGAATTTGTCTCAATGACTTTGGTGTTTGCCTTCTGTCTTCCTTTGGATCTGCCTCTGGCTTTTTATCAGTTCAAGGTCCCAGGGTAGATTGCTCGACTTCTAGCAGCATCACATATAACACCTTGACCTAACTCTAGAGGGGACTTCTATTGAGATTGTGAGGGTGGAACCCCTGGGTCTCCTCTGGGAGGCACTGTTCAGTCCTCTGGGAAAATTGTGTGTGTGTTCCCCTTGCCCTTGCACCACTCATCTTGGTCTGTCCCAGCTTATTTCCAATGTACAGTTTCTAGTGAACAAGCTGTTGGTTTCAAGGGACAGGCTAGTCTGTGTAAGAGGAACAGATCTTTCCTGCTTGGTGCTGTTGGCAGCTCTGTGCGAGACCTGAGTCTAAGAAGGGTCCTGATTACCTGTTTACTGATTTCTGATCTTGCTGCTTTGCTGGCCTCAGTGGAATAAGGCCTTAGGGTCCTTTTGGAGGTATTCTTCCTGACTCTCTACAGCAGATATGTACTCTGCAGGGGGTTCTTGAGCCTGTCCTACCAATCCTGCAGGAGGTGGTGGCTGGGTAGTCAGTCCTTCCCTTTCCAGGGGTTTGATTTCTGCCAAGAAAGGGGTTCTACCTGGCTGCAAATAATCTAAGGCAGTCAACTCTTGCCCACCTAATTCCCAGTCCACTGCCCTCATAGTAGATGCAGTTCTGAACTCTCACTCCCCATTTCGCATAGCCCCCTCTTGCTAGTCATGTTGGACTGGGACCAGAAATCCCTTTGCTGTGTGATTTTCTGATCTCCCTGCTCAGCTGTATTCAGTGAGAGCAAACTGCACTTTCAATCTTGTCCCTCTGTTGGCAAGGCAGCTTCATACAGGGTCCCTGCCCAGTACTCTTTAGCAACCCTTTTAAAAAGCCTTTCTGTGGCACATCTACTAAAGCACCAAGTCATTGTGTGGCCTTCTGCCCATACGACATCTCCACAAAGCCAGAAGTCTCTCATGACCCGGCTGGCTGCAGCCTGCCTCCATCTGACCCAGGTGCAGATGGAGTCCCTTTCTCTCCCTTTCTGGCACTCTCCTGGTTGGTGTTTGGCACTACAGTTATGGATGATGAGCAGCTCACTGGGTGTGATCTTGCACAACCTCCCAAGTCACTCCTGACCTGGGTTTGTGGGTTCCTTTCTTACTCAGGACTGGGGCCCCCTGCCCTGGGAGGGGTGGGAGCCATAAAGCTGAGATTTCTGATCAGTCTTTCCACACCTACAGATACCACACATGAGGTATTTCCCCTTCAACTTATGAAATCTCCTTACTGCCCATTGTGAAGAGTCTTCTGTACCCCTTGGCTCAAAACTTCATATCATCTAGGATTCCATCGATTATTCAGGTTTTTTTGTTGGAAGATCAGCCAAGAATCTGAGTTGGGGGCAAGAGCAAGTGGACTTAGCCTCCATCTAATTGGCTGCCATCTTCCTAAATCCTAACTTTGCTTTCTTGAAGCTTACATTGTAGATGGGGAGAGAGTTGATAAACACAGTGAATAAGTCAATGGTATGATATGTTATCAGGTGTTAAGTGGTAGGGAGAAATAAGCAGCAGCATCATGGGAAGCATGCTCTAGGGTGGAGGGGCCAAAGATGGCCTCACTTGCAACATGGTGTTTGAGTAAAGATGTAACATGTGAGGGAGCTGGCCAAGCTGTTGTGTGAGTGACAGGTAAAGCTCTGGGGTAGGACAGCCTGTGAGGTGGGACAGGCATGAGGAGGTCAGGATAACTGAAGCAGAGGCGTATGGGTCCTAAATGATTGGGTCAGAGGACTGAGGTGGGGCATGGTGGCAGAGATCATGCAGACTTGTAGGCCATTGTAAGATCTGTGGCTTTTACTTTCAGTGAAATAGTAAGTCATTGGAGGACTTTGAGCAGAAGAGTGACACAATTTATTGCATCCTTCAGGATTAGTTTGCTGCTGATTTGATAGTAAATTTTAGGAGATGTGATAGAAACAAAAAACCCTATTTGATAGCTATGGGAATAATCCAGGTGAGAAATGACAGTACCATGGGTAAGTTGTAGCATGCAGATGGTAAGAGATTGATATATTTTAAATGTGCCACTGACAGAATTAATTGATTCAATGTGGGGTGTAGGAAAAAACAACAAATCAAAATAACTCTCTAAGGTGTTTGGACTCAGCAACTACATAGTGATGTTAGATTGCCCTCAGCTGATATAGACTATGGGAAAAGCAGGTTTGGAAGTAGGGAAATTGTCCTTACCACGTTTAGTTTGAGATGTCATTTAGCCATCAAGAAAAAAATATGTGAGCAGTTGGGAATAAGAGTCTGGAACTCATAAATTTGGCAGTTATTTGAGTATGGTACAGACCCTAAATGGTACATAAAGTCTTGACATTAGAAGAGAGAGGCTATGCTGTGACTCTAGACAGAGAAGTAAAAACAACCAAGAACTGAACTTGATCTACTCCAACGGTCAGAGATGGTGAGGAATCCGAGAAGGAGGTGGATGAGAAGTGGTAGTGAGTTAGAAGGTGAGGTTGGAGCACATGAAGCCAAAGGATTAAAATGTTTCAAGGAGGAGAAATCAAGTGTAATGAGCCCTGATGTCACATTATAGAGTTTTGGAAGCAGGTTGAAGATAAAATCCTTATTGGCATTTGTTAAAGAGAGATAAATAATTTTTTCCATTTTTTAATCTTATTTTTAATCAGTATTTTTTAATTGTTGATATTGTACAGTTTTCTGTCTTTTACCCCGCCCCAGCCCACCACCCCAGCCCTCCCCACCTTCCTCCCATTTCCACCCCCCATAGTTTTTGTCCATGAGTCCTTTATACTTGTTGCTCTAAACCGTTCCCCTTTTCCCCTGAAATTCCCTCCCCTCCCCCTCTGGACACTATCAGACTGTTCTCAAATTCAGTGTCTTTGTTTATATTATGCTTGTTTGTTTGCACCCTTATGTTCATAGCAGCACAATTTACAATAGCCAAGTGCTGGAAGCAACCTAGGTGCCCATCAGTTAATGAATGGATCAAAAAACTGTGGTACATTTACACAATGGAATTCTATGCAGCAGAAAGAAAGAAGGAGCTCCTACCCTTTGCGACAGCATGGAAGGAATTGGAGAGCATCATGCTAAGCGAAATAAGCCAGGCGGTGAAAGACAAATACCATATGATCTCACCTTTAACAGGAAGAAATAAATAAATTTTTAAAATCTTGCTGTTTAGGATGGTGGAGAAATAGGTCTTAGGTGGTAAGAAAAATGGGGCTAAGTAGTTTTTTTCTGAAGGGGAAAGAAATATAGCATATTTATATCCAGTAGAAAGGGAAAGATATTTTAACCCAAGAGAGAGAAAGAATTTCTGGAACAATTTTCTTGAATAGACAAGAGCTATAGGATCTAATTCTTGGTGAAGGGGATTGTTTGGGGGTGCAGATAGCTCATTTACAGTAACAGGAAAGAAGGCAGAATTGAGGGCACAATTATAGGGAAATGAATGATGTGTTCATGAACATTTGGAATGCTTCTGTTTTCTGAGAGAAAGAGGGAGTGAGGACAGATGCTGAGCATAAGAAGAGTAAAGGGGAGTAGTTGCTGAAGATTTAAGAGGAGAAAGTGTAAAATTATTATGTGGGGAAGCCAAATAACTTAGGAAAAAGAATGTAATTACAGACCAGTGATAAGGACCTATTAGGTTCTCATGGATGTAATAACTATCAAATCATTGTATTACCCAGTTAATATTTATTTATTCTTATGATGCCAGCTACTGTCAGACACAAAGATGTTATAAAATATGGTACTTTCTCATCAGAAAATAGTGATTTATTTGTAAAAGTAAGATATTATTGATACACAACATGGTAATGCTCTTTTTATATAAAAATTATACACAATTTATATGCAATTCAACCAACTTTTATTACATAACTACTATATAAAGTACTGTAGGGAATAATAGTATATTGGCATTGTTCTTTAGGGTTATATAATCCCAGAATATAATGAAAGAGAAAGCCACTCCACAATAAGGCCTGAAATAAATGCTATGGAATTCTCTCAGAGAGAGAGAGAGAGGAGGACATAGACGGGGAGAGGGAGAAAAAGAAGGAGGGGGACAAGGAGAGAGACGAGGAGAGGGAGAGAGATCAATGCCAACTGGTGAAATTTAAGAAAGTCACGAGAAAGACATGGGACTTGATATGGGCTCTCCAGGATATGCAGGACTTTGGCAGATGGAATGAACGAAGATAATAGTAAATTGTACAGCACATTACATGATATATATGGCATATAGATATTAATTTAAAAGCATTTAAAATAAATACAAAACCATGGTGACAAAAGAATACTTCATGTTGTGCAGGAACGGGATGGGTAGAATTCAATAATAGTAACTTTAAACATTTGCTTATCAATTAGATGCCCTCTAAAAAACTGAACACTTTTTAATGCAGTATCTCATTTAATCTTAAACAAAAAAGAAAGGCTTAGAAGTTGCCTAGTGATGCATAACTATTTAGCTGGACAGCCATTATGTTTCAGAAGCATTTTACTCAGACTCTTCCTCAAACGACTTATTTGGGTCACCTAGTCTTAGACTGAATCGGTGAATTAAAGAAGGGAGGCTGGATGTTCAGACAGCCTAGTTAGATTCCACATCCTGGATGGATCTGCTTTGGGCTAGTAATATGACAATATCAGTGTTAACCTCTTTCTTCCCACCCAGTTTGAAGTCAAAACAGCCAGTGAAAATCCTAGTGTGTGACTTGGGGAATTTGTCCAGTTTTTATCCTCTACACCACTTTAGACATTTACTCTCTTCTAGCCAGGTAGCTATCCCATGTCTTTCTATGAGGATTTTCTGTTTCTATTTAATCCATTCTGATTGATAATATTCCCTCTAAACTTTTGGTGACCTTTCTTTTCGAAACTTTGCCACCCCTGCTTGGTCCTGTTTCTGCTTCTGCTTTTGTTTCTAAGCACCTAGGACACCACATTTCTCAACTCCCACGTGCTTGGGAGATGTAATCAGACAAGTGGACATAAACCTGGAGAATCAAAAAGAAGCCAAGAAATGAGAGCTATGTTCATGGGAAAACCATTGTTCCATTTTGGGTGGAAACCACAGTTGGTGAAAAGGCTTAATGTGAAAGGACCCCTCCACCCTGCCCCCCAAACAGATGAAAGCCCTAGCACGAAAGTCTTGAATGCTAAAACTGCCAGACTAGGTTTTTTGTTTGTTTGTTTGTTTTTGGTAAGTAGTGGGTGAGTAGTTAGTATATTTAATCAGGGAAGTAGCATGCTCTAGATTTTTCATTATGAAGGTTAATTTGGTGGTTATGGATATAATGGATTGGCTGGGGAAGAGGCTTATGCATTAGTTAATAGAACTGGTCTGGAGTTATGGAATTAGAAAGGCACGGAGAAAGAAATATGAGAGAACAACTTTGGAAGTGAAATCAATAGGCTATTATGACTGATTAAAAATGGGGCCAGGGAAGGGGCAGCAATGATGTAATTCTATCTCAAGAAGTGCTGGATAACAACACGTGCCTTTGAGACTCAGTGGATGAGATTACTGATGAGAAATAGAAACAAGAGAAGGAAATGCTTTTGTGCCCAGGAGGGTGGTGTGCAGTGGTAGAAACAACACTTTATTTGAAGTGAGAAGCTGAGGGTGGGGTACCATTTTGGATGAAAAAGTATCCTCTATGAATTTATTTTTCTCAGATAAATATATCTCATGTAGACTGTTTAAATGAATTATGTGTGATATATATGGAATTTCCTAATGCAAAGGTGGTGCTTAAAACTTTGTTTGAAATTGAATCTCTGTGTTGAAAGGGGACTTAATCTTAGTTCATCCCAGTTTAGACATCCTTTCTATGCTTAAAGATGCCCCCCAGTTTCTGCACCATAGCCATTCTGCTCATATTGGAGAGTCATGACTGCAATTTTCAGTACACTGTGTAAAGTGTCTTCCTAAAGCATCTATCTTCATGAGAACTTCAGCAGCTTAAGGTCCCCATGAGATTAGTGTTGGGTTGATTTGTGGACAGGAAAGGAATTTGTGCTTTAAAGAGTTTTCTCAGTGATTCTGATGAGGTGATTTTTTAATAAACATTCTAAAACTTCATTTACATGTCTTATTTTGATCACTAAGTACTATAGAGAATAAAATGATTATACTGTAAGCAAATTGCTATTGTTTCCAATGACTGTCTTCCCCAAGTATAATATAAAATTATATGGGTAGAAGTGCTTTGGAAAAACAAAGAAGCATATAAAACAACTTTAAATGTAATCTTGATATAAAAGAATGATTTCCTAAGAAAATTATGGAACTAAAAATTATAACTCTCCCATAACAGCTAATATTAATATTTATATTCAATATTTATTGAAACTTTCCATATATCATTCATACTGCATGCCTTATTCTATCTAATATTTATATTTTATTATTTCCCATTGTACAAATGAGACTTAGAAAGGTTAAATGTCTTTCCCAAAGTCATAAAGTGACACAGCCAAATATCAAACCACATTTTATTGCCTTACAGAAAAACTAAAAAGATTGTTTTCTTTTGTAGCCAAACAGTGCCTGCAAGGAAACTCATGGATGTGGTACCACAAGAGAGACATGTCCACACTTAAAAGTAAGCACAACTATTTCATGTACTAACGTGTTCTTGTTCATCACATTCCTACTTGTTCACATGGTTATTGTCATTATGTCATCAGAAGTTCTTAAACTACAACAAAAGAAACTGACTCCAAATAAGGAATAATTTGTGTTTTTTACTGAAAATTTTTTCTTTGACTTTAGTTCCATAGAGAAATCTGTGTGATAAACCAGGTATTGAAAATTCAGAAAAAAATGTAAATGTAAGTTGAAGAAAGTGAAGAGAAGGGCATTAATGACTTATTTTGTCCATTTCACAATTTTGTTCAAAGCTAGCTGTGATTGGTCTCTATATATGAAGTCTAAACCAAAGTATCTGAATCTACCAAGAGTTGTTTTACATATGGAAAATTTTAGATTTGAGTAGTTATCTACTTACAATAGTCTGCTTCTTTTTAGTTGTATGCTTTTTAAGACTTATACAATTTAGTACCCTGAGTTCCATTTTTTCCAAACTAAAAAATTTCTTTTTTTTTTTTTTTTTTGTAATTATCATCTTGGAAAAAAAGGGACTTGGAGACCTGGCTTTTCTTAACTAGTGTTTCTCAGTCTTAGCTGCAGTATAATATCATTTGAAGAAGTTCAAGTTCTATCGATGCTCAGATTTTACTGCAGACCAATTATAATTACAGAAAGTTTTTCATGGGATCTAGGGGTGATGTGTTATGAAGTTCCCAGATGATTCTGATGTGCGCCAGGGTTGAGAACTTTAAGTCCATGTTTGCAGTCAGGCATAACGTTGGAGCCTGTACAGTCTTATAAAAAACATGAACAGTAACAAAACCCAAAATGAGTTCTCAATATCTACAATCACTAGGAGAACTATAGACTGTCAAAAGGTAAACAGAAAGCTTTGTGTGGCACAATCAAAATTTATGAAATGTATATAAAAAAAGATTTTCAGAAGAAATGTGAATAATTCTCAGAGAAATATAAATGGTATTCAGATAAGCTTTTGAATCTAAGGGTAAAATTACAATTCAGACATCACCTGGGTAAAATTTAGCTTTTAATATCTTCATAATAATAAATCTGAGTTAATTTTAATACTGGTTCTTAAAAAGTTGAACTTTCATTTAATGTTACAATTTTGATCAAAGTCTACTTCCAAATAGAACAATTTATTCATATAAAGTTTGCAAATTTCCTAAGGCCTTCACTGTGGACACTTTTACTGAAATAACAACATAGTTTTATTTTCATGACCAAAGAAAGCTGGAAAATTGAAGTACAAACAAACAAAAAAACATTTTATTTTTGGCTAATTCCTTCAGTTCACATTTTTTTTTGACAAATGGATCACTGGTTGCTGCATATTATTTATTTAGCTTTACTTAAAAGGAGAATTCTTTGATTTGTCAAATACTTGATTCTTTGATAAATAATAGATTGCATGTAGAAGTTGCTTTAGAATCTTAGTTGAATGTTACTGGATCTTTTTCACATCAACAAGGTTTACTTGAACTGAATATAAGTGTATGAGCTCTTAGAAAACAAATCCCAAATCATTGCAACATGCCCATGGTATACCCTAATGGCCACTGAAAAGACACATGGCCTAGAATTACTTTGATAATAAGGGTTCCAAGGAGTACCTGTGATTGACCCCCACAAGTCTAAGGGCCCTCTCAACTGCTCAGGGCATTTATTGTGCTGTACTCTGTAAGAGGTCTCAACAGGACACCCTGAGACTGCAAATTGAGTTACTTAGACATTCTTTTTTTTCAAGAGTGATTTCTAGTTTTGATGTCATTATGAAAACCTGCTACTGTTCCCACTGTGTTCCCCTCACATAAATTCTTACTTCTGTGGTTTACTTTTACCTCATTCTTTTTCAAGGAAAGTCAGTTTGGTGTCATTTATTTCCTTATTGTTAAAGTGTTCTCTTTTTGCCCTTTCTCTTTGCTTTCTTTCCTTCCCTTCCTCCTTCCCTCCCGTCCTTCCTTCTTTTCTCTCATTTATTCCCCCTTCTTTATTTCATCTTTCCCTTTCTAGTCACAATTGCTAATCATAATCAAAATACAACAGTGAAGAAACATCTATTTAAGGACACAAGTCCACAGTAATAACAGTTCCAATTCTTACGGGTTGTTTTGAAGGGCATAAATTGAGCTGTTAGTTCAGAGTATTTGAGCTTCTTTCTTTTTTCTAGTGCTTGTATCTAATTTCTGACTTTTAGATCTTTTTGCATCATTTTGCAAGGTTTTTGTAGTTATCCCTTTGTGGAAATGTATCACTTTGTTGCATCTCCTGGAATTTTTATTGAATTGCAATTCCTTCATCTTGGGACAAATCCTTAGTTATCTCAAATGATACTTTCGGTGTTTTAGCATTCCTTTTATTGTTTGCTATATATGTTCTCTTTGACGTTTTGATTTTCCACTCTTCAAGCAAAATTTTTATCTTGAGTTCTCAATGCAGAGTTCTCAACATTTTATGTTTGAATACTTTTTATTGAGATTAAGTTTTTAAATAAAATTATTACTAATTGCATTTTCCCTTCCTTAATTTGTACTATTTGATAGCATTTCCAAAGCACATTGGTTGGCAGTTGTATTTTCTCTTTTTATGGCTGTTGATCTGTATTTGCCCCTTTCTCTAATAAAATAAACTGTATTATCGCTCTTAAGCTGTGATTCAAATCAAGTAAGTGTCTTTTCTCTATATTTCCCAGGTTTGTTTTAAGTCATAAATGGTACAATGTATGATAACATTTTGTTAACTGTAAAGCATTGCGTAAAACTAAAAGATTATTATTACTTGAAAAAAGATGTATATCTTAATCAATGTTAAGCTTTGAAAAATATCAGTTTAGTGATTAAAGTATTTGATGGTAAAAAAGGAAAATGGGTAAAAGAAAGAAAAAGTAATATCTGAAAAATCAAAGTATGGAGAATGGTAAATAATATAGTGTGAGACAGCATGTAAGAATGAAAAAAGAAATTGGAAGTTAGTAGTAGTCTATGATGCTAAAATATCATCACAAAAAATAGTGAAGAAAGTTATTTGTGTTGTTTTAATGACTATTTCTTTTGGCGTTGTTGGGTGTGGCTGATCATTCTCATGGCTGCAGACTTTTGTATTTATCCACTCCAGTGCTGATGGGCATTTGCATGGTTTCCAGTTTGGGACTTTTTTAAAAGTATATTTTATTGATTATGCTGGTAGTTTTCCCAATTTCCCCCCTTTATCCACCCTCTGCCCTGCACCCCCCAACCCTCCAGCATTCCCCCTTGTTAGTGCATGTCCATGGGTTGTACATATAAGTTCTTTGACTTCTCTGTTTCCTAAACCATTCTTAACCTCTCCCCATCTATTTTAGGATGATTTCTTAACTAGAAAGTGATCATAGAGGTTATGGAGATGGTTGGAGCAGATATAAATAGAGGAGTTAGTAGCAAATTTATGATACCTCTAGACACATGCAGCCATGAAAGTAGGTAAGCTTATTCAGAAGTGAAAGTTTTTACTTGAACTCTAATTTCATCTTATTGAAGATATATCTTTAGCAAATGTTTAGAATAAGCAAATATAAGCATACCTTGAAGATATATTGGGCTGGGTTTTAGACTACTGCCATAAATCAAATATTGCAATAAAGCAAATCATACTTTTTTTTTGTTTCTCAGTACACAGAAAAGTTATGTTTATACTGTAGTTTATTGTGTGTAATAGTATCGTGTCTAAAAAATGAACATACCTAAAGTAAAAAATATTTTGTTTCTAAAAAAATGCTAACCATTACCTGACCCTTCAGTGAGCTGTAATCTCTTGCTGGAGTGGGTCTTGCCTTGATGTTGATGGTTGCTGATGATCAGTGGCAGTTGCTGAAGGCTGGATGGCTGCAGCAGTCTCTCACAGTAAGATAATAAAGTTTACTTCACTGATTGACACTTCCTTGCAGGACAGATTTCTCTGTAACTTGTGATGCTCTTTCATAGCATTTTACCCACAATAAAACTTATTTCAAAATTGAAGTCAGTCCTCTCAAATGCTGCCACTGCTGTATCGACTAAATTTATGTAATATTCTAAGTTCCTTGCTGTCATTACAATGATCTTTACAGCATCATCACCAGGTATGAATTCCATCATAAGAAACGACTTCTTTTGCTCATCCATAAGAAGAAATTTCTCATCTATAAAAGTTTTATCATTACATTGTAGCAATTCAGTCATCTTTGGGCTCCACTTTTTTTAATACTCTCGTATACTCTTTTTTTCTTTTCCTTAAAGATTTTATTTATTTATTTTTAGAGAGAGGGGAAGGGAAGAGAAAGAGGAAAAAAACATCAATGTGTGACTGCCTCCTGCACACCCTCTATTGGGGACCTGACTTGCAACCCAGGCATGTGCCCTGACTGGGAATCAAACCAGCAACACTTTGGTTCACAGCCCACGTTCAATCCACTGAGCTACACCAGCCAGGGCGGGCCTCCACTTTTAATTCTAGTTCTCTTGCTATTTCCACAACGTCTGCAGTTACTTCCTCCACTGAAGTCTTGAGGTGCTCAGTTATCTATGAGGGCTGGAATCAACTTCTTCCAAACTCCTGTTAACATTAAAATTTTGACCTCTTTCCATGAATCAAAAATGTTCTTAATGTCATCTAGAATGCTGAATCCTTTCCAAAGGTGTGTTTTTTTCTTAAATATGGAATGCTTCATGAATTTGGGTGTCATCCTTGTGCAGGGGATATGCTAATCTCTGCATTATTTCAATTTTAGTATATGTACTGCCGAAGTGAGCACTCCAGAGGTTTTCAACTGACTTTTCCCAGACCCATCAGAGGAATCATTATCTTTAGCAGCTATAGCCTTATAAAATGGATTTTTAAGTAACAAGACTCAAAAGTTGGAATTACTCCTTGACACATAGGCTACCGAATGTTATCTTAGAAGACATGAAAAAAAGATTAATCTTATTGTTCATCTCCATCAGAGCTCTTGGGTGACCATGGGCATTGTCAATGAACAGTAATATTTTAAGGAGATTTTTTTATTCTGAGTGGTAGGTGGGCTTAAAATATTTAGTAAGCCATGTTTTAAATAGATGTATTTTCATCAGGCTTTGTTGTTCCATGTATAGAGCACAGGCAGAGTAGGTTTAGCATGATTCTTAAGAACCCTGGGATTTTCAGAATGGTAAAGGAACATAGACTTTTACTTAAAGTCACCAGCTGCACTAGCCCCTAACGACAGAGTCAACCTGTCCTTTGAAGCTTTGAAGTCAAGCATTGGTATCTCCTTTCCAACTACAAAAGTCCTAGAAGGCATCTTCTTCAAATATAATGCTGTTTTATGTACTTTGAACATTTTTTGTTTAGTGTAACTACCTTCATTAATTGTCTTAGGTAGATATTCTGAAAAACCTTCTGCAATTTCTATATTAACACTTGCTGCTTCTCCTTTCACTTTTATATTATGGATATGGCTTCTGTCCTTACACATTGTGAACCAAAAACTGCTATTTTCAAACATTTCTTCTGTAGTTTCCACACCTGTTGTAGGCTTCACAGGATTGAACAGAGTTAAGGCCTTGCTCTAAATTAGCATTTAGTATAAGGGAAAGTTGTGGCTGATTTGCTTTTCTATCCAGACCATTGCTGATATAAAACTTCCTTTATATCAGCAATAAGGCTGTTTTGTTGAACTTTCAATTTCTCCCCTCAGTTTTGTATTATTTTCCACTCTGTTAGGTGAGACACATTTATAATTGTTATATTCTCTTAATACAATGGCCAATTTATTATTATATAATGTCCTTCTATCTTTCATAACAATTTTTGTCATAAAGTCTCTTGTATCTGATATTAACCATTCCAGTCTTTTTGGCACTGTTTGCATAAATTGTCATTTTTTCTCTTTTTATTTCAGCCTATTTGTGTTTTTGGATTTAAATTGAGTTTTTTTGGATGACCTATTGTTAGATCCATTTTTAAAACCATCCATCAATCTTTGCCTCTTAATTGGAGATTTTAATCCATTTACACATGAAGTTGTTACTAATAAGGAAGAACTTACTTTTGCCATTTTGCTATTTGTTTTTCCTATGTCGTATCATTTTGTTCCTAAGTTTCTGTAGTACTGCCTTCTTTTGTGATTAATTGATTTTTTCTAGTGCTCCATATTTACTCCCTTCTGATTTATTTACTATATATTTTAAGATATTTTCTTAGTAGTTGCCAACTAGTATTTCAATGCAATTAACAATTTAATTTATAACACAATCTGTTTTTGAATTAATGCCTCATCGGAATTAGATTCAAGAATAAAAAAATTTTTCTCTTATAAAGTTCTAAACTCCCTTTTTGTTGTTATTATAACAAACTACCTCTGAACATTGTTTGCCTGTCAGTGTAGATTTGTAAATATTATTTAGGTAGTTGTATTTTAAATTATATAGGAAAATGATTAGTTACAAACAAAAAACACGGTACTACTGATTTTATACTTACCTATATAGTTACTTTTATGATTTTCTTTATTTCTTCAAAAAGATTCAAGCTTTGTCAGTCTGAAAGACTTATATTAGCATTTCTCTTGAGGAAAGTCTACTAGTGGTGAACTTCTCCATTTTTTTGTTACTTGGGGATATATCTTCATTTTTAAAGGATAGTTTTGCTGGATATAGAATTATTAACAGGATTTTTTCTTCCTTTCATGACTTTGAATATGTCGTCACACAGCCTCATATCCTCCATGGTTTCTGATTAGAAGTCAGCTGTTATTCTAATCAAAGATCCCTTGTACATGATGAATCTGTTTGTTTCTTTGTTTGTTTCTTTGTTTGTTTTTCTTGCTTCTTTCCAGATTCTTTCTTCATGTTTGGCTTTGATGGTTTGATTATAATTTGTCTTGGTATGGTTGTTTTTAAGTTTCTCCTACTTGGATTCATTGACCTTATTAGGTGTGTAGGTTTATATAGTTCATCATGTTTTCATGAGAAATTTTCAGCAATCACTCTTCAAATGTATTTTCCCTTTTCTCTTCCACTAAGATTTCCATTCTTATGATGGTATGCTTTATAAGGTCCTACCTGTCTCTTAGGTTCTGTTGATTTTTCTCATTCTTTTATCTTTGTGTTTCTCAGACTGACTAACCTCAATTGACCTAGTTCAAGTACACTGATTATTTTTTGCCTGCTCAAATTCAAGGTTGAAGCTCTCTAGTGAAATTCTTATTTCAGTTATTATACTTTCTGGCTCTAGGTTCTGTATTTGATTCTTTCTTGTAATTTATATCTATTGATATTCTTTATTTGCTGACACATCATTTACATGGTTTTCTTTAGTTCTTTGTATGTGGTCTTTTCTAGCTCCTTGAGTACACTTAAAATACTTCATTCTAAGTCTTTATTAAGTCCAATATCTGGGATTCCTTAGGGACAGTTCCTATTCATTTTTTTCCTTGTGTATGAACCATATTTTTGTATGTATTATAATATTTTGCTAAAATTAAACATTTTGAATATTATAATGTGAAAAATCTAGGGATTAGATTTTTACTCCTTCCTAGATTTTTTATGTTACTGGTTGTTGGAGTAGTTGCTGTTTATTTGTTTAGTGGTTTTTATGAATAAGTTTTCTAAAGTCTATATTGTTTGTTTTGTATGGCCACTTACATTTCTTTTCTGTTAGCTTGATACACAGATAATGATTTGGCAGAATTTCTCTTTAAAACAGAGATCCAGCTTTTTTTGTTCTTGTTTAATCATTCACCTGGTTGCTGTAAACTTTTGGTTAGTTTACAGATTTCTTACAAGTTTGATTTTAACTGTTATTGCCAGTTCATTTCCTACTTGTGTGGAGGGGACAGTGTTTTGGAGTTCCGTATTCCCTGAAGTCATTCGACATATGTTGTCATTCAGTCTTTACAGTAAGTTGCTTCTGTTTAAGATAATGCCAGTGGAAGTCCATCTTCCTGATTTCTTCATCATGTGTTCATCTGCAGGACCTGGATTCATAAGAAAGTCTCCAGGTGGGAACAGTTGCCTCCACCTAAAACTGAATGCTTGCCTTCTTCTCCTGTTGTGACCCTTCCCATTGTGCTCCAACTGTGTGCACCAAGCTTCTGCTCACAAACTTCTAGCAGTGTCTCCCCCAGCTCCTCCCATGACAACAGGTTCTTATACATTTTCTTGACATATCACTTGTTGCACTCTTCGTGACTGTTCTTACAAATTTATCAAAATTAATGACTTATACTTGTTTTTATACAATATTTCCAAAAATTAGCCTTGTTTTGTACTCATTTTTTAAAAATTGATTTACTAGAAGAGTGAAAATGCTCCTTCTTAAAAGCTCTAATAGCTTCATGCCATAATTGTCAGTTTTATAACAGACAATCTGTAGATGCCAGAAGTAAAACAAGAAAGTCTCATGTATTTATTTTCTCACTGCACTCTTATTTTTGGGTGCATGTATGAAAAAATCATATTTGTATATTCACATTTTACATTTTTATTAGAGTTCTATTTACTATTATATGTAAAAACATTAACCTGAGTAACTATATTTGCATTATTATTTCATGAATACTTTTTAATGCTTCGATGAATCAGTTTTGAACCATTAATTTAGTTTTGGGAATCAGGAATTTAAAGAAACCTAATAATAAGAAGAAAAATAAAAAATCAACTAGTATGTCATACAAATAATGAGAAAAGACATATTTTCCAAGATTAAAAATAAACATCAGCACAGTCCTTGAAAGTGCATGCACAACACTCAATGATGAATGATTATTCAATACATTTGGCGATTTTTGTAGACATCATAGTCTTACATTTCAAATTGTTAAATATACGTTAACAAAACTGTTTCATTGTTTCTTTTCCTGAAACTTGCAGATGCCTGTATGTTCTAGGTGATTTGATTACTAATGGTCTATGCACAAAGCACCTTGAAGAATTTTGTACTGAGCCACATTTTAAAAATGCCTATGATGATATTAATGAAGGTAAACTCCTGCTGCAGTTTTAGATACTTGCAGAACCTACTCTGGCTGTGTGTGTGTGTGTGTGTGTGTGTGTGTGTGCATGTTTTCTTTTACTCCAGTGGTGTTAGAATAGTACTGATTTTAGGGCTGATGTTAGAACCAAGATGGAATAAAATTTCCTTGAAGGCAATAGCAATTTCCACCAAATCATACTTTTAGAATCTTCAGGTTTTATATTGCAAAGTTTCCCCCCTCTCTAGTTTATAAATCTTCTATTATGAAAGTTCATTAATTGAATTCTATATTATATGTGCCATATTTATAGACACAAAAGTAGCTCCAGATGTTTTGCTACTTCTTGCTCACCACATAAATGTTGCTGTTTTTCCACATTCTGTATTTGGCTCTGAGTTCTTCCAAGTTTTCTTGACCTCCCCTGACAATCTCACATTGATAGGGACTTGGCTACTGATTATGGCCAATGAATCCAAAGTTTGTTTCTCTAGTTTTGACTTCTTTCATAAGATTGTAGCAGCATCTCCTCTTGGACATTCACAAACACTTCAAGCTCATCTTCTTCAAAACAATAATTAATTACTTTCACTTCCATCTTTTAGTCAGAGTTCTCCAGAGATATGGATGCAAATATCTATCTATCTCTATTTGTCTATCTATCTGTCTATCTATCTATCTATCTATCTATCTATCTATCTATCTATAAATTATCTCACATGATTATAATGGCTGAGGAGTCTCACAAAATGTATCTGAAAGCTGAAACCCAGGAAAACTAGTGGTATAGTTAAAAGTGAATCTGAAATCCTGGGAACCGGAGAGCATATGGTGTAAATTTTAATTCTAGGACAGAAGAAGACAAGGTGAGATATCCCAGTTCACCAGTGAGGCAGGAGGAAAGGGGCAAATTTCTCAAATTCCTCCGTCTTCCACCTTTTGTTCTATTCTGGCTCTTCATGGATCAGATATTGCCCATCCATATTGTCGAAGGCAATCTGTTTTACTGAGTTTACTAATTCACATGCAAATCTTGCACAGTAACAACCTCACAGGCACACCAGAAATAATGTTTAATCTGGGCTCTTTGTTAACTCATGTTGACACATAAAATTAACCATCGAACATATCCATCCCCAACATGGTCTTCTTATTTTTGCCCTGCTTCAGCTGGTGGCATAATCTAATATCTCATCACTCAAACTAGAAACTCAGCAATGGGTCACCTGGTACTTCTAACTCTGTGTGACAAATATTGTCTTTCAAAGCTCTCTTCTTCTTTGCCCCACCACCTGTCTTAGTTGAGGTCCTTCTTGGTTATTTCTCCTTGTCCTGCCTTGTTGGCACAGCTCTCTCACTGATCACCCTGCTGCCATATTTTCATTTTTATATCATTCCTCCATAGCGCCCAGAAAATTTCATCTAAAATGTGAATGTAACCATATCACCCATCTGTGTCTCAGTGTCTTCCTGTCTCCTTTGGTGTAAAGGCTCAGTATTTCTTCAATGTACCTATGACTACTTTCCTTCAAATTAAAACTTATTCAAAAATTCACACATGAAAAGATGCTCAGTATCACTAGCTATCAGAGAGATGCAAATTAAAACCACAATGAGATACCACTTCACACCATTGAGAATGGCCATCATAAACAAAGCAATAAACAAAAAGTGTTGGAGAGGTTGTGGAGAAAAGGGGACCCTAGTGCACTGTTGGTGGAATTTTAGACTGCTATGACCACTATGGAAAATAGTATGGAATTTTCTCAGAAAACTAAACATGGATCTGTACCTATTGACCTGGCAATTCCACTGCTCAGATTATATCCTCGGAACCCTGAAACACCATTCCAAAAGAACCTATGCACCCCAATGTTCACAGCAGCACAATTTACAATAGTCAAGTCCTGGAAGCAGCCTAGGTACCCATCAGTAAATGAATGGATCAAAAAACTATGATACATTTACACAGTGGAATTCTATGCAGCAGAAAGAAAGGAGCTCCTACCCTTTGCGACAGCATGGAAGGAACTGGAAAGCATTATGCTAAGCAAAATAAGCCAGGCGGTGAAAGATAAATACCATATGATCTCACCTTTAACAGGAACCTAAACAACAAAACAAACAAACAAGCAAAATATAACCAAAGACACTGAAATAGAGAACAGGCTAACAGTGACCAGAAGGGAGAGGGGAGGGCATTTCAGGGGAATTTCAGGGGAAAAGGAGAAGGGTTTACAGGAACAAGTATAAAGGACACATGACAAAAACTAGGGGGTAGGTGGAAATCGGAGGGAGGTGGGGAAGGCTGGGTGGGTGGGCTAGGATGGGACTAGAGGATAGAGAACTGTACTTGAACAACAATTAAAATAAAATTATAAAAATCATTCAAAAATTCAAGAGAAAATTGAAGAGAGATGCTAGGAAAGGAGATGTATATGATAACCATTTAAAAATGGGGCAGATTTATATAATGCTTTAACAGAATGCACTTTTAAAAGATGGATAGTACCTACAATGTCTGTTTCACACCAAATATTATTATTTCTTTCTTAATTTAAAGTAGACTTTTATTTTGTATTTAGTACTACAGAGAGAAAAATTTAGATAGTCCACTTTACTTCCCACAGTTGGTTAGCCAAATGCATTACTTTCTTACTCTTTTCAGTTCTTTGTTATCTTCAGAATAGTGCTTTAAAGAAAGTTACAGAATAAATCTAATTATGATAAGGTACTATAAAAATGGGTTTCTATTAGTATCATATCAAATATTACTAAAGCTGACTGCCTTCTATATGAGGATCATTGTATATTCAATTTTTATATATACAATTATAACTTATATATGTGTTTCATTAATCTAACCAAGCCTAGTTTTTATTCCTGAAAATTTACTTTGAACCATGTGATCTAAAACTTACTTTTTCACAGAAACAAAGTTACATATGGGAATTATGCTTTCAGAAAACCACCCAAAGATTGTGGATAGCATGAAATAAATGAAATAGAGGAGAAAAGTTAAAATAAGATTTGGACCAAATAACATTTTCAAAGATAGTTATCAATAATGTGTCTCATAATTCTGGAAGTAGTTGTTTGCTCAAAACAAAACAAATCAACAACAAACCCAAATGTGACTTTGTCAGCTGAGTCACTAGGGAATGTTTACACTATTATCCTTAACAACTTGAACAGAAATGCTTATCTCCCTCCCTTTCCAATAATTTTTTTCTTTCTTAGTCTTCTTCATCACAGTAAAATACTCTATTATCGACCCAAATGTTCGAGGCAAAGATCTGCATATGATCTGTGAATCAGCCCTTCCCTTTATCCCTAATATCTAATTCATCAGCAAATTCTTAGTGTTCTTTCTCCATAAGATATCTTAAGTCCATCTATTTCTTTTTATCTATATTCTTTCTCACAATTCATTATATGTCATGTAGTTTTTTCCTATTCCCTCCAAAGTATTCTTGGCATTTTCTATTTAGCCTATCCGCAATCCATTCTATGCACAAAAAGAAGTACAAATGAGGAACAAATCAGGTAAGTCACTCATCTATTGAAAGCCATCTAAGATGACCAATCGTTTCAATGAGATTCAAACTTACTGCCATGTTCGGTATGGTTCTATGATTTGGCTTTGCCTTCCAACTTGATCCTCTTACCTACCATTCTCCCCTTATTTATTTTGCTCTAAGAACACTGGATTTCTAGATGGACCATCTTGCTTTTGAGGGGTACTTATGCCTGCCTTCAGACCCTTCATGTACTGTGTGATATTCTTTGTGAGACTGGTTTTACTTCCTCACTAGTTTACATATAACTATGTGTTATGGTCTGAATTTTGCTTCCCTCAAATTCATATGTTGAAATCCTAATCCTCAGTACCTTAGAACTGGCTATATTAGTTTGTTAGGAGTTCCATAACAAAATTCCATGGACTGGGTGGTTTAAACAACATAAATTTATTTTTTCATAGTTATGAAAGCTAGAAGTCCAAGATCAAGATGAAAGTAAATTTGGTTTCTCCTGACACCTCTCTCTTTGGCTTGAAGACAACCCTATTCTTGCTGTGTCCCCATGTGGTCTTTCTTCTGTGTGTGTACATCCTTAGTGTCCTTCCTCTTTTTATAAGCATACCAGCCTATTAGATTAGCCTCCTAATCTTTGATTTATTTAACCTTATTTGTCTTCTTAAAGACCCTATCTTCACAAATAGCCACATTGTGGGTTAGGATTTTGATATTTAAATTTTGAGAGTAGAATTTAATCTACAGCATTGACTATACTTGTAGATAGGGTTCTTTGAAAGGTTGTTAAGTTAAAAGGAGGTCATTATAGTGAGTCCTGATCAAATAGGATTAGTGTGCTTATAAGAAGAGAAGATTAGGGCACAGACTTACACAGAGGGAAGACCCTGAGAAGACAGCCATCTACAAGCCAAGGAGAGAAACCTCAGAAGAAACCAACCCTGCCAAACACCTTGACCTTAGACTTTTTGACTGCAGAATTATGAGAAAAAGTGCTTCTGTTGTTTATGCCACCCAATATGCTGTATTTTGTTATGATAGCCCTAGCAAAGGAATAAGCCTCCTCAATGTGGTCTTTCCTAACCACTCAATGTAAGCAGCCCTTTGCTTTCTCTATTGTATTGTCCTGTAACTGGAAGGTAAACATGACAGAGTCAGGATGTTGTGTTGCTCTCTGTACATCTTCAGCACTCAGGGAAGTGACTGGCCTATAGGATTATGCACTTTTTATTGAATAAATGGGTGGATGAAGGACTGACTGACTGAATAGTTAAATGGATTAATCATTTTAAAAACAACAAACCCAGAAGAAGGGGAACATGGACAGGGTTAATTTTTTTTTTAAAAAAGGAACTTTATAGAATTCTGCCTGGGAAAGAACAGTGATATCTAGAGAAGGGGTGATATTGGGTGAAATGGTTAACGGGAATTTGAAAAGCCTGGTGAGGAGACATGGAGACAGAACAACTACAATGCCTATCACCATATAATTGAACAACTATGACCACAGAGTTGAAAATGTAATGTGGTTGTCTTCCTGTGAGATTGAAGCAAGTGAGGGCTATGCTGTTCACTTAGGGAAACTGGGAGGAAGGAGAAGGAAGACTCTACAGATATTCCCCCCAAAATACCCTTTAACTCTGGCTACTATGAGAGCCAGATCTCCCTTTTTTTTTTTTTTTTTTTTTTTAAATGCAGCCTATCCATCTGTCACATTCAGATATTCAGGCTCTCCTTCCTTTTATAAAATGAGAATGCCCCAATCCTTGCTTAAATCTGACCTCTCAGGCCTACTTGACTCACGAACTTTATGTATCCTGTATACCTGGCAGGATTTGCTATGCTCATGTTTATATTTTTCCACTTTGTCTGTTCGATGTTTAATCCTTGCCTAAGATAGCTCAAACCCCGCTTTTCATTGGCCCTACTACCAAAAGCTGAAGTTACAGAGACCATGGTCTTTGTCCAGGACCTAAGGAAAGTCCAGAGGGCAGGGAAATCACAAAGCCACTAACCAGCACACTAAAATCTAAAGGGACCAGCCCAAGAAAGTAAAAGAAAATCAATTTTAGAAAAATCAGAACCAAAAAACATTAAAAAATCACCTCTTTGATATTTTATAACTATCAAAACACAACTGAACATTATGACTATATATTTGAATTTTTAATTTAGTAAAATTCACTGTCCCCATGAACAAAAAGTGTTAATATAAGTTTGAACCTAAAAATGAACTTGTAAAATGGAACTGAATGCTATCATGGTGTTATTAAAACCTGATTGAACTTGTATAAATACACTCACTGATTTCAGGACTCAGGTTGTAAATGACTTTTACAGATCATTATTCAGGGATTGAAATAAATCAAAATAACCAAGTTCCATTTGGGTGCTATGGTGATATATTTGTCAATGAAATAAAGCTCTCTTGGGTAGGTTTAATTTTTAAAAGTTTTCAATCAATTCCATTTTATGAATAGCAATAGTTTTAAGCGTTACTTCATTACATATTTACAACTCTGTGAGGTAGGCATTATGATTATTTCAATTTTATCTATGAGAAATCTGTTTGAATATCTTGCCCTAAATCCATAAGTGGTAGTGTCAGGAATTAGAGCTAGGAAGTATGATTCCAGAAAAAGTTTCTATAACTATTGCATATGTAGAATTAGAGGGAAAAGTTGTTTTCTACCAGATACATATATAATTTTAAATCAGTGGTTATTTTACTTATACTTGTAATTGCAAGTTTGGTGACTAATTTTTTAAGATTTTATTTATTTTTAGAGAGAGGGGAAGGGAAGGAGAAAGAGTTATCAATGTGTGGTTGCCTCTCACATGCCCCCTACTGGGGACTGAGCCTGCAACCCAGGCATGTACCCTGACTGGGAATCAAAGTGGCAACCCTTTGGTTTGCAGCCTGTGCTCAATCCACTGAGCTACACCAGCCAGGGCTGGTAACTATTTTTTGCATATACATTTATAATCCGTGTGCTTTGGACATAATTTTATATAATGTAGAAAATGACGTTGGCCTAAGCAAAAAAAAAAAAATACATACATAGTCACACACGTGTTATGGAATTTGATTGATTGATATTTACATCATACCTGCTTTGCTTTCATGATTCAAACTTTTCCTTGGTCATGAGCTTGACAAAGATAAATTGCGAATGGCTTTGAATTTCCCATCTTTAATTGCTGCATGTGTAATGAAATGTTATTTGTTTGTAGAGTTGATATTCAGACACAGTTCCCTTTCTCTTTTGTTCATGTTACTCTGCTTTCTAGCTTCAGTCCAAGCTTCATAGTCATGTTTTGATTAAGGGACTAATGCTTTATTAAATTTTGAATAGAATCTGTTATCAGTGTAGTGTTATTCTTATTGAAATAGCAACATAATATTCTTCAGCTGCTTTGTGAAAGGAAAGCAAAATGTGATTTCTATTCTTACTCAGATTCCTAGTTGTTTACAGAGGTTTAAATAATGCTTTTTGTGAAGGCTCCTAATTTTGGTTTGAGACGATACTGGGCTGTATCACTGATGCTATTGTCATCAAATACAGTGAAGGTGTGGGCCACCTATTCCAATTTTATTACTTCTTGAGAGATGGAGATACATGTCTATGAAATACTGATTTCTATGATGAATTCTACTTAGTGGGTCCAAGTTTTACAGTTAATTTCTGAGGGTCAGAAGACATCTTCAAAGTTTTCCTTGTATCTTCTAATTGTTTCAATATTACTCAGTCATCAAAATAATAAAGTGTGTGAAGACTTTTTTTTTAACCAAAGATGCATGAAAGCAGCCACAGTCTAAATTCATGGCCCTCTCAGATACAAAGCCCATTCATAAAGAATTCACTTTCATGTGTCTAGGCCTCAGTTACAGTGTCTATGAAAGGAGGCAATGGAACTAAATGGTTTTAAATCTTCTAATGTGCAACTTTATGTTGAATGATTTCATTACTTTAGTCTCCTATGTTGTAGTAGGCCCTATAAATATATTGATAACACATTCATGCATTTATTGACTACTAGGTAGAATAGATATGGTTGATTTGAGCCCCTTAGTCATTCCCTTATGGCACAGGTGGCAAACACAAGGCCCACAGGTCAAATCCAGCCCTCCACCTTGTTTTTATCTGACCCAACACCTTGTTTCTACCCAGCAGCAGCTCCAAGCTCTTGCTTAGCTGTTAAGGAGTAGTTACATTTATACAGTCCTAAAATTACATTTGGCCCTTTGAAGGCAACCAAGAGGCTGATGTGGCCCCCCGGTTAAAATGAGTTTGACACCCCTGCCCTATGGCAAGGGTTTCACATACATGAGATATATTTATCCATTCAACAAATTCTCATTCACTGTCTGTTTTGTGCAAAGCACTGCACTAAGGGAATGCATGCAGGGAAAAGAATAGATCTTAAATAATC
Source organism: Glossophaga mutica (assembly GCA_039655065.1). Lineage (NCBI taxonomy): Eukaryota > Metazoa > Chordata > Mammalia > Chiroptera > Phyllostomidae > Glossophaga > Glossophaga mutica. The sequence goes on along the minus strand of CM077309.1, from coordinate 102,759,634 downwards.
AAGTGGCTTCTTGATTGTTGGGACTTTGGAGAGTAGTCTATGTCCACAGAACCTCACAGAAACAAATGAACAAATGAAATTCAAACTTGTGGTCTTAACTTCATTATCAATAGGCTGAAGTCTATTGGTGGGTGTGTGTTCTTTCTGGAAGTGTTAGGAGAGAATCCATTCCTTGCCCCCTCCAACTTCTAGAAACTGCTGCCATTTCTTAGCTTGATTTATGGCCATATCACTCCAACCTCTGCTCTGTCATAACATCTCCTCTGACTCTGAAATACCTGCCTCCTTCTTATAAGGACCCATATGACTGTGTTTGACCAATCCAGATAATCAAGGATAATCTTTCTACCTCATGATCTTAAACTCAATCATATCTTCAAAGTCCCTTTGCCAAGTACTGGGGATTAGGATGTGGACATCTTTATTATCCTGCCTACCACACATTTTATTAATGGAAATGTATGTATTAACAATAAAATACATAGATAATTTCTACTATGCAGGGTGTCTATATAGTAATATAATTTTTAAGCAATCATACTAATTAATGGGACAGCTATGATGCTGGGTCCACCATGGCTCAAACTTTCTAAGAGGTCTACTTGGTAACTGCAATTCAAGAATAGAAGATATTCTTCACAGATCTTAATCTTCCAAAAATAAAATGTATTTATGTAATATTTATGACATATGGAGCCCCAAACTATTGAACACAATGGTTACTTCCAATGAATATTTTGGATTTTAACAAAAAGAAACAAGTAATTACTGCTACAAAAAATGAGTCTGATTTTTATTATGTAATAACAAGAGTTACACATTATTATTATTAATGCCAAGCCATCTTCTACGTGCTTGTACATTTATTAATGTATTTAATTTTTATAACAATGCAATGCCATTAGTCCCTCATTTTAAAATGAGAGAACTGTGGCACAGAAGTTAAATAAGTTTCTCCAAGTCACATAGCTAGGAAGATGCAGAGATGTGATTTGAACTTGGGCACTCTGGCTCCAGAGTGTGTGTTCACTAGGTAGCTCTGAAAAATATTTTAAAGCCAAAGTCCTTCAGGAGTATTCAAATGCATTTATTATAAATACACAGTTGGGTAGACTTCTGGGCTGAGGGGCTGCCAGTGCTTTTATTGTGACATCCTCATTCTGAATTTTAAATGACTTCTCTCTGTTATTAAGCTTTGTTTTGGGAATACTTCTTGTCTTTTTTTAATATATTTTGATTACTAATGCAGTCATACCTCGGTACTCATCAGCTTCAGAACTCATCAAACCCTGTACTCATCACATTTTGGTGAGAAAAAAATGTCTCAGCACCGGGCACTTGCTTGGGACTGATTGTTAAAATTTGTGTGAGTCACGATGCTGCCCCCTGCAAGAAAAAATGCTTCCTCACTCATCCCTTGGGTCCCACTTGGCGAATGTCTCTCTCAATGAAGTAGAGGTCAATGTGTCAGTCTCACATTAGCTTGGGAACATGAAGAATCCTCACATATTCATCATTACTGTCTTGTACTTTTGTGCATCTTAAGTGTTAATTGGGTCACTAAAAAGATTAAGAGTGATACCACTAAGCCTAAAAGACAGTTAATAAGAACCACAGTTGAAAAGAAAAAAAGAGATTGTAGCTCAGTATAAGAGTGGTATAGGTGTGACTGATATCACTCTTATGTTCAAGATACCAAGAATGACAATCTCGACAAAAGTGAGAAATAAGGAAGTAATTAAAGCATCAAGTGTTGGTAAAGGTGTAAGTCTGTGAGTAAGCAACATTCACAGACATTAGAAGAAGCCTGAAATTTGCTTTACATCTGGATTAATGAAAAATAGCGCATGATAGCATATCTGAGGCAAAAATTTTCAAGAAAGCTAGGCAATTGCATGCTGATCTGTTGAAAGACAAGCCTGGAACAAGTGTTGAGAGCACGGAATTGTTTAAAGTTGGTCATGGATGGTTCGATAAATTTTAAAAGAGAACTGGCATTCCTAGTGTGGTGAGGCTCAGAGAGGCAGCCAGTACCAACAAAGCCTCTACATTCTCCCTAAACCTGCCGAAACCTATGTCACCAGATTTAGGGAGAATGTAGAGACTGAGGGTTTTGTCCCCCAACAAGTGTTTAACTGCTACGAGACTGATTTGTTTTGGAAGAAAATGCCTAAAAGAACTTACATCACTCAAGAGCAGAAGGCATTGCCAGGGCAGAGGCTAATGAAGGACAGGCTAACTCTGTTGTTGAGTGGGAATCCTACTGGGGATTTAAAACTTAAGCCTTTAGTGGTGCATCACAGTGAAAACCCATGAGTTTTCACGAGAGAGGATGTGATAATAAGTGTGATGTGGAGGGCTTATACTAAAGCTAGGGTGATGAGGCAATTCTTTATAGAGTGGATGAACAAAGCGTTTGGCGCCAGTGTGAACTAATATTTACAGGAAAATGAACTGCCTCTGAGGGCTCTGTTAATTATGGACAGTGCTCCTGCTCACCCTCCAGGGTCAGAGGACGACTTACTGGAGGAGTTCAGCTTCGTAACTGTGAAGTTCCTTCCCCCCAACACAACTCCTCTGCTCCAGCTCCTGGACCAGCAGGTCATTTCCAACTTCAAAAACCTCTACACGAAGGTCCTTTTCCAGAGGTGTTTTGAAGTAACCTCACATACACAGTTGACACTCAGAGAGTTCTGGAAAGACCATTTTAATACCCTCCACTATCATAGATGATAGATTAGTATCATAGATGACTATCATAGACTACTATCATAGATGAGGCCTGGTATGCAGTCTCTTACAAGACCATGAACTCTGCCTGGAAGAAACTGTGGCCAGAAGCTGTAACTCCAAGGGATTTTGAAGGTGAAGATGATTCTGGTAGCCCAATAGTGGAGCATAGTTTGTCTCTGGGCAAGTCCAGAGGCCTGGAGGTCAATAATAAAGATGTTGAAGTATTAGTCGAGGAGCACAAAGCAGAGCTCAGCACTGAGGAGCTACAGGAACTTCAAAAGGAGCAGCAACAGAGAGTGGCTGAGGAAATTTCTTCAGGAGAGGAGGAGGGAAGGGAGGGAGCATCTAGTGCACTGATAAAGGAAATTTGTGGAAAATGGGTTTAATTCAAACCTTAGGGAAAGAGTATCACCCAGACAAAGCTCTAGCAAGCCGAAATGTGGACCTTTTTAATGAACAGATGATGTCACACTTTAGAAACATTTTGAGACATAGACAGAAACAAGTTTCTTTTGATAGGTTTTTAGTGAAACTCCCGAAATCTGAGTCTCCAACAGTGTTCAGTGAAGCCAAGAGACAGAAAACAGAAGAAACCCCTGAGAAATCACCTCACATTGTCCTAGAAGAGGACTCCTCTTCCAGCAGTTAACCTCTCCCTTCCTCCTCCTCTTACCTCCCCACCATCCCATTATGCCAGGAACTCTTCTCAGTACAGGTAAAGTGAAGTTAAATTTTATTTTATTTTTGTGTAATTAATTGCTTTTTTAAATCCATGCCTGTTTAGTTTTAAGGTTCTTTATTACAAAACAACCTCATTACTTAATATTAGCCCAGTAAAATGTGAAAGTGTTGAGGAACTTTCATGAATTATTTCTAGTGATATTATTTCTTACGGGAAAAATGTGTTCCGTACTCTCGGTTTCAGCACTTGTCCCAAGCTCTGGAACAAATTAACAATGAGTACCAAGGTACCACTGTATTCTAAAAAGCCACTAATCAAATGAAAATGAGTATTATGATTTTAATAAGTTTAATCTTTCTTACTAGGCCACACTTTTTGTAATCAGACATGGTCACGATTGTGTCTGCAAGGTAATATGACTGACTTTTAGCAAATATGATAGAGTTTTCCTATTCAAATTAGTACTTTTTCTAGTATTATCAAAGTGGTTTCATTAGAATTGGTTCAGAATGCCATTTGGTTATCACCTTCTCTAATTTAATATATTCTCAAAAGAAAATAATGTCTTCATAAAAGTTAAAAACATACATCAGGAACTCTGAAAGCAAACCCATAAGAGATCTTTCCATCATGGCTTGGACAATTCTGTAGTTCTTCAAGGCGTGCACATCCTCTCAAGGTCATTACTGTGAAGACAATCCGCAGAGCTGCAGGGGGAGTGAGGAGCATGTTGCCCCATTTGGTTTGTCAGGGGTGCTACTTCTTTGGTATCACAACGGGTACCAAAATGTTGGCTTCGGTGGTTTATTTACAACCTCACCTGGAGGATTTCTTATATCCAAACACTAACAAAATAATTAGGTTTGAATTAGTAGATCCATAGTCTGGAAAGATAACCAGGCATAATTGATTTAAATATAATATACAACAAGCTGTAATGATACTTGAGGATTCTGAAATATTTCCAATATTCCCTCATTGGGAGTTGGTGAAAAATATTTCTTATCCAAGGATGGTTATGAGAAATATGCCGGTCTGGTTCACATTTTTCTTCAATTGTTCACATCCTGTTAAAAGAGTTCTGGGTGACTGTTCCTAGCCATCCTGTTTTGGTCTGGTTCCTTCCTTTGAGCTTGCTCTTTTCGAATTACAACTTCTCCAAAGCTCATCCTACACTCCAAGCATAGGATGATGTAAATAGAATGATGTGGCGACTTTGCTTACTTCTACTCTTTAACATGCTTACTTCTGTGTGCTTATTTTTGGGGAATGGCTTCTGTTTATATCTGTGTAGCTTTAATCTCTGGATCTGTTTTCACCCCATAGGGGTGATGGTAGGCCTCTGAGATGGTGATGGAAGGAACATTTTTAATCCACTTATTTTGGTAAAAAGAGTAAGTTACTAAGTAGGATCTAAGCCAAAGATGGATTTTTCCCATTGGATAAAATATAGCACATGCTCACACATGTATGCACACAGACATGTATGTGTATAGAGCTTCAATGACTTCAAACTTCTTGCTTAGCACAATTAAGCAGTCCTCCTGGCTTCCACTGCTCAACAATGTTACTCTTTATCTAATTCATGTCCAGTGTCGTTCAAACAAAATCTGCATTTTGGAAAGTGTCATCACTCTAACTCACTGCTGGTGGATAATGCTTCAGTTCCCATTGCCTTTAAATTCATCTTAAATCACGTGCCATAGCTTAATATAACTTAGGCAACTGTGTCTCTGGATATTACAATCTAGAAGTTTCTAAATATTGAGCCCCAGTACAGAAACTCTTATAAATCAAGAAATAGCTAGGAAAGTATGTCAGGAGGTTGAGGCCTGGCTATGCCATCACCTAGAAAATTCTGCTTTCTTACAGGGTGCATGGATGAACTTTCCCATGAGGAATAATAGCTCAGCAGTTTTCAAAATAGGAAGTGAAGTATATTTAAGTATTGTATTTTGTAAAGCATTTTAAACAAGTGCTTTCTGTTTAGTGTTGTGCATACAAACAGTAAAAAATGTAGGCACAAAGGCTAACCAATTTAGGTTGAAAAAAATATAGGCCTCAAATATAAAGATTTTCAGGAATGTGTATTTGGAAAATGTACATGATAAAAATTTGGATTATTCATTAAACCAAAAAATGTCTAAACAAAATATCTTGATTTTTCAAATATTGAACAAAATATCTGAGTTATTTAGTATTATAATAATTCTTCCTTTTTGCATGCAGCTTATTCCGCATGACACTTCAACCTTTGAGTCATTAAACAAGAAATCTAAAACAAGAGGGCTTGGTCAGCTTTCATTAGAATAGACCATAAATATTCATCTACTAAGATTTTGGTATATGCCAGCTTATTTATTTTAGATCAGATATTTGTCCTTCTAGAAATTTGAATACTTTATACATATCTAAAATATTATCTTAATTTAATTTTAACCAACTTAAGCATCAACTCTTTAACATCCTATCAATTATTTTAATCACATGGAATAATTACTAATATTGGAAATGTGACTATGTTAATAAAATATGATTATTTAAAGAGTATTATTCTTAGATGTATTTAATATACTAGAAAAAGAATACAAGTGTTGTTAACTCAATGCCCATAGAGGAAGATCTGGTCAAACATTATTTTATAATGTCAAGTGTATTAATAAAGTTGCCTTAACAATGCTCTCAACTTACATTGTCACACTCAGAGAAATAGACCCACAATTTCTTTGTACATTTTAAATGTACCTAATAAATTCTTGTTGGGTAGACTACACATGTGTTGACTAGTCATTAGCCATTTGAGAGAGATCTAACATGCTGTAATAAAAGACTTCATAACACCTACGGCAGCAGTTTTCCCAAGGATCAAGACAATTACTTTGATATTATGTAGAGAGAATGACCAGATCAGTAGAGCTGCTTCAGCAGTAAGTTTCCAGATCACACAGCTGTTTACAAAGGCATTGCAAAACTTTATCAGGTGTTTTATGTGTATTGGAGGTTAAATGAAACATCTGGCCATACCTGATAGCAAAGTTACAAATGAGCATCACAATTGACCTGATTATGTAAATAAGGAAACAGCTGGGTTGAGAGAGGAGGTTTTAAAAGGTGGTATTAAGTAGCTCTAGCTTTGGCTAATGAGTTAGTTCTCTCCAAGAAGCTGCTTTATAGTTTGACCTGTACTTATCTCAAACTTGGCTTATAGCAACTCCCTCTAATATATTGTAACATACTCAAAGGGCCTCAAATAAATCTACTAACTCTAATCACTGCTAGTAACTTTTGAATTTGCTTATACATCTTTCTGGACATAAGCATATTTAAATAGTTCTTGAAAAATTTATTGTTGGACTTCAGAAAATGCCAGCAAGACTGTGGAATCTACTATTTAGTAAACCTTAAAAAAATGACTAAATATATAGGAAGTTTAAATTTTTAAGAAAAATATCAAAACCCTTTACTGGTGTGGCTCAGTGGGTTGAGGATCATCCTGCAAACCAAAAGGTTGCTGGTGGTTCAATCCCCACTCAGGGCACATGCCTGGGTTGTGAGCCAGGCCCCCAGTTGGGGGCATGTGAGAGGCAACCCATTGATATTTCCTTCACACATCAGTATTTGTCTCTCTGTCTTTCTTCCTTCTTTCCCCTCTCTCTAAAAATAAATAGGTAAAATCTTTTAAAAAATACTAGGTAGACACTAAATCTATGACCAAACTTAAGTTGCTAAATAAATACTGAATAGTAAAGATGGTATCTCATGGTCTGTTAAGGTCCTATTTTTAGATAGTTCATATATTTAAGTGGATCATTATTATTAAAAGAAAACACAGTCAATAACAAGCTTTTTGGTTGGTCCAACCTATGATTTTTTGTTTCCTTCTTGCCAGCCACAATGTAGAAAACTAGATGTCCATTGGTAATTTCAGAAAAGGAGGGAAGAATGAAAGTATGGCTTATCTTTTTTAAGTATTTTTTATTGATTATGCTATTACAGTTTTCCCAATTGTTCCCCTTTATCCTCCCTCCACTCTGCCCCACAACGCTCCAGCATTCCGCCCCTTAGTTCATGTCCATGGGTTTTACATATAAGTTCTTTGAGTCCTCTGTTTCCTATACCATTTTTATCTCTCCCCATCTGTTTTATGCCTACCAATTATGCTTCTTCTTCCCTGTACCTTTCCCCTCCATTCCTCCCTTACCCCTCCCCACTGAAATTCCTCTGTGTGATATCCATTTCTCTGATTCTGTTCCTATTCTAGTTGTTTTCTCAGTTTTTATTTTCATTTTTTTCTTTTCTTTTAGTTCATTTGTTGATAGTTGTCTTTGTCATTTTACTGTTCATATTTTTGATCTTCTTTTTCTTAGATAAGTCCCTTTAAGATTTCATATAATAATGCCTTGGTGATGATGAACTCCTTTAACTTGACCTTATCTGGGAAGCACTTTATCTGCCATTCCATTCTAAATGAAAGCTTTGCTGGATAGAGTAATCTTGGATGTGGGTCCTTGCCTTTCATGACTTCAAACACTTCTTTCCAGCCTCTTCTTGCCTGCAAGGTTTCTTTTGAGAAATCAGCTGATAGCCTTATGGGCACTCATTTCTAGGTAACTCTCTCCTTTCCTCTGGATTCTTTTAGGATTCTCTGTTTATCTTTAATCTTGGGTAAGTTAATGATGATGTGCCTTGGTGTGTTCCTCTTTGGTTCCCCCTTCTTTGGGGCTCTCTGGGCTTCCTGGACATCTTGGAAGTCTATTTCCTTCTCCAGATTGGGGAAGTTTTCCTTCATTATTTGTTCAAGTAAGATTTTAATTTCTTATTGTTGTTCTTCCTTCTGGCACCCCTATTATTTGGAAATTGGAATGTTTAAGGTTGTCCCAGAGGTTTGTAAGTCTCTCTTCACTTTTTTTGAATTCTTGTTTCTTCATTTAGTTCCAGTTGGATGTTTATTTTTTCCTTTTGTTCCAAACCGGTGCTTTGACTCCTGGTTTCCTTCCTGTCACTGTTGGTTCCCTGAATATTTTGCTTTATTTCACTTTGGGTATCCTTCATTTGTTTTTATGGCTTTTCTTTGTCTAGACAAAAATTCATAAGAAATCCTGAAGGTTTTGCAATCAATTTTGTTTATGTTTTTTTAAGTTCAGCTATAGTAATGTAGACTAATTTAGAGTGGCTTCATAGGGTAGACATGATCTGGGGTGGCTTCACAATTCCACTCAATCTTTCTCCAAGTTCAATGCACAGACACAGCGTTTCTGCTATATCCCAGGGGGATATCCTGTGTCCTCTCCTGGGGGTCATCCTTAGGCCTTCTCTTCTACTCCATAGCCCCTATCCCTTTTCATCTGCCCCATCTCCACCCCCAGTTATTCTAAGTTCTAGTTAGTTGCACTGCTGACCAAGAAGAGAAGAGGAGCTTGAAGTCCCAAGGTCAGGGGTACAGGAAGATGAGACCTCTTAACAGTCTAAACCACAGGGAAAGTTTTTTTTTTAAATAAGCAAACTGTCATAGTTATTCTTTTGATAGTAAAGCTCCTATACCTGATTGGGCTAATGATTCTCTGTCTCCCTCTCACTGTTGAGTTTTATGACATAAGACACCCTGCGTTATGTCAGATCTAGAAAAATGTAGTTATGAGTGTGTTTGTGTGTGAGTGCATGGTGGGGTGCGGGAGAGATGATAGTGGTGAGGTAAGGGGATTAGGAAGAAAAACTTATCCCATTACGAAATCATGGAAGATACATTAAGAGAATAAAATTTCAATGATCTTGTTCAATTTTGACTCATGAAAAGTCATTGTTAGTTGTCAGGTGTTTATATGAATACCTTTGTTACCAGGAAAAGTACTGTAGAATGTGATTTTTGGCATAATTTGTACCTCACTTACTAAACACACTGATCCCTTTTTACTCAGTAATACATGCCAAGAAACAGTGCTTCTTCAAAACTGTATAATATACCCTCATCAGAATGTTCTAAGCATAGTTTTATCCTTAAACAAATACTCAGTGCCAAACAAATCATAGATTTTATACATAATATGTCATAAAAGCAACTGTAGAGCAACTATAAACCTCTATAATAGTGCAAAAACATAAAAATAAGCTGTTAGTTCTATAAAAATAACATAAATCTTCAGTACAGATTATTTATAAAATGGGCTCCAATGTCCAATGAAATGTACCTATAAGATTAGAAAAAAATTCTAGTGCTTGTTAATTTTACCTGTCATTAATAATACCAATCAAATAAATAATAAATATTAATACAGAAAAATAACACAATTTTGATCATTATCTTAAAATTTGGAAGATACTTTAGAAAATAATATTGTTCCTAGTTTCTTTAAAAAAATCTGTCAAAATTTTTGAGTGATTCTTTATTTTACTCTTGAATGTCTCAAAAGGAAGAGAAACATTTAAAATTATTTTATTATAGTAAGCAGACTATAATTGAAAATTTGAAGAAATTATTCTTCTTAGAATATTACATAATTATCCAATAATAGCACTTATAATCATAATGGATACTATTTCTTTTTATACTTGGGTTGTGCCAGGAACAATTATTTGGTTTCTCTGCTATCATAATTTCCTCTTTCATTTTCTTCTGTATTTGCACATTATTGTGTCTCTGGCCAAATACTTTTAGATCAAATCAAGACTCCCAAGAATATAAGTAATAGCTGTAAAAATGCTTCATTTTAAAGAATAAGACAATGTTTCTGGTCTTCAGGAGAATTGGGAGTTCCTAAACCTCTCTCACCTAATCTAAAAGAGAGGTTTAGGTGGCACCCTAACTCCACATGTGTGTTAGAAAAGTAGTTTAAGCCTTCCCTGAAGAGAAAAGTGTTAGTTCACTTGGAAGGAAGCTGTGGCATGTTTTATAGTGCTTCCATTCTCATACTCTCCACACATAATAAACAATCTATCAAAACAACACTTTTTACATGTATTACTCTTTAGTATAACCCTGCTATATTACGAGACTCATACTTTATAGAAAATATTTAGTAATGAACGTAAGCATCTCTTATTTATTTGTTAGGTAGTGAATTATTTACTTAAGCAGAGGCAGTTATCCTTCAGAAAGAATAGTCCCCAGTCAATTCCACTGGTCTACCAACAATAATTTATTATACTGAATTTGAAATATTTATTTCCACTGGATTTTTATATTTACAATGTTAGAATATGTTTCACAAACAGTAATGATGCTATGCTTTCTATCTGCTCTTAAACAAGATTTTTCTTATTGTTGACACTAATATAGATGTCCTGTTTCCCCCCATTTGTTCACCTATACCCAGCCCCAACCCCCCTTTCCCTCTGGGTATGGCCACACTGTTGTCCGTGTCCATGGACTTTGCATATATGTTCTTTGCTTAATCCTTTCACCTTCCTTCATGTACTTCCCCCCTTCCCCTTCACTCTGACAGCTGTCAGTCTGTTCCATATGTCCATACCTCTGTCTCTATTTTGTTGTTGCATTTCGTATTTTGTCAGTTTATTTTGTTCATTGGATACCACATGTAAGTGAGATCATATGGTATTTATTTTTCTCTGACTGGCTCGTTTTACTTAACATAATATTATCCAGGGCCATCTATGATGTTGCAAAAAATAAGATTTCCTTCCTTTTTATGGCCATATAATATTCCATTGTGTAAATGTACCACAGCTTTTTCTATTGACAGCCACTGGGACTATTTCTAGAACTTTCTTCGCTATTGTGAATAATGCTGTTATAAACATAGGAGTGCTTGGGATACATTCCCAAGAGTGGGATCTCTGGGTCAAAAGGCAGTTTCACTTTTGAGTTTTTAAGGACACCCCATGCTGTATTTTACATCGGCTGCATGAGGCTGCATTCCCACCGAGCACACTAGGGTTTCCTTTTCTCCACATCCTCACCAGCACTTAACTATGTTGATTTATTCATGGTAGTCATTCTGGCAGGTGTGAGGTGATATCTCATTGTGGTTTTAATTTGCATCTCCCTGATGATTAGTGACATTGAGATCTTAAAATACTCTTACTAGCATATCTTGCTGCTAATGGGAGTGTTTTCATATAAATTTCTCTCACTTGGAGACAAGTTCCCTTACCTTGTGGAGGTCTCAAGAGCATCTTGCCTCCTCAATATTTGTTTGTTTCTCCCTAGATGGAGGTCACCTCTAAGTCCTAAATATTCATATTAATAAATTGATGAGAAATATAGGTAGAAAATTAAAGCTGAATAATCTATTTTCGGAAAATAAGTTTTTCAGAAAATACGTGATAGTCACCTCCATTGTGATATATAAATAGTATTTTAAAGCAACAAAATAGACATTTTGTCTTCATTTTGTCCAGCATTATACCTGTATAGCTGCAGGTATTTATTTTTAAGCCACAAAACTGGGAAATCGGTCTAGGTATTATTTTTTTCTTGGTTTCCCCCCTCACTTTTCTTTCTATCTTGTTTTAGAAGTGTGTAAAATGATTGATAAAATAATAAATAACTATATTAAGCATAACAAAGTGAACTTTAGTATGAATGTATTATAATACAAATATTAAGAGTACGGAGAGACCAATATTGAATTATAATAATCAATAATTTGTTCCTTGCTCCCTTGGCTTCTTAAATCTAAGCATTCTTTTAGTTTTTAGAATATTTTTTCCAATTCGATCTATTAGATCTAGATTAGAGATTATCTGTACCCAGTAAAGGCTTCTTAATATGCCTTATTAGTTAGTCAATAAATTAGTTCTTTGTATCTTTCAGTTAGTAATTGAGTGGTCTATGGGACAAGGACAGAGGATATACAGACATAGTCTTCAAAGAGTGCATAGTCTCAAAAGGGAGTGGTTGTAAACAAGCAATTAAAATGTTGTTTCAGAGGTATAATGATGTCCAACAGCAATAGTACAAAGAACTGTATAATCAGCATAGTCCGGGGAGGTCAGATGTCTCATTGAGAGGAAGACCCTTGTGTGGATTATTGAGAATGAGTAGCAGTTTGCCAGGTGGTCTGGGGAAGGGGACAGTCCATGATCTGCGACCTTATGCTTTATGAATCAGCATGACAACTGAAGGAGAACTGCAAGTGGTAGGGTTTGTCTTTCTAGAACATTGGCTGTTTGCCAGTGTTTGGCAGGGAATGACACTGCAGAGTCAAGCAGGGACCACAGTGTCTGGTGTGTCATGTCAGATACTTAGTGTTATCCAGTGGACAGGATGGACATTGAAATGTTTGGAGCTTGCAGAAAATTTGTCTAGTTTACCTTTCAGGAAAACGCACTTACAAACACTATGGGTAAGTTATCAGAATGGTGAGAGATGAAAGTCAAGGAGTCCCTTTGGGAATCATATTAGTTTGCTGAGCCCTAACAGGACAGAACACCACAGACAGTGTCATGTAAGCAGCATAATTTATTTTCTCATAATTCTAGAGGGTACAAGTCCATGATTAAGGTGTCAAGAAGACTGGTTTCTCCTGAGGCCTCTCTTCTTGGCTTACAGATGGCCACCTTTTCTGTATCTTTACATGGCCTTGTGTGTTCACAAGCCTGCTGTTCCTTCTGGTAAAGTTACCAATCCTATTGGATTAGAGCTCCATCCTTATTTTTAAAATATATTTCAGATATTTTTTTATTTCCTAAAATTTGTTGTTTATCAGATGTGACTGAAATAAAAAATAGAATTGAGTCCTACCATCACCATGGAAATGGCTTTAAGAGAAAACTGGTCAGATGAATATTATTGCTTCCCATTTTCATCCAGTAAATAGTTGCCATTGATAAACAGACAGCCAGCAACAAACCACCCTTATGATCTTGTGTAACCTTGATGACATCCTTAAAGATCCTACCTCTAAATACAGCCACATTGGGGTTAGGGCTTCAACATATGAATTTGGGGCAGGCAAAATTCATTCCATGCATTACACACTCTGGACTTCCAAAATTCATGCTTTTTTTTCACATGTAAAATAAGTTTATCTTATCCCAAACATCCCAGTCTTAACTCATTTCAGTATCAACCCTCAGTCCAAGGTCTCATTTAAATATCTAAATCAGGTATCAGTGATCCTTGAGTAATATTACACCTAAGGCAGAATTCCTTTCCAGCTGTGAACTCATGAAACCAATAAATTTATGTGCTTCCAAAATACAGTGGTGGTACAAGCATAGGACAGGCATTTCCATTGCAAAATGGAGAACTTAGGAAGAAGAAAGAAGTCAGAGGTTCCAATAGGTCTAAAACCTAGCAGGGCAAATTCTCTTAGATTTTAAGGTTTGAGAATAATCTTTGGTTTGATGCTCTGTTCTTTTGGCCCATTGGGGCAGCAGCAATGTCCCCATAGTCTTGAAAAGTGGCTCTGTTCTTTGGGTCTGGGTGGCAGACTTGCATTTGAGGCACGGAAACCTGAGAGGAGATAGCCACACCCTACAAAACTGAGGGGGAGATGGCCTCACCCTTTGAAACTGAGGAAGTGACAGTCTTGCCCCATGGGCAGTGGCCCCCTCAGAGTCATTCTTTCTTTTCTTGAAGGATGTGACGTGTTTGCAGCTAGGCAGCTCTAATACCATCTTGTAGAATCTCAGAAGCATGAAAGCTTTCTTTTATTTTGTTTCAACTCTGTCCCCTGCAGTCCAACCCGGAAGTGTCTCTTCCCTGCTGGTATAATTGTATTTTTATGCCTGGTTATGCTGTATGACCAATTGAACCCATGGGTAACTTCTTTATGGAGTGTTTGCCCAGACACACCATTGATGTTCTCTTTAGAACACTCCTTCTCTCTCTCTCCCCCCCCTCTGCAATATAGATAAGTTGAAAATATTCTGATCCTCAAATTCTTGTATTCTTTTGCTTAACAATTTCTTTAAGCAGTAATGACAGAGCAGACTATACCTTTAACATTTTGCTCAGGAATTTCCTTAGCTACATGTCTATGTTCATCACGTTTTAACTTCTACTTTCCACGAAACACAGGAGCACACTTCAACCAAATTCTCTGCCACTTTATAACAAGGATCAACTTTCCTACATTTTCCAACAACATGTTCCTCATTTCCAACTAATGTTTCTGCAGAATCAACTTTATGTCCATATACCTACCAACAGTCTCTTCAGAACAATCTAGGCTTTCTCTAACATGTTCTCCCAAGCTCTTCCAGACTCTACTTATTACCCAATTCTAGAGCCACTTCCACATTTTTAGATATTTGTTACTAACAGCACTTCACTTCTTGGTACTAAAATATTTATTAGTCAGAGTTATCCCAAGGAACAGCCAATGGGATAGATAGATAGATAGATAGATAGATATTTTTATTATGATTTGGCTTCCATATTTAAAAAAGTTGGTGAGTCTAAATCTGCAGCTCAAGACCTAGAACTGCTGATGGTGCAGATGAAGTTGAAAGTCAGTCTGCTTGCTAATCTTTGTTATTTGGGGCATCAACTGGATAAGGCTCACACACATTATGTAGAGCAATCTGCTTAAATCTGATTTAAATGTTATTCTCATCTAAAAACAGCATTTAAGTTGACACATAAAATTAGCCATCATCAGAGTGAATTGATTAATCTGAGTGAGAGATAGAGTTTGAACTACAGTGGTAATATAACTGTTGGGTCAAGGATGACCTAGTTTTCAGACTAGGGTGACTGAGTAGTTGATGCTATTATAAACTAATAGTGAACATTCCTTAAGAAAAAAGTTTAGTGAAGAAGATAATAAATCCAGTTTTGTTGGTAGCAGACAACAGAAACCTGTTAGAGTAAGCTTAAGTAAAAAGAAGAGGATTTGTTTTAAGGGTACATATGTTTTTCATGGAAGCCAACAGTTCTAGGATGATGATGAACTGGAAGTAGGTTCATTAATTTGTTTGTTAATTTATTTTATTTTGTTTAAAATGAGAAATAACCAAACTTGTTTATGTGCAGTTTAGAAGGAGCAACTGAAAAAGAAAGATTGAATATAAATTAAGATAATAAATACTGGGAAAAGATCCATGAGATGAATGGAATTTAGAACACTACTTCTCAAACTTTAATGAGCATGGGAATTACCCAGGGATCTTGTATAAAATCCAGATTCTGATTCATTAGGACAAATGTGGGGCCAGAGATTCTACACTTCTAACAAGCATTCAGTTGTTGGTAGTGCTGTTGGTCCAGGGTCTATACCTTGAGTCACAAAATTAGGGCCCTATTATATGACTTTTCAATGAGATGTGTACACCTCTTTCTCTAAAACATGAAGGAATTGCTCAAAGAAAACTTGTGCTTAAAATCTGGTCCACTTCATTCTCAATCTCATGGTAGATAAGCATTCAAAGATACTTATAACTAGAAAGTGAATTTTTATTTTTTAAATATAATTTAATATGAAAATATTCAAACATGAAGATGAAACCTAATATGCCCATCAGCCAATTTTGATAATTATCAATAGTTTGCAATTTTGTTTCATCAGCTATTGCTGACATCCTCACTGTACCACTCATCCACTACCACTGGAATATTTTAAAGATATTTTCACATATCTACAATTTTGTCCATAAATACTTCAATGTATATCTCTAACAAATACAAATTTAAAAAATCATAGGGCCATTATTATATGGTCGAAACTACTAATTGTCTAAAAAATGTATTTTCATAGTGAATTCATTTGAATGAGGAAATCACAAAGTTCCTACATTGATTTTGGTTGACCTATCTCTTAAGTATGTCTTAGTGTAACAGTTACTCCTCCCCTTTTACCTTTCAATGCATTTATTAGTTGAATAAACTGAATTATTTTATTTTCTATAACATCTTCCATATTCTAGAGATGCTCAGGACATCTTTATATGATGTTATTTAACACGCTCCACTATCCCTCATATTTCTGTAAAATGGTAGTGGTCCTAGAGACTTGATTCAATCTCTTTAATTATTTATTGACTAGAATACTTCATGGATAATGCTGTGTAATTCTTTGCTTCAAGTCATAAAGCGTGGACTTTCTTGTCCCAGTTTGGTGATGTTAATATTAATAGTGGGTTCAGTGCTAGCAGTCTCATCTATCCATTATAAAGTCCCCTATTAACTTCTTAGGTAATGATTTTAGTAGCCATTGATCATTGCAACTTAGATACATTATTTGAATAAAGGTTTCAAAATGACATTTTTTTCTGCTATTTCTATTTATATATTAACTGTAATCCTTCTTTAAAAAAGAATTTTCTGTGATAAAATGTTTATTGTCAGAAAGGCAAGATAAATCGATGATTTTTCTATGTATTTAATAATTCTCAGAATAGTAACCAGTGCCCTAGCAATTTCAAAAAGTGACTACAAGGCTGAAATTAGCAAAATTCAGGCTGTAGGGAAAATATATAAAATGAAGTTACCAGTATTTTAACTACTAAATTAAAAGCGGTAAAAAGGAAAATAGAGGAGGGGTGATAACACAAAGACTTAGGTGTCAACCTACCAAACTCAATGTGAGTCTTATTTGGTTGTTAGCGCAATAAATTTTAAATATGGCATTTAAAAATCAATTTAGACCAGAATAAAATATTTTATGATATTAATGAATTAGTATTAATTTTTTAAGTGACAATATTGTGGCTATCTTTAGAGATATATGTTGAAATATTTATGGATGTGATGATATAATAACTGAGATTTTCTTAAAAATAACACAAGAGAAGATATAGATAAACAAGACTGGCTATGAGTTGATTTTGGTAAAACTGGTGATGTAAAAGTGAATTCATTATACTATTACTTCCTTTATGTGTATGCATGAAATTTTTCATAATGATAATTTTGAGAGTATATCCAGAACAGGAAAATTAAAGTAGGAATCAAAGTCATAGTACGTTTTTTTAATTCGAGATCCTTAAACATATGGACATATTACTTTGATATTCAGAAATAGCTTTGATCATATTTCATATACTTAATTCTACGTCTGTTTAGTTGTTTTATTTTAACCATGTAACAACAAGAGAGCAGAAGATGTTTTTGTTGTTGTTGTTGTTGTTGTTGTTGTTGTATTTTAGCACCTGGCAAAATTTCTGGTATGCAGGGAGTTCTCCTCAAAATTTTTTAAAAATAAATTGCTTGTGTCTTTAATACCAGCATTCTATGCAATCAGAATTTTAATTGGGAATTTATCATTTGAAAAACCACATGCATATGGTCAAAATGGTAATCAAAAGGTGAAGTAAAACAAAACTAGGTAATATTATATATAATTTGTAAAACTTAGACCCACTTAAAATTTCTAGAGCTTACAACCATTTCATAGCCTAATTTATGGAGACAAGACAGCTTTATCTGTCCTATTATATTTTAATTTGGACATTGTTCATGTGAAATTTTATGTTTACAAATTGTGATGGAAAGTGATTGTATTTTATTGTTAAGAAATTCTTGGAATCTTGCAGCAATCAGAAGTTGAGATGGAGGAATGGTCAACTCATTCCATATTTTTTGACTCTGCAATGTGATTCTCTGGGCAGATCAGAACTCTAATTAGGGGTCTAATTTGCCTTTGATGTTGATGGCAACTCCTATTGGTATTAATGTATATGGGAGAGAGAATAGATTTTTAAATAATTTAAAAACAGCTTTGTGTATTACGAATACAGACATATGAAAGATTTAATGGTGTGATTTTTACATATTTATACCGTGGTGCACATAAACACGCACTCCATGTATTGTGTATAACTATGTCTTGGGGACTAAATGAAGCTCATAAAATTTTGCCATTAATTATGCTGA
Source organism: Glossophaga mutica (assembly GCA_039655065.1). NCBI lineage: Eukaryota > Metazoa > Chordata > Mammalia > Chiroptera > Phyllostomidae > Glossophaga > Glossophaga mutica. The sequence continues at coordinate 102,741,443 of CM077309.1, read as the reverse complement.
CAGAGGGAATATCCTTTTGTGTTTATTCATTCATTCCTCAAAATGGCTGGAGCTTCTTTTAACAATGATCTCCCCAATTTTCAAAACTTAGATTTCCCTAAATTGAGGAACACACATTTTACTGTTGTGGTACATTTTTACAAGAGAAGCCTCAGTTATGTGTCTTTATATGTCAGACATATGAAAGTATACATTTCTTAGTAAAATTGTTTCACAATTGTTGGCATTTTCTCTCTCTTTTTTGTATGTTTCTTTTATAAATATTGTGAGCTACAGCTGTAATCCTTTTCTGGGCACAAGTGACCTACAGTGTGATTGTACTGCATTGTATTTATAAGTCATAAGTGGTGCTTGACATGACAATAAGAATAGCTTGTCTGTGATTTCCACTGTGAGAGGCTCTGAGGTTTTGTTGGTGAGGAGGTGTATTTTTCAGTTCGTGTGACAGAGCTTCTGTGTTTGAATGGTTTAGTTACATTTAACTGGTGCATTCTAGCTTTATATATGGATTGCTTAACACCCAAATTATATCTTAAAGAAACTTTAAAAGCAGAAACAGAAAAATATAATGCTAAGTAGGTTTTCATTCAGCAATCACAGACACAAAGCTAATGACAAAACTTCTTATAGGGTTTATTCTTATCAGCTCAAATGTAAGGCCTGAGCATCACAAATTTCCTATATGCATAAATAATTTTTTTCTTTTGGAAACACTGCCCCTGAAAAGCAGCTCTGAAAAGGTTGCAGTAAAGCCCCCTTTGAAGGATTCTCAGCACAGGTCAAGGAAGGAACAATGCCAAGGGGCAAGGTCTTTGTTATGCAGGAGGCCGCTGGCCATTTCAGAGCAGCTCTGGGTGTCAGGGAACCCAGTTGATGACAGATGGTGTGACTGTCCTTGCAAATTTTTCACCTTAAAATGACAGCTTATATGGAAATACCCCGTAGCCATTGGGGAAAGATACTCTAAAAGCCCCTTGAAAATTACAAAAAGGGAAACAGTTTTTATTTCAGGTATGGTTCTGGGGCTCTTTTGATATTTAAGAAAGCTGGGATGTTTGCAATGAAGAAATAGGAAAGAGAAGAGCATTTTAGCTCAAAAGGTACTTGTTCCTCTTCCTCTACACACAGCAATAAATGACCTCCTCCCCTGCAAAAAAGCCAAGATAATCGATATTCTTTCAGATCCGGCCTTTAAATTACATACATTGTCTGACTTAATACTCCAAGTTTGTTAACCTCTTTGGATGAAAGGCAGTTCTTCTGGTAACTTAAATTACTGCAGAAACCAGCAGAAATAATTAGGGAGACTTCCCAGGTATATCCCCGGCCAGATGTATAATATAAAATTAAGCAAAAAACTGCTTTTCGTAGTTTGCTTTAAAAAATATTGTCAGTGTATGTTTAGAGGATTAAATATATTTTCCTTTCTCCACTTGTTCTTATTGAATCTATGAAAAAAGATAACATGGGAGGAGAATTCTATAACTTCAGCAACAATTTTGGGTTCCTTAAACATCTTTTTCATTTTTAATTGTGTAGTTTTCAAAATCATCAAGGTCTATTGCCAAAATTCTGAGTGACAGTGAGTTTCTAACTTATATACGTGATAGATTTCTAGTGACAGTCGGTGCCATAAAACTGAGACATATTAAGAGGTCTTGGTTAATTCTGAGTACAAACATTGTTTTAGGTTAGCTTTAATGGGAAAATCATAGCTGTCATTTCCGCTTCACATTCCTTCTCTTGTGCTATAATTTGCTCGTACAATGCGTTGTGCTCTCAAAGTATATGTCAAGGAGCAGAATGAGTTCACGACAAAAGAATCAATAGTTGATTATTTTTTTATTCAATTATTTGTATGTTCCTTCAGTAATGTTGTTAAAATTAGAAGACTGAAAATTAAAGCAACATTGGGAACAATTCCTTGAATTGTTGGTTTATGTTCTTAAATGAGATTTTGCCTTAAGCTTCATGTAAGAATATTAATCATCTCTCTATAAAATATAAAATATAAAATAGTAGCGGTCACATCATCACACATCCCCGAGATAACTAAAGGTACCTGTGCTTCACTATTGGCATTGAGCTTCTTGATGTTAGGATGGAGTTCAGCTGTATGTTGCAGTTTACTATCTTATTTTTACAGAATTTAAACATGACTGAGCCAATAAACTAAATTCTGGTGAATTTGCCTTTGACAGCTTTGTTATAAAAATGTAAAGAAAGAGAAGGAAGGAGGAAAGAAGAGGGTAGAGGATGAGAGGAAAGTAAAGGAAAGAAGAATAAAGACTTCTAGACAGATAAGACAATTCCACTTTACTGCATTGGCATTCTAAATTAGAATCTCCTACGATTTTTAATAGCCACTTGCAATATTAAAGAAAAAGAATAAAATACCATAAAATTAAAGAAAACCCAAATCCTAAAAATTATCTTCAGGAATGGTTGCCTCATCTTTTTTTCCCTACGTGGAGAAAGGCGCTGAGGTGACAGAAAGGCAGGGAGAGCTCAAAGTTCTGGGGAAGCTGGCCTTTCCTCACTTTTCTTGCAGTGGTCTTGTGTTTCCCAATATCCATCAGCCTTCTCTATCCAAAATGGCAGGCCATTGTTCCACCAGTCATTAAACAATTTTCATGCCTTAGAAATCTGTTTTGAAATTTGCTAAGGTTGAAGGGTGCTATTTAGATGTATTTAAACAGGTTTCTTGCATGCAGTACTTTTCAGAAACTTTATATGCTGGAGTTAAGTTGTGTCAAAACTGAAGTTATAGTATGTAGATATTTTGTACTTAATTGATCATTGAGTTATTTTCCCCATTCTGGAAAGACCTCGTAGGACTCCTTGTCACAGGACATGTTGGGGGAAATTCTGAAGCGTGTAGTAGTGCCCTGAAATTACACAGCTGGGATCAGTGGGTTAGGAGGGTTAACAAAGAGTAGGAGATAAGCTTCTTCTCAGGCCAGGTCTGAAAACCTCATCTGGCTGCATTCCCTAAGCAAACATCCTTTACACAGAAGGAACATATGTTTGTCAGGTAAGAATCATCAGGTCACTGCCTACCCAGTCACTTCAGCTAGCAGTTCTTTCAGGCTTACTCCATAAGGTTATAAAGAGTAAATTACGTTTGTTAAAACACTTTGAAAACAGCAAAGCACAAAGCCAACAATTTTTTTTTTGTATTGGATGCAGCCATAGAGTGAACAAAGTATAGGATCTAACTGTACAAGTTTATGATTCAGGCTTGCGATATTCAAGATGTATAAACTTGGCCAACTTTTGTGACCTCTGTGAGTCTTCATTTCATCATCTCTAAAATGAGGACAATTATTCCAACTTCAAAAATTGTTGAGACAGCCAAAGGAAACAATATGTTTCAAAGTTAGAATTATGCAAAGGTGAGAAATATATATATAATATATAATTATATATATTTTATTTATATATATATAATTCTTTTAGGGTTTCCTGCTGAAAATTGTTCTCTTGGCTTGACAACTCCTGGGATACACTGAGAAAATGCTTAAAGTTCCATCTTACCCAGGACTTGAGACTTCAATCCCATTTGCACTTATCAAACAGGTAATAGTACCAGAATGAGGAACCAAGATATTGCAAATAGGGAGTTAGATAAAGAAGTACCACAAATGTGAGTCATGAAAATAACCTTGACTCTCTATTAACCCACTTTGTGAAGAGCTCTGAAAATGGTCAAATATTCTCTATCTGGGATGACTTTAGTCTTGTGCAATTATTTGAGAGAGAAGGTTTATCTTATTTCTTCAAAGTTTCCCTTGTTGCTTGTGTGACTTCACCAAAAGACAAAGGAAGAAGAATAAATGTTATTCAAATCTATCACCTAGGTAACATTGTGAAATATTATGCAGTCCATGCTTTTAAATTTAGAGCGATGGTTCTTCTTTCCCATAAGACTAGAGCAAAACATGGAATACACCCTTATTAGCCGTAGTTGTTGCAAAGCATGGGGTGGAGAGGATGCCTCCGACGTGCAACTTGTTAATAATCCCATAGAAGGGCAAATTTTCAGCTTTATTTTGTTTCTAAGGAGATGTTTTGTTTTTCAAATTAAAAATGTATCTACCCACAAAAGCTGATGAAACATTTTGCCAAACAAACAAAGGCCAACATATCAGGCTTTCCACCTCAGAGCCTGCACCCTTGTTCCCCATTCCCTCTCCTGAGAATGGTCTCAGAGATCTTCCCTTTCGGCTCACCTTCTCATTCTTTTAGATCTTGGCTCAAGTGTTGCCACTTCAGAGGGGCTTTCTTTAATTGCCCTCTCTGATCAGCTCTCTGTGCCTGTCCCCATGTAGGCTTCACTTTATGATTATGTCTTCACTTATTATTTGTTTATACTTTTTCTTAACATTAGGCCTTTTTGTTTCTGCTTGAAACGTAGTAGGTATTCTGAAATTATTAAATTAAAATATGTACAGATTTGGGCTAACAGTTTTTCTGTTTTTTGCAATATGACAATAATTATTAAATATGTCTTGTATGTTACGTATTATGTTTCAGACATTGTTCTGGTCCTTTCTGTATGTACAATTTCATTTACTCCTAACAGCAGCACTACAAGGTACATATCACTGTTATCCCAGTTTTAAAGCTGCACTCAGTAAGAACAGAGAACTCTAGAAGGTTGAAATCATGAGCAATGACTTTTCCACTCAGTATCTCTTAGTGTACTCTTAGACAAGTAACTTAATTTTACTGAGTCTTGATTTCTTCATCTATTAGAGTGGGTTAATAACACCTCCCACAAGTAGCTTTCCTGAAGATTGACTGGACAAACGCATAGGACTACATTATCAGAGGCGAATCACTGTTCAAAAAAATGAGCATATTCTTCCTATGTCATTAGTCATCTACTTTTCACCCAGTTCTCCTCATGACATCTTTGGAATTTGCTTAGACTCCAGGCATCTCAGGCCTGGTTACCGTCCTATTATAAAATCTCATTAAGATGGTAGCTAAGGTTCAGCTAAGTCAGGTATTTTCAAGTACAAACCACTCCAAGGACTGGCGTGGAATTGCCAATTCATATGAAAAATGGGGAGCTAAGAAAAGGAGGGAGGACCCTACCAGGTGAGGATTTTCTTGAAAATAGCACTCCAGACTTTGTGCATAGCAAGTATCCATGAACTGTACACAGCATACACAAAAAGGCCACCAAGAGCCAAGCATCAGCAGATAGCAATGAGATCCTTAAATCCTCCTAACTCTGACTCATATTTCCTTATATAAATCTTATACAAGACTACATGCTGAGATGGTGTAAACAAAATTTAGCGACTGAGCCCTATTGCTGAATTTAGATAGAAATTTAAAATTGTGAATCATTAAAGCAAATTTCATGATAAAAGTATATATAGTTAAATATATTTACATTTTTATCTGTGTGTATATGTATCTATATATGAGACACTGTATATATTATGTATATGTATGTACATATGGGTATGTGTATGTAAATATATGTACATATAAGATACACAAACATATTTAGAAAAAATAATTTAAAATTCTATGTATGTATATAAATGCATGTACAAGTGTATGTGTATATATATATATTTAAGGGGGAACCCCCAAAATGGAATTATCTTATAGAAGGTGGGCCCCTTGTAGTATAGCCTTCCCCCACTAGGTGAGTGTTTTAGGAACTCATCTGTATCAGAGTACCAGATGGCATTGTTGTGAAAGGCCGTGTTTGACTTCAGTGAATTTTTCTGAAGACTCTTTCAATGCATTTGTCTATTTCATGATGGTGATTTACAAGCATAACTGCCCACACTGAGCTAGGTATTCAGCAGTTTACTTTTTGTTTTTTATAAGTATATTTTATTGATTATGCTATTATAGTTGTCCCATTTTCTCTCCCCTTTTTTACTGTCTGCCCTACAACCCTCCTCCCACCAGCATCCCCCTGCTTAGTTCATGTCCATGGGTCATACATATAAGTTCTTTGGCTTTTCCATTTCCTATGCTATTCTCATCATCCCCCTATTTTATACCTACCATTTATTTATGTTTCTTATGACTTCTGTGCCCTACCCTCACTATTCACCAGATCTTGCTCTAAGTGGCTTTTTTTTGTTGTTGTTTCCCTGTATGAAAAAAGTCCTCAAAGGCAAATGCTTTGCTAATGTGAAAGAGGTGAAACAAAAAATAGCAGAAACACTAAAAGGCATCAAAATCAATGAGTTCAAAAACTATGTTGAGCAGTGGGAATAAGTCTCATAGGCATATGGCAACAAACAGAGAGAACTTTGAAGGTGACTGAAGTTAAAATATATAAGAATAAATACACAATTTTTATAAATAAATTCTGTTTTTTGAGCCCCCCTTGTATGTATATATACGTATATATATAGATGTATGTACATGTAAGCATACACCTCCATACATATCTAGAAAAAATTTTTTTATCTCTTTAAAGATTTTATTTATTTATCTTTAGAGGGGAAGGGAAGGAGAAAGGAAGACAAGTATCAATGTATGGTTGCCTCTCATGTGTCCGCTGCTGGGAACTGGCCTGCAACCCAGGCATGTGCCCTGACTGGGAATTGAACTGCAATCCTTTGGTTCGCAGGCCTGCACTCAATCCACTGAGCTACACCAGCCAGGGCTAGAAAAAAAAATTTAAAAACCATGCCCAGGGTCCTAAGGTTAGTTTGGAGCAGACAGGAGATTGTAATTCATGCCTATCTGACTGTAATGATTATTCTCTAATATCATATTATCATTTGAGTTAATAATTATACACACCCATGGAGTAAGAGTTACTTTTAAAAAACATTTACTAATTGTCATGCTCTTTGTCTCTTATAAGCCTCCTAATTAGTCTGCCATATAGGTTTTTTAGCCCCACTTTACAAATGAAAAATCGACTTCAAAAACTTTGTTTAAGGTTGCATAGCTAGTAAAAATCATAGTCTCAAAGCCAAACCTTGTTCTCCTTTACCCCATGCCTTACGCAGGCCTTCATTTTTAATTTCTCCCTTTCCCTATGCTGCTGCTGCTCCTAATTTACTAAATGTATAATAAATCTAAACTGAAAACATATCCTTATTTTCATAATATTCCTTCAACCACGATGGAGCTCACATAGTAGTACTAATCACTCATGTTTTCTTTCTAACCACGTAAAAATATTTGATTTTTTAATGGTATAATGGGAAACCCTTAAAAGGGGAAAAAAAGCCAGAGGTGAAGCAGTTTCTATGTAAACTCCACTGTCTCTTCACTATTTGGCTACTTTGTAGTAAATCAAATCCATTTTATATAATGAAGCTTGTCTTTATTATCCCATTATGGTTGCCTTAGAAAGGAAATAGTGTGTATGCTTCAGTTTGGGGTCATTTGTAATTATAAAAAGATATTCAGGAAAGCCACGCTCTCCTTGTGTGCCTTTAAAATCTTCTCCTTTGGTTGTTCTGCACGTTTTTACTGTTTTATAAAGAAAGTGTTAGAAAGCTGTGTTTTTATTGCCCTGATGCCTTTAATAGTACATACTGTGAAACTAAGCTGGATACCTGATTGATGCCATTCCTACCTGTCTAGGAAGATAATGATCAAACATCGAGGGGTCTGTTCTCCAGGTGATGTGTGCATGGAACTCCCATTAATGTTAATGGGAATCCTGCAGTTAAGCACAGTGACTGGAGACGAGAGGCTGAAGGTGTGGTAGGTCCATTAATACTTCTTTTTTTCATAGCAGCTCGTTGGAATATAAGTGGTAGGCAGCTCTTTTGAAGCTAACAATCAGCCATATTTAAAAAGTGCCGCTTGTGCAAGACATGTAGATGTATTATCAATAAACTCTTTGTATAAAATATACTCATGCCAAATTTTACCATACAAAAAGGATTCTTATGAAATGCTTGCTTTTTAAAATGATGCTTCGATAATTCATCCTCTTCAAAATGGCTGATAAGTAGTCTATAGAGAATTTTTGTAATTGGTAGTTATTTGAAAAATACAGATATGAAATTTAGGAGCCAAAAAAAAAGTAGTTAAAAAGGTTGATGACATGCACTAAAATGTATGAAATATAGAAAAGATGAAATTCCATGCTTAGGCAGTAATATTTTTAAATAATTCAGAGATAAGATACATGTATATTATATATTTAGCACATATAGATATGAATTAATCCACTAACAAAACAACATATTTCTAAATAATACAGAGGTAAGATATACATATACAATATATAATATATAGGCACATTCATATACATATGAATTAAATACTAACAAAACTATATATATATATATATATAAATACATATGTTTATTTATTCTACAATATTTACTGAGGGCCAACATTTAGAAATTTAGAGTGTTGCACTGGCAGACTTGGGTCTTTGCTTCATAAAAGTTATAATCTAGGGGAATTAAAAGGAGATACAAAGCTTTAGAAATAGCCGTATTCAACCTTCATTTTCTGCAGACAGAAACTGACACTCAGAGAAATCTGTTGATTTGCCCATTGCTACAAAACCGGGTAATGACAGAGTTAGCATCCAGATACTGATCCATATGTCTAACAATGTATAGTGTGAATGTACTCTTTTGCTTTGTCCTCTGCACCTAACACAATGTTGGTTATACTGTTTACTCATTGAAGAAGGGAATTATAGTTAAAAATTGGTCTTCACAGCAGCTTCTATAGTACCTAAATATTCTAACTTGTAAGGTCAGGAAATCAGGGAATAATCAATCTCTGCTTTTCTTTCTTTCTTTTTTTGAATTCTGTAACTCTTAACACAATATAAAGTACAACTCAATTCAACAAACTATTCATTACATGGTATGTATTTATCACTTTGAAATATGTAAAAGAGTCTTCTTGTTTCTGATTATGATAGAGTATGTTGCAATAGACCAATGATTCTACCAAAAACAATTAGAACAGCCATAAAAATCCAAAATGAAGAATGGAAAAAAGCCAGAATTTCATGGACTAGTCTGTAGAGAAGACCTCTTGCTAAAGAAAAGTATGGGTAACCAAGATACTGGACTTGTTAAACATGAATCTTAAATAAAACTATAATTAATTTGTAGTTTTATATGAGATATAAAAGAAATAATTAACCAGATAGAGAATATTATCAGAAAATATTCTTGACCTACAAGAAATAACCAAATAGCTCTTTTAAAAACTGGGAAATAATTTAACTAAAAGTAAGAACTCAATAGATAAGTGCAGATATAGAACACAGGGAGAAGGCCCAACATATATTTAGTGGACTCCTGGAAGTAAAAGAAAAAGAAAATGAGGCATCAGTTATATTTAAAAAAATAATATCTAACGATGTGCTGAAATTCATGAAAAAATCGACCCACAAAATCAGGAATCTATTAAGCACCGAATCTGAAATAATGCAAAAGCCACAATGAGGTTCTTTTCCCCACTGTGTATTTTTGTCTCCTCTGCCATAGACACGGTCACATAGATATATAATAGAGTACACACACACACACACACACACAATCAGTTTACTTCTGGGTTCTCAATTCTGTTTCATTGATCTGTGTGTTTGTTTTTGTGCTAGTATCATAATGTTTTTGTTACTATGGCTTTATAGTATAGTTTAATATCAGGGAACATAATACCTCTAGCTTTGTTCTATCTTCTTAATATTGCTAGGGTCATTAACATTTCAATATTTTCTCCTCAAATTTGAGATTCAGTAAAATTTTAGTATAAATACCAGTAAACTTTTGGGGGATATAGAAATTAACACGTTTAATCTTAAATTTATATGAAAATTCTAAGAGTAGCCAAGATCCTTAAAAAATATAAAGGACACATATTGCCATATTTCAAAAGTTCACTATAAATAAAGGCCTTAAAACCAAACAGAATTTACCTGATTGGATTTCAAAATATCTTGGGACTGGTCATTTTTTTCCTTCTATGTTCTCCTTTTTTTGAACATAAATGTCTGTAACATATTTTCCAAGATTCCTATGCCTGTCCTACTATTGTATCTTGGGAAGATATAACTTGTTTTCTAGTTTCATATGTCCAGAGATGGAAAACAATTTTATTTATTTACTTTTTCTTAAAGTATAATTGACTTACCATATTTTATTTGTTTCAGCTGTACAACATAGTAATTCAATATTTATATACATTGCAAAATGAGCACAAGTCTAGTTACCTTCTGTCACCGCACAGTTATTGAAATATTGAGTATATTCTCTATGCTGTTCATTAATTTCCCATGGCATTTATTTTAAAACTGGAGGCTTGTATCCCTTATTCCCCCTCACCAATTTTGCCCATCTCCCCACCATCAGTTTGTTCTCCGTATCTATGAGTCTGTTTCTGTTTTCTTTTGTTTATTCATTTGTTTTGTTTTTTCAGATTCTACATAAGTAAAATGATGTAGCATTTGTTTTTCTCTGTCTGACTATTTTCACTCAGCACCATATACTCTGGGTTCATCCATATTGTTACAAATGGCAAGATTTCATTTTTTAATAGCTGAGTAATATTCTATTATATAATGGGAAATATATATATACATATACATACACATATACATATACGTATACGTATACATATATATACATATATATTTGACATATATATCTCACATCTTCTTTACCTATTCATTTTTCAGTGTATGCTTAGTTTGCTTTGGCTATTCAGGTTCTTTTGTGCTCCATATAAATTTTAGGATTATTTGTTCTAATTCTGTGAAAAAAAACTTTCAGTATTTTGACAGAGCTTGTGCTGAATCTGCAAATTGCTTTGGGTGGATCCAATGTAATCATGGTAGTCTATACAGGATGGATAAGGGGGATCAGAGTGAGAAATGTACTGACAGAAGCAGAGGCCAGAGTGATGTTATTACTGGAAGAAGACCACAGCCCTGGAAAGCAAGTAGCCTTCACCTACTGCAAAAGACATGGAAACAATTCTCCTTTAGAGCCTCCAGAAGGAATGAAGCCCTGATGAAACATTGATTTTAGCTCAGTAAGACCCATTTTAGACTTCTCACCTCCAGAACTGTGAGAGAGTAAGTTTGTCTTGCATTAAGCCACTATATTTTTGTTAATTTGTTACAACAGCAGTAGGAAACTAATGTGTTAATTATTATACAATGCTTTATATAATATATCATACAAAATATGATATTACAAGGACAATAACTATAGACGAGTAGAAGGGAATGTAGAGATCAGAAATAGATGAAACACTGAGTCAGTGGGTTTCTGACAAAGTCACAAGAGAAATTCTATGGGAGAAAGGAGAGGTTTCTTTTAAATAAATGATGTCACAAACACTGTATATCAGTGGGAAAAAAATAGACCTCAACCCCATCTCACACAATGCACTAAAACTAATTTGAGATAAGTGGTAGGGCTAAACATAAACCCCAGAACTACTCTCAAAGGAAACAGGAGGATATTCTTACAACCCTAGACTAACAAAGTTTTAATAGGCTACAAAAAATTAACATAAATATGATAAATTAGAATTAATAAAAATAAAAACCACCAGGAAATGAATAGTAATAGAAGACAAGAAAAAAATTCTCATAACATATATCTGATGAAGGTCTTACATACAAAAGATTGTAGAGTACTCTTAACACTCAATATTACAATGCTAAACAAGGTAATTTTTAAAATAGACACAGGGCAAAGACTTTAGTAGACACAAAAAAGAAAGATGTACTAATGACCAATGAACATAGGAAAAAACTAAGATTTAGTTGTTAGAGAAATGTAAATTACCATAACAAAGAGGTACTGTCTTCTAGATCCCATAGCATAGAAAAATTAAAAGACTGATAATATCAATTATGAACAAAGATATGAAGCAATTAGAACCGATGAGAGTGTAAATGGCTCAACAACTTTAGAAAACAGTTTGGCAACAGTTTATTCCTAGGAATTTATGCAAAAAATGTAGCAACATATGTCCACAAAAATACTCGAACAGAAATGTTCATAGCAGCATTGTTCATAATAGCAAAAAATGTGGAACAACCAAAATGTCCAGAAACAGACGAATGCATAAGAAAATGTAGTATTTGCATATGATGTAAAACTACTGGCAATAAAGAAAATAAATTATTGATATGCAACTAGATGGATGAATCTCCAAACCATCATTCTGAGAGAAAGAAGACAGACACAAGAGGGCACATATAATTCCATTTTTAAAGTTCTATAGAAATAAAAGTTATTATGTCTCAGAAAATAATCAGAACAGCAATTACCTCTACATGATAAGGATTAACTGGAAATAATACAAGAAAAATATTCTATCTTAATAAGAGTATGAGTTACTCATGTATATGAATCAAATTGTACATGTGTGTTATGTATTGTGTATGCAAATAATACTCAAATACATATAAAATGGTTTAAACACCCAAAAAGATTTTATTTAATCATTTTAGTTACAAAAGAAGGTTTTATTTTTTCTTGGTATTGGGAAAAAAAGAATACTTTTCAAGGTGAGAAAATGGTTGGAAAACACTAAAGAGAAGGCTGCAATCTGAAAAGAGAAGATTATTTATTTTTCCCAAAGACATATTCAATACTCAGTAAACATTGATCACATGCATGTACTCAACAGGCCTTCAAAAATTAAAATTTTCACTATGTAAGTATAAATACAACTTGATCAATACAGAAAACTCAGAAGAAAAGAAAAAATTCACTTACAGTTGAATTTCCCTCTCTAACGTTTTCTTTGTGTGAGCTTTACTTTTATACAGATGTAAACACTTTATAAAGTTGTTTTTCTTTTAGTATAATGTTGTAAACAATTTAAAAATTGTATATGCTCATTGTAAAAGTCATTGAGTTATGTTACATTGAGTAAATCTTTCAAAATGTATTCTTACTTCTTAAGTTCCTATACATTTATAATTTTTATGCCTTTCAGATGGATTATTTCTGATGGTAGTGACTCTTTTAATCACTAATAAATTTCTTTTGCATTAAGTGTATTTTGTTTGATATGTGTATATAAATATATGTGAGCTTTTTTTTGGTTAGTAATCACCAAGTGTGTTGTTTTTATCCTTTTACTCCCAAATTTTTTATGACAATAAGTTTTAGGTTTATCTTTTTGCAAGTGACATAAAACTGGGTATTATTAGTTGTATCTGAAAATATCTCTTGCAATAAATTTGTTACATAACATCCAACAAATACAAAAGAAAATATAAAATATATTCATAAGTTTATGTATCAAAGACTTACATTTTATACAGTATATATATACTGTATAAAATATATATAATTTTATACAGTATATATATATATACGCACACATAGATAACAGGTATGAAGTTTGTGGCATGAAGGGAATGAGAGGTAGGAAGTATTGGAGGTCAAGTCTCAAAAGATAGTTTGAAATCTGATTGTTTGAGGCATTGAATACTACATTAAGGAATGTGGACTTAATCTTAAAAGCATTAAAGAAGTATTGCTGGTTGTAAACAAAAGCAACATTAGATTCATGTATTTGAAGTGATAGTTTCATAATTGTATGAGGTGAACTGAATAGAAAGAAGCATTTGACTAAGTCATTATTTTGGAAGTATATGTGATATTTGATATAAGAAGTGCTAGGGGCTTGAAAATATAAGAAAAAAATGAGGGAAGACAAGTGAATTTTAATTGACAAATATTTGATGGTAGATCTACAGGCTTTGGTGACCATTTAAATGGGAAAGTGAGGGAGATTTGAGAAATAGTTTTTGGAGAAAATGATATCTCAGGAATTGTAAAAATCTAGGGTGTGGATGAACTATCTCAGGGAAAATGGGAATTTGAGAACAGAATGCTGAGGAAGAAGGATATTTACCAGAACTACTGAGAAAGGGGAACTGTGTGAGAAAATGATTAGAAAAAGTTAGTATCTGGAGTTCTTTGATAATTTATTTTATATGATGAAAATATTTAATTATTATGAATCTTTAAAATCATATTTATACTATCTTGTAGATAAACTGTTATGTTTTTGAAACTTTGAACTTTGAGGTACCTGAATTTAATTTAATCTGCAGTAGTAATAAAGCTTGTTGAGGGCCTTAATATGAACTGTTGTATACTTTTAATGCTCTTGTAAATGTTTTTTTTTTTTAATTACATGAGGTCTATCCAGAAAAAATCCAGCTACTATTAATGCAACAAAAATGGTTTGTTCGAAATTGATGTAACCTGGCAGTCAAGGAGAGTGGACTGGAATGTGCATGCCTGAATAATGACAACCTCACTTTACTAGTCAGTGGGGGCAGTAGATGCCCTTGAATGGGCATGCGTACTCTGGCCATTGTATTCAAAATGACTGAACAAGTAGAGCATTGAATCTACCTTGAATCTTGCATTAAGCTTGAATATTCCTCCGTGGAAACTATTTGGATGATTCAGAAGGCCTCAGTTATGAGCAACTGGTGGTTAGCAGCTTCATCATGACAATGCACCCACTCATACATTACGTCTTGTACACAGTTTTGGGGGAAAATATCACATCACTCAGGTGACTCAGCCCCGCCTACAACCCAGATTTGGCACCCTGCAACTTCTGGATTTTCCCAAAACTAAAATCACCTTTGAAAGAGGAAAGATTTCAGACTGCCAATGAAATTCAGGAAAACAGATCGGAGAGTTGATGGTGATTGGGACCACTGTGTGAGGTCCCAGGGAACCTACTTTGAAGGGGACTAAAGTGTCTTTGTCCTTAGGGCAATGTTTCTTGTACCTTGTATCTTCTTCAATAAATGTCTCTATTTTTCATATTACATGGCTGGGTTCTGGACAGACCTCGAATTCCTATTGTCCACTGACACTGTATTTTTTAAACTTTGGTCAGAACCTGTCACTCCTCTGCTCAAAATCTTGTAATAGTGTCTGAGTTCACTTACTAGAATTTAAAGTCCATCAATGAACCGAAGGATTTAGCCATATATAACCTTGCCTTGGCAGCCTTACCTACCTTACTGTCCTTTATTTCCTATGCACCAGACTCACTGGCCTCCTTGCTCTTAGTTAAACATGCCCAGCTCTCTTCCACCCCAGGGACTTGCTCTGGCTTTTTCCTGGAAACATTCTCCTGCCTATGTTCACACAGCGGAGTCACTCACTTTCCGTTAGGCCTTCTCCAACTACCACACATGAAACAGCTCCTTGTCTGCAAGCTCACAGTGCTGCCTGTCCCCTTACGCTCACCCGGTGCTGTTTCACAGCATTTTATACCACTTCATACCCTCTGTATTTATTTTATTGTTTTTCCATTTCTTGTTACTCCCACCATAAGCTCATGAGGTTGAGGTCTTTGTTTTTTTTACCACTGTAATATTAATGGGGCCTGCATGGTATAGTTCACATTCAATAAATACTAGAATGAATGGCCTGATAATGATAATTATTTCAACTATGAGGACAAAGATTATATTGCTGTGGGTCTCAGGGTGGCAAGGCAGTAGAAGATGGTGACTAAATAATACTACTTCTTGGGGAGGCGTGCTTGAGGGAAGTACCTGGGTAAAATAAAAGCCACCGGTAATTGCAAAGGAAAACTTTATTGCTTACTGTTTTAACTATAGAAGAGTCTTAAGTGTAAGGGATCCAGAGTTTTCTCTTAATAAAACCAAGTGGAATTCCCTTAAGTTCTAAACAGAAACAGATTTTCCACGTATGTTAGAGCAATGGACCCCATAAATTTAATATCCAGTTCTTGCTATTCTTTTCCCCATTAGAACTGCGTGTTAATCTCTGCTGGCCCTGAGGTGGAGGTGAGGGTGTGTGCCAAAGCTTCCTCTTTTACATTGGTCCAACATTAAATCCACAATTGTTAATTCTTTGTCTCCAGCTGAGACCAGAATGGTCAGTATAGCAAAGCCATGATTCTCAAACTCATTTGGGAATGGAACAAACTCACGAGCTTGAAACTAGAGGGACATGTGACCCAATTCTGCCTCTGTGCTCCTTATTCTCTGAGCTGCACTCCCACATCTATAGGCTTCCTCCATAAGGTTAGTAGGAGAATTAAGTTAGATAACAGATGTAGAACATAAAGTTTCTGGCACTGAAGAGAAGTTTATTAATTCTTATCTGCATATACTTGTATAATACTTTATGAATGAGCATTCAAATCTGATGTAGTTTTACCATTTAGATTTTGATTTAGCACAAATTTTATATATATATTTGTTACTTAAATTTTAAATTTCTTTAACATAATTAATATGATTAACTTTGTAAACTAAAATACAGTATAAAATCAAAAGCAATGTTTCTACAAAGATAGCAAGCTTCTGAGTTTAGTAGAACCAGATATTTGAAGTTTGTGGTTAATAATCTTTTTTAAATTTATTTTTGTATTTGTTTTGTTGTCTATTAATGACACTATTATACAAATAGTTTAAGAATTTAGGTCAACAAAACTTAAAATATAGAAAATCCTATTTATCATGTAATTTACTTGCCATTTTAAAATAGAATATTGTAATTTTATTTTTAGTATTGCAGCATAGAGCATATTAGCATATTATAGTAGCATAGCTCAGTGGTCCATGCACTCCAGCATGCATCAGAATCCCTGGGAAGGTTTGATAAAACATCTTCTTGGACCCCTACTCCAGAGTTTCTGATTCTGTAGGTCTGGAGTGGGAAGTGCAAATTTTCATCTCTAACAAGTTCCCAGGTAATGATGCTGATACTGGTTTGAGGACCACACACAGCTTTAGAACCAATGGCCTAGACCAGTGATTTTCAACTGGTGTGGAACAAGAATTTTTAAAACATGCATTTAGTCAGGGTCAGTGACCATTTCCCCTTAAATTGTCAAATAAATAAATGACGACAGCCAACACAACAATAGTTGTCCAGTGTGAATGAATCAAAATTATACCTAATTTTTTTTTTTGTCAGATGAGTTGCTGGCTTTTAGTAATTAGATTATGTGTGCCATGAGATCTTTAAAAAAGTTTGAAAATTGCTTTTCTAGACTTTTGGCAATGATTCTCTAAGATGGTTGCATATTAGACTCATCTGTGAGTGTTTTTGTTGTTGTTTGTTATAGTAGATTACTTAACTGTGTGTAACCAATACTTATTAAACCACAATCTCTGAGTGTGGTATGATGGAGTCTCTCTCTCTCTTTTGTAAACTGCCTAGATGTTACTGATGGTCACGTGTGTTCATGAGCTACTGCTCCAGGACAGTGGTCCTCAAACTTGACTAGCGATGGAATTAATAGGGAAGCTTTGGAACTATGCATGCCTGGGTCTCAGATCCAGAGCCTTTGACTGAATTTTTCCAGAGTATGTTCTGAGCAATAGGAATTTTAAAAGGGTACCCACTTGATGGTTTTTAAGTATGAGAGCTATTGCTATGGGTTTTTATTCTTTAATATTAGGCTGTTTTCTTAATCAGAGCTCTCTTTTTGATGACCTACACATTTATTAAAAATTTGTGGGCAAAGTGTTATGCTAGTGGCAATACAGAATATTAAAGGATATGATGAACATCTTTTTCTAATTAAGGGATACACATGAAAAGTTAACTAGAAATATAAAGTATCTGGGATTATTTCTCCCTGGGAAGATTAGAAAAGATTCATACAAGTGAATTTATTGTTTATAATCCTAGACAACTAAAGCTTTGAAGGTATTTGATATCTGGATTTCAAGAAAATGATGTTTAAAGTATAAGAGAGACACCATAAGAGAAAATGAATTGATTAGTCATTCAAATCTGTGAAAATATACTAAAGTAATTTTAATGGTAATAGTAATTTTGATATAAGTCCCTTTGTTGCAAAGACATCAGTAATTAAAACATAATTTTTGAAAAGTGTAGGAAATAACTGTTATCTCTATTGTACAGATACACAGAGATGCAGTGATCCTTTTTCCTGAGGCACACTAAGTGGTGAACCTAGATTTGCATTCTGTTCTCTCTGAAGCACCTTACATTTCAAATCAGATTCATGAATTTCAGAATATTCCTTTGTATTTTGCCCTACAAAATGGTCAGCATAACTCTGGATTTTTCCATGTAATTTGGAGTTGAATTAGCACATTTGGTTAGAGGTTCATGCTGATGATACCAATCTAATTAGTTTGTTCCCTATATAAACTAGGTAGTTTTGCTTTGTTTTCAATCCCAAATTGCAACCCAGTGGCTGTTTTGAAATCATGTGACATTTTTTCACCAGGATGTCTTATCTGGGCAATGTGGATGTGTTAGTGAAATCCATAACCTTATTCCCAATAATAAATGTGCTAGGCTTTATTGATGCTGAGTCAGTCATGTAATCGTCACATGTCAATTTTATCTAGTTTACTACTCTAGTCTACTTCATGTAGCATCTCTTTGTGGGTGCCTGATGGGGTGAAGCTTATCTGGGTGATCCACGGGCCAGCTGCTAACACCTCTGTGAACTATTTAAGGCTACAGCTAAAAACTAGTGTGAAAACTTTGTCTCTTGAGGAATGCCATGGCCTATTTACTTCAGAATTCACAGGTCCTGAGTTTTATAGTATGTTGGTGAACTTAAACTTTAGAAAACCCATTACCCTCTTACGCATTCCTTAATTTGTGTATCTAAAAGGGTTTTTAGAATATAATTCACATCTCCTGGGTAGAACATTATGCCCACCTTTTTAAATCGCTTCATGCTTTCACAAATTAAAAAGAGGCAATATCTTTAGTAATCTTACCATGACATAACAATAAAGCATTGTTCTCTTAAACAGGATAAAGAAGAATATAACTTAGTTAATATAATATGTTATTATAAACAACAGGAACAAATAAAGAGGAGAGTCCCTTTAAAACAATCCTCATTTAAAGCATAATGTTGCAGGCTTAGAAAAAGAAAGCACCAACCATTTACTAATAACCTTGAGTCCTAAAATGTTGAAGAAAATTTAGCCCTCTTCCAATATTTTTCAAATAGGGCATTTAAGCTTTTGGTATTTCATGGAAATGGAAATTTTAGATAGCAATACTGACAGCAGCAGGGTACCAAGGATTTGATAAACATAGGAGTCATGCTGGAGCCTGAATAGATAGAGGACTTAGTGAGTGACTGGAGGTCAGAGCATTAGGATGATCCCCCAGGATTCTAGTCTAAGTAAGAGCATGGGTGGAATTGTTGTTACCTAAGAGGGAAAAGAATGGAAGAGGAATGGATTGGGCAATGGAAGAGGAGCAAGAACTGTTTTTGATATAACTCTATGATCCTGTTAGATTGTAGGTGAAAAGCACATTTTGCCAGTTCATTGAGAATATATCTGGACTGGATATATAAATTAAGGACATGGCAAATGGACAGTATTTCAAGCTATAGAAGTGAATGAAGTAATTTAGAGACTATGTTATGGGTAGAATTGTCAAATCCTCAAATTCACACATCTTCACCCCTTTCCTATATCCTGCAATAACGAATTGTTGAAATCTGAAATTTTAGTATCCCATAATGTGGACTTATTTGGAGATAGAGTCTTTAGTGAGGTAAACAGGTTAAAATTAGGTCATTAGAAGTCTAATCTAATATGAAATGGTGTCCTTATAAAAAGGAGACATTTTCATACAGATACATGCAAAGGGAGAACCCCATGTGAAGGTGAAGGTGAAGGTGATCAGGGTGATGCTTCTATAAGCCAAGGAACACCAAAGATTGCCAACCAACTACTAAGAGATGGGAGAGAGGCATGAAACAAATTCTTCTTCATGGACCTCAGAAGAACACCTTGATCTTGGACATCTGACATCCAGAATTGTGAGACAATATGTTTCTGTTTAAACCACTCAGTTTATGGTACTTTATTATGACAACCCTACCAAACTAATACAGAATGCATGCTTTGAGAAAATATAAGAGCTTTCAAAACTGAGCTCTGAAGTGCTCCAATATAGAAATATCTAAGAAAGCAGAGAAACACATAAATGAGGATGAAATTGAGAGGTCAAAAAATTTGGTAAAATAAAAATGGTGCGATGGAGAGAGAGACAGAGAAAGAGAGAGAGAGACACTCATGAAGAAATTGGTCAGCAATTCTGCAGGTAACTGAAAGACAAGCACTGTGTTTTTAAATTGCATTTGGTTCTAAAATTCTAGGATTCTATTATCTGCTTTAAAGGAGAGGTTGATCAAGGATAAATAAGCTCATTTAAAAAAAATAAGTTACACTCTCAACAGCAAGGTCACAGGGTGCCTGTTAGGCTCAAAACTAATTTCTTTTTTTTGGAGACCCTAAATTATGTTTTAAAAAACTTTTTAATTGATAATTTGAATTTTGACACCAGTTTTGATGTGTGGGTTTTCCGTTACACCAAGCAATATCCCACACCACGTTGGAGTCCTACAGTTAAACTCAATTCTGCTACAGTTTACCTGAAGATAGTGTCAGATCCCCCAGATTAAGGGCTCAGTTCCACAAGACTGACCCCCACTTCAGATGCCAATCTCAAGTTCAAGTTGTTACCTGTGCCTGTGACTGACACAATAATCAGAGGTTCCCAAGACCCCCCTCTTTGGAGTCAGTTATTTACTACAGTGGTTCACAATTCAGAAAAATATTTTACTTACTAGATTACCAATTTATTACAAAAACATGTAAGTCAGGAATAGATGGAAAAGATTCTTAGGGTGAGGTATGGCGAAGGGGCATGGAACTCCCAAGCTCTTAGACCACTCTCCACAAACCTCCATGTGCTTACCAACCTGGAAGCTTTCTGAACCCTATCTTTTCTGGGCCTCATTACATAGGCAAGTTTGATTAACTCATTCACCACCTGGGAATGAACCCAATATCTAGCCCCTGTTCCTTCCTCCAAGGTCAGGGTGGGACTGAAAGTTCTAATACCCCTATTGCATGGTTGGTTCCATTTGCCACCATACCACAAACTTAGGTTACCTGGGCTTTCCAAAAGTCAACTCATAAAGATAGTTTTTCTATTCTCATAACTAGGAAATTCCAAGGGTTTTAGGGGCTCTGTGCCAAGAACGGATGTGAAGTCCAAATACATACCACTTATTATGAATCACAATTTCACAATAACGTAGTTACATGGCTCAAAATTTAAAAGTGAAGAGTTCTCTTCTTTTTATTTTTTATTGTTCAAGTACAGCTGTTTCCATTTTTCCCTCAGCACTCTCCACCACCCTACCCACCCCCACCTGCTACCCTCAAACCTACCCTACTTTGGCTTTGTCCATGGGTCCTTTATACATGTTCCCTGATGACTCTGCCCTTTCAGTCCACCTTTATCCCCACCCCTCCCCTCTGGTTACTATCGGTTTGTTCTTTATTGCCCTGTCTCTGGTTCTGTTTTGCTTGCTTATTTGCTTTGTTGATTAAGTTCCACTTATAGGTGAGATCGCATGATATTTGTCTTTCACCACCTGGCTTATTTTGCTCTCCAGTTCCATCCATGTTGTCATGAAGGGTAGGAGCTCTTTCTTTATTTCTGCTGCATAGTATCCCATTGTGTAAATGTACCATAATTTTTCGATCCACTCATTTACTGATGGGCACTTAGGTTGCTTCCAGGACTCAGGTATTGTAAATAACATTGGTGTGAACATTGGGTAAAATAGGTTTTTTTGGACTGGTGTTTCAGGATTCTTAGGGTATAATCCCAGCAGTGCAATTGCTGGGTCAAAGGTTCCACCTTTAGTGTTTTGAAGAAGTTCCATACTGTTTTCCACACTGGCTGCACCAGTCTGCATTGACACCAACAGTGCACTATGGTTCCCTTTTCTCCACATCCTCTCCAACACTTGTTTGTTGTTTAGGATGGCCATTCTCACTGGTGTGAAGTGATATCTCATTGTGGTTTTAATTGGCATTTCTCTGATGGCTAGTGATGCTAAGAATCCTTTCGTATGTCTCTGGGCCCTCTATATGTCCTCGTTGGAGCAGTGCCTATTCAGGTTCTTCGCTTATTTTTTAATTGGATTGTTTACCTTCCTGGAGTGGAGTCATGTGAGTTCTTTATATATTTAGGAGATCAGACCCTTGTCTGATGTATCATTGGCAGATATATTTGGCCAATATATCCATAAGGTTGATTCCCTTTTCATTTTGCTGATGTTTTCATTAGCTGAGCAGAAGCTTTTTATTTTGATGAAGTTTCACTTGTTTATTCTTTCCTTTATGTCCCTTGCTCTAGAGGACTTATTGTTGAAAATATTGCTTCATGGAATATTTGAGGTTTTCCTGCCTATGCTCTCCTCTGGGACTTTTATGGTGTTGTGACTTATATTTAAGTCTTTTATCTATCTTGAGTTTATTTTTGTGTATGGTGTAAGTTGGTGGTCGAGTTTCATTTTTTGCATGTAGCTGTCCAGGTCTCCCAACTTCATTTGTTGAAGAGGCTATTTTTATTCCATTTTATGCTTCTGCCCCCTTTGTCAAATATTAATTGACCATAGAGACTTGAGTTTATTCCTGGGCTCTCTATTCTGTTCCATTAATGTATGTGTCTGTTCGTATGACATTACCAGAGTGTTTTGATTACAGTGGCCTTGTAATATAGTTTAATGTCAGGTATTTTGATTCCTCTTCGTTTGTTCTTCCTTCTGAAAATTGCTTCAGCTATTTGGGGTCATTTATGGTTCAATATACATTTTTGAAATGTTTGTGCTATATGTGTGAAATATGTCATTGATATTTTAATAGGAATTATGTTAAATCTATAAACTGCCTTGAGTAGTATGGATATTTTGGTGCTGTTAATTCCTCCAACCTATGAACCCATAAATGGAACCCATATATGCTTCCATTTATTTGTGTCTACCTTAATTTCCTTCTTTAATGTTGTGTAGTTTTCTGAGTATATATCCTTTACTTCCTTGGTTAGGTTTTTTCCTAGGTACTTTATTTTTCTTGTTGCTATAGCAAATAGGATTTTTTTCCTGATTTCTGTTTCTGATATTTTGTTGTTTGTGTAAAAAACTGCCTTCCATTTCTGAATATTGACTTTGTATCCCGCTGTTTTGCCAAATTTTATTAGGTCGAGTAGTTTTTTGGTGGAGTTCACAGGGTTTTCTATGTACACTATCATGTCATCTGCAAACAATGACAGTTTTACATCCTCCTTTACAAGTTAGATGCCTTTTGTTTCTTTATTTTGTCTGATTGCTGTGGGTAGGACTTCCAATACTATATTGAAAATAAGTGGTGAAAACAGACATCTTTGTATTGTTCCTGATCTTAGTGGGAAAGCTTTTAGTTTTTGCCCATTGAGTATGATATTGGCTGTAGGTTTTTCACATATGGCTTTTATTTTATTGAGGTGTGCTCCTCCTACGCCCACTTTACTGAGTGTTTTTATCATAAATGGGTGCTATACCTTATCATGTGCTTTTTCCGCATCTATTGCTATGATCATGTGATTTTTGTTTTTCCTTTTGTTTATGTGATATTTTATGTTTATTGATTTGTGAATACTGTCCTGTCATTGTATCATTGAGATGAATCCCACTTGGTCATGGTATATAATCTTTTTAATATATTGCTGGATGTGCTTTGCCAATATTTTGTTGAGGATTTTAGCATCTATGTTCATTAGCAATATTGGCCTATAGTTTTCATTCTTTATTGTGTCTTTATCTGGTTTTCAGATTAGGATGATGCTGGCCCCATAAAAAGAGTTTGAGAGTCTTCCCTCTTCTTGGATTTTTTTTGGAATAGTTTGAGAAGGATAGGGGTTAACTCCTCCTGAAATATTTTGTAAAATTCCCCTGTGAAACTGTGTGGTCCAGGGCTTTTGTGTGCCAGGAGATTTTTGATTACTGCTTCAATTTCACTAGCTGTTATCAGTCTGTTCAAGCTTTCTGCTTCTTCTTCATTGAGTTTTGGAAGATTATATTTTTCTAGAAATTTGTCCATTTCACCTAGGTTTTCAAATTTCTTGGCATGTCTTTCTTCATAGTAATTTCTTACAATCCTTTGTATTTCTGTGGTATCAGTTGTAATCTTTTCTTTGCATTTCTGTTTTTATTCACATGGGTCCTCTCTCTTTTTTCTTGATGTGTCTGGTTAAAGGCTTGTTGATTTTGTTTATCTTTTCAAAAACCAGCTACTGGATTTATTGATCCTTTGAATCATGCTTTTAGTTTCTGTGTCATTTAATTCTGCTCTGATCTTGGTTATTTGCTTCCTTCTACTTTCTCTGGGCTTTGTTTGTTTTTGGTCCCCCAGTTCTTGTAAATGTAGAGTTAGGTTGTTTATAGGAAATGTTTCTATCTTTTTTTGGGTAGGCCTGCATTGCTATGAACTTCTTTCTCAGGACTACCTTCACTGTGTCCCATAAGTTTTCGACTGTTGTGTATTCATTTTCATTTGTTTCCAGAAGCTTTTTTTATTTATTCCTTGATCTCATCATCAACCTATTCATTGTTTAATAGCATTTTCAATCTGCATGAATTTGAATGGTTTTGAGTTTTTTCCTTGAGGTTGGTTCCTAGTTGTCTGCAACAATGCTTGATATAATTTCAATTTTCTCGAATTTGTTGAGGCTTGTTTTGTTTCCTATAATGTAGTTTATCTTTGAAAATGTTCCATGTACATTTGAAAAGAAAGTGTATTTTGCTTCTTTGTATTTTGAAAAGTTATATATATATATGTCAGATATACATATATATATCAGTTAAGTCCCATTGATTTAGGGTGTTGTTCAATGTCACAATGTCCTTGTTGGTGTTTTGTTTGGTGAATCTGCCCACTGTTGACAGTAGGGTGTTAAATCTCCTCATATAAGTGTGTTACTGTCTATATCTTTCTTGAAGTCCTCCTAGATTTTCTTTATATATTTGGGAGCTCCTATGTTGGGTGCATATATATTTCTAATGCTTATGTCTTCTTGATGGATTCTTCCCTTGAGTATAATATTCTAAGTCTCTTTTATGGGCTTTGTTTTTGAAGTCTATTTCGACTGATATAAGTATTGCTACCCCTAATTTTTTCCTGTCCATTTGCTTGGAATATTTTCCCAACTCTTCACATTCAGTTTGTGTAGGTCTTTGTTCTGAGGTGAGTCTCTTGTAGCAGTACATATGCGGGTCATGTTTTCTTATCCATTCAGCTACCCTATGTCTTTTTACTGGAGCATTTAATCCACTTAAATTTAAGGTTATTATTGATAGGTACTTAATCATTTTTCCTCTTGTACTGTGTTCCTCCTTCTCTCACTCTTTTTCTTCCTCTTCTTGAAATTGACCCCTTAGCATTTCTTGCAGTGCTGGTTTGGTGGAGGTGTAGTCTTTTAGCCTGTAGTCTTTTGGCTGGGAAACTCCTTATTTCACCTTCCATTTTAATTGAGAGCCTTGCTGGGTAGAGTACTCTTGGTTGTAGGGCTTTGCATTTCATTACTTGGAATATTTCATGCCATTCCCTTCTTGCTTCTCGAGTTTCTGTTGAGAAATCATATCCTAACTTTATTGGAACTTCCTTTTATGTTACTTCCTATTTCTCCCTTGCTGCCTTTAAGATTCTCTCTTTGTCCTTAAAATTTGGCATTTTAATTATGATGTGTCTTGGAGTAGGTCTCTTTGGGTTCATCTTGATTGGGAACTTCTGTGCTTCCTGAACTTACATGGATTTTCCCCTTTCCAGGTTATGGAAGCTTTCTGTCATTATTTTTTCAAACACATTTGCTATCCCTTGCTTCTTTTCTTCTCCTTTTGGTATTCCTATAATTCAAATGCTGTTGCATTTCATGTTGTCCTCAAGTTCTCTTAAGCTATCTTCATATTTTTAAGTCTATTTTTATGCAGCTGTTCTACCTGGGTATTTCTTTCTACCTTGTCTTCCAGCTCACCAATTCTATCCTCTGCTTCACCAGCCTGCTTGTAATTCCTTCTAGTGTACTTTTAAATTTCATATATTGTATTTTTCATTTCTTTCTGGTTCTTGTTTATAGTTTCTATTTCCTTTTTCATGCTGTTTTAGTTGCCACTAAGTTCCTTGTAGTTGTCAGTGAGTTCCTTGAGCATCCTTATAACCATTTTTTTTGAATTCTATATCTGATATATTGCTTGCCTCCATTTCATTTAGCTCTTTAACTGGGGAATTCTTCCATCCCTTTTGACTGTGGGTTCTTTCTTTGTCTCCCCATTTTAGGTGACTCTTTTTGTTTGTTTCTGGGATTCCAGATGCTCTGCTTTGACAGATGTCTTCATAGGGCAAACTTCTGTGGTAGGGGTTCTGTGGTACTCAGTGGTACAGTCTCTTTGATCTCCTCATCTGGATGCTCTAGTGTTGCTCTTTGTTACGTTTGTGTGGGCTTTCTTGTTGTACTTGGTGCCTTAAGGCCAGGGACTCAGTCTGGTCTATAGTAATCACAGGTGCCCAGTTTCCAGCCCACACCCTCAGAGCACTGTGGAGCCTCCACTGTCCACTCTGTGCATTTGTGCTGATAATCCACCTCGTTTCGTGACCCTTTGATCAGTCCACAAGGTGCACTGAATGGGAGCAAATCATGTGCCCCTTTTTGCTGGCCTGGCCACTGTATGCACATGAGGTCCCTGCACCAGCCTCAGTTCCACAGTTGGAAGAAATCTCTCTGGGGGCTGCTGCCTCTCAGAGCCCTGATGATGCCTCTGATCACTCCAGGAGGTGCCCTGATTAGGAGCAGATCTCATCCCCATTCCTCCTCTTTGCTGGCCCTGCTGCTGGGTGCATGAGGCCCCTGTGTGTGTGAGGTCCCTGCATGGCTGCTCAGTTCTTTTTTTGAGAAAAGTCCCCTTGGGCGCCATCTGACACTCTTAACAAGCAACCAGCTTTCCACACAGTCCAACTCTCTGACCAGCCCAGAGTGTATCTGGGTCATAGTCAGTCACTGCCAATCTCTTCTCCCAGCTCTGAGTGTCACCCCTCTCCCCAATTTCACTGGTACTGTCCCAGCTGGTGATCACTGCCTCAGCCAGCATATGCCACCGGCTGTGTGTCACTTACTGCCTTTTTATCCCCCCTGCAACTTTACCTGTCCAGCTCTCTGTTGCCGCAGATCTGAGACTTACCCTCTCTGGGAGGGGAGAGAAACACTGGGTTACTATCACCAACCCTGCTCTCCTCCAGTGCTCCCAGGGCAGCTGTGGTCTCCAGTGCATGGCCTGGGGAGGTTTAGTAGGCCTACAAAATTTTTCCTTACTGTCCATTTTTAAACCTCCTCTGTAAACTTTGGCTTCTGAACTTCATATCAGCTTGGATCATGTTGGCTGTTCACTCTGTTCTTCGGAAGATCAACTGGGTGTCCCAGTTGGGTGCACAAGCAAGTGGGCTAAGCTCCCACCTACCTCACTGTCATTTTCCTCTCCCCAAAAGTTCCCTTCCTGACGTGTTCCTAGTCACCCAGTCTCCCTCTTTTATTTTGAATAAAATAATGCTTCCAGAGATGTCCTAGGCATATTAAAGTATTCTTTTATATATTTTATAAATATAAATATTCTTTTGTATATTTTATGTCCTCTCTATATATTCTTCCCTATTTATAGTACAAGAGATGACATGTTATAAACACAGTTTCTGGCTTTACTTTTTCATTTAATAATGTATTTTCAAGTATTCTATACCAAAACCAAAAAACTTTATTATTCTTTTTTGTAAGTTATAATCCATTTTCTGGATATAACTTACCTAATCAGTTCTCAGTTCATGAGCACTTCTAATGCTTCTATTTTCCTAGTAGAAAATACTCTGTCATGAATGTATTTGTATATAATTTGAATGTGGTCAAGTTTATCTATAAGATACATTCCTAGAATAACAGAATTGCTATGTCAAAAGATGGTGAGCTTCTAATTTTTATAGTATTGGCAAATTGCATTTTGTATGAATCTCAGCAATTTGAACTTACACCATCCGTGCAAAAGAGGATCTGTTCCTATTCCCTTACCAATGCAGTGTGTTATCAAAGTGTTAATCTTTATCAAATTAGTAGCTTAAAAATGGCATCTCAGGATAGTGAATTTTTATTTTTAGAATTATGAATAAATTGAACATCTTTTCTTTTGTTGAACCATTTGCCCTTTTTTTTCTTCTATTGGGTGGTTGGTTTTTCTTATCACTTTGTAAGTATCTATTTATATATAAGAGAAATTGATTCTTTTTCTCTGATATAAATTGCAAAATTTTCCCAACTTGTCATTATTTTTTTTAGTTTTTTACCCCTGCACAGATTCTTGATTTTTACAAGATCAAATTCTTCAATACTTTTCCTTTGCAGTTGAATCCTGCCTTCTCAGGCGTACTGTAGACCTAGTGTAACCTGACAATAGCTTAATTCCAAGCAATATAATGATATTACCTGCTTATAGTTAGAATGTTAAATGCTTGCTAATGAAATGCTGTTGAAGCTTTAAAAATGAGCATGACCCCTTAAATCATTTAATATTATTCTAACCCAATTTCACCCTTAAAGATAGCTTGAAAAAAGAAAATAAAATGAAACTAACCTAATTTTGATATTAAATAAATACACTTAAATTTAATGAGGATTAAATGAATAAAATCTTAAGACATTTGTTAAACATAGGTAGCATTCCAAATGTTGACTTTTTCCTTACCTCTGATATATATTAACCAACAGTTGAATTTTTGGTAGTATCATGAAAAGATGAACAACTCTTTTAGGAGTAAAATTTTAAAAAGGACTCCATAAACAAGTCATTAAATTTGTGAATTTTGATATAGAATCAAAATATAATATATTTTGTTTCCTTATTATCTATTTAAAATGCTTTATTGTAAAGTAAGTAATATTAACATAAAAAATGAGAATAGATTAACAATTCACTGTATCTTATTCATATAAAGTTAAAAACTTTATTGTAACTTTTACTGCTTGTGAAGGAAAGATGATTTCAGGAAGCACATTTCTATGACCAAAGTCAGAATTGAAAGATTAACCATAGAAGCAGAATTAGTGCTCTGTGACCGAGAATGAGACAAGTAGGGTTGATATTTGGACTATCTGGGAGAAAAGATATATCTGGATGCTTAACGGAAGAGTTTTGCAAATCATACTTGATAATGTGATTTTTTAAAAATCTGGATTGAAGTAAAGAATCTCTATCCTTCACCAAACCTCATTTTTCTTCTTATTCCATTCCTCAAATATTTAAAAGGAAGTGGATTTCACTCAATTTGACCTAGGTGGATAAAAGTAAAGATGATAAATGACCAGAATTTATATTATCTAGGACTTATGTGCTATTGTCTGTAGACTTGTATGGCAAAGTTATTTTAAAAAAAGGTTTCTCAAAAAAGATGTAAGATATGAGGCTAAACACCAGACCAACAAGTTCTTCAGGTCTCTGTGGGCCCAATTCACTAAAAGTTTGATCCGTTCAATCTTCTGAATTAGTTCTTTTTAAAAAGTTATTAAAAACTTTATCTGAGCTTAGAAGCGTGGTCTGGTGAGTAACACATTAAATTACAACAGAAAGAGGTTAGTTTGCCCATCAACTTATCTTCTGACCTTGGCCAAGTCATTCCACTGACTAATCAGGACACTTGCACAATCAATACAAAAGAATGCTGTACCCATTCTGTTTCCAGGAGGATTTTACAGAACCAGGCCTTAAAATTAGGTTAAGCTAGTCTAAAATGTTTAGTACAAATTTCTGGCCATATAGTCATATATCCGCTAACAAGATGCACTTAACTTGGTGAATTTTGTATTCTGTTTGTGGATGCCATCTATTTTACTATATTTAAATTTGTCATCTTTTCTTATAATTTGACACTCAGATTACTGTGAATAAAAACTATAATTTCTTCCCTTTCAATAAAATCTCAGTATGAAGATAAAAAGCTTCCCCCTTTGTTAAAAATTACTCCACTTAGACATCATTCATTAACTCCATACACTTGATAAAGTTTAACACTTTATCTGCTACCCTGGCCAATTTTTTTCCATAGAAGAGAAAAAAATGAATGAATATTCACACTTAACTTCTAGCTCCGGGCTAAAATGTATTATGCACCATATTTTGGTTTTTAAAAATAATCACCTTGTCAGAGTTCAATGGCAAAGCAAAGTCAACTCTGTCAATAGAGACAATTTGAGGGGGGGAAACATTCTTTACCCCCTTGAGTATCATTTCATTTGAATGCTCCTGATTTTTACCTGCTGCTTTTTTGGGAATGCTCCATGAAACAATATAATGAAGTCTAAAATACCACACGCTGAAAACTCATCTTTGCTGACAGCGCATAGATGACAAGTATTGATGTTCTCAGACATGGTCCCTTTTTGAACACTGTATTTTACGTACATAAAATGCATATCTAGAAGTTTCTTTTTAAACTCCACAAGCACAGAAAAACCTGGATCCCCATATGTCTAACAATGTATTGCATGAATATATTTACACCACCACAATAGCAACTGCTTTCATTGTTTTGCTGCAAGCAGAATCACAGTAAGGATATACAGCACTTAAAATGTATTTTTAAACACATAACAGGAAAAAAAAAAACACAAGTGTTTGTTAAAAAATATTTAGGTAAAAAAATAAAGTAAAATAACACTTGTAGACATTATCTGTAGTGAAAGATGTTGGCAATTGAATATAGCTGACCAGGGTTTTTGTTTTGTTTTTTATTTTTTGATGGAGATGGGTGATGGAGTTGTAGAAGAGCTTTGAGTTCTATTTTAAAAACTTATCTTGCTGTCAGTGAAAGACTGAAATGATTTCCAAAATTTTGTGTTAATATTTTAGAGGCCAGATACTTTAAAATTAGCCTGCGTCTAAAGCAGATTAAGAGTAAATTAAGATTATTCATTAGGGAAATCAAGATTTTTTAATGTCCTGCATGGTTCAATTTTACTACTTTTAATTATTATTAATTTTACTTTATTTGGAATCAAGACCTTTAATTAAAGAATCGAGCTACTCTGGCATAGTTTTAGATATTTCACAGCAAATATAAACGAGTAAATAAATGAACTGATGCATAGGGGCAGATATGGAAATCCCATGGTCCTTCTACAAATTACAGAAAAAGAGGTTACTTCTCACATGAATATAAATATAATTAATAGAGGTCTTTCTTTTCTTTCTTTCTTTCTTTCTTTCTTCTTTCTTTCTTTCTTTCTTTCTTTCTTTCTTTCTTTCTTTCTTTCTCTCTTTCTCTCTTTCTCTCTTTCTCTCTTTCTCTCTTTCTCTCTTTCTCTCTTTCCCCCTGTCTTGGTATCCTGTGACACCAAGTTAAACTCTCAGAGTTTGGGATGACAATGGCCACAGGACTAATGGGGTCCAGGTCCATCTTCTGATATTCATCGTCAGAAGATGAGATTTATAGAGGCTTTGAGGTCCTTGGAAGAAAAGCTTACCCTGAATTCAAATGGCAGTCACAGTCAGGACTTATGTATACTGTATCTAAAAAAATCTTTGGTTTAATACTTTGTTCTTAAATTTGAGGAGAAAAAGTTAAGGAAACTCATATTATGACAGGAGGCAAGAAGTCAGCGGTAGTTCAAAATGGCTGATCCAAGAAAGAAATCGTATTGTGCTGTGGTAAATGAGCAGAGTAAGGATGACTTCAGTGAATTTTATAAAGGTCAAAGACAGCTTTGTAGACACCAGTCTCAAACCGTTTATGTTCTGCAGCTCCCCATGAACATTTTGTTGTAGAATTCTATATATATGAACCTACTTTTCTAGGGGATTGTAATAAAAGCCACCAAAGTAAGTATGGACAACTATGCAAATTAGTAAGTATATCTATAGAGAGATAGCTCCATACATGTCAAATAAATACACATGTGAAAGACATATGTATATGGTGATTATTTTATTTTTTAATATATTTTATTGATTATGCTATTACAGTTGTCCCATTTCTCCCCCATCATTCCCTTTCACCCTGCACACCCCCTCCCACCCACATTCCCCTCTTTAGTTCATGTCCATGTGTCATAAGTTCTTTAGCTTCTACATTTCCCACACTATTCTTGCCCTCCCCATGTCTATTTTCTACCTATCATCTATGCCACTTTACAAACCTATAAACTTTTTGGAAGAGTGAGAAAGATATGCAGGTGTTATGATACTATGAACATGAGAAAAATTAATGAACTAAGAATATCTTTGTCATGGTTTAAGTTACACATCATGAAATAAAATTCAATGAGGTTGTCAATTATAAAATTTGCTTATTTCTTCACACAATCTCTTTTTCTTCTAAGATGGTTTATTAGTAAGAGAAACTCCTCATGTTATTTAAGAACAAAGGAAGTGAAAATCATACCTCATTGTGTGCCTGAGTCTCCACTCTATCCCATCCCCTCAGCTCTGCTCATGAAGCACCTCGGATGTACCACTGTTGTGGGACTGACAAAACTGAAATTGTGTGTTTAGCACCTTTCTCCTACAGGATGAACTTTCTTGATGCCAATGGAGCCTGTGCACAGTATTTGGGATTAAGTAATTTTTACTGACTTGAATTGAGTGTTGTCTATGTGCTTAAGAGATACTGCTAAAAAGGTGTTCTCAAAAGGAAGATGATGCCCCTTTAAGTAGCAACTTAGGGGAGCAGGCATGGACACTGTTTAACTTAT
Organism: Glossophaga mutica; assembly: GCA_039655065.1. Lineage (NCBI taxonomy): Eukaryota > Metazoa > Chordata > Mammalia > Chiroptera > Phyllostomidae > Glossophaga > Glossophaga mutica. Next base: position 102,708,858 of record CM077309.1, on the reverse strand, counting down.
GAGGGTAAATTTGGTCTGCATTAGTACATGCACAGCAGTGAGGGTAATGCTGCAATTGTACTGGAAAGGCCACACTGGGAGTGATGTGTCTGTTTCTCAATAATGCATTTTGGAAGGTCGCTCGTACATAGTGTAATTAAAGAAAGTTTTGAGCAAACTAGAAATTCAGTCTGGTAGGGGCTTTGGGAGGAATAATATTTGCTTTTATTTGTCTGTTTTTGAAGAAACAAGATAGTATGTCTTTTTTTGGGTCCTAAGGGAAGAATTAAATGAGTAGTATAGTTAGATTGAAGCATATTTAGCTGTATGCAAGACAGAAATTTTTATTTTTCAATGTTTTTAGCATTTTATTTTTAATTAAAAGATTTTATCTATTTATTTTTTAGAGAGAAGGGAGGAAGAGAGGGAGAGAAACATCAATGTTGCCTCTTGCTATCCCCTCACTGGGGACCAGGCCTGAAACCCAGGCATGTGCCCGGACTGGGAACTGAACCTGCAACTCTTTTGTTCAGGGGCTGGCACTCAATCCATTGGGTCACACCAGCCAAGGCTAATGTTTTTAGCATTTCAAATAAAAATAGATACATGATTCCATATACCACTACCATTTTAAATATGTAACAGTGTTTTTACATAGTAAAGTAAAATAGACATAGTCTCACAATAGACAAAATCCTCTTAATATGAATAAATTTAACTTTTAGAAAAACTCAGGACATTATTTTTGTTTTGCAGTTGAACTTTTTCATTTATTTATTAGTATAGTTAGCATTTTTGTTTGTAAATTGCCCTTCATTTATTTTTTCTGTAGGAGTACTTATTTTTAAATATTTACTATTTCTTTAATCAAATCATTTTTATTGTTATTCCATTACAGTTGTCCCAATTTTTTCCCCTTTTTCCTCCTCACCCACCCCATCCCCTGCTCCCACAGTCAATTCCCACACTGTTGTCCATGTCCATGGCTCATGCATGCATGTTCCTTTATATACATTCCTTGACACCCATCCCCTTCTTTCTTCCATTATTCTCTTTTCCCTTCTCCTCTGGTTACTGTCTGTTGTTCTTTATTTCCAAATCTCTAGTTCTATTTTGTTTGCTTGTTTGTTTTGTTGATTAGGTTCTATTTATATGTGAGATCATATGGTATTTGTCTTTCACTGCCTGGCTTATTTCACTTAGCATAATACTCTTCAGTTCCAACCATTGTGTTATGAAGGGTAGGAGCTCCTTCTTTCTTTCTGCTGCATAGTATTCCATTGTGTAAATGTACACAGTTTTCTGATCCACTCATTTACTGATGGGCGCTTAGGCTGCTTCCAACACTTGACTATTGTAAATAGCACTGTTATAAATCTGGGGTGCATAAGCTCTTTTGCACTGTTGTTCTCAGATTCTTAGGGTATATTTCCAAAAGTAGAATCTCTGAGTCAAAAATCGATTACATTTTTAGTTTTTATTTTTTTAGGAAATTCCATGCTGTTTTCCACAGTGACTGTAAAACAACATGGAATGTTGCATCCAATCTGCATCCCCCCCTCCAACAGTACAGTAAGGTTTTTTTTTCTCCACAGCCTTGCCAGCACTTGTTGTTTGTTGATTTATTGGTGGTTGCCATTATAACCTGTGTGAGGTGATATGTCGTTGTGGTTTTAATGCATCTCTCTGATGGCTAGTAATGTTGTGCATATTGTCATATGTCTATGGACCATCGGTATGTCCTGCTTGGAGAAGTACCTATTAGGTCCTTTGCCCATTTTTTAATTGGATTGTTTTTCTTCCTGGTGTTGAGTTTGTATGAGTTCTTTATATATTTTGGAGATCACACCCTTGTCTGATGAATCATGGCAAAAATATTCTCCTGTACAGTCAGTTCCCTTTTCATTTTGGTGATGGTTTCCCTAGTCTGCAGAAGCTTTTTAGTTTGATATAGTCCCATTTGTTTCTTTTTCCTTTATTTCCCTTGCTCAAGGACATATATTGTCAAAAATATTGCTATGTTGGATATCTGAAAATTTCCTGTTTTCCTGTAGGAGTTTTATAGTGTCACAACTTATATTTAAGTCTTTTATCCATTTTAAGTATATTATTCTGGTGTATGGTATAAGTTGGTTGTCTAGTTCCCTTTTTTTTGCTAGTACCAGTCCACTTCTCCCAACATCATTTATTGTAGAGACTGTCTTTACTCCACTGTATACTACATCCCCTTTTCAAATTTTAATTGAACTGTAGAGACTTGGTTTTATTTCTGTGTTCTCTATTCTCTTCCATTAATCTATGTGTCTGTTTTTATGCCAGTACTGGACTGTTTGATTACAGTGGTCTTGTAGTATAGTTTGATATCAGGTACTGTGATCCCTCCTACTTTATTCTTCTGTCTCAAGATTGCTGTGGCATTTGGGAGTCTTTTTTGGTTCCATATAAATTCTTGAAACATTTGTTCCAAATTTCTCTTAATTTGTCCTGAGCCAATGAAAACATCATGAATTGTCCCTGAAATAGGGGCTACTTTTCAGAGCCGCTGGCTTCAATTATATTTCTGCATTCTCTCTGAGCCTTTAATTCCATGAATTCAATATAAGGGCAAAGGACAACTGTTGACAGTTGTCTTAAATCAAAGATTTTAGTTATTCAGAGTGTGAAAATGTCTTTAATCTCTTTAATTCTTTATTAATAGCTAAACAGAACATTAATCCCTCTAGAACTAGAAGAGAAAAATGGGGTTAAAATTTTCACTTGCTTAAACCCCTCAAGTGCATCTAGATTTTTTTTTCCTTTCAAATCTATTTAGATGTTGATACAGATAGAGGTTAGTGAAAAGAGCTTTTCTGAGTTGTCATTTTCTCTTCATTCTTTTGATGGACCAACTGGCTTCAAATATCAAAAACTATAATGATAGGCCATAAGTTGTCTGTGACAGTTAGCAAACTCCTGACAAATGGCCCTGAGAATTGAAGACGGTAGGCAGCGTTTTTTTTTTTTAAATGTCCTATAGCCTTTTCAGTTTAAGAAAGAAGGGAAGCTTCAAAGAGAGTTAAAATCTGCTGGAAAGTAGCCACCTTTCTATCTAATTGTAACTAAAAGAAAATGTATTTAATTTATTATTTCAATTTACCAAGTGCATCCACAGCCCAGATCTCAGTGTAACACTAAGTATATTTCATTTCAGTAAAGAAAGACTAAACAGAATCAATATTTGAAGGACCTAGCAATGTATGGAAGTCAACAGACTTGGGATTGTTGGGAAGACCAGCATATCTGTCTGTGTGAATGTCTCAGTGTGCCTGACTTACTCTTTGCCCTGCATCTTTAAAAATGACATACCTAAAGGCATTTTTTTTTAAAAAATGACATACCTAAGGGCATTTTTATCTGAGCATGCAATAGTGCCTCTGAAGTCTGATGCATAATTAACCCTCCCCCATGGCACAGAGCAAAGACATTGACGTCAGGGCCTTCTCTTCATTTTCTCGACTGAACCAGTTTTACATTCCAAACAATTCATTTAATTCTGTATTACAAAATAAAATGGTTAACTGGAGCATGGTTAATAAAGTTTTATATTTCTTTAAAACTTTCCCTTGGAAGAGTTCATACTTCTTTTTTTTTTAAGTTTCTATGAAGTTCTAGGAATTTAAATCACAGCTATTTCACTCAATACCCTGGTTTAACATTTTGTAAAACCTTGGTTTCTGTTAATGCACTGGGTTAATCTCATTTCTGTGTTGAAAGTAATATACTTTTTCTCATGGTCATTATGAGAATAATACAATGATTCCAGCAAAATTTTTTTCTTTTTTTATTGTTGTTCAAGCACAGTTGTCTCTGTTTCCCGCCTCAACTACCCCCACCCCAGCAGAAAAATTTAATTAGAGTGTTACAGAGGATCATCCCAAAGCAACCACTCATGAATTTCCCAGCTGAGTTAAGCAAAAGAATGTATCATAAAATAGGTCTTCCATAAAGAGACATTCTGAGATCTAACTGAGGTTTATTGACTTCAAGATCAGTCCTCTACCATGGTGCTCTGTTTTGTTGTATTGTTTTATTCCCCTACAGTTCTTCTCAAAAGCTACAATGTTTTCAATATTTTTTCTTTGTTAGGTTCCAAATCAGAGTTATACCATAGCACTTGGGAGGGCCATGCAAAATACCTTCTTGGTGTTCAGGGACATGACCCAAGTTATCTGTATAAAAGTTAGTGAGAAGCGTAAGGTAGTCCAAAGGAAGCTTTCCATGACTCCCTCGTGACTTGGCACTGGAGTTTACCAATAGTCATCCACAATAGAATTAGCAAAAATGAAATTGTCTCCGCTGAAGGGTGTACTAACTTTCATCTTTATCTTAAAACTCATTGTTTTCTGATATTTGCTGAGGTGCAGACAAGCTGTTTTTTGAAATACTGACAAAATAATGTGCTAAACATTTACCAACTAGAAAGCCCCCAAACCCAAACTGAACTAACAAGCAAAATAGAGACAGACTCATGGATAGACAGCAAAATGACAGCTAAAGAAGGGGAAAGGTTGAGTCAGGGGGAGGGATTAAGCAAAAAGAAAAAAGGACTCGTGGACATGGACAGCAGTGTGGTGATTGCAGGGGAAGGGGGGTATAAGGGGACTAAATAATAATGGGAAAAATGCAATAAAATTTTTTCAAAAATAAAGTAAAAAGTGATACTGCCTAAAATAGAATTTTATCACAAAGTCATTTCTAGGCATTGATTTAAAATTAAAAAGGGAATATTCTAATACAAATTTTAAAAATATAACTTTAAATTGATATTTCCCTTTTGAGAGTACTCTGGGATTCTGGGCATTTTAGCTAATTCATGTCATTTTCTCTTCAAATTGGGGAATGTTCTTAGACTTGAGGCACAATTTCTTATAGCAGATGCTAGTCCATGTTTTCAAATAAGGCATTTTGATATTTCAAGACAATTTTTTTAAAAAGTCATCATTATGCCCTGGCTGGCATAGCTCAATGGATTGAGCTCGGGCTGCGAACCAAAGGGTTGCAGGTTCGATTCCCAGTCAGGGCACATGCCTGGGTTGCGGGCCAGGTCCTCAGTGGGGACCACACGAGAAGCAACCACACATTGATGTTTCTCTCTCTCTCTTTCTCCCTCCCTTCCCCTCTGTCTAAAAATAAATAAATAAATAAATCTTTAAAAAAAATAAAATAAAATGTTAACTACTAAAAAAAATAAATAAAAAAATAAAAAGTCATCATTATTTCTCTGTTCATTTAATTCTAGACTCCACACAAACTCTAGCCCATCAGTTAGCTTTAAACCATAAAAACAAGTGGAATTTTGCCCTGGCTAGGTGGCTCAATTGGTTGGTGTGTTATCTAGTACACCAAAAGGTTGCAGGTTAGATTCCCATTCAGGGCACCTACCTAGGTCCTGGGTGTGATCCCTGGCTGGGGCATGTACAGGAGGCAACCAATAGATGTTTCTCACATGTATGTTTCTCTCTCCACCTTTCTCTCTCTCTAAAATCAATAAACATTTCCAAGTGAAGATTAAAAAAGGAAGTGGAATGTTAAATTTGCAAAAATGGAGAAACTAAAGATGAGGATATGAGAGATTTACTTATCAGTAGAGAAGGTGTAGAATGGATTAAGTCACTGTCTCGAGAAGGTGCTAGAAAACTACTGTTAAAGGCTAGGGGAAGTACTCCTCCAGTATTCTAGGAATACTTTTGTCTAATAAGCAAAATGAGACTATATTTAGCAGAGTCATTCCTGTCACCTTTATTGCACGTAAAATTAAAATTCCAAATGTATTCTCCCCTGTATCTATTACTTCTAGAGTATATTCACTGTGCTAGGGATAAATTAAAATACAACTATTTTACCTAATTTTAACTAATTTAAGTGATACAGCAAATGTCTAACTTTTCTCTCTCCCAAAGATTATCTTTTCATATATGGAAATATTTAAGTAGATTTTGTATTTTTTTCTTTTACTTATAAAATGATTACCAACAGTTATTAATTCTTTGGAGTTGTGAATCTATTTGAGAAGCCCAACAAAGTTGGGACCCAGATAAATGCTTACATGCACATTTCAGGAACAACTTTTTGGGCTTTACAAAATGCTTGAAACTCATCCATGCATGGAAGCCCTAGATAAGAATAAGATAGGATTGCAGGTTAGGTGATAGCTTACCATGACTGAAAGAGGTTTTATTGGTGCCTGGGAAATAAAAAATAGCTGACAAGGCACTCAGTCCTGGTTGCAATCTTTCAAAATGACATAATTTATTGGCCTATAATAAATGTTCAGGATTTTTGGAGTCATACCAACTTCAATTTTAAATTGAAACTTCTTCATTGCTATCCTTTGCTGCATTTATTTGAGAAGTGAAAATAATTACCAGTGTACTTTCCAAATGGAATCCAAGTTAATTTCTATTAGTGACAGGATGTGCAATATCATATGTAAACAAAAAGGCTACCTAATTAAAAGATTTCTGAAGGATATTCAATTTTCTAAATGTAGGTGCTCATACTAAATAATATGTCTCAATTGAGCCAGCTTACTTACATCATTGCCAAGTTTCTGTCATGCAGAAGGTTGTTGCAACATTTAAATTTAAACATTCAATGAAAAGGAGCTCTGCAGAAGTGAACACTTTTCTCAATGAACAGTCTTATGTGCTATCCACATATGAAACAAACTATTTCCCCACCCCAGTTATCATTGGATGGCCAATCAGTCAATCATTAAATATTCATTGAGTGCTTACTATGTGCTAAGCATTGAAGTGTGGTATATAATTGTTATCATAATGAACTATGGCCTCCTGGGGAGCAAAACAGGATTTAATATGATAAATGTTATCATGGGGCAATGTAGGACTAAATATTGTCCCTCATTCAGACTTTGAGGTTAGGAAAGATTTATTGATGTAGTTTATGTATAAATTTAGACGTAAAAAAGAGTAGAACATGGTCTGAGTAAGGCACAGGTATTTGGGAAAATGAGGATGGGAATGAAAGTTGCTCTGGGACCTAATAGGAAGATATAATAGGTAAAGTACAGATAACTAAGGACTTTGACCCTAAGAGTCGTGTGAAACTAGTGCAGAATTTTAAGCAGAAGAATGCCATGCACTGATTTGAAGTTTAGAAACACTACTCTGGCTGCAGAAGAAAATAGAAACTTTAATGCCATTGAAAAATTGTAGAAGTATTAAATGACTCATCAGAATCGCATTGGACCATAAGATGCACCCAGGTTTTAGAGGAAGAAAACAGGAAAAAAATTTGAAGCAAAAAATGTGGTAAAATATTTAATAACATAAATAACATAGGCTGCCACCTCCCCAGTGAGCCAGATAAAACTACATTCAGACTATAAGATGCACTCCCATTTTCCCCCAAAATTTTTTGGGGAAAAGTGCATCTTATAGTATGAAAAATATGTAATAGTTGAATGATTCTGGAAGGAGAACAAAGAGTAAAAAAATGATCCCCCTGTTTCTGTTTTATGTAACTTAATAAATGGTAGAACAATTCACAATCAGTGACATGTTAGAAGAAAAAGTTTTGGAAGGAAAAAAGATGAGTTAAATTTGAAGTGTGTTGAGTTCTAGTTGGATATAGAAAATCCACCTGAAGATGCCAGGTAGTAAGTAGGTAGGTATGTGGATTGGATGTTCTGCGTAAGGGGCTATAAATATAGGTATGGGTGTTACTCATGTATGCAGTGATAAAGAGGTCAGTCATAACAAAGGATGAGATTAACCAGAAAGAATGAAGATACATAAATAAATATAGAAATTGAGAAGAAGTGAAGGAAAAGAATAGAAAGGAAGCAAAGGAAAGAGATAAACAAGATGCAATCAGATTCAAAGGATGGTGAAGAAAATAAATTTTAAAATGAAGTCTTGGAAGGAGCCAGAAAGAAACAGAGAATCCTACCTGGTGCCCAGATGCCAGGAAAAAAGGTGAGTGCTTCAAGAAGGCAAGAATTACCAGCAGTATTTTATCCTACAGAGATGCCTATCTCTGCCTACAGAGATAATTTTCTTGACAAACATCATGAATGTGCCCAGCAAACCTGAGCTTTGAGAGCAACCCGAATGAAGGTGAATGCTGAAGCCTAACTGGGATGGGCTGGAAAATGGGAAGTGAGGAAGCGAGAGCAGCGAATGGGAAAGAAAGGACCGCTCTCTCATGTGTTGGCCGCTAAGCAAAGGGCAGGCAATACCAGACAAATGTTCACTTAAAAAATACCTTCAATCTGCCGCTCAAAAGAGCTGTATTTTTCATGTAAGACAAAATGCTACCAATTGTGTTATTGCCAAACTAAAATAAACTACCAAATATAGGTCTGAGATTTATTAGGATTGACATATTTTATTTTCCTCCTCTTGTTAGGAAAATCAGGAAGTTTATGATCACTTTATAATCACCAAATAGTAAATACTACTTGGATTTTATTTTCATGTGTATTGTCAAGACCAGGTACAAGAGTCAGGGAGAGATAAATGGAGAAGAGAAACTTAGGCATCTTTCTTTCAGGTTTGGAGCAGCTGAGGTTCTTTCTAAAGGATGGAAAGTAAGCACATTAAAATGAGAGTGCCCACTCTATTTTTAATTATCATTTCAAAATGTCAGATAACTGGCTTGAAGACCTGACTAACTGACTGAGCATTAGCCCTGAATACTCAAAAGGCTCAGGGTAAGCAAGTGAGTTCAAGTGGAACAAAACCTTTCTGTTCCATTGGGGGTCCAGTGATCAAATCCATGGTGGGTTAGGGCAGCTGTCCACGAAATATGTCTGCAGAGACTGGTGCCAGTGTGTTTCTGGGGTGCCCACTAATCGTTTTGTGTGCAGAGACAGTGCAGGCTGAATTTGCACAGCACAATGATTCTGATCATCAAGGTCTTTAATGTTTGTTGTCAAACAAATGGATTGGATTCTGTACCCAGTGTTGACCTGATGCTGTGTGCAAGTTGATAAGCTAAGAAATTTGTCAAATTCAGGGTAATTATTTTGGAGCTTATAGCAATTCTAATTTACTGGTCACCTTGTTCAGTGCACCCTACCATGCTATGACAGCAAAAAGCCATTTAAGATAATTAGGGGGAAAAAAACTTGATTATTTGGATTCAAATAAGGGAAGTGATCTAAAATATTTTAAAAACTATTTTCAATATGATTAATTAATGTCTTAATTATATTATCTTTGCTTTTTATTTAGAAAAATCACCTAACACATCATTATAATGACATTTGCTGTATCTATTTTTATAGCTAGCACTTTTTAATTTTTTGCAAGTAATATGGGATGAAGCTGGAGTATAGGGGTTAAGATCTTGGGACCCAGAATCAGACAAGCTCTGTTAGAATTTCAAATCTACTGTTGACTAACTAGGTGATTGTAAGGGAACCGCTGCATTCCCCCGGGCCTCAGTGTCCTCATTTATAGAAGGGAAATAAGAATGGTATTTATCGCCTTGAGATGCTGTGAGGATTGTATGAGACAACTCAATCCTTGATATAGTAAGCATTCAACAAGCATTAGCTCTTATTGTTATTATTGTTATTTTATTAGCTGGGAGTTGTAGAAATTTACAAATACAAATAACAAGAAGGAGATTAAAATCACCACAGGAGAATAAAATTTTAGCACAAAATGATTACACTTACTAATATCCTGTTGTTAAATGTGTGTATGCAAATGTACATGAACAAAAATAGGATCACATGGGTCATATTTTCTTATAATTTATTTTTATTTTACTGAATTACATATTATAGTAATTTTTCCTGGTGCATTCCAGAAAAAATTTATATTTGATGTCATATTTATACAGCATAATTACAAATAGTTGCCCATGTTTATTTATATGCATATAACATAATTTATTTAACCAACCCTATTACTATCTGATTTGTTTCTATGCTTTTGCTGTTATAAGCAGCACAGTGATATATATCTGGGCCTCTGAAATGTTAGTGGATATCCTTATTATATTTGTAATTATAACTGCAGATAAATTTCTAAATATAAAGTCCTGAGTTAAAGAGTAAATTCTTTTTACAGTCTTTTTCTCTAAAAATGTGTAGTTCCAATTTAAATTGAACTAGCAGTGAACAAGTGTATTCTTCCCCTGCGAACTTCAACATGGGGTATATCAATTTTTACACTCTGCTTGTTTCCTAGTAATTTTAGGTATTTCCTAGTACTTTCAGAAATTCTGTTAGCATATGTCTAGCAGGCTTTGATTCTGGAATGTTTATAATGCCTCCATTTTATTTTACTTTGCATTCCTGTCACTGTCATAATAATTATCTCATCTAATTACTTCTTTCCTTTAAAACCTATTTAGGAAATGTTGACATTTTCATACTTATCCAACAATTCTCTATGTAGTGTGTAAGAACAATAATAGAAAATAATAAAAGAACACTACATTTTTGTTACCCATATGGGTTAAATAATTTTCTCATGGTTATGTATATCTGGGTGGGGCACAGGTGGCATACATAATGTTTTCTGATTCCTTCCAGCTTCTTAAATCCCAAGTCATATACCATCAGGGTAAATGTTCATTTATGTAAAAAGATATTGTTTTGTATCAGAAGCAAACGTAGAATTGATAAACCAAATGTTTGGAACAGTTTAGTGTATTGAAAAAGTCTGGCTGTGCTTGTGCTGCTTTGTTGCTGTTGTTCTAAGTGTTTAATATGATCTAATATTGTTCGAATCTCTTGTGATGAGAAAGAATAAGTTGTCAAGTTAGGATGATCATTTATAATAAACTAGTTATGATACAGGGAAATGCAGAAAGAGCTCCTTAAATAGCTATTTGGTTTGGGACTACCATGTAATATTACTTGATGTTATATGAAAAAATATGAAGAAATACAAATTTAAGTTATTGAATAATATCTATAAGTTTGCTTATGTCTCATGACTTACAGTTTCAGCAACTTATAGAGAAACGGATGGTACATAGTAAAATTTGAAAAAAAAGGAAAGCCTATTAGAAGCTATAAGTTTGTTGTATTTTGCCATCAGTAAATATCCTAAATAATATCCTAAATATTAATGAATAAGCTAGCTATTTTAATTTACATTATGATAGTTAATTAATAATTAATAAATGAACTGGTAACATGTTTCTTCCAGTGATATTTCTATCACTTGCTTGAAAATAAAGAAATATATTGACTGTGTGTGTGTGTGTATTAGTTTTACCTTAGATATAACTTTCCCTCAGAAAAGAAATTTTATTTCCAACACCCTGGGAAGGCATTACAGATAACAGAACTGGAAACCCATATCAAACCCTGAAACAGACAAGCCTGCTTCACGGGCCAGAGGACCCCACCAGACAGGGGTGGGAAGTAGGGGAGATGCATTCTAGACAGGTTCCTCACCCTGGAGCTGGTCTATTGTCATGACTTCTGGGGAAAGGGATTTGCCATAGCCTCTGATAGATGGGTCAGGGTAGCTTTGCACTGGGCAGGCCTAGAGGAAGGCACAGTCTGACTCTTCTAATCCATTAGAAGGTTTACCCTCACCTGCCTGACATAGAGTGATAGACTTCTCTCTCCTAGTCTAATTCACACCTTTAAGCTTTTTTAATGTTTGGGCATTCTTTCTTTGGTTTTGAGGCATGCTAGACATAAAGCCTAGGGGGTTGGAGGTTAATCCTTCCTGTACTTTATTTCTTAATTTCTTTCACACGGATTTCCTTTCCATCATGGCCGTTTATTCAGGAAGGCTGATGATATGCTTTGCGTAAGAGACAACAGCTATTTGGTTTGGGACTACCATGTAATATTACTTAGATAAAAATTACAGGGGTTACCATTAATAACTGGTACATGAAAACAACTCCTACTTGTCATATGCCTTTTTATTAGTATGCCTACAAAATGAATCAAATTAATACTTTTAGAACTGATACTAAACCCAGATGGAAACATACCTAGAATTATTCTAGCAAGCAGGTAATACGAGAGGTAAAGTATCACAGATTTAGACAAAGATGCTGCAAATAAATACTAGTTTATTGAAAATGATTTGCTTTTACTCACTAACATAAACATATTGAATTTCCTATGATATTGTTAATAAAAATTTATTATTTAAATTTGGCATTTAATAAATCATAAAGATTTGACTTTTTATCTTAAAATTTTTTAGCATGTCAATATGTCCTACATGAGGTAAAATGTTTTGATCATTTGCCCCAGTAGCCTTGAAATGTAATTTTTTTTCAGAATTTTGGAAAATAGCTGAGATTTTATTTGTAAACTTACTTTCAAAATTCTCCATTTGGGTTTTAAGCAAACTATTAATTTTATATATTTTGAAATTAATAAAAACTTTTCCAATAGATTTTTATGATTTGCAATTTCAGCTCAAAAATGTATTATGTGAAATATATCTTCAAACAATTTTGTTTTAATTGAAACAATATGCCATCTCTTCAGAATTGTAACTGAGGAAGAACTTTTAAAATGGACTTGTTTTTTTTTTTAAATTAAAATATTATTAGTTTGACAAGGGTTATTAAAGTAAACATTTCTGCATTACTTACACACACATACACAAACATATTCTAAAAAGTCTATGTATCTTTAGGTAAAAACTCAAGAGATGGGAGAAATTCCTCAGGGAAAATACAAATATAAGTAAATTATAAATTAAACAACTTTCAGAATTTTCTATTATGAGTTTCTTATAATGTTTGTTAAAATGTATGTGTGGAATACATTTTCTGAAAATACCAAGTGGGGCAAAAAGTGGACTTACAGTGAGAAAATGAAAGAGTTTATTCTTGTATTATTTATTAAACATTATTTTATTTTCCATATGAACAACTGTAAACCTACTTTTGCCACCCTTGCATATAATAGTCATCTTCACCTTCATTCTTATATAAGGTTAAAATATATTGGTCTAAAGAAGATTTATTTTCTTCCCAAAATATTATTTTCAGTGGTTTGTAAGTGGAAAAAATAATGGAATAGCAGTCTAGTGAATGAGTTTGAATGTTACCTGCTTAGTTTCTTCATTAATATAACTTCCCCAGTACAAATAATTATTATTCATTCTCTTTTCTTTTCTTTCTTTTTTTTTTTTTTGACTATGCAACTCTTAAGTGCATATTGAAGAAAATCTGTTAAGTACAAAATTCACTTTTTTCTGCCCTGTCCCTTTTCCTGCCATTCCACTTATAGCTATATGCCCTGCACCATAATATTGAATCTAGAATAACTGGTGAACTCTATCTAAAATATAAGGATAATATCTGCTTTAAATTGTGTGTATGTGTATCTGTGAAAACCAGTTAAATGTTTATGAAGATTCTAACACAGAGATGGCACACAATAAATGTTAAGGGTGTCTCCCATTTTAGAGATTTCCCATCTTGTAAGTAGTTTCTTATCACCCTACCTACTTATGTGAGTTATAAGAATCTGGGGAAAAAAAAAACCAAAACATGGCATCTTTTTGAAAGCCAGAAGACCACCATTCAAAATCAGTATTACCTTTTCCAGTGAAGACTATCTTTATTCTTCCCTTTTCTTTCATTTTCTTCATCGTTTTTATATTAAATCTCTGAATCAAATGCTCTGTTATTTTTCCAGCCCGTCGTCCTTTTCTTTAACAATCATTGGCTTATAGAAACTACAGCAAGTTCATCTGCAATAGAAATCACAGCAGAGACCATGGCACACTATGTTATACCTCTACATGGAGATTAAACAGTGATGTGGTCCATTCACATCTCTAGAATGAACCCCGGCACTCCCAGTGTGCTGTCAGAAGACCAAAGTTCTAGTTCCTGCTTTATTTCCCTTTGGAGATCTGCTCTCAGGTAGGCTTCAAGCGTCTACGATCAAAATAGTCACACGTATTCAAAAAGGTCCCACTCTTGGGATTTAGTCCTCTGCCCTCCAATCTTGAAGTTTTTAACAACTTTATCTATGGATTTCTATCTTGTGAATGAAGTTAGATGGGACAGTGCCTTGTGGACTCAAGACTGGAGCCTAGCCCACACATAGGCTAGGATGGGTTCTTGGACCAGCCCCCAGCTCCCTGCGCTCTTCTCTTTAGGGTCCCAGGCCTTGGCCGGCATCCTGTTTCTGCTCTTGCTCCATGGCTGCTGGGGCCTTCTCCCAGGGGGGCCAGCTGGGGATAAGACTGTGATTTCTCCACCCTGCCTTTGACCTCTGCAGAAGGGAAAATTACGGAAAAAAAAAAAATAGACACCAGGCAAAGAATTTTAGACATCAGTTTGTAGGTCATGTAAGACACTAGAACTAGGAGGGGAGACATGATCAGAAGTGAGAGTTAAAAGATTAACATTGTAGTGTTGTTTTTAGTGGCTTTGCTCACATGGGAGCTAAAGGTGAGGGATCAATAATGACATTTTTGAAACTACACAGTTGTAAAATGACAAAAGTTTGAATTAGAATGAGAACACTTGGAGTAGACATAAAATATAGATTGACATAATATGGGATGGATGGTTTGGAAGACAGAACAAAAAAATGACTGAGATTTCAACACTAAGTGATGAGAAAATTGGAAAGTTTCACAGTATCAAAAATAGGTGATACATGTAAAAACCCTAACTGAAAAGCAATGAGTCTCCCCAAAGCCCTACCACCCAATGCCATTAAAAGCTGGAACCCACCATTCTCCCTCTTTGCTAACTCCTTGACTGTGTCAACTCAGAACTTGACAATAAGGCTGACAGTCCCATTTGCCCTAAGAGGCCAAATAACATTCACTGTCATGGCAAATAACAGCATTTCCTCAGTGAAGGTTGAACTAAATTACTTTAACAAGGCTAAATTAAAAATCAAACATGTTGATGCATTTAATGTGAGGCACAGAGGACACAAAAGATCATCAAAAATGAGTGGCAATATTGATTGTCATAAACAACCTCTCATGAAGTAAAATAGATTCAGTGCTGACCCCTTGAAATATAGTTACCCTATTCCTAGTTTATTCACTCCTAGGTTATGTAATTTAGGAAAATTATTTCTTTTTTTGCCATATTTTATTTTTAATGTTATCTTAACCTTTTCTTCCTCACCACAATCTACTTTTCTCTTAAATGAAGAGAATACTGCTGGTAATAATTCCGTTTTAAAGTTTAGGCATTTATGAAAGTTTTCATTCTTTTTTAATTAAATGTATGAAGTAGATAAAACATATCTAATTATACTTCCTTCACGGAAAAAAAATCTTATGGCTTTTAAATATGTCCTGAGACATACTGGGATATTATGAGATGACAAAATTTTATTGACTCTGCTCAACTTTTACTGTATTTCCATCCATTTCCTAAAGGATTTATGTGCGATATTTGTGGCCTTGCTATTCTGAAAGTGTGAATTCTGTAAAATAGCACAGTATGGTCTTTTAATTTGGTTATGTTATAAAATGTTCAAAAATATCATGGGATTTTCTGAAATTTGTTTAGATTTCATCTTTACAGCAGGCCTTTGTAGGCTAAATTCTTATAACTCATATCCAAAAAAATTTGAGATGAGGTTAAAAAATTCTGGCAGAAACACTGGGCACTAATATAATAATTTATTATTAAAAATTTTGTGATCTGTTTACTAATTTACAGGAAAATTATTTTTTCATATTTATTCTCATTTTATGAACAGTTTCACCAACTCCTAAAATACCATTACTACCATAAGGCCCTAAGTAAAAGGTTTCATGAAAATTTCTATATATAGTGTCAATAAACTGTAAAATGTATTGCTCTAAAAGCTTAAATGTAAACAGTTACGGCTTTTTTTCCTATAAATTTATGATTGATCCAGTCATATTAAGGTATTATAAGAAGCTAGAAATATTTTTAGAATAAATGTTTAAGTCTTTTATCTGTTTAATTAATATCAAGTTTCTTGCCTAATATTTGTTATCAGAATTGCAGTACTGGGTAGAATATATTATGGATATGAAGCAGATTAAGAGTTTTTTTCCTTACTGTATATTCAGAATGTAATTGAGCCCTGATATAAAACATTACATGAATTATATCCCCATTCTTCAATCTAATACTCCAATAAATCCATAATTGTGTTTCCAGACATTTCTGCCTACCTTACAACAAATTACTTCATCTTTAGTCCACCCATTACTCTACCCAGGTTTTCTCTTTAACACATAGATTTGATTATGTTTCTCCTGTGCTTCAGAGCTATGTCTGTAGAATAAAATTCCTTAATGTGATGTTCAAAGCCCTTCAAAATCTGGCTCTGGCAAACATTTCATTCTCTCAATAAATAATTATTAAGCCCTTGTTTCGTGCTAGAACCTCTGTGGCAGCAGGGGCTTTTGGAGTGGGAGGCCGGGGAAAGAGAGTCTCTGCCCTCATATATTTCATGGTGAACAAGCAATTACAGCCCTGTGTGGTCAGCGCTTCATAGTCGTGCATGGGTAAAGATCAACTCAGATTGAAACAGTTAGGGAGGTTTTCCCAGGGGAAATTGTGGCTGAGACATGTGTGATGGCTAGAAGTTCATCAGACAGAAAAGAGGTAAAAGGGTCTTCTGCAAAGGGAAAATGACCTACATGAAACCTCGGAGGCATTACCAAATGTAAAATGCTCTGAGAGAGGCAAGCAGTTTCACGTGACTGGTGCCTGGGGTTCAATGAGCGCCTTGGAGAGACAGGATGCTGGAGCCGATTACTAGTTGCTTTCTGTTCAAAAGGATTCAGTCTTTATCACTCTGTAAGAGGAGGAAACAGTTAAGAGGGTTTAAGAAGACCCATGAAATATTGCCTGCGGGGAAATAGCAGAAAGGGAAATATACAGAATAAAATGAGGACAGGTGTAGAGGAGAGCAGCAGTTCAGCAAGAAGGCCTCAGGGTGTGAAGGTAGGCAGACCTTTGAGGGGCACTGAAGCAGAATTGTCATCATTTCATGACAAGGTGGACAGAGAAATAAGGGGAAAGGAGGAAGGCAAGATGCCTTCTATGTTTCCAGCTTGGGCAAATGGGTCAAGGCTCTTGTGACACTCCCAGAAAGAAAATGCAGAAAGAGGAGAAAATGTGGATCAAAGTAGGGCAGAGAAGAAATTAAAAGGTTGGTTTGGATTCTGTTGAGTCCGGGATCAAATTTGAGGATCTGATTAGAAATGTCCAGGCAATTGTGAAGAGAGCCCTATACTTTAGGAGATAGTTCTGAGTTTATAGTTCTGACTTTAATTGTAGCTGTGGAATCATTGGGATACAGCTGATACTGAAAGTTGTAGTAGCTGAATAGGGGCACAAAAAGTGCTAGAATTATTTCGGAAGTCCATGTTCAAGACAATTTTTTCCAGTTCAGATTTATAAGCAAATGGGTGCACTCCTTTATCTGCTCCTAATTTTCTCTTTTTACTTTCAGTAAAAAGTCAATTTTCTTACTGTTTCTTTTAGACAAATTCTCCAGCAACACATATATTACTGCTACTATATGATGCATCAATGAGATTTCTAGCTATTAGGTAAAAAATAAAAACTTATGACAGGGTATCATACTAATTTTTATAAGTGATCGCATGTTTTTGTCTTCTGTTCAAATTAAGTATCCATCCAATGATGGCCTTTTCCATTTGATCTGCGGTGCACTTTGAAAGTGTACTAACATTACAAAACTTACCATATCTACAATATAATTTAGATCTGAAGTTTTCACTACCTAAAGTAAGAAACTTACTTCTAAGGCATATTTTTTTTTTTTTTGCTTAGGTAACCTGCTTGAATTATTGCATGTATTTATTGTAACTGCAGATTTATTCCTTTTTTACTACTCTTAATACTCCCTACCACCAGGTAGGGGCCCCTAGTTGAGCCAATCCACAATTACTTTAGTTATTTGTTTTAATATCCTAAGTCATCCACAATGTAAAAAGGAAAATTAAAGGATTAAGTCAAAACTGATAAAAAAATAGATAACTGTATGTCAAATTCTAGTTCATGAAATCTAAAACTGGGAAATTGTTTTAAGGATGTAGAAAAATAAATATCACTAGTATTCAGTGAAGAGCAAAAGTTAACATTTTTCTGAAAATAAGAAAAATTCTGATAAATACTCTAATATTTTGCAGAAAAACAATGACATAAATAGTAACATTACAAAAATAGTATCCAGATGCAAGAAACAAAAACACCAGATATATAACTGTCAGTAAAGGAAACTATATTTCTTCCTTCTCTAAAGCTGTCTAATAAACAGACAACAGAACATTTCAGTTATGTTTGAAGGCTGTGTCAACATTTTTTCAGCCATGAATCAAATGTTGCTTCATTGCCATGCACTTAAAGTGACTGTAATGACAAATGATACTTACATTGGGTTTTAATTCTTCACTAAGACCTTCAGAGAAAGAGTCTCTTGATTTGTGTGGGCATCATCATTAAGAAGATCTTGGATGCTGCAGGATTTGTTTCTTACTGTGCTTTATTTGCCCATTATAAAAGACCTCAGTGCCCTGGACTCACAGTTAACCAGTTTTCCATAGTGCCTAAGTTGACACTACCATTGAACTTAGAAGGAACAGACAAATGATACCACAGAAGCAAAACCAGAGCTTCAGTCTAAACAATAAGCCCAGAGTGGGAAAAAAAAAAAAAAAACTATAGAGAACATCTTTCTCTGTAAAACAAAAGCTTATCCCTGTATGAGAAACAGGACTCTGTGTAAGAGAGAAAAGGAATATACTGGAATTCCATACTTTTTGTTCAGTTTTTCTGCAAACAACCTAAAGTTCTTTCAAAAAAGTCTATTCATTTAAAAAATAAAAATTGTCCTCTTTAAAAATTAAATGCCTGAAAAATGTGAAGAAAAGAGAAAACATTATTTCAAACCTTACAACTCAGAAATAATTACTCAGGATTTTTCGGTGATCATTATTCATTCTGTTTCTGTTTCTCTCCCTCCTTCCCTCCCTTCCTTTCTTTCTCACATTTTATCATTTTTAAGAATATAAGTTAGAAATATAAATTGGATTTGCACTTCCTCTGCTTGGGTTCTAATCCTGGCTCAGCTACTGTATAAATGTGTGGAGTTAGACAGGTTATTACCTACTTGGGCTTCGGTTTCCTCATTTGTAAAACAGTAGCAATTGCAGTTTTTTACCTGGTTAGATTGTTGAGAGGATCAAATGTAATAAAATTCTTAAGGACTGAGCTCACTGCTGGGTACATAATGAGCCCTCAGAAAATGCTGTTTCTCTTCTCCTCATACTCCTTCATATTCTTATTCTTAATACAGTGTTGTATTAAACCAATGAATATGGAATGTGTATTATCACTTTAAGGCTGTCAATTCCATCAATTATTTTTATCAAACCTCTTTTGATGAATATTGAGTTTATTACCATTGGGAGGGGGTTGCATGGATGGATTTTATATTGGGCTGTAATAAACACCCTGGTCTGTGAATCTTTATAGAATTACTTGATTATCTCCTTAGGATGAACTCCTATAGATAGGCTTGCTGAACTCCCTATTGTTTTCAGAAATAATTATCTTTCTGTAGTGTATTTGGTTCTTCATGACCTTGCCCTTACCTGCTTCTCCAGCCTCCCTGCTCTCACTCCTGAGCTACCTTCCAACCTTACTGAGATATTTGCAGTTCTTCCAATGCACTTGGAAGATGCTTGTACACATTTCTTCCTTTGCCTAGGATATGGTCAGCATACTGCCTTCTTGTCATCTAAATTTCTTATCTATAACCCTTGCTAGAATGTAAGCTCCTGAAAACAAGAAGTGTATCTGTTTGTATTGAGTGTCCTGTTCCACTTTTACACCAACTGTGATAAAGTCTGGTGTTCTAGACACTTTCTGAAAAAGTTCATGAAATAATTTATGCTAATAACCTACAGGTTTATCTTTCTATCTATAGTATACATTTCTCCTGTTTTTGAACAAAACTCAACATCACAAAGACACAGAATGAGGATAAACTTCAACATTTTCCATCCCCTTTTCCCACATAAGTGCCCAGAAACCCTCCCAAGACCGTGAGTATAATGAATTTTATTTCTATGATGAGTTTGTGTTATATGGCAAAGCTGACATCAGGAGATTACCTGTGTGGGCCTTACCTAATCACATGAGCCCTTACAAACCTGAGAATTGTCTCCATCTAGTTGCAGAAAAGGAATCAGCAATTTGATGCATGGGAAGGATTTGGCGCACCATTGCTGATAAAAAAAGATGGAGAGGCCATGTGGCAATACATTTTGACGGCCCTGAGGAGTTGAGAACGGTGCCATATGAAAGCCAGCAAGAGGACAGACATTTAGTCCTCTAAGTGCTAATAACAAGAATGATCTTGAAATTGCTTTTTTCTTCAAGCCTCCCAATGAGAACTGGTGTAGCCAACACCTGGATTCTAGCCTTCTGATAACTCAGGAAGAGGAAACTCAGCCATACTCAGCTGAACTTTGAACTTATAAGGTTGTACATTGATACATGGGTGTTGTTTTAAATTACTGATTTTGTAGTGAATTACTATAAAGCAATGAGAAACTAATATGATGGGGTGAGGAATGGGAGTGAAAAAGCAGAGTAGGTACCCAGATAACCCTAAAAAAAATTTCTTCTTTCTATTTTGAGCCTTCCTGAGAGTCTGTAAGTATTGTGAGAATGACTAGGATCAAATCAGTGGAAACATGATAAAGAAGGTAGCCACTGGGAAAGGACTGTGGCGTTCAGTAGGTGGTACCAAGCCTCTGCACAGCTACGGAGCATTAATGTCCTCTCCACTGAAAATAAATCCCAAGGTCATATGCGCACATCTGATCATTTAGAGTTTGATACTTTAACCTTAATTTTTTTTAATTTTTAAATTTAATGATTGTTAGCTGTTTTTATTATTGACTAAAAGTATATCTGTAAAATATGTGATTGCAGGGCTGGATAGGGAGTGAGATGTGGGAAGCATATCCCCCATGGAGTACGGTAGATGTTTTCATGCATGCCAACAGAACCAATGCAAAGTAATGGTAAGGAGAAGGCCTCTCACTAATAACTGAGTCCTCACCTAGAAAAAGATTAAATTCAAAGACTCAGAAGTGTTCATTAAATATAATTACACATGTAGCAAAAAGTAGACATATTTCTATACTTTAGGATATGTTTATAATACAACCATAGACTGGGAAAAAAGAACTGAGGGAAGAATTTGCTAAGTTTGAGACAGAGGCCTGAACTAGCTCTAAAACCATTATTAAATGTTCAAGGATTGTGTGAGCCGATGGGCAAACAATTTGTAGCTTGAAATATTGTCTCCCCACCCCCCAGCTTTATGAAGATATAATTGACATAAAACATTGTGTACGTTTAGGGTGTACAACATGATGATTGAAATCAGTCTTGCTGGGAGTATTTAATCAGCAAACACTGTAAAACAGGGCTTTCCTTTCTGAGGTGGCTCATCGGCACAGTGCTGTCTCCATTCCAGGTGCTCAGTGCCTTCTGCATGTAACAACTTACAATCAGATGGTTGTCCCTAGGCAATATGTGTGCTGATAATTTGTAGATGGCATGCATTCATTCTAGAAAAAGCCCTAGGCAGGATCAAAGTCCTGTGGAGGTGGAGTTAGTGAGAAAAATTTAAGGATATTAGTATGAACTTAGGCCTTGCTGTAAGGAAAAGAATGGAATTTTCAGACAGGTGGAGAAGGATTACTCAACTGCAGGATATGAAAAAAGAAAACAATCATAGCAAGATGGCTGCATGGGGGTATTGGTTTTCTATCACAGTTATAACAAATCGCCACAAACTTAATGGCTTAAAATAACACAAATGTGTTTTCTTACAGCTTCAGATGTCAGAGAAAAAAAATGGTTCAGTAGGGCTTCATTTCTTCTGAGGGCGCCAGGGAGGAATCCACTTCCTTGCCTTTGGCTTCCAGAGGCTTCCCACACTCCTTAGACTGTGACCCCCATCACTCTGACCTGCGCCTCCTTTGTCACAACTTCTCTCCGGCTCCAGCTCTCCCGTTTCCCTCTTTCGCTTACAGTGCTTGTGATTACACTGGGCCCAACTGGATAATCCTGGATAATCTCCCCATCTGAAGAACTTTAATTTAATCATCATCTGCACCATCTCTTCCGTCATGTAAAGTAACATATTTAAATATTTTGAGAAGTTGGATAGCAGCATCTTTGAGAGACTATTCTTCTGCCTAAGAATGGGTAATATAGACCAGGTGATTATGGGCCTTAAAAGGCTGACTGAAGAGATTAGCGAATTATCAATATTGAACAAGGGAGTGATTTAATGAAAGTAGTATTTTAATAAAATTAATATTGCCACAGATGGCTCATTGAAACTGGCAACAGTTCCTGTAGTAGATTACTTACTGTAATCCACGTAGGAGTGATTAGAGTATGCCCTAGGACATGGCAATGCAGTTCAGGTTAGCGCCAGTCAGCGCCAGACTTTGACATGGACAAAGGAAAGCCAAGATTAATTTAGAACACTTTCATCACTCCTAAAAACAAACAAACAAACTAACAAACCTGTTCCTGTTAGCTATTAACTCCTCATTTCTCTTCAATACCACAGCCCTAGGCAACTGATGACTTCTCTGTCCCTACAGATTTGTGTATTCTGGACAATCCACCTAAATGGAATCATAAAATCTTTTTGTGTGTGTGTGACTGTAACTGATTTTCTTGGCTTAGTAAAATGTTTTCAGTGTTCATCCATCCTGTGCCATGAATAAATATTTCAGTCATTTTTTAATTTATTTATTTTTTATTTTTAGAGAGAAGGGAAGGGAGGGAGAAAGAGAGGGAGAGAAACATCAATGTGTGGCTGCCTCTCATGTGCCCCCTACTGGGGAACCAGCTCATAACCCAGGCATGTGCCCTGCCTGGGAATTGAACTGGCTACTCTTTTGTTTGCAGGCCAGCACTCAATCCACTGAGCCACATCAACCAGGGCAATATTTCAGTCACGTTTTATCATCAAATAATATCCCATTGTATGGATATGTCCCATTTATTTACCACACCTCAGTTTATAGACATTTGGATTATTTCTTCTTTTTGACTGTCATTAATAATTGGGAGTTTCCGATATTATGAACATATGTGTACATGTTTTTGCATGGACATATGTTTTCATTTATCTTTGTATATACCTAGGAGTTGAAATGCTAGGTCATATGGTGAATCTATGTTTAGAGAAACATTTTGAGGAATTGCCAGCTTGTTTCCTATAGTTGGATGCAGCATTATACATTCTAAGCAGCAGCGTGCTGGCATACGTTATAACCTTTTTTTCATGCCATTTTATTGCACATAAAGTGGTATCTCAATGTGGCCTTGATTTGTATCTGCTCAATGACAAATTTTGTTGGCCAACTTTTGTTATGTTTACTAGTCAGTAGTATATCCTCTTTGGAGAAATATCTATTCAGACCCTTTTCCCATTTAAATTATGTTATTTATCTTTCTGCAATATTTGGATACAAATATCGTATCAGATGTATGCATGACAATGTATTCTGTTCTGTGAACTGCCTTTCATTTTCTTGATTACATCCTTTGGAACACAAACATTTTAAATTTGATGAAGTGTAGTTTATGAATTTTTCTTTTATTTTTGCTTCAGTGTCCTAATGAGGAAGGCTTCGTCTTACCCAAGCTTATGAGTTTGCCTATTTTTTTCAAGAACTATATAGTTTTAATTTTTACCTTGAAGTTTATGATCTTTCAGTCCACTTTTGTGTATGGTGTGATAAAGTGGTCTACCTTTACTATTTTGCCTGTGGATGTCTTGTTATTCCAACAACATTAGCATTAGCTAAAAACACTATTATTTCATGATTGTATTGTTTTGTTACCTTATCCAAAATTAACTGTTAATGTAAGAGTTTGTTTCTGGAATCTTAATTTTATTCCATTGATCTTTGTGCCTATTCTTATTCCAGTACCACACAATCCTGATAACTTTGAGCTTTGTAATAAGTGCTGAAATTGTTCTTCCATTTCAAGACTTTTGCCTATTTTGGGTACCATAATTTTTATGCAAATTTTAAGATCAACTTGTCAATTTCTAAAAAGAATCCTGCTGGGATTTTTAGATAGGTTGTCTTGAATTTTAGATCAATCTGGGGAGTATTTTTATTTTGCCTGTATTAAGTCTCCTGATTCATGAACTCAGATGTGTGATTTTATTTAGATATTCTTTAGTATGTTTCAATAATACTTAATAGTTTTGAGCATATAATTTTTGTCCTTATTTTAAAATTTTATTCCTAAGTTTATTATTCTTTTTGATGTTATAATAAATATTATTTTCTTAATTTCACTTAATAATCATCCATTACTAGCATGACAATTATAATTGATTTTGTATATCAATTTGAACTCTGCAAATATCCTGAACTTATTTATTCTAATAATTTTTCTTTGATTCTGTAGGATCTTCTATATCCAAGATTATGTCATCTGTAAATAAAGTCAGTCTTACTTTCTTCTTTGTATCCTGAATGCTTGTTATTTCATTTTCTTGCCTAGTTGATTTGGCTAAAAACCCCAGTGTGATGTTGAAGAAATGTGATGACAGAAGTTATACTTTTCTTACTGCTTACCTTAGAGGGAGTCATTCAGTATTTTACCATTAAGTATGATATTAGCTTTTTATAGATGCCCTTTAAGAGTGTGTTGAATGCTTTTATCAAATGGTATTTTGTCAAATGGTATTTCTAAAGCTATAAGATGACCATGTTTTTGTTCTATTTTCTATTGATACAGTGTTAATCGAATTTTGGATGCTAAACCAACTTGCATTCCTGAGACAAATCTCACTTGGTCATGTTATTTACCATAATCCTTTTTTATATGTTACTAGAATCTGTTTGCTAGTAAAAATTCTAGCGCCATATAAATCTTCATTATTTGGAATTTCCATACATGTTGGATTCACCTGCTCAGTAAAATGTGCTTGTCATTTCCAAATCAATACTTGCGGCACTTTCGTGGTCATTTGCAAGCATACACAGAACAGAGCATGCATTTGCACATTCCTGACAAAAGCTGATGAAGGTGGTGTTCTCTACTCTATTTGTTCAGCATTCGTACTCTGAACAAGTGGTTTTTTTCATCTGTTTTTGTAATATTTTTACATACTTTGCCTTTTGTTGATAATTTGGGGGTTTAAGATGGTTCCCCAAATGAGTTTTGAGGTCCTATCTACTGTGTTTAGGTGCAAAATATCTGTGATATGTCTTACATAGAAAACATGTTTGTTAGATCAGCTTTGTTCAGACAGAAGTTACAGTGCTGTTGGCCACGAGTTCAATGTTAATAAATCATATATATATATATATATCATATAGACATAAGATATATATCATACACATATGATATATATGTGGTGCCCTTAAGCAGAAACACACATATAACAAAGCTATTATTGATTAGTTGATGCAAATGTTATGACCAGATGCTCTTAAGAACCTAACCCTGTGTTTGTGAGCAATTGTCCAGTATTCACTAATTCACTGTTCTCAATGACTTTATAAAACAAGACTTCTGTGAATAATAAGACAACTGTATTTTTTCTCAAAATTTTTACATATATTTACTAGAGAATTAGTTGGCCATTTTCTGTTCTTGTAATATGTTTTCCTAGTTTTTGTATCAGGGTAAAACTGGTCTTTATACTGAGTTGGTAGGTGTAGTCTTTCATTTTATTTTTTGGAAGAGTTTGTGAAAATGTGTTGTTAATGCTTTTTAAAAAAAATTGTTCAGCAGAATTCAATAGTGGAAAGAGTAACTCGGTCTTGGCTTTGCTTTATAGAATGTTTTAACTTTCCTAATTGTGAAGCAAAAAGTTAACCTAACAGGCTTAAGATACATAGAAAGTCTAGTTTACATTTGGCCAATGTTTGGAAACTTAGATTTGGGGAGGGTTCCCACCACTCCCAGAATTGATAAGAGTAGCCTGCTGCACCTTACCAGTCTGTACAGACAATGTGGCTTATGCTGAACACTTCCTGGAAGTCTAAAATTTTGTTACATTCTAGGCAGAGGATGCCTACATGATCAGGATGATGAGTTTCTCATGAGCTTTCACTATTGGCAGCATTTCACATGTGTTATCACAACTTATTGCTGCGGAAATGAAACATGTCCTCTGTGACTTCAGTGAGAGAAGACCCTTGGGTGCTGTGACTTCTTTCCCCAGGCCTTTGCCACAAGCACCTTTTCTGTTTGCTGATTGTTCTGAGTATCCTTTCAATGTAATGAGTCATAGCTATGAATCCTCCTAGTGAATTATCCATCCTTAGTTTGGTCTTGGGAATCCTCAACCTTTTAATTAAATCTCTTGTTCATTCAGGCTTAATCAGATTTCCTATTTCTTCTTGAAAAAGTCTCAATACTTTTTTTCTTTCCAGAATGCTTTCCATTTTATCACAGTTAACTAACTTGTTGACGTGCTGACGTGTAATTTTTCACAGTGTTACTTTATAATCCTTTTATTTCTGTATGGTCAGTAGTAAAGTCCACTCTTTCATACCTGTGTTCAGCCCAATTAAAGGTTTGTCAATTTTGTTGATCTTTTCAAAGAACCAACTTTTTATTTCATTAATTGTCTTTGGTTTTCTATTTGTTTCATTTATTTTCCCTATAATCTGGACATCTCAGATGCAGTCACCTGGAATTCAGTCTTTGCAACCTGGAGCTGGAGGAAATGAGAAGTGGTGCTATCTCTTCCCTTCCAAGGAGATGTCATATCCTATGAGCAGGACTGTGTGAGTGGGAATCCTGTTTCAGCCATACCTGCTTAGAGTGAATGTTCTGTCACCATGAGCTTGGGACAGAAGCAAGACAGGGTCAGGTCATATCTCAAGGGTCATAGACTCTCACTGTTTTTGTTTTTGTTTGTTTGTTTGTTTTTGTTTTTTTTAACCGAATCTACAAATCTCCCATTTTTAGTAAATTTTCTTGAATAAATGTTTCTTCATATGTTGTAAGCATGGGCAACTTCCAGATATTTAAAACTTTTTGTATATGATTTCTACCAATTGTTGTTTTACTAGGGAGCGGATTTATGGAGCTTCTCTCACCATTACTCCAGAGTGATCATCCCTTGGTGTTAAAAATCCTGAATTGATGTTAGTTTAAAATGAAAGAATTACTGTATAAGAGAATTTAAACAATAACTAAATAACCTTGACCAAATGACTTATCCTCAGTTTGCTTGACTGTAAAATGAAGATAATAATAGTTTCTACATGATAATGCTATTCATGAATCAAAATAAGATAATGAATTTAGCATAGTGCCAGTCATACTCAACACACCTAAAAAATGTTGTTGAGCAACTGAATGAAAAAACAATTAGAATTGAATAGGTATCTTTTTTATTATTTATTTGTATTTATTAATTATTACTGCTCTTAATCATCATCACTTTGTAATTTTTACTGTTAGGTTATACGAATGTCACTTTTGTAAGGGTCATCTTTATACTCAGCTCTCTTTTTCTTTATTCCTTCATAATTTTAGATCCTGAGTCACTGTCACTCTCTCTAACATTACTTTTTAAATTATTCTTAGTGATTTCAGTATTCATGCAGGTAAACTTTCCAATACTTTGGGTCCTCGATTCTTTGACTGCTTCTCTCTAATGGTTTGTCCTCTTCTCTGCCTCAGCATTTCTTCTATGCTCACTCCCTTGGCCTTTTCTTTCCAATAGCAACAACTTCACCAAAATCTCAAGTTCAAACATCCAACTTTTTGACTCTGGCCTTTTATCTTTGACACACAGCCTTTTATATCCCAACCCTAACATTCCTCAGCCCACTTAGACCTAGTTAGAATCAACTGTATCAGATTTATACTGCCCTCATCTCCTAAATCTTTTATTTCTTCTTTACCTTTCCCTTAAATTCCATGTTCAATAATTATAATCACTCTTTTGCATGCATCATCAACTCCCATGCCTCTCTTTTGCTTCATCATTTTTTCCTGATGAAAGTATAACTGTAGTTAAGGAAAACTTTGGTTCTGCTATATACCTCCACTTGTACATTTCAATATGGTTGGGTAACCAATGGAAATATATAACCATGATAACTGGTCTCACTTGAAATTCGTTATCAATAGCTTAGCTCAAGAGAATCTCTTAATGCAAGCATACTATATTTTCTTCTTTTTCTTTTCTGCTTTTCTAGATGATTTTTATGATTTCTTCCATTTCTTGAAACCCCCAGTAGATACCCCTTCATCATTACTCCCAGCTGATGCCTTCATTTCTTATTTCACTGAAAAAATTGAAGCCTTCTAAAGAATTTCTGTAAGTTCCCATCAGTGTAGCACCCACCAACCAATATTTATGTTCTTATATTCCATCGTCTTAGTTACCATGTTCATTTATCTATCTACACAGACTATGTCTCCATCTGTGCATTAATGCCATGTATCTTGCTTGCTTTGCATTTCTCCATAATTTCAAAATCATCATTTTGCTCTCTGTATACAACTATTTCCATTAACATAGAATCATACTGTTAATTTACTCATCAAATGGTTGATACCATTTGGTTCTATAGCTTCCTCTCCATGTCTTTCTATCCTACATAGCAAAACTCCTTAAGGAAGTTCTCTACCCACTGTCACCAATGTCTTTCCTACCATTCTCTCTTGTACCATTCTCTATTGCAGTCAGGGTTTTCCCTCAAGTCCACTGGAATTGCTTTACCAAAGTCACTAAAGAGTGACATATTGCTAGTATGAATTGCCAAGTCTCATATTATTTGCACAACCTGTAAAATTGAACATAATTAATACCCTTCTTCCAGCATCAGCATTTTTGATATCCATCATTTCTTTGACATTCCTATCTATGCAATTTCACTTTGCTAATTCTTCTTTATTTCTATAAACTCTAATACTTGCATTTTTTTCTTTTCTACCTGTATTCACTCTCAAGGTGCTAAAATTGTCTCATGAGTTTACCATTTCTATATCTGTGACAGTAATATTTACATTGCACAGCTAGGATCTTCCTCTTCAAATCTGTATATCCAACTGCCTATTCAGTTACATTTATCCATCTACTGGATGACTCCAACTTAAAGTGTTTAATACTCAGTTACTCGTGTGCAGCTTCTTCTGCTCACTTACTTATATTTGTTAACAGTGGCTATGTTCTTCCAGTTACATGAGTCTAAACCTTGGGTATTAATTTTTATTTCTTTTTCACATATCTGGTCTATTGATAAATTACATCTATTCTATTTTCAAAATAGATCAAGAATTCAACCATATGTCTTTTCAATCCAGGGGTCACAGTTCTCCTGTCTGTTATTATCATCTACCACCTGGATTACTAATGTATTTTTAAATTGCTCTCTTTGCTTTTGTATTTTCCCCTGTAGTCTACACTCAAAAACTCATTTAAATTTTAGGCCCACCCCTGATATTGCACATACCCCTTTTTGCTTTATTTTTCTCTTTTGCATTCATTTTTAGAATATTAACATTTTACCTTATTATCATGTTCATTATCTATCTTCTTCAGTAGCGTGCATGCTCCATGATGGCAGGCATTTTTTACTTTATTTTTACTACTATATCTTTAAAGCCTATAAGAATGAATGACATGTAAGCAGAAGCACAGAAAGTTCTTTTTTAATAAATGACTAAGGGGATTATAATAAGTTATTGGGAATGAAACAAGAGGGAAAGTGGAAATGAAAATATCCAGAAGATAAGAATTTTTGAGTTGCCAATATAGAAGAGGTAATTAAAACATTTGAATACATGAAATCTGTAAGTGTAGAGGAAAGCCAGCAAAGAGATAATAAAGAGAATTACTAAACTAAGCAAAGAGAGAAGAAGCAGTTAGTGACTGATACAGAGAAAAAAATCACAGACAATGTCATGGAAGCTAAAAGTGAAGAGATAAACTATGTCAAATGTAGTGCAGACTTTGGAGAAGGTCAGAATAAAGAAACTTAATGCCACACTATTTGCCCATAAAAAAGAAATTTTACCCTTTGTGACATGGATAGACATGGAGAACATTATGATAAGTTGAATAAGCCGGTCAGAGAAAGACAAATGCCATTTGATTTCACTCATATGTGGAATCTAATGAACAACATGAACTAACAAGCAATACAGAGGCAGCCTCAGAGATAGAGAGCAGGATGACAGCTGTTGGGGTGGAGAGTTTGGTGGGGGATATGGGTAGAAGGATTGAGCAAAAAACTGAAAGAGAAAGGCCTCATGGACACAGACCACAGTGTGGTGATTGTGGGGCAGAGGAGTTGGAGGAGGTGAAGAAGGGTACAGCGGGGATAAATGATGATGGACAGAGACTTGGCTGGGGCGGTGAACACACAATGCGGTATACAGATGATGTGTTGTAGAACTGTGCACCTGTAACCTGTACAACTTTGTTAAATAGTGTCACCTCTAATAAATTTAACAAAAAAAAAAACTCAATTCTGTTAGAAAACACTTTAATTGAATAGTCTCAGGGTGTTTATGGGCCCATAAATCAAATTACAGGAGTTTAAGGAAGTAAACTTAGAGCGGTGGGGTCTGGAGGTAGTTTGCTTGTTTGAGGAGCTTAGCAGTAAAACAATTTTGAATAATGGGAGGATGATTCAAATAAAGTAGTGGTTTCGAAGAGGAAGATTTTTCAAGATTTTGGACATTCAAACCTATTTTAAGGAGAAGTGAGAAAGTTAAAGAAAAAAAAGCCTCCTAAACTAGAAAGAATGGGTCATAGTAATAGGAATGTAGTTATACTATACTAATAGGAATGTGGTCTTTTTAGAAGAATGGATCTCATACAAAACAAAGAAGGTCAAGGTTTACTCTGTAGGATGTTTTGTATGAGGATGTGACAAAGGGAATCATGGGTAGAGAATTGCTGCATCAGAGTGAGTACAGTGAACTTCATTGCCAGTAAGTACTCTTAGAAAATGATTCCCAGTTTCACTATGGGAGAACATACTTATGGTGGGCTGCCTGTCAACTTTTATGGAGGCCTCACTTAGAAATTCTGTAACTGACTCCCAAATATCCAATACAATTGTTTAACTATGCAAGCATGTAGAGCGATTTAGTGGTCATTGTACACTAATTCAAAGACTCTGAAAGCTCTCAGACTGAGTAGATGTTAGACAGAGGCTACCGCAACCAGAGTTTGGTTAATAAAGTGACTGGTCTCTCCCTCCAGGCTAGCTAGCTGCTCCAGGCAAATCCCAACTTTGACTCTGCCCCAGGCAGGCCTCAGGTCTGAATAAAACCTGGGAGTAAAGGAACTGCTTCTACCCTGGTTCTACCACTTTTCTTTCTTTGATCTTGCCCACTTAACCTCCTGATGTCCCAGGTTTTTTAACCTATACCTTAGTTTCCTCATTTCCCACCCTAACAGCTTACTTAATCTGTGAGTAATTTTTATAGTATGTGAAAAACATAAAATTTCAGTACTGCTGATATTGTGGGTTAAGATTGAAGATTACTCAGTTTATAAAAAAATTTAATAGTGACGATTATAACATTGAATGCCCTGATTAGCTTCCAAAAATATAACTGTTCATCTGTGAGTTTTACCATGATAGTTACTTTCATACAAAATTGAATATTATTCCTGGCTGAGTAGGAAAAAAGGCTGCTCATTGAAGAGGTCACAGGTAATATTTTGTAGTTAACACTGACGTTGGTTTAGTGATATTAATTCATTGTTATTGCTATTGTTATGTTACGTAAATAAAAGTGGCCTTTCTCTTAAGTCTGGTTGTGTTGAGAATTTAATTAAATTTGAAATTGGGGAAGCCAAGAAGGCTTATCAGTTTTAAAGAAATTAAAAATGGGTTCCAACAACTTAGAGTTATAAAACATTGTTGTCTGTTTAAAATTAAGATATTAAAGTATTCAATCAACCACTGTTGTATTAGCATATTCAATCCATTAAAAGCATGCAAGAGCACTATATTTCAAATGTAAAATTATCATATGTCAGCATTACTTTATAGTATGGAAATGACCAATGAAATGATTTTTACTTCCTTGAGAATCAAAAAATTTATATTTCTGAGTAGGATACAGAAATGGTTATAAAATATAATTTGGATTATTCTAAATTATATAGAATAAAATCAAGTAACATAATACGATAATGACCATTTTGCTATTTAAAATCTTTATAATAAAGGCATTTTAGTTTTAAAATAATTAAAATTATTTTCTTTCTACTTTTGTTGTTGTCGTTACTTTTTTGAATCGTGTGTTTTACCCTCCCAGAATATGGAGTTTCTGCCCAGCAAATGATATAAATGTAGGTTTTTTTTCCCACTTGAGCATAAGTATAGAGGCATTTGTGTTCAATATTTAGTGCTTATATATTAAATAAAATTCATTCACTACAGATTATTTGCCTCCCTTTCTAGTTACAGCAGATTCATGCCTAGTAAAAAGTCATTATTTATAATCTTTGGCCAATTTAGTTAGGGCATTAGTTAAATCTTTATTCTTTTATAATAGGGGGAAGCAATTATGATAGAAGCAATGCCAATTTAAAAAGAGAGCCATACTTATCATTTTTAAAAAATATGAACAAAGGGTTTTAAAAATAGTTTTAGTCTGGATTAATTCATATTGCAGTGACTAGTTTACATTTGAGATCAAAATGTGGAAAATCCATAAGCATAACAAAGAAATAATGATGTACAGTTGATTATTCAAATTTGACTTAATCAGTATTTTTGTCTATTCCTAGAAAACCAAAATGACACTTGGTCATATCAGTTATAATATAAATAATGATAAGTATCAGCACAGGACAGCCAGGAAAACCTATTGTTTTCACTTAAAATGAGCTAGAAATTTTAATCCAAGTAAGAAGAGCTATCTTTTATAGTTCAGTATTGACCATTTTTAAGAAATTTTTGACAATTAAAAATCATTATTGAAAATTAAAAGAACAAAATCTTTGCTTAAAAAACAGCAACAACAAGAGCTGCCCATCTATCCCAATCTCACATGATTGTTCAAATTAACAAATGAGATTTTAAGACATTCCAGTGAATGTGGGACACTGAGCATTTGCAAATGACTAAAAAAATTGTACTGTTTTTTTCTCAGCATAGTTATATTGCCTCTTTTATACATGAAACATGGTATCTTTTTCTAAAAAGATAGACATCACTATGTCACATGATTGATTGCTACAGAATTTTTTTTAAATGACATATCTGACAACATAAAACAGCACATTGCATAGATGGTAGTTATATTGTTCTGCTTTATAACATGCTTTAAAACTTGTTTACTGAAGTACATTTTAAAAATAGGGATTGTGTCATGAGCTATACAGTGTTGCAAAGGCAGCGAGAAAATAGCCAATGGGCAGTTGTCTTTTGAAGAAAGCAATCCTATGGCTACCAGAAGATTTCTGAGAATGTCTGATGTAAATTCCAGCCTGTGACTGAGTCTAAAATGAGCAAAGGGAAAATTTCTTCCATGTTAACATATTTCCACTTCAAACACTCTGAACAGACAAACTCACTTTGCTGGGGTTATCTCATGTATGCGATTTTATAACCAGAGGAGAACTAGAGTCTAAGCCCCAACCTAGAGATAAAGTGTTCAGGATAAATTCCAGTATCTTGCTGGTACCTGTGCATGCCTAACTTTTCAATATGCATATAAAATGGCCACATGTAGCAATGCGTTATAACCATGGCAATCATCAGGATAAATGAATACTGAATGTAAGAATTGTTGCTATGACATGTTTTACACTACCTACATGTTAAAAATCTTTTTATGCCAATAATTTGTATAACCTGCTTAGGCAAGCGTATGTTGCCCCTCAATTTCTTAAAAGACATGACCCAAGTTAACAGTACAGTAAGAAAGGCATTCATGTTTCTTTATGTTCAGTTAGTGTAGGCTATAGATACTCCCACACTAAAATATAGACATGGGGAATATATATAAACATTAGGAATTTATGCTTATTATGAATTATGGTCAAAACATTTTGAATATTTACCATGACAGTACCTACTTAATGTTTCATTTGAAAGATTGAAACTTCCTAATTCAAGTATCTATAACCAGTAAAGTTGTTTTCTAACATGCACATTAAAACCAATTGTCAAATTTGAAGGAAGACCAGGCTTTGGGTGTTCTTGCATGTTTTTTAACAACTAACAATCAATTTATCAATATACTTGATTTCAGCATCTACAATGGTGACTTTATTTGGACTTCTGGCTATCTATTTTTTATACTTCACCTATCATGTATTTTTACTTTAAATTTCATCTTCTAAAATAGTAGGCATGTTACTTTAACAGACCCATTTTATTAATATAAATATGTTGCAAAAAGAAAGATTTTTTTCATTGCAGCACTGGCTAGCTTTGTTGCATTGAAGCCCTCACAGTATTCAAAATAACACAGCTGACCTTATGTACTGTACTTGAAAAATTCATGCCCAATAGAACTGCTGCACTTACCTTTTTTTACTTTCACTGTTTACCTAAATTATAATAAAACAGTGTCATTTATCTACTTTAGGTTGAAATTGTGCACAGCTTTAATCAAAGAAGTGTAGCAAACACAAATAAAGACATCAGAAATAGAATCTTGTGATTATTTAACATAACAGAATAGTATGGGAATGTGAAGCTTGACCTAGATACCTCTTCTTTTTGCAGGAGATATTTTTTTATATAATCGCTTGAGAAGTAAGAAATAAAATATAGTTAGGTAGCTTTGTGTTTTGTGATTTTTGTTCTCTGATATTTCAGGCTGGCTTCTTATCTGCACAGGCTTCCAGTCAGGTCAACTCTGTTGTGAGGATTAAAATGTCAGATAATGTATATAAAGTACCTGGTTGCATAAAACAGAGTGAATTTTTAAATAAATATTAAGTTGTTCTCCCTTTGCAATTTTAGATTTATTTTGAATCTTATAATTGTAACACCTGTAATATTTGGATTCAATTCAATAGTTCTAAATTTTGTCTGAATTCCTCACCTATTTTAATGAAGCTTCTGACTGTGAACTGAATCTCTTCAGTGAGTCACCTATTTCCTAAATGAGAGGAATCATCTGGATAAAAATGAATGAGTGATTCTTCTTTTTCTCTCCACTTAGGATGTGAGCAGAGAACAACACGCCCACCCCCCACCAGCCATGTTTCTCCCCACTCTACCTACATCCCTTGTATGAATAAGCTTATCTTTGGGAGGAGGTGCTGAGAAGGGATTCATAGAATTGAATCATAAGCTGGGGAAGGAAAGATTTTTCTTCAAATAGCCCAGGTAGGGGTTACCTGTTTTATGTCTTAGGCTATGCTCAATCCGTTTTGTGCACCTGCATTAAACCAACAGATGTCATCCTTGGGAAGCACACTAACAGTGTAGCTCCTTGGCAAAGCTGCAGATCAGTCAGTGGAAGCTACTTTATTTGGTACCTATCATAGAACTTCATTATGTTTTTTTCTCTTGTAATACAGAAAAAAGTAAGAAAAAGAGAGGAAAGATTCCTTATAATATCGGTACTGGTAGATTAATTTCAATTGTTCTGCTTGTTTGTCTTAAAAGAGATAGAAAATGACTGGTTGGGTTGAAATGATTATTGTCTCCTTAGGATCAGCTATCATGTGGTGGGTCTAACACTGGTCTAAGAGTAATGTTCCTGGGCTCTGGCTTCAGCACTACCCTACATACTTATTCAAGGCACGTTATCACTTTCTGAGACTGTTTTTAACCTATAACATGGGAAAGATATTAATAGTATTTTAATTGCCTAGAATTATGCCTGTCACATAAAATATGTTAAAGTAGAGGGTGAGATAGTAACACAATCCAGGCCCTTTCAACGTTCCTATTTTATAAATTTACATATATTGTATGCACTGTCCACACATACATATACTTCTACACATGCATATACTGCTCTAATATTATAATACAGTACTTCACCCTCATTTTGTCCTACTCACAGTAAGATGTTGTGGCTATCTTCCCATATCATTATAGACTTCAACTTCAGTTTAAATTTTAGTACAGTATTTTATAATAGGGATATCCTATAATTTAATTAATTAGTCCCAGATGGAGGAGCATTTAGACAGTATTTAATTCTTCATTATAATAAATAATACAGCAATGACATCATTGTGTTATCCTAGTTTTTTGTTTTCTTGGGTTTTTTTTTTTTGTTTCTTATTTAGCCACCAGAATTTTAATGTAATCAAATGTATCCACTTTTTTATTGTTTCCAGTTTTTATGACATGATTAGAAGGGCTTCCTCTGAGGGGAGTTTATAAATATTTTAAGCATCACTTTCTATGGGTAAATTTATGCTTGCTTGATGCAAAAGAAATTATTACTATTTATATTCTTGTAATTATTGTTGTCAGGGAGAAGAAATGAGGTGAAGTTTTGTTGTATTTTTTCACAAATGGCTCCCCCATTGGTCCAATATCTTTATGAATAATCTAGTTTTCCAATAATTTAAATATTCTCATATATTATTGAATTTATTTCTGGATTATCCGTCATATTCATTTGGCTTACTAATGTTTGCACTGGGACCACACTTTTAAAAATACTGTAGGTATTGTGAATAAAACCATTATTTATCAATTGCTAACATAAGGATTTGGAGCTTCATAGGGAAAATCCCCAGCTAAAAGTAAGATGGAAAGTTTTGATTATGTGGTGAAGGAAGTTTAAATGATGCCTGGAGCAGGTAGGTGGGAACAAGGAAAGAGGCAAAAAAAGAAGGGTGAAGAAAAATAGAGAAGAACAGTATTTCAAGTCTAAAGGGTCTATATATATGTATGTAGTATACATACATATGTATATGTAGTATATATACATATACACATATATGTATATGTATGTGTGTTTATATGTATACATTGTCTACTATATATACTATGCATAGTATATAGTATATGTATACCATATATGTATGTATACTATATAGTATACTACATATGTATATATAGTATACATATACTACATATGTATGTAGTATGCTACATACATACTACAGTATACTGCATCTACCATATATGTATATATAGTATACTATATACACATATATACTATATATACACACACACTGATTTGTACCTTCCCATTCAGCATGGTGCATATTTTTTATCAGAGTGCAGAAGGGGTATGATCGGATTGAGATTTAAACTACAGTAGTTATAGAAAGGCAGACTTACATGGGCTTGAAGGCACCAACAAAAGGCTAGACAGAATGATGACTTACAAAGGTGTAACTAGTTGCACAAAGACATAAAATCAGGAGAACACCAATAGATTGGGAAAAGAAGAGCAGCCATGGACTTGTAGTGTTGATGAAATTTAAGAGCACGTTAAACGTAAGTTAGAGAATGACACAATTGAGCAGCAGAGCTGTTGTCAGAGGCAATGATAGCGAAGCTTAGGCAGTCATGATGAGAATAATGAATCCATTGTTCTTTCCTTTGTGCTGCCTGTTTTTTCACAGGGAACTTATCAGAGGGTTTAAACTGACACTCGTCAGATAAAATAAGGGAATAAAAACTTTACAGACAGAGAAAGTGTAGGATTCTTCTGCTATAACAGGATAGAAATAATTTTATAAGAAAAGGAGGGTAAAGTATTTTAATGAATATTTATTAGGGTTTTGGGTGTGGGGCAATATAATTAATTGAAAAAAATGAATGGCAAGCATTTGGGGGGAAATGAGAGTGGATCTGGTCTAAAATATAGTGCAGAATCCTTGATGATGTGGCAGGAGGAAAAAGAGAAAGTGGGTATAAATATTTAGAAGGAGTTCTCCAAGTTCAATTAACTACTTAGGCAAGTCCCCAAATTAAGTTAGATGCCAAGAAATAGTTGGCAAGCAAAGTGTAGCAATTATGTGCCAACAGGCTAGGGATGAGGCTGGGCCTCACCACATTATGCCATCTCTTCGTGGCCTTGTTCACCACTCTTTAATAGGAAATTTAGTAAACAAAATAGATTATACAAAAAATAATAACTGAAACTAAGTACCAAGGACAAACACAACTGTGGCCAGAGAAGGGCACTCCAGGCACAACTCTGCCCTTTGCAATGGCCAAATGGGAATTTACACTCTTGAATAAATAACGTGCCAGGCTCCTGGGGTCCAGCCTGAATGAAGGAAGATGCAGTATTCACAGATGAAAGAAAAGCAGACTGTAGGCTAATAAGCTGTTAGTATTCTTCAAATAAAGATATGCACAAATTTTTAGCCTGTATAATAACCAGAGTCCCAACTTTTCATGTAAATTCTAGCACACAGACACTGGGTTCATGGGTACCAAGGTCAATTGGAATCACAGATGAGAGAGTAAATATCAGAATCTTGAAATGTCTAAGAGAACCTACCAAAGTTCCTATGTTAATTCACTATCATTGAACTATGTACATATGTGCATATATAAATACATATGTAAACTATGTAGATATATATAAACTATGTATAAAATATAGAGCTAGCTACATAATTTATATATATATGATATATATATACAATATGTTGTTCTCATTTTGATTTGGTTGTTTAAATATTGGTGTTTAAGTTAATGCAGATAATCCTACATACAAATGATTTATTCTGATATTTTACATAGTTCTTTTTGAAGAGTAGAGTGGCCTTTCTGGTGGAAAGATGAGGAGGGTATTCTAATTAATACACTTTTTAAAAAAATTTATGTATTGATTTTAGAGAGAGAGAAAGGGAGGGAGGGAGAGAGAGATTTGTTGTTCTACTTCCTTATGCATCCATTGGTTTCTTCTTATATATGCTCTGAGCAGAAATTGAACCTGCGACCTTGGCATATTGGGTTGATGCTCTAACCAACTGAGCTACTGGGCCAGGGTTTCTTCTTATATGTGCCAAGCAGGCTATTCTAAAAGATTGGCAGAGGAAAGTAACTTGGTGTTTATTTGTGCCTTAGATCAAAGTACCTAGCAGACACAGTTAATTACTTCACCTCTAATGGATAACATTAGCTTTGTTGTATATGAACACAAAGTGAAAGGAAATTGTAGCAACTGAGAGAAATTCTGTTGCTCCCCAGAGCATTTTGCAAGGATTAGCAACCAGTTTATCCAAGGAATTAGAGTTGTAAGGTAATGAAAAAAAGCAGAGATTCAAAAGTACTGTTCATTTGCCATTAAAAACCAGTAGAGGATCTATAGGAAGTCCTTGGCATAATGGTTATAAAATAGGAAGTGTGTTTCTTTTTCATTTTTGTAGACAAAGTATTACATTCATTCATACAGAATCCTTTGAATGAAGTAGACCTAGGATCATGATTTCCTATTTAGGGATATACAAGAAGATGCAGAAAGCTCTTAATGAACTGTCTGAAGAAGTATAACTAGTGTGCCGCTGAGACTATAGCCCTACTCTGATTCAGGGGTCTTTCTAATTGGTCTACATTTTCTTTTATAATCTTTATGCTGTAAAGCCAGAGTGGTCACTAAAATATAATCCTTTAATAAAGCAGATTGGATTATTATTCTAGAGATTAGAATACAGGATTGTGCTATACTCGATAAATGTAACTATCGCCAAGTACATTTACTACATTCAGGGTTATAACCTTGAGTGTTTTTAACTGAGTAGCAGAAAAGCATAAAAAGCAGAAAAGTTTTCCATTGTTATGACTGACAACCAAGAATATGCATCATAAATTTCACATAAAAATTACTTTTGAATGGAATTATGTAGTTGAGAATTTTGCCTAAAAAATAAATGATCTATGAAATGGGAATAAAGCCTATGACTGTTTTGCTTTAGAGTGAAGATTAATATAACCCTGACAGACTCCTCGGAAATGATTGGGAAAACATTTGAGAGAGATTCAGTACATTGTCAAAATACTGGGATTAATGGGAAAATAAATTTTGTCCAAAAGAAAATGTTAATTTGTTTATAAATTAAGTGTAGATCCAGAAGACAATTTTGTGTGCTCCCTGTTAGAATTACATTCTAAATATAAAGTTAAAACAGTTTTATTTTATCTCTAAAGAGAAACTAATAAGAGAGAAATTTAAATTTAAGCAATGGTGATTAATAGTAGATATTTTTAAATGTTATTACTTCACAATCTGTTAATTTATAATTTATAACACTTCAACCAGAAATGGATTGAGCTTTGATGTAACACTTGTCTTTAAAAAAATCTTATTAAGTTAATAAACAAAATTGTTCTGTTTCCCTAGAAAAAAACATTTACCTTGCTCAACATTTAAGTGGGCCTTAAGTAGCTTAATGGTACCTACTGGCTACCAATAATGATTTTTTTAGTTTCTGTTCTAATAATACAAACATTTTACAGAATATCTACTTTACAATTCATTTACTGCTATTTTTATGTTATTGTCTATGATTAAAAGTCATTCAAAAGACTTTCGATTTTTTCATCATAAACCTCCAACTTTATAGTTTTCAATTTGAGCTTTCTCTTAAGAATTAAACTTTTCCATACCATGTCTCATACTGGCTCCTTTTCTAATGGCCTCAGTTTAGGCCTTTATGATTTCGCAGTTGGATTATTGCAGTCTTCTATGTCATTGTGATTCTCTGGCACGAACTCCAAATCTCACGTCACTTTCTCTTTCAGTGCCCATCTGAATTCACTTTTGCCATAATGATCTTTAGAAAAGGCATCTGTTAATTCCATCCTTAAAATGCTTTAAAAATGTCCTATTGCCTCGATAACAGAGTCTGACACCTTAATCATGTCGTACATGAGGCTTCATGCTTCACTCAGTATTCTTCCGAATCTTCATCTCCCAGCCCGAGACTTGACTCATAAAGTCTGCACTCAGGTTTATTCGTTTTTCCAGAACCCCTACCCTTTTACTATTTTTCATCACAGTCATTCTCCTAGAAATGCATTTCATTACTATTCCAATTGTTTCTATTATAGGTAAGCAGCGCATACATCCATATATATTCAGGTTTTACCATTTGCATGTTGACTTTTTCAACCACTGTTTTGTATATTCATCTACTAAATTCTATAAACACATACTGAATGATAATAATGATAGCTAATGTTTACTGAAGAGTTTTTCTAATAACTTTTATTAAAAATTCATCACAACTATATAAGAATGATACATATTAGCTCCTTTCACTTACAGATCCTGGGAC
Organism: Glossophaga mutica; assembly: GCA_039655065.1. Classification (NCBI taxonomy): domain Eukaryota; kingdom Metazoa; phylum Chordata; class Mammalia; order Chiroptera; family Phyllostomidae; genus Glossophaga; species Glossophaga mutica. The sequence goes on along the minus strand of CM077309.1, from coordinate 102,667,655 downwards.
TTGGAGAGTTTAGGTTAACTTATTCAAGGTATTTAGTTAATAAGTGAAGGAGTTGAAGTCAGATCCTTACTCTGTTATCCTGTCTTCCAGTGGCACTCATTGGTTTTAGGTCTGTATTTGCATACAAACTTTTGAGAGCACACATAGTGGCTCTTTATATCTCCAAAACCTAGTAGAGGTTGTAGAATGAATGAAATGTACAGATATGAAAATAATCCAATAGCGATGTGAACTACTCAAAGATGTAGTGAAACCATTAGTAATACAATTGTAACATTTAACATTATGCTCATCCCTTTTCTGTCGAAATGACTTCCTACTGCATCTTCAAATTTCCACTTTAGTAAATGCCAAATACTCTTGGCTTTCTATCCAACTACAATACTATGTCTTTATTTCTTTGCTAAAAGAAGTCTGGTTTTGGCCAAGGCATGAAGAGCCACATACTACAAGAGTGAATATTAATTAGTGTAAGCCAGTCAATTATTTCTACTTTGTTGGTGATTTGGTTAGGGGCAAGCACATGGTACAATGCTGGTGGAAAGAGTCACTCTTCCAGGAAGTTTCTGAGAAGGGTTTATTGCTCTTAAGGTATATAGGAGAGACCCTATTTTTCCTCTGTGTCTGGAAGTGTTCAGTGATGGGCTTCCTGGTGATCCTGCAAGCATCTTTGAATACAAGGGGAGCAGACTATTTGCTAAATACAGTTAAAAGGAAAGATGGAAGAAATGTGGGTTCTTGTCCTAGGCAAGATGCTGAACTAGTCAATTCTGGAACTATTTCGGCTCCAGATATCTTTTTTTTTTTAATATATTTTATTGATTATGCTATTACAGTTGTCCCATTTCTCCCCCATCATTCCCCCCACCCTGCACACCCTCTCCCACCCACATTCACCCCTTTAGTTCATGTCCTTGTGTCATAAGTTCTTTAGCTTCTACATTTCCCATACTATTCTTGCCCTCCCCCTGTCTATTTTCTACCCACTATCTATGCTACTCATTCTCTGTACCTTCCCCCCCTCCTCCTCCCACGCCCCTGTTGCTAACCCTCCATATGATCTCCATTTCTGTGGTTCTGTTCCTGTTCTAGCTGTTTGCTTAGTTTGCTTTTGTTTTAGGTGTGGTTCTTAATAGCTGTGAGTTTGCTGTCTTTTCACTGTCCTATTTTTGATCCTCTTTTTCTTAGATAAGTCCCTTTAACATTTCATATAATAAGAGCTTGGTGATGATGAACTCCTTGAACTTGACCTTATCTGAGAAGCACTTTATCTGTCCTTCCGTTCTAAATGACAGCTTTGCTGGAAAGAGCAATTTTGGATGTAGGTCCCTGCTTTTCAAGATTTCAAATATTTCTTTCCAGCCCCTTCTTGCCTGGAAGGTCTCTTTTGAGAAATCAGCTGACAGTCTGATGGGAACTCCTTTGTAGGTGACTGTCCCCTTCTCCCTTGCTGCTTCTAGAATTCTCTGCTTCATTTTAATCTTGGCTAATGTAATTACGATGTGCCTTGATGTGTTCCTCCTTGGGCCCAACTTCTTTGGGACTCTCTGAGCTTCCTGGACATCCTGGTAGTCTATTTCCTTTGCCAGATTGGGGAAGTTCTCCTTTATTATTTGTTCAAATAAGTTTTCTACTTGTTGCTCTTCTTCCCCTTCTGGTACCCCTATAATTCGGATGTTGGGACGTTTAACGATGTCCTGGAGGTTCCTAAGCCTCTCCTCATTTTTTTGAATTCTTGTTTCTTCCTCGTTTTCTGTTTGGTTGTTAATTTCTTCCTTCTGGTCCACTCCATTGATTTGAGTCCCAGTTTTCCTTCCATCTCTATCGGTTCCCCATGCGTCTTCCTTCATTTCACGTATTGTAGCCTGCATTTTTTCATCTAGTTTGTGAGCAAAATCAACCAATTCTGTGAGCATTTTGATGACCAGTGCTTTGAACTGTGCATCTGATAGGTTGGCTATCTCTTCACTGCTTAGAGGAATTGACTCTGGGGTTTTCATTTTTTCTCCGGTTTGAGCCATTTTTGGTGGGGTTTTTTGTTTTGTTTTGTTTTGGTTTTAGTCTGGTTGCAGCTATTACGTATGAGGGGTGGAGCCTTAGCAGCCCAGTCGCTGGGTTGTGACGCTATAGGTGGGGGCGGGGTCCAAGAGGGAAGAATGGCGCCTGTTCCGCTCTCTTCTGGACTCTGGTCCCTTCCGCTGCTTCCCCTTTACCTGGATTATCTGCGCACGCGTGCGTGCTGTTATGTAGTGAGGGGTGGAGCCTCAGGCGCTCCCCAGTGTGGGACAGCCCAGTCGCTGGGTTGTGACGCTGTATGTGGGAGCGGGGTCTGAGAGGGAACAATGGCGCCTGCTCTGCTCTCTCCTGGATTCAGTCCCTTCCACCACTTCCCCTCTGCCTGGACCATCTGCATGCGCGAATGTGGGACCCCCTGGTCAGCCAGCCGCCTTGTGCGTCCTCACTGGATCTGCACAGTTGCCCCCCTGTGCCCGGGGTCTGCCAGCTGCTGCCTGTGGGCCCGGGGACCGCCAGCTGCTGCCTGTGGGCCCAGGGACCGCCAGCCGCCACCTGTGCACCTGGGAACTGTGAGCCACTGCTACTTGTGTTCCTGGGTCCGCACCTCCACTTTTTCCTACTGCGACTCCGCCCTTCTTACCGGTCTGGATGAATGGTTGTTGGACTTCCGTACAGTTCAATTTTCTATACGTTCTGGTTGTTTTCTTATTTCTAGATATTTGTTGTCCTTAATTTTGGTTGTGAGAGGAGGCACAGTGTGTCCGCCTACGCCTCCATCTTGGCCAGAAGTCCCGGCTCCAGATATCTTATAACATGTGATAATACACTTTCTTTTCTGTATATGCTATTTAATTTTTTAAAAATTGTTGGCTTTGTGTGATTTTATTACATTGTTCCTAGCTGTGGTTTTCTTGGTATTTATCTTTTAGGGATTTATCAGTAGATGTATTTGTTGTGGTTTATTATGGTGGGCATAATTTCAACAACTTTGGCAAATTCTTGGCTATCACCTCTTCAAATATTTTTTCTAGCCCACTTTCTCATTTCCCTTCTTCTGTAACTTCAATTATTCATGTGTTACAATGTTTGCTGTTGTCCCACAGATATCAAATGCCCTGTTGTATTTTTCTTGATGTTTCCATATAGATTATTTCTGTTGACTTGTTTTCGAGTTCACGTATTCTTTCTACTCTGTGTCCAATCTAGTGATAAACCCATTAAATGAATCTTTCATGCTTATTGTCATGGTTTTCATTTCTACATTTTCCTTGTGGCTCTTTTTAAAAATGATACAACCAGAAATGGAATAGATGTTGAAATTATCAGACAAAGACTTTAAAATAATTATGATGAATGCAGTCAATGAAAGTAGAAGTGGACAATATAAGTAAACAGATAAGGAATTTGATCAGAACCATGGAAATTATATTTCCTTACTTCTTTATATGCGTCATGATTTTTTTATTGTAAGCAAGTAATTTGGTCTAAAAGGACAGTAGAAACTAAAGTGAATTATAGTAAAACTCAGAGGAGAACAAGCTCATTTTTCTCTCAGGCCAGTAGAGTTGGGGGCTGAGTCAATTTAATCTACGGATGAACTGAGACTATTGTTACTTTCATTTAATTGAATTCACTACTACCTTCAAATAATTTGAGATTAAGATCAAGACATTACCTTCAGCAGGGCTGGAGATCTCTATACCCAAGGGATCCTAGATACCTCTTTACTTTCAAGCCATGTGAGAGCTTATCACGTTCACAGCAGACTGCCAAACAGTTGGTTTGCTGTCTATTCTTTACTCTCCAGTCTTTATCCCAGGCTTCTGTGTCTTAGGAGAGTTTTTCTACCCTGCGTTTATATTATTTTTTTAAGATTTTATTTATTTATTTTTAGAGAGAGGGAAAGGAAAGGAGAAAGAGAGGGAGAGAAACATCAATGTGTGGTTGCCTCTTGCATACCCTGCACTGGGGACCTGGCCTGCAACCCAGGCATGTGCCTTGACTGGTAATCGAACCAGCGACCCTTTGGTTCGCAGGCTGGTACTCAATCTGCTGAGCCACACCAGCCAGGGCTCTACCCTGCTTTTAAAGTACCAAGTTTTGGAGGGCTGAAGGGGTTCATTTGGTGAAGGGCTAGAGTACCTCTGAGGGGTTAGTTCACCTGCTCTTTGGCTCTGTCTCCAGCTTTGGCTGGCCCCGCCTCCTTGGTCATCAAGTTCTGGTCTCTGAGCTATTCTACACTCCCCAGGCCTTCAGCCACCATTGTGTCATACTCTGTGGGGAATAATGTTATTTACTCTGCTCCCAGTCTTCATCAGGCCCTGGGCTCCACTAGTTTTCTATCTGAGTACTCAAGAAAGGACTATGGGAATGAGTTGGTAAATGGGTGCAGATTCTGTATGTTGCTATTGCTCACTGAATTCTAAACTGTCATGCTTGTCCATATGAATCTTAAAAATTTCTAAAAATTTAAGCGATTTTTCTTTACTCCAGTCTTCTCTTACCATTCCTCTAAGAATTAAAGTGAGTGTGGGCTTTTTACTCCCTGGAAGACATGGTTGCTCTCTAGATTCCAATTATTTAGGTTTCATCACATTCTCAGGTTTCTGATAACTTTTTTTAAAGGATGTTATTTATTTATTTTTAGAGAGAGGGGAAGGGAAGGAGGAAGGGAGAGAAACATCCCTTCACCACAGAAACTTTGATCTCACACGTCCCTAACTGGGGACCTGGCCCTCAACCCAGGCATATGCCCTGACCAGGGATCAAACTGGAGACCTTTCAGTATGCAGGCTGGCTCTCAGTCCACTGAGACACACCAGCTAGTGCAGGCCTCTGACAATTTTTTAAAAACAACAAAGTTATGATTTTTAAAAAAACACATAACAAAGGTTATCTTTTTTTTCCCCTTCATTGTTAGGACAGAAGCAACATTATCCTGCAACTGTCTTTATCCTAAATAAAAACAGGAGTCTTTTAAAGACAATTTTAATTGAGTTTTCTATGATTTTTCTAGTATTTGTTGTTGAATATACCCTAATCGGTTCTATACTGAGTTTGAAATTGTTCTTTAGGATGAGAAAAATCATAGATTATTTTAATTACTTTTTGCTGATTATAAAATTAACTACTTTTGATTATAGAAAATATTAAAAATACAAAAAAAAAACACAAAGAGAAAAATAAAAATTACCCAGTCACTTTTCATAAATATAAACATTAGTATCATTTTGTTATATACCTTTTCAACACATTTCTGTAACATATATATTTATTAATAGTTTAAAACACAATATGCAATTCTGTAAACTACTTTCTATTTATGTAAGACTATAGCATGCACATTTTCTATATCATTAAATATTATAAAAGCATGACTTTAATGCAGTGTTATATTTTATAATTTTGAAACATTTTTATTTAGCCCATCACGTATTATTGGGCATTCTAATTTCTCACAATGACAAATTGCCTTGTGATGAACACCCTAATATTCTGAAGGTCAAATAGTGGCTAATCCTTGCACCAGGTGCAAGGTCTACAGCAGTGTTCTCTCTGCAACTGCTCTTGACTCTCCCACAGACTACCTGTAATAGGGCAGCAGGAAGTACTCTGTACAGGTCAAAGGAACAATGAAATCCATGGAGTTTATAATGGCAGAAATCACAAACTGTTTTAGGAGCCTAAAGTATAAAGCAGAGGTCCCCAACACCTGGGCTGCAAACTGTTCCTGGTCCCAGGCCTGTTAGGTACCAGCTGTGAAGGAAGCTTGCCTCAGCTCTGCCTCCTGTACCTCCTTCCCCCACCCCCACCTCCAACCCATTCATGGAAAAACCGGTCCCTGGTACCAAAAATGTTTTATTCCTGGTCAGGCACTCAGGAAAAATTTAAATTACAAAAGTGTAGATCGAAGCAAGGGATCTCTTAAGTATTATCATTAGATCTCCTTGAGTATTTCCTGACCAGGAATAAAATGGAACTAACACGCAATTTGCTTTACTCTTGATACTCAATGATTGATATCATTTCCTTCTTTCAAGTCGTCACCTTACATTACCTACTATCCTTACCAAAATAGAAACAATCTCTCTCTCTCTCTCTCTCTCTCTCTCTCTCTCTCTCTCTCTCTCTCTCTCTCCCCCCCCCCCACTCCCTTTTTCATTTTCTGCTCTCAGTGCCTTGTTTTAAGATCTCATCAGTTCTTGATTGCTGCAAAAGCATCCTGACTTTATTTTCCAACTCTGGCTTGGTCTCCATTTAATTTATCTAATCATTCTATTTCCCCTGATCTCATAAGTCCTGTAATGTCTTTATATAGATTCCAATAAAAATCAAACTCCTAGCTTTCTAGACAAAACCCTTTATGATCTTGTTTCTGCTCAGCATTTTAGCTACAACATTTGCCAGTATCCAACAAGGTCCCTTCATCTGGTGAACTTCTATCAATAGTATCCCAAGTGTCCTTTATTTCTCTATGCATTTGCCCAAGCTATTCTAAATGCCTCGAGTATCCCTCCATCTCTTTAACACTTGTAATTCTTGTTAACTTCAACATGTAAAACACAACTCCAGTGTTTCCCAAAACTTCATCTTTATTGGAAACATATAGGTTCTTTACTCTCTGCACCTCAATATCCTCTTCATAGAGGTATCATTGTGCAAATTATACCATACTACAATTTGTAGTTATGTTTTGTTTTTGTTTTCTTTGCATACGCAATGATTTTATTTTGATTTAACACAGAGACTGGCTCCCACCAATTGTTTAATCAGTGTTTATTAGAATGCTATAATAATGGTAATATATTAGTTGAAGAAAAAAGCAGACGTGCCTAATTACCCAATCACCCACCCTCTCCTCCTCAAGCCTTCCACATATCACTAAGAGAGTTCACTGCCACTCACAGAATTGTTAGAACAAAAAATTTTAAAAAGATCATTCTTGATATGTCTCCTTCATACTCATCACTTATTCTGTCAGAAAGTCCTGTTGAGCAAAATACACCCCAACTCTAACCATTTCTCACCCTTCCATCATTGCCATCCTACACCAGGCTATTGTCATCTTGTTTTTCCTATACTTCTGTTGACCTCATGCTACTCCTTCTCTCCCTCTCTCTCTTTTATCCTTCCTTTCTTCCTTCCTTCCTTCCTTCCTTCCTTCCTTCCTTCCTTCCTTCCTTCCTTCCTTCCCTCTGTATCTCACCACATTTTTACATTATTCTTCACATAGTATCTAGAGAACTCTCTTAGAAATAAAAATCTTGTGATAGTTCGTGCAGCATCACCGTTGTACTTAGCTGCCTCTGTGTGTCCTTACAACCACTCCCTGACTTGTCACTTTAGTCCACTTATGCTGACTTCCTTACAGTTCCTTAATACATAGCAATCTTGTCCCTACCTCTGAGACTTTTCATCTGTTGTGCTGTTGGCTGAAATGGTCTTTTTCACAACATTCAGGTTCTTAATCAGGCATCATCTCCACAGTGAGCTTCCTCTAACAGATGTATTGCAATAGCCCTGGCCTACCCTTGGTTTCATCTCTAATCCTGTTATCGCTTTGATTTTTATCTTTGTGGCACTTGGAACTAGATATTATATCATGTTTATATTTCTTTTACTTGTTTATTTTCTGATTTTCTACTATAATGTAAATTTTATAATTCCACATATTTCATTTTGTCCACTGTTGCACTATGATAAATATTTATTGGGCATATGAATTAAAGGTTGCATTTCATTGTCTAGTCCGGGATCTATTTTTTCTGTACTCCTTATATGCTGCCTTTTTGGAAGATCTTCCCAACTCTTATGAGAATGATTTACAGTAACAAATATATAATACATAACAATATATACACTCAGACAGATACACATTTGTGATAAACATCTCATCAAACAGTGCTTATCTTTACTACATGAAATGCACTCTTTATATTCTATTCTAATTTTCATAAAACTAAGCTTACCCCTTTGGAATGGGTCATAACCAAGGTTACTACTTATGTTCTTACAAGCTGTATTGTACCAAAGGTATATAAGGTCTGTCCAGAAAGTATCCATCCATGTAATAGGAAAAATAGAGACATTGATTGAAGAATATACAAAAAACACTGTACATAGGACAATGGCACCTCAGTCCCCTTCAAAGCAGACACCTTGGAACCTCACACAGTTCTAACTGCCATCAGCTACCCTGAGATTTTCATGAATCTCATTGACATGTCTCAAAGACAGTCTGAAATGTCTTTCTTTTCAAAGGCGATTTTAGTTTTGGGAAAAGCCAGAAGACAGAATATCAAATCTGGGTTGCAGTGGTCTGAGTCACCTGGGTAATTTGATGTTTCACCAAAGAAGTCTGCATGAGCTGTGATGCGGGCATGTTGTTATGATGAAGCTGCCAATCACCAGTTGCCTGTAGCTGCGGTCTTCTGAATCATGTGTTTCTGCATAGTTTCTGCAGAGGAATATTCAAGCTTAATGCAAAAATTGATACAGATCTGTTGTTACACTCAGTCATATTGAATGTAACAGCCACACAGTGCACATGCTCAGTCAACAGTGTTTACTACCCCCATTGACTAGTATAATGAAGTTGTCATTGTTCACACATACACATTCCAGTCCATTCTCCTTGGCTTCCAGGTTACATCAATGTCACACAAACCATTCTCATGATATCAATAATGGCTGGACTTTTTCCAGACAGACTTTGTATATATGTATGTATGTAAAAATAAATGTATATACATATCTTAAAGTACTTGTTACATTAAATTTAATTTTAAAGATAAATTGAATAAAATACTTCCTGGAAATTAGGGTCTTGCTTTTCTAGTCAACCAGCAATTTCTTTTGAAATATTGACTTGGCTTTGAGACAATATGCATTTCTTAATTGGGTTAACCACAAAGTTTTCTTAAAACTAAAAATCATTAAAGAAAATATTTTGTGTGTAAATAAAACAATTTAAAAATGGAAAAATGTTTATATTTTGTTTAAAGAAAGTATGTGACAAAAAATTAAAAATAAATATAAGAATAAATGAAAGTCTTTCTCTTGACTTGTGGTCTTGGCTGTCTGAACCAGGAGGCCAACTCCAGGAATGAAGAGATGAGTGTGCTCTTCTCTGTGAACTTGTCTTTAGAACTGAAGTCTGGCGGAGTGAGTACACTCACTGTTAGGGGCTCTGGGGAAAAATGGCACTGATGAAGGAGAGTCAGAAAAGTTGGAATAAAGTCAAGGGATTATTTCTGTATCTTTTTTTTAAGCCTGTAAATTTCACTTTGATTTGTCATGTTCATTCATCTTGTTGCATTTCTCAGGCAGAACACTGGGGAACAGCAAAGAGAATTTTACTTATATAAATTAATGTGCTAATTAGCTGCAGTCTCACAGCTCTTGGAAAATTGCCATTTCATTTTATTGCGCATTAAAGTGGGAAGTCCCCACCTTTATATGTCTTTGAAAATAAAGAAATAAACCTAAAATATTTTTGCCATTCCAAGGAGAGATGTTAAATACAATAGGCCTGATACTTATTTTCTCAGTGTTTCTTAGTAGCTTATTCTCTGTCTAGAATTTCTTTGTCTTGGTGGGGAGGTGCTATAGTTTTAGTTTTTGCATCTTATTATGTCGATTAATAATTGTATTTATACGTAAAATGTACATATATTATACACGTGTATGTGTCTGATATACTCAGAAAAAGGCACTATGCTAACAAACAAATAAAGCCTGTAAAAATGCATAAAATGTAAGCCTCAAAGACTGGAATATTTCAATTAATATATTATACTTTTGGATGCAATCCCCTTAAAAAACATGTTTGAGAAGGGTGTATACTCATCTGGAATCTACCAGCATTCAGGTGAACAACATTTATCAGATAACTGGATTTTTCTTCCATTTGATGATTGTACAATGAATGAAATATTTGTCTTGGAAAAAAATAAAAAAGTGTTCTGACTTACTTAGAATAGCTTTGAACATTTTTAAATTCAATGATGCCATGTAAGATATTCACTGCCACCACACATGTGCACACACAGATGAAAGAAACCCAACAAAACTAATATCTATGAGCGTTAGTTATTAACTAATGCCACCTTGAATGCTAAACTGATAAAAATGTACTCTTAGTTTCTGCCCATTCTTCTTACATTTAAGATACTGGACAACTTAGCCTTATCTTCTGTTCTACTTTGTTTCCTTCAACTGGTACCCAAGAGAAGGGTGTGCTGTTTTCTACATCTTTTACAACTCCTTTCTATCAAAATGGGCAGAAGACTCATTTTTGTGGATAAAGAATTAGTCATTTGAAATTTAACCCCCAAATAGCCCAGGATCTCTGAAAATATTCCTGATTTTCTTCGCATAGGTAAATCCCAACAGCACAGTACAAGGATGTCCTGTACTCTCTTTCTGCTCCATGTCTTAGAAATTAAAGGCATGTTCCTGTTTTGAAGTATCTTAAATCCTTCTTGTTTATCCCAGAACATCTTAAAAAGAACCACAGGCTTTTAATAATCCTTTTTATCTTCCACAAAATGGAAAGGACACCAAAAAAGTCATGAAAAAGGTGATAGATGGAAGCAATGTGTTTCCATAAGGCTATAGGCTTATGAGTGAGAGCAGTACGCAAATAGGCTAGGTAGATTTCTCAGAAGGCCTCTTCTCTTCTTTCTTCCTAATTAAAAAAGAAAGTTCCAGAAAGGCAAAGGTGACAGTGGTATAAGAGCATCACACCAACCTGTCCCTCGTGGTGGTCTTGGCTCTGCTGCCAAAAATTTACTTCAATTCAGGCCAAATTGTTTTACTTCACTGGTACATTTTCTTTGACCTCTAGAGTGAGATGGTTGGCTGTAGTAAGTCCTCATGCCTCTTCTAGTTCCACGATTCTGTAGCTATATTTTTTATTTTCCAGACATGACATATAACCTGTTAACAAATTCTACATATTTGTTATTGCAAACCATTACATAAATTATGAAAAACAATAGTGGGAAAAGTTGCCTACAATGCTAAATTTGGCAGAGTTCTCTAAAAGCATTATATAATAAAAGTGGTAAGATAAACAAGTAATTGGTAACTCTTCTAATTTTATTCTTTAATTGAAACAAGTAGTTCTCAGCTGTTAATAGCTGTGTGCAGTGTGCAACCTGATTTCCTATGAGCACTGGCCAGTGGAGAAAAAAAAGAGATCCCATAGAAGCGATAAGTAATAAGCTATCAGTTTTTCAAAAGCTACTGCATACTTTATTCTGTTCTAAGTCTTTTCTCTAGAAGCCAGTCAAATGAGGACTATTTGGAAACACCAGCGTTAGCTTACAAGAGAATGGCATTTGCATCTTGAATTATTCTATTAGATTCTAACCTTGGCACAGTATAACCCTGTGCTGAAATATTTATAATTGCCCTAGTAACATGGGAAATAAACAATTTATTCCTATTATCTGTGTGCATGTTTTTAGATGAAAAAAAGCAAACTGTGAATGACGAGATACTAATAAGATCATGGAATGTCCCCAGCTTCTCATAATGGCTAGTAACAAATATTTGCATCAGCCTTGGTTATCCAAATATTCTTTGTGAAAAGTGGCTGAGTGGGTTTCGGTTTCCTAACCTTCCAGAATCATTTTATTCTATTGTTTCTGTAATGGATATGTAGGGTAATGTAGTCCTAAGCCTCCAGGCAATGCATGAATTGAGTATTTGCTGTTTGTGGAGCATGTTGTTTCTAAAGCATCTAATTTGGGAGTGATTTAGTAAATATAATCATCAAGAATGTGGTGATGTGTTCCCTTTGGTTTTGCATAGAGGGATTCTAAAGGAGTCTCCCTCCCTCCCCCAATCATTTGTAAGAAAATGGGGAAAACACTATTACTTAACACTTGTGCTTTAAGCAAAATCTGTACATTTTTTGGCAAGTAAGGTCAGTGAATTTGAGAGAAGAAAATGGTTTCAACTAAACACATGCATTCACTTTATGAAATAGCCAAATTTTTATCTTAATGTTTATACAACTTGACAGCAAAACTCTCATGTTATTACACAAGAGTGCTAACACTAAATGACTTTGATTAAGAAGATCGTCTTTGCTGGGCACACATGCATTGTCATGGACATTATCAGCAAACCTGAGTATAACATCAGAAGGAAAAGGCCTCATTGCAAGTCAGAATGGTTCTAATTTAATGAACTAATATTAAAAAGATTCACATAGTATATCTCTCACCATCTTTCAGCTGCAAAGCATTCATTAAGGAAAATCTATGCTAATGTATCAGTATAAACAGAATCCCAAATAAGAAAGACCACAATGACCATCCTAAAAAGCCCTGTGGTTTCCTTAAAGGTTTCACTACTTAACTCATCCCTGTGGCAGCCAGCCACCCCATCATACACCCACAGTCCCTTACTGGCATCCGTGCTGACAGGGGCTCCAGAGAGGAGCTTGCTCCTGGCTACCATCGCTACTCATAATGAGGGCACACTGGCTGCTTTGGAAAAGTTTTGAATCAGCTCCAGTTTGGAGTTGACCTATTTTAGGCTGACTTCTAAAAAGCTTAACCTCTTTTAGTCTTGAATTCTTTTTAATTCCTTTGATAAAAAATGTGTTTTCATGATCAGAAAAAATAAGCAAAGAAATAAAACCAGCTCCAAATCTCTTCACATAATAAACAGCATTGGATTAGCTAAATACAAAGAAATCAAGAAATTATGTTTTTCTTTCCACTGTCCGTGGAGTAGGGGTCTGTGCCCTAAGACATAGGGATTGGAAAAGTTCTTAACACTGTTGATACCCATAAGCCAAGTGACCTTGAGCAAGTCACCTTCTACTTTCTAGCTTTTGGTTTCTTTATACACAGAATATAGGATTAGACTAAATTAAATTATTGATAAATTCCTTTTTGTTCTGAAAACAACCTTTTGATCAACCGTATTTTTATAACTTTCCTTGATAATGTTTCTGTTATAAAAAATGTTTAGGAAATGTGAGGGGGGAAAGGAAACTTTGCCTAAAACGCTCAGGAAATACTTGAGCCCTGTATGTAGGGAAGTACTTCCTGAACTTGGCTTTTAATCCTTGATGGGTGGGGGATGAAACAACATATTGCTAGGTTATGAAGAATTTTTAAAGCGCATTTATAAAGGCTATCCTCAAATGGAATGCATAGGCTTCTCTGCTTAAGGAAAATAAAGCGTGAGGGAATTAAAAGGAGGGGTTAAAACGTTTCTCATGTCTACTTTGCAAAGTACTCAAACATGTAAGAAACTGGCCCAGGAGAATATATCACTGGCTTTGATAGTTCCCTGGTTAGACAGTGTCCTGTGTAATCCATGGTTATGTAACAAATTTAAGTAAGTCAGTGGATAAAATGTTCATAATTACATATTGATAAATCCAGTATTTTCAAGTTTGGGTTTTCCTCCTCCTTTCTTTCAGTGCATCAAAATACATTAGTTCTTTCATGTTTGAAATTTTTGTGTTTAAAAAAACAATTTCTCCCAACAACAAATTATATTTTAAATAACCATTTTCTTGGAATGGGGGTTGAGAGTAAATACAATATTGCATTTTAGAATGATTTTATTTAACAAAGATACAGCATGCCTTTAATTTAGCTTTTATTCTGAATTGATTTTTTACTTCTTAGTAAGAGATTATTCATTGGTAAAAAGCAATCATAACTTACAGTTATTACATTTAAACTTGCATAATTGTATTTCTGAAATAAATAGATGTTTAAAATGAAAATTTTGTGAAAATGTTTTAGACACACATATCCAAAATGGACACTCAGAGTGCAGTCACCTTCAAATAGTCACCATCAGCCAATGAGTGGGCAAAGATCAAAATATCACTACAAGGGACTTTTTGGAATTATTTTTACAACCTGTGACATGTTCTTCAACAATAGACTACCATCAAAGGTTGTGAATCTTATTCCTTTAAGGATTATTTTAGTTTAAGAAACAATGATAACTCATTCAAAGACATATCTAAATATATGAATTGAGTATTCTAAACAGGATAATGCCTTTTTTTGGAGGCAGTTATAATCATTATGCTAAGGCAATAAGACTGCCTTCTTGTGTGAGAAATGCAAGAAATGATGAAACAAAGGACTCTGAAGGCAAAACCCAATGATTTGGAACCAAGTACAAAAGCTATATTTACAAATGGCAAATGTCAGCGAAGAGTTAACTGACTGTGACCCAAGCTACAGAATATACCATTGCTGCCCTTTCTAACTACACAGATCGTAATGTTTTTCCCTTTGAAAACATAAATGCAGGCAAGGTGATACAAAGTATCGCTAAGTTGTCATAAAGGAATGACTATAGGAGAGGTCTGTCCAGAAAGTATCCAGCCAGGCACTATGAAAAATACACTTATTGAAGAGGATAAAAGATATAAGAAACATTGTACATAGGACAATGATGTCTCAGTGCCCTTCAATGTAGGCACCTTGGGACCTCACACAGTTCTCCCAATCACCGTTGCCTGCCCGACTGCATTTTCCTGAATCTCATCGATGGTCTGACATCTCTTCCCTTTCAAAGGCAATTTTAGTTTTGGGAAAAGCGAGAAGTTGCAAGTCACCAAATCTGGAATGCAGTGGGGCTGAGTCACCTGGGTTTGACGTTTTGCAAAAAATCTCTGCACAAGACGTGATACATGGTGGGCATGTTGTCGCAATGAAGCTACCAATCACCAGTTGCCATAGCTGTGGCCTTTGGAATCATCTGAATAGTTTCTTCAGAGGGATGTTCAAGCTTAACACAAAATTTGATGCAGATTTGTTGCTCTACTCACTTATTTTGAATGTGCTGGCCACACAGTACACATACCCACTCAACAGCTTATACCACCCCCACTGACTAGTACAGTGAAGTCGTTATTGTTCACGCATGTGCATTTCAGTCCACTCTCCTTGGCTGACAATTTACATTGATGTCACACAAGTGTGCTCATTATATTAATATGGCTAGACTTTTTCCAGTCAGATGTTGTATATCCAAATGAGTATTGTCCTTCAAATGAGCTATCTTGGAGCTGATACATCCAGTTCACCAATACTATTGTCTGTCTTTGTTCAAAACTACTTTTGAAACTCATACTTCAGAATTATCTTCTTAGTATGTTCATGAATTACACAAGATTAGTCACATTATTATATTACCCATTCTCTTAGAATCTCTCTTTTTCTTTCTTTTCTTTACCTAAAACAAGCTAGATCACCTTTCTATTTACCAATATGGGTACTGAATGTACAAATCCTCTCAAAACATAATAATTTGACCTCATTACAGATTTGTAAACAGGATGCCCATCAAAAAGGTAATTTTAAGGGAAAAAGGGCCACACAAATGAAATAAATAGACTCTTGAGGTGATGCCCCCTAATGAAAAAACTAATTTAAAAATGTAATTTTGAAATTGTTTGTTGGAGTAATCTCACTACTTTAAGCTAACCTCTTATGTTTTATATAATTTTGGTACTCAAATCAAGAAACAATTATATGGCACATGACTGGGATCTGCCAATGGGATTGCTTTTAACATCTTAGAAGGAAAGAACTAAGTGAAAAAAGGTATTTAATGAGAGTTTTAAAAAACATTGACTATATTTTACTAGACTAAGATATAAAATTTTAATTCACACATACATTTGCTTAGAAAAACAAAAAGTATATTTCCAAGGAATTAGTCTCATGTGAAAATAGTAGCATTTCAAAAACTTCTATCACATATGTGAGATATGAGGAAAGAGTGGGAAATGAAACATTCCTTCAAATATTCTAAATCCACACAGTATAGAAGGTAAGTAAATTGCCCACAAAATAAAATTTAACTTTCTGGTACATAAGAATTGAAAAAGAACAATCTCCCTTTTCACCACAAAGGAAAAGAGTATCTTCACTTTTTACTTTCTTTCAAATTTAGTAATACTCATTCTTCAATTTGATGATTTTCTGGGGAAAAAAAATGGAAGCTATTACTTTTTTTATTAGTTGAAGAATGAGCACTTTTGTTACTTTACAAAATGAGGTCACAATAAAGCAGATAGTCAAGCTTATACCCTCATTTGTGTTTGGGCTCATAATTCTTTTTCTGCTTTGAATGTCTAGAAATCACATGATATCAAGTGTATCCTAATTTTAAGTAAATGAATATATTACATAATCTTCTTTCAAGCAGAAATTAGATTATTTTTATATTAAAATAAACCAACAAAACAACTGAGAGGGCATATCTTAGAATATATTTATTTTTGTAGAATCACTTAAATCAACCCTGTTCCTTTTTGCAAGCATGGGTATATCATACCATATTTCTAAATATATCATGTGCACTTGGATTTGAAAATAAACTCCAAAGAGAAAGACCAGAATTAATACCCCATTTAGATCTTTAACATGTAGATTCCATATATTTTAGGTCTCTCAAGTAATTGTGCCAGGATCATTTTATAGTGGAAACATGCAGGAAACATTTGACACTTGTAATCAAAGTTTCGGACATGCCTGTGTGCATTATTTCTGCATCTATGTTCATTTCTACTTCTTCTCAGGCATGCAGCTTTCCTATCCATCATTCCAGCTCTCAGAACACACTCACTGTGTGCACCGCATGTGCACACAAGGTAAATTCCCCACACTAAATAAAACAATCACTTAAGCAAAATAGCTGTTCACTTAAGTTAAAAATTCGATGAGATTGTTAGATCATTATATTGATTTTAAGATATTCCCACTGTCTTTACCATTGGGTCATTTCAGTTAGAATGATCAGTGAAAGAGGAGAAAATGTATGCCTGTATGTCTGAGATACTATCAAATAAAGATGGTATTTTGGTGGTTTTGCAGCAAGGTGTTCCTAGACACCTGTAAAACCCTGTTGATATAAATGGGACTATTGCTTTCTTTGGGGAGACTTTTCTGTAGTGGGAAAGGGGGCAAAGAAAGGAAAACTTTATGTTACTTGAAACATTCAGTATTCCTAAAATGGACACCTTGTTTACACAGGTCATTGCACATTTTCTTCATTATTTTATTTCGCAGTTCCTGTGATTTTGATTCTCACTACAACATTTTGAAGTGAATGTGCATATTTCACACTCACACAAGTATCATCATGGCATACAAAACAACAAGGTTACCTGAAACGAATATGGAATGCATAGCTACGTGTCCTTTTTAAATGGCATTTGCAAATGATTACACTGCACATCTGTGGTTTGCTCTGAATAAATGTACAATTAAAGCATTACCTTTTTAAACCTGCAAATTGTCCTTTCTGTCAGCTTTGGCTCCAGCAAATCTCAGCTATTCTTGTTGCAGCCCTTTCTCACGTGCCCCCACGTGAGGAGGAACTCTTTGCAAGCTTTTTGGCAAGATGTGTTGTTAAAGCTGAGCTATTTGTTCTGATAAACATTTCCACTATAACTCAGCATTTTTTATTTTTACCTTTTGTTTTAGATAACAGACAAAATTCTAAACTATAAAAGTAAAAGGAGAGAAAAGGGAACCCATGGTAATTGTTATCTTCATCAAAGTATTTGCCATAACTTCATTTAAATAACAAGTTTCCCTCCATTTCCTTAAAAGTGATTTAGGTAACATTTTCATATGATTGATTATTATATATTTACAATTTTGTTTACAAAGGGTTTGCATTGATGTGAGAGAATTCTAATAACATACTTTAGAACAAAAGTGCAGAATACCAAATTATGTCAAATGTATTTAAAAATTATTATAAAAAGTAAAATCCTAGGAAAAAATGACTGAAAGGAAATATTCTAAACTGTTTCCAATAGTTGCCTGTGGTTCTTAGGATTGTAGATTATTTATTTTCTTATACATTTTCTTTTTTTCATATTTTACACAATGGGTTGAAAAAGAAAAGAATTGTTACAAAGATGTTTTTCTTTGAATAAAAGGGTCTCTGAAAACTTTTATAGTGTTAATGTCTGGTATAAAGCAAGGAAGACAAAAATATTTTTTAAAGATAGAAAACTTTTTAAAATCATTCTTAACAGATTCAAACAATAATTTAAGTGGAGACTGGATTATTTGCATGATTTAGAGTTTCTGAGATTAAATTCCTGATTATAATGAAAATTCTAACCAAACACTACCTAGAGGGAGTGTACTGATACTTAAAAACTCTTGTTTGACAATACTATTACTATCCTGTGATAGTTGTTTCTTTCCTGTGGATTTTTAGAGTAGCATTTAACAAAAATTTTTACTTGTTTTACAAAACTTACATAAAGCTAAAAGTAATTTTAATATCACCAAAGTCCTTTTCAAATACATATTTTAACAAGTCTTAAATGACCAGCAGAATTCATTTCTTTAAATTATATTCTACAGTTTTTAATTTGGAGGTATCGTCCACATATTTAGTAAACAAATAGTTTAAGGAATTTTTCTCAAGTAACAATAATAGTATTTTGGGTTTTCATATTACTAACAAGCTTTTTGATGTTATTTTTATCAGAAGAAATCAAGGTTTTACATCACTTTACAAATACAAAAAATATCTGTTGTATAAATCCTCATACATGCCTCTTGATTCTTCTACATTACTAAAATGTGATTTTAAATTATATTAAGCCTTGATTATATACTTTATAGGGGTACATATTAATTTAAAACACTTCCCAAATTGTAAGCAGAAAGTAGATGAAATATAGACAATAAAAAGGCAAGTAAAAATAGCCTGGAGTTTAGTTGTATATGTATACTCAGCAATTTGAAAATACTAATTTTGTTCCACTTAATGGTAAAGAAATATTTCTTTTTCTTCTTTGCCTAAAGGTCATTTATAACTGAGGACAAGTTAGCGAAAGTCCAGAGGCTGAGTGTGGCTTTGGTCTAGGTGTCCAGCCTTTCTCAGTGCAAATCATTCTTGGGAGGATGGTGGGAGTCGTATCAGTGAACTGGTTACCTTACTGAAGGTTATCAAGACCCTCCCCTCCACTGCTTCTGTCCCTCCATGCGTCTTCCCTCTCCCCACTCCTTGTGAGCACTTTTGCATTTCTAGAACAATTGTCCTGAAGAAATTGTATTCAGGTATAATCCTAAGCTTTATACTGCTCGTCTTGTTCTCAGTTACCCAGATTTTTCTCTGAGATTCATGGCATGTGTTTCCATCTCCGACCACATTTTACCAACTCACTCATAGACAGAAAACAGTAGAGTGACTACCAGAGGGAAAGGGGAGTAGGGTGAGGAAAGAGAATAAAAGGGGGACAAATGGTGATGGAAGGAGACTTGACTAGGGGTGGTGAGCATGCAACACAGTGTACAGATGATGTATTGTAGAATTGTACACATGAAACCTATATAATCTTGTTAACTAATGTCTCCCCAGTAAATTAAAAAAAATAAAATTAAAATTAAAAAACAAAAATATATATCATACATATTTTCTTCTGGATAAGCATGGTATTCTCATTCTCATAAAAGGATTAGAATACCATTTGTTATATAAATCCTTTCATATAATGCTTTTGTTCAAACATCAAGACAGTAACATTGATATTATGGCTTTGCTTTTGAAATAAAATTTGCTCTAAATGCTCCAAATTAAAATAGATCACAAAAATGTTAAACAAATACATATATAGAACTTAGTAAATTTATGGAATTCTTTGGAAAGATTTTTATTATGTTTTTACTAATATAAAATTATTAAAAGAACAGAAAAAATAGTTAAAATCATTCTAGCCTTTTACCAATTACTTAGACCACTTTGTACAATTTGAAAACTTGGCAGTAATTTTATCAAAAATCTTATAAATCATTGTCAGATTGTTGTTGAACAGTCATTTTGAATTATGCTACAACCTTTTATTTTTATTATCAAATATTTCATCAATTATAAAATGTGTTAATTTTTATTCTATTTAGATAAAAATAAATAAACTGTTTTCAAAAGCAGTGTTTTTTGTGAGTACTTTAGCATGGCAAACTTATGTTCACATAATTTTGCACATTTTTTATAAAAAAAGGTATTTTTCATGGAAGCAATATAATAGTTTTCATCTCAATCCCTATACACTTTAATCAAATAATATTTATATTTATATAAAGACCTGAAATGTTGTTCTAAACTGAAAGAGGTGGTAATGGTAGCTATACATTTGTTTTCTAGTAATGTCTTCACATTTTAGGGCAATTCTTTTGGAGAAGAATAAATCCTTGTGACAAATCGTTACAGATCCTTCCATTTCTGTCTTCAATGATTTAATCTTCTCAAGAACTTTGGTATAGATACACTAACTATTGCATTTAAAATGACTATAAAATTGTATATATAGTATGTTATAGTATAACATGAGTAATTGCAATTGCATTCTAAAATAAAATATATACCTTTGTTTTATGCATCTTTCTTTTGGACAATTTTATTTAACATACTAATTCTGCTGTGTGTTTTAATAATAACAAACCTTTAATTGCCCATGTTTGTACAAAGTTTGTGGTTAAGATAAAATACAGTTTGAGTATATGTTGAATGGATTGTTTATGGAATTATAATTCTGCATTATTTACTGACAATTTGATTATTTTTATGTTATATCATGTGCTGTAAACATTATTGTGGCAGTATCATGAAACATCAAAATAAGTTTATTACCAGTAATCAGCTGTGTAAAAACAGCTCAAGTTACACAGGAAATAACCACATTTATAAATGACTCTTTGTACATTATTATATTTGTACAGAACTTTTGTTTTTAACATTACAAGTAATAAATTCTTTTAAGTTTAAAAATTTATCAGCATAAAAACATTCATTTTTAAAAAATCATAGCAGGACTATTTTTTGAGTACTCTTGTCGTAAAATTGAAGAAAATGTTGCTATCAAATAATATTAAACTTAATAATTAAAATAATTTTTCACTTTGAAAATTTTTCTATACTTTTTATTCTCTAATGAAATAATATTTCATTTTTATGGTACAATTATTAATCCCTTGTAACTTGATCATAGATTATATCATATATTCTTAATACTTGCTTTCCCAAAAATATTCAGTTCTAATGCTAATAAATACATAAAGCTTTTGCACGTGGACTTTATCCGCAAGAAAAATAATCTTTAGTTTTAATGAATATCATTTATAAAGCAAGAGATTTTTTTTAAACATGTGATCAATGTGTCCATTTTCATGTCATTGTTAGTAACAGAAGCAATCTCATTTAGGAGCAAGGCCATTTTAATATAAGTGTATCCTAGGAGAAAAGGAGCTTGTCACACTCCTTTCTGATAGTGAAGGATTTCAGTTCCCCTTTATGCAGACATTTGCACCTAGTATTTTCCAATTCTGTAATGCAAACATTCAAGGAGAGGTTAAATACAATGTTGGCTTTGCAATATGTATACAGAAGAGCTGCATGCATTTTGCACAGGCTTCATTGAATTTAACCTTGGGTCACCAGACATGTTTAAATGTGGCCTTGAACATAAATGGTGGCTACCAAAAGAAAGTAAACGAGTCTGAAGTTTTTATAAAATGTCACAGTTGATATGAACAAGATCTCAAAGAGGGGAGAAAGTGGGGAAAGGTGTTCCAAAATCACTTGGTCGAACATACATGTATTTAAACCAAATCACAAATAGCCAAACTGGAGTTATGACTATGCACTAACATTTTCTTTTCTACATTCCTGATACGTTCTCTCACTTTCCAGCTTTTCTATTTCCAGGCAGTTGTACCCATATGAAGCTGACAGCAATTGTTCTGATTCATGGTTTAGGAGGAGTAGCTGATTAATCCCATGTCAGCAGTCTTGACCCTGCGTGGAAAATAGAACCTCAGAAAGCCCACTCAACAATATATCAGGGAGCAGAGTTGTGTGGCTTGCCTTGCTCTTAAATGTAATGAAAGTTTAGGGCAATGCTGAACAGTGATTTGATGCCCCTATACCCCCCTCCTTTAACCTATGTTTCAGAAAAACATTCTGGTGCAGGGTGACAATGTGATGGGGAGAAGGAACGAACAATTAAAATTCTCTGGGACAAAATCTGATGTTTCTAAATATTTCACATGTGTCTTCCACGAAATGCTTTAAAACTGGTTTTTTTCCCCTTAAACATAATCACTGGTTTTAAAAAGATACCTGGTCGTATGTGTTTATTTTAAACCTTTAAATTTTTAAACTTGGCATTTTTTCCTCATTAATAACTACAGCATTCTCTTTCACCTTTAATGCAGAGATCCGATTGTACTTATTATAAAATAATTGGAGATAACTCCAACTTCCAAGATCACATGTAACATAATGGGCTCAGTTATAAAGAAAGATGTACATGTTATATTTTAAAAACATAAAAAACAAGCTTTGAGGAAACCGGTTCTTAAGTTGCCTTTTTCCATTAAAGCACTACACTTGGCATATATTTCTACTATGAATTGGGAGAAAAACCTTTGTACTTTGTATTCTGTTCTCAGAACTTTCAATTAAAATCAAGGGATAAAATGGAATTCTGTCTTTTTCAAAGAGGACCATGTGCATGATGGCTCTAATGTATGAATTTTATTTACAAATATAAAGCAGATTGAAATGCCAAGGCGACTTGAAAATCTGTCAAATAATTCTAAACCTTAAAGTAAATAGCAGTCACAAATACAAGTTGGATTTCAATACTGGGAGCCATGCACAACTAGTAAAAGCAAAGAAGGGAAAAAAAACCCACAACTACCTAACATAACTAGATAAAGCTGGAATGTGCTAAAACCTCCCCTTGCAAACTGCGTAATAGCACTTCCACTGGCCCCTTTCTGTCACCCACCGGAACCATCAAGCCCCGATCGTGCTGCAGTCAGGTGCACTCTCACAGAGCTCTTATGGTTGGCTGCATAGGATTCCAAGGAAAGGCGCACTGGTGCAATTTTGCTGTGGACAATAATAAACAGTATTTTTGGTATATTTAGTTTTTTGTGTTTTTTTTTTCCTAAATAAATCTGAAATGAGTCATACAGGGTTTTCTATGCATCCTCCTAAAGTGAAGGTTTTATTTTGACCGAATCCTTAACTATGAACATGCAGACTTTTGATCATGTAACATTTGCATTTCTGTGTGAGGTCGGGTTTTATGTTCTCCTCATACATACTGTCTACTACGTGTATCGTGTTGGCTTGCGCTAGTCAACATTTAAAACACTAGGTACCAAGTGTTGCCTTGTGAACAGAATCCATATGTATAAGCCGTAGACAATAATAGACTAGTGACATTTAAAATTCAAAATTAATAAGTATTATGAAGGGAACATAGTTTGAGTGTGGATATTTTAAATATTATATGCTTAATACAGAATGGGATATTTGGGTTTTTTAAACACTGCCTCTTTAGATTAGCCTTGTCTCATAAATTAAAACAAACAAACAAAAAGAACAGATGAAATGTTTCTCGAGGCTTCTCTGAAGAGCCAAGCACTCTGCACATACTGTCAAGGTGGGCAGCATTAAAAAGTAATAATGAAACAAACATAATGTAGGTTACATTATGTTTCCCCCAGAGTTCTGAAACATGAGGCTGTAGTTTTACGAAAGCATGTCTTTTGAGGGATCAGCAAGCACCCTGCATTGTCTACGAAAATGGAAAGAATTTGTAAGCGCATGTGTTTATGTGTGTGAAATGTTCGTTATCTTCATCAGTACCTTTTTTAAGAAGGCAAGAATATTTTTCTGTAATGAATGAAAAAATGTCCTTTTACCTCTCTTCAAAAAGCTGGTAGAAAACAGTTTCCCCTTTTCTCCGGTTTTGAAGGCATCTTTTCATAAAGAAATCGCCAAACCCAGTGTGCTTCATTTATCCATCTGTGGCTATTAAAACTGCCTCGATCTCAAAGGTATACAAACACCTTGTCAGTAAAGTAGTAAATTAAACAACTGGCATTAAAAAAATATTCCAGTGAATTTCCTCATTAACAGCCAACTATCTGGGGTGCTTTCAGGCTTAGAGATTTAACATTTGGTAAAATTTAAATAAGACAGACTTTGGGTGTATCGAAAAGTACATTATTCTAGACATTGAATGAAGTCCTTCATTTTATGATTTTTAAGAAAATATTTAAATTTAGTATAGTTTTTCTTAAAAGAACAGCAGCTTTATTTACTAAGCTTTACATAGCACAGCCTTTACAAAAATATAATTTATGTTTGCACCGTGAAGCATTGTGATAGCATTCATCAAAAACAAAAGCTAAGCGGAATACAAATGACGTATCTCTCAATCAGAGAGAGTTTAGGCTCTAATGTCAAGAATATATTATTGGAGGAGAGCCATTCTGTGTCTTCACTGATCGGATGGTTCTTTCTGCTTTTCCTCACCTACTGAGTGAGGCAGCGTGTAGTATCTATGAAGAATCTTGGTGTTTTTTAGATAATATGGTTTGGAAGATGCTATTTGCAAGCTTATTTGCTTCTGTGTTGTGTTCATACGCAGGAGAATATAATTCATTGCTGCATATCTGCTAGACTGGACAAATCAAGGTGACAATCCGTGGTTAGCTCTGTCAGGCCCTTTGTCCTATTGCTGCTGTGAGTGGAAGTACAATGGAAGCTAAGTGGAATATATAACAGTCCAGCTGCCTTGTTTTGACAGCCCAGTCCCACCACTGCAGTGTGTCAGCTCATGTTTGTGTTCTGGTAGCCAATCCATAGGATGACAATGCAAATTGTGTGAAAAGTCTTCTCTAAGATAACAAATCATGTTGGGGGTTGAGGTATGGAGGAGAGGAAAAGGGGAGGTTGGACACATGTCTTATAAAAATAATGACCCATAAAAGGTTATATTTTTGGTACAATGATTACATTCAAATGCAGGGCCCTCATCCCAGTTCTGGCATGTGTCGCAAAGACGCAGGTAGGCGCTTGCGCTTAAATCTATCATACCATTTCTGTGTGCAAGGTTCTGCATTAATGTTACTTTTAGGGCTGTTTATATTTCATTTACGCATGCAATTAATCATCTTTACTGTGTTGATGCTACTGGCATCAGCAGTGTGACTTAATTAAATTTGAAATTATAGTACAGTAAATATAGGCTTCCAACTAGCCAGTCCAAATTAAATGCTGTGGTCTATTTCTTACCCATGGTGTTTTCCAATTTCAGTGTTCACTTGAAAGGTTACATTTCAGTCTGAAATCAGGTTTCTTTTTTAAAAAACTTAACTGTTGCTAAACTAGAATGGCTCCCTTTCCATGAGCCCTTTATTCCTATTATCTGTGTTCTCAGCATACAGATCCGATGCCATCTGTATTTATTGCATTACCTGTAATATTTATCTGCGAGATGCCTCGTGTTCTTTAAGGAATGTTCTCCCCCCTGAGCGCATCCCCCTTGCGTGCACATCAGCCTGAGCTGCTTTGCAAAGGGCTCGTCTCCATTTTGTTTCCTGCTGGTAATGAGACAATTAGTCCGCGAATGGACGCTCTTCGCTCTGCTCTCCATTCGGCGTCCAGAGAGGTGGTTTACCTGTTTGAACGCTCAGGCGGAACAGTTTACCGTTGATCTTATTAAATTGGTCTCTGAAGAATGTGCTTGTGGGGTCCAATAAATGACTTTTGCTTAGGAGAAACCTCGGGGGCTTGAGACCTGACGGTGTGAGCACTAGAGAATTCTCCTCCAAGCAAGGCCTGCCTGTCCTTGCTCGTCTTACCTGACGGAGTGAATATGTAAACCACTTAAAAAATTCCAATGGTGAAGTGCCAAGCACGAAGTCATGGCTAACTCAATTTCTTTAAATGTTTGTATTCGATGGATTCTACTCATCTTCAAATAGTGAACAACCTGTCTAGCAAGGTGTCTGGCCGGAGCGCAGCCGCACGCCCGGCGTGCACACAGTGCGGTGCTTGAACACCAGGAGATTTGTCATCCGTAAAGTGCAGCACAGGACGTGCGTGTAAAAAGCACAAGCTCTTTTTTTTTTTTAATGCAATGCTGCCTTGTCTGCACTTTTTGAAATTGCATATTTATCAGGTCATGAATTATGTATGAGATTGGAAAAGTGGGGGTGGGGGAAGGCTGAGGATGAGGAAGAAGAGCATACAAAAAATGTATGCTTGAAATACTTGGGCTGGGAGATGCTTTTAATGTGCACGCTAGCAATTCTGCTCCAGGGGAGCTGTATTTTGATTTTTTCCCCTGTCAGCCGTGTTTAGATTCGGTGGTATTTTGGAATTTAAAAATTGTTTTGTTGTCTTGTCTACTTGCTCTCTGAAGAAATTAGGAAGAATGCAGTTTGTTTAAAATTAGGTGACAAAGAAACTAAAATGCAGAGCGTTTCGAAAACTTCTAAAGTACAGGGTATTTAATACATTTTAATCTTTTGTCTGTCAGCCTCTATTGTTGTCAAGAAATAGCTGACAGATTGAGGATTAATGAAATGTTTCATAAATTAGAAATGAAACTACCAGCAGAATGTCCAAAATAGGACTCAAACATTGCTCAAACAAGAGCTTTGGGCCAGTTGAATAGCCCATTCCTAAATCCAATCCCTTTTCAATCTCATAGGGAAAAATAAACCTCTCATATCCACTGGCTGAGAATATATATTCTGCTTCTTTCACTAAAGAAATCAATGTTTTCTACATGATTTTGGCATATTGATATTTTCCACTTGGAATTCTCAAAAACAAACTAAAAACCAAAAGAAAAGAAATAACAACCTCGGAAGTGACTTTAAAACCAAGAAACTTAATCCTAAAAGTTTCATTAATGGTGATAATCATTTTATCAGGTAGAATAACACCAGACAGAATGTGGGATTGTAAGTCTCCTATTTCCAAAGCACTTTATTCAGGTACACGTGTGCCAAGGTGGGTGGGGGAAGGGCTTATAAAACAGAAAGAGACAAGTATTTAAGATGTAACTTCCTATTACATTATACGATACAACGTGATGATGAGTCACCAGATTCCCACAACTAACCTTCACTATTAAGGAAAGATGAATGATGTAATGATAAGTTATAAAAATGCTATTTTCTTATTCTTTCTTCTCCTAGAATTTTTTATATTAAATATGCAACAGAGGAAACATGTTAGCCTAAAATAAATAATAGGGACATGTGTTGATCCTTCAAAAAATTCTATGCCAACAAAAAAAAAATGTTTTCTGTATGTGTTATGTGACTAAACTCCTCAGTTTCGGTTCAGAAAATGCTCATTTAGGTATTATCAAGTTAAAGTTGAAACGAGAGCTCTTTCAATTCTTCCTCCTAATATTCTATTTATTTGGACTTACTGACTTTTCTACATGGTTGTTCCGAACACTCACCTGAAGTACCTTCTTCCTATTGGCCTGAGATATATAATTTGAATGTGGGCTGGTAGAGTGTATAAAAATGTTTAGCCTAATTACTCCCTAATGACAGCGACTTATGTCCTTAGTGCAGTCGATTTGTTTCCTGGGTTTTAAAAGTAGATTATTTCCATGGTGCAGGCTTAGTGTAAGCTGTGGAGAAACCACAAGCACTGCACTTCAGTCTGAGTTTGGGACGTTCGCCAAGGGTAATCTGATTAAAAGGGCATTTTTACAACATTGTGCTGCTTTGAAAATTCTGTGCAGCCTGATAGAGTGGGGGACAAAAAATTGCTTTTTAAAGACTAGTTTTCTTGAACAAAATCAAAAGCTTTATGATTCCCTTCAACCTAAAAGCAATGGATGAATAAAAGTCCTTAGCAACACATCTGTTACCTACCGCAAGTCATTTCATGATCTATTTAATGCAGCTGTTTAGCGTGTTCTGCTTTGAGTCACGTGAACTTCTGACATAAGGGCACAGTTCTTTAGCCTGGTTCCATGGAGAAGTATGGAAACTGAAAATAAGCTTCCAGTTCTAGTTGTGTTACTGTGTGACCTGCTTTGTGGTCCGCACTGAAAACCAGGAATAGTTTCAGCTACCTGAGAAGTTTAGCAGCTCTAAGTTATTAGAAGGTAATTACCATGTCTTCAATCTTGAGTGTCTTTTAATGGATGGAATGTAATACTAATTAAATATGTCATGTTTGCATACATCAGAATGTACTCAAAAGAACCCTTCCTGCATCATTTATTTTACTGAAATATTTTCATATTCTTCCATGGGATCTGAGTAGGTAAGTAGGGATAGATGCTAACTAAATCTGCTCCCATTTTCTTAGTATCTTCTGAGTAGGATGAATAGTAGATTCATGTAAGAATGCATCCATTTAAATAGCACAGGGCTGTTTGCACGTGAGCATTTTTATACACTGCCTACAGATGAATATTTGGTTTTTCTGGTTTCTTCGCATTCATCCTACTAATGGATCTTGTTGACATTTTGTCTTTGTTGGAGGGGCTTTTAATAGCTTCCTGCCTCTGCCTCAACAAATCAAAGTTTTTCAGTATAACTGAAACATTGTAAGGAGATGCCATGACACTGTTCTGAAAAGAAAGATAAAATATATTTTAATCCCATGTATGCTTGCTACAGTAAATGTGCCAAACATTATGTTAGTGCCGTCAAGGAATCAACCCCTGCCCACAAGCTGCTCATACTCTACTGAGGGGGGAGAGAGAACGATGGGAGGGGCGAGCATTACCCTTAATCCAAAAGCCAGCTGCTGAGGGTCCAGAGAGGAGGGGATAGTCTTACTTCTTGAAAAAGATAGGCATTAGTAAACTGTAGTTAAAAAGTTTTCTTCTCAAGAGTGGAGTATTTTATAAACCCCAAATTTACCTCTCTCAATAAAAACTAGGGTCATTGGAAAAACGTAGGGGTGTGTGTGTGTGTGTGTGTGTGTGTGTGTGTGTACTTTAACATTAAGACCTCATCATTGTCTGGCTAAAGCTTTGCTGAATTCTTCTACACTGTGTGTTTCTAAATTCTGCAGTCTCCATTTTAATGAAAATAAATCCCTGAGCATGTCATCTTCAGTAAATAGCGAAAACGTTGGCATTTCTTAAAATACACTTTCTAAGTGTTGGTAACTTGGAGAGAACGTGCTGAAAACAACTCAAGTCAAAATAGAAATCCAGAGATACTGCAAATTGAATTAGGCCCACAACAAACAGCTACTGAATTTCTTTGTTAGAGATGACAATTTTTCTCCTGAGCCAACGTTAACTTCCCAGGAACATGGCTGTGGAATGGGTCGGGAGTGGACACTGTGGTAGAGATGGGGCAATGACAAAGCATGGCGTTTCTAAAGAAACTCTTTGCCATCATTAGGTCCCGCTTCAGGAGAGCAGGGCTGTCACTTCACAGCAAAATTCCCATCTGTGCCAATGGGGTTGTCCTTATGGATTCAGAGAGCATTTTATGGTCTTTCTTTCCCCTGCAGAATAAAAAGGGTAATTTGACTCAGGCACATTAATATGAATGGCTTGGAGTTCTATGATTGAAGATTTTTTAATACTAGCACCAACGTCAGCATGTAGGATTAGAAATAGTGCTCCAGGGTGCCAATGAGCCCCAGTACGTATTACTGTGACCAGAGAGACAAAGAGAAATTGTTTTATTCTGGAGACATATAGTTAAGAGTGAGAAAGGTGCTTTCCTGCTTTATCTGTATTTGGCATATTAGAAGTAGTCCTCTGAAAATCATCTAGGAAAAATCGTCCATGAGCTGCCATAACTCTACATACCTGCCTATATAACCCTTTCTTCAGACCAGTAATGTTTGTTAACTGGTTTTTACCCTTTGAAGTTCCATGGTAGATTTTGTTTTTAATTTAGGTTTTGGATAGCTCTTTAGGATTTTTTAATTTTGCGCCACTTAAAATGAGATATTCATGTCCGAGAGATGTCCTGCTGTTCCAGGAAAGGGAGAAGAACACCATTAAAAAAATCTTGATAATCAAGGCCACCTGTGATCCTGGGCGGCTTTCTGGAGCACAAAGACACTGGGGAAAGCTGTTCTCCGAACCAAAGCAAAATTTCTGTGATCCACAAGACACTTCAGCCTCTTCCCGCTAAGAAAAAAGAAAATCATGGTACAGCAGGATCAGCTGCTCTCTGTCCCCTCCTTTAAAAAAAATTGAGGTGGCTGCTATTTAACACAAAGCCCTGCGACCTTAGCATCGTGGCTGCTTTGAAACACAGAGCTATTTAATGATGCAAATTACAAACAGAGGGAAAACATCAGAAGAGTCTGTCTGGAAATTAGCTTGTTGGACTGAAAATTAGCTAGCTTAATCGAACTTGCAGTACTCAGATTTTCTCTGCAGAAGTCTGGCTTGGAGCTTTGGTCCATTTGCATTATCTCTACTCAGTAGAACCCTTGGAATTATTAAAAATTAGAGACATGAAAATCTATCTTCTATTTACATGGTTGAGATGGCCAAATAACCTCTTGCAATTTTAGTGAGAGCCTATGTTTTCCAAGGAAAGATGTCACTAGATACCTGCAAAAAGTCAACCTATACAAATTAAATTAAATTATGTCTATATGTTAGTAAAATATGTCACTTTAGGAACTCAGTTCCTAAAATGCTGAGTCAAATTGTCTTTTCATCCTGAAGAACTAGCATGAATCACAATTACATTTGTCATTGGTCTGAGGACATTGTATGATAACAACATGACCCAATTCACACAGAGACAGAATGCTTGTGAACATTGAATCTAGTCAAAGACTTCAAAGACATACTTAAAACATAGGACTACATTTGAGGCTTATGAATAATTTCAAAGGTCAAAAAATTGCACCATGCAGAGATAACAGCATCAGGTCATCAAAATCTATATTAAAATATCAATTCTTAAAATAAAGGAAGGACTTAAAAACTTTAAAGTCATATATATATTTATTTTCTAAGAGCTAAGACAAGGAATGTGGGATAATTTCTCTGAATTGTTTCAGAAATATTTGTGTTTTCATATACATGTATTTTTGGTAGATGGGATGACCAGGTTTACTTTTGTCATAATATCAAAGGAGCAAAATTCCAAAATCATTTGCCAGGCAGATCTGCTTTATAGCCACCTTAGCAATCAAACATCTGTGTCTGATGGAGGAAAATAACACACACAAAAAGTAGCTGGTACAGTAATCACTTAACTAAAAATATTTGGAAGTGGTAAGAAAACCACTATTTCAGGTAAGCTCATGTCCTAAAAATCAGTGTAAACTTGAGAACTATCGTAGTTCGGAATATAGTTGGAGGCAATGTAACAATGGTTCAGAGAGAGAGCAGAAAAATTTACTACTATTATTTGGGTATCATAATAAAATAATATGGATAACTTTAGGCAGAATTCATCAAAAAGAAATAATAAGAAATATTTTTATCATTTTTCTATTTTAAAAAGTAAAATATGTCATTATTTGTTATTTATAGACTTTACATTTTGATGAAAATCTCTGGTAATACTTTCTGAATTTCTGTTGAGACTACTGACAGTTCATAAATATGTCAGATGCAGTTATTGAGAACATTATAATTTCTAACTTTTTACAAAATGGTTCATGTATTATTTTTACAACTATTGTAAAAAACAGCTGAGGTTATATAAAAGTTTAGTTTCTGAAATTTCTAAATTGAATGTTTTTTCAGTGCTGAAATAGTCTATAGACTTCCACAGAATTCCAATATGACTAGCACCAGGTTGTCAACTTATTTAATGCTCGTATGCTAGTCCGTCATAACTAGAGCAATGGCAATCTATTTTAAAGCAATTTTTGCAAGCCAAACAGTAGGTAGTGATGGTTATTATTTTGACAAGTGTTGAATAAAATTTATCTTATTAAATGATTTAAAAATTATATTCTATAAATGTAACAGTTTGTGTTTAAATAGGACTTAATATTTTGAATTATTTACTTTGGTTTCTATACAATGATAGAGAAATAAGGGAGGAGTGGTCTTCCAAAGAAATAGATTGAAACTTTTATTAAGTCTCTGGATTTTTTTTTTTTTTTTTTGATATGTGCAGTCTACTGTTTGTTGATTGCATACATCAGTGGTTTCTGGCTTCCTTCTCATAACTAAATAATATTTGTGTCACTGTAAAAATATATTCGGGAGATGATAAAATGTCTTCTCTTTCATTACCATGCAGGGTCGATTTTCATAGCGTTACCCAAATTTCTGTGTTTGGTTCTAAACAACTTTCATTTTGTAATCTGGACAATTTTCTGAAAATATTTCACCTCTAAAAGGAAAATACCCAAGATTCCATGTTTTCCCCTGGCCCACCGCCTAACCTTTGTTCTACCTCTCCTATTTTCAGAGTAGGTGAATCTATTAGCACCTGGTTCCCTGTTTAAATGCGCCACCCTCGTCTAACTGCTCTGCATCAAACTTAAGTTGTGTCATCTCTGGGGAACTCTTAGGTTGATAACGTAGTGGTCATGTCAACAGAGGAACTCTAGAGCACAAAGTCATTATCTTTATTCAATAGGATATGGTTCAAACTGTGGAGTTTACATTTTTACTATATTTTTGTTATTATTCCATTTCGTTGGCCTTGATTCTTCCACATTTGGTAAGTGAAACCCCCATATACCCCATGATTTAGTGAATTGAGTATGTGAGGTTTGTTCAGTGACTAAGCTATTAGTGAAGCCTAGTGTGTTGACATAATAAATTATAATAGTATCTATCAGTATACATTATGGCACATGTGAATATACATTGTAAATGTAACAAATATAATACACAGTATAATATAATTAGGCTGTATTAATATATATGCATATATACCACTCTAGGTGGCAGGTAAATTTATTTTGTTCATGTTATTTCAAAAATGGTCTTGTGTGCCTTAACCCTGAAAATGGTTTACAGGCAGAGTGTACATTTTACAAAGGGGAAAAAAATCGTTCCTTAAAAGACTGTAATAGTGATCAGCTTTTAATGTTCACGTTGATAGATTCTGAATGAATCATTCTCAGAAGGTGGGAGGTGGAGGGGAGTGGGTCAGGACGCCCTCCAGACCTCCCCTCTGTGCACAGCAGCGGCTTCCCCACTTAGGGGTGTGATTCGGATGGAGAGAAACGGCCCTTCTGCAGCATCAGCATATCCATCCTGAGCTAGGCCTGTGGACAGCTCCTCCGTGGAGAAATAGCTGAGCATCGCAGGGTTCCTCTTTTCCACCCCCAACCCTCGTCCCCTGGCCGCATTCACAGCAATCCAAGCTCTGAATGTGAGCTGCCGGTGGCTGGCATTCCCGAAGCAGAGCCTGCAGGAAGAAACCATACTGGGTGCATGTGCTGGGTGGGAGGGTGCAGGAGAGAGAGATGGGGGGGGGGCGCAGGGAGGCAAGGCAGGCCGCAAGATGGGGTGCGGGTGGGGCTTATCTCTTGCCACTAGCTCTCCCTTGATCTGAAGGATGAGAATTGAACCGCCTATAACAAAAGCAAATCCTACTTAAACACATTGCCTTTCTCCGTGACTGGGGCTATGGACTTCGGGTATGGGACTTCACTTTTCATCTCCTTAGATTTCAAAGGCCAGGAGTCCCAAAACATTTTTCCCCTATAGAACTCCGTTTTCTAGAATGTTTCTACATGATTACTGATGCTACCAACACTAACAGGTCATTTGGCTTTCTGGCATAATATGGTCATTACATTAAGAGTAAATATTATTAACAAGCATAATAACTTGGAATGACTTTACCCACATTAATGCTTTACTTTGTGCAGGAACAATGAAATCTTGAGATTATATTAAAAGTGTTCCAGAATTATAAAACTCAGTAGTACTACAATCAACATCCTCTTTATTTAGAAAAATAAACATTTCAGAAATAATTAGCAAAGAAAATACTGCTTATTTAAAGATAGATAGGTGACACTTTAGTCAAATGCATTCAGTATATCCTAAACTTTTAACTTTTTATCACGTGACTTCCCCAGGAATAACTCTCATTTTGCATTTTCTCAGCAGAGGTACCACTCAGCCTTCTTCAGCGTAGCGAACGCTCTAGTGTACACTTACACCCTTCATAAAAAGATCTGATGGGAGGCAGGCAGCCAGACAGAACTTCAAGGATTTGGCAAAGGCAAGGGTAGATCTTAACCTATCCCAAATTCTCATTTTGAACATGTAAAATTTCAGTCACTTAAAAAAGTAAATTTAATTATGTGTAGCTCAGTACTTTCTTCACAGTACTGGTACTAGAAATAGTGTAAGAACAAACTGTTCTGGGTTTTATTTTTACTGGATCTGTAGGTAAGACTGCCAAAACTGTCACTTTAAAAATGTTGTTTGCAACCAGATTTTGGATTCTCATTCCTGGTTCAGAACTTTGAAAATAGCAGCCAAATGTTTGGATTCTTATTCAGCTGTGGAGGTAAAAATGTCAGGACAGTGCAAAGCATTTCTATCTCTAAATGGGAATAGTAATAGTAATAATAATAATAATAATAATAATAATAATAATAATATAGAATAGAAGGAGAAAGGCAGAAACAAAGGGTAAAATGCCACCTAATTAGAGGAGGTACAAACACTGCTTTGACCTACTTTCGGAACTTTTCCTTTCTACCACACTGTATTTGCAAAGACAAAGTCAGCTTCCTCGCAGAGTAACATGATTATTCTTTCATGACACCTTAGAATTCCAGGGGGAAAAGAAAAAGACCTCTGGGGTCACCTTGACCTTTCCTGCCACTGCAGGCGGGATTCGAGGCCTCATGGGTTGCTCCGTGTGATGCACTGCCGCAGGTTCAGATTTTCATGCAGCCTCTATGTTTAGAAGGGGGAAAGATTTCTTTTATACACTCAGTTTTTAGCTACCAGTTTCCAATTACTCAGCCACAGGCACTAGTTCTACCTTCTTCCTGTCCTCGCCTCCCTCCCTCTCCAAACCCAAGGAACAGAACATTTTTTGTTGTTGTCTGGGTTGCTCTGGTTGGGCAAAGATCATCATGCTCTGATTTAGTGTTTTCAAATAAGTGTGCCCTCTGCCGAAGCACTCTATTGAGAGACAACACAGCCCAAGCGGGAGAGTTCAGCATGGCCACTAATAAAACACAAGTGCGGCTTTGTCAGGCCACGAGTGATTACTTGAACAAGTGCCAATGAAGAAACCAAACATTAGAGCTCAGCGCTTCAGACCTCCAAGACAAAGGGCCAATTGACTTTCCTCATTAGTTTTTGTGCCAAACATGTAAACACAGTTTCCTCTCTATCTTTGATGCTCAAAACATGCCAGCTTGTTAACATCTTGGGTGGTACTGTGGTTTATGAGGCTATAAAGACTGTTATTTTGGTTTGGGTATTTTTTCTCTTCTTATTGGAAAAGATTGGCTTATCTTAGTTATTTTTTTAATGAAAAAAGAGTTTTTGGTGCACTTTTCAGTTATCACTAGTCCCATTGATTCAAATACAATAATCCAGAAATGTTAAAAAAATAAAAATAAAAAAAGAACAGATGAACTTCAGAGTGACTCGATCCTTACTAGTTCCTGCAAATGTGTAGGTAAAAAGTCTGTTAAAAAGGTTTCAGAAACAAAAACTGCACATATATAATGGTGATAATAAGAATGCGAATTTCACAGGATTGATGACAGAGAACTAATAAATGTGTTGCATTGAGTCAGAGCTCCATGTTGGGGTGACTGACACTCCATTTCCTCACCGTGCTGTGCTTTAGTCAGAGCCTTTTATCAATGTCCCAGAGGTCTTGTGTTATTGCAGCTGTGAGTTTTATTTCTCCTCTCTTCCTGTTCTCTTCTATTTTGGCTATTCTTTACACCTGTGCTTACCAACACTTCATATGCCTTTTTCTTTCACACTTGACTTCTCAGGCCAGATAAAGTGGGTCTCTACAAATCTGTTGTCATTTATGTGGTTACAGAAAATCCTTTCTCCAATGTATCGCTATAAGCTAAGAGGAGGAAAAAAAAAACATTGGCTTAGTGTCAGATTGTCCAAATTGTGAATCTTTGCTCCAGGAGTCAATATGAAATTGATTTTTCACCCACTGGACTGGCCAATGTGGGGATGTGATAACAGTGTGTTGTCGAGGTGATGTGAATTGTCAGACTTCATGGAGAGTCACTTAATTATATTTATCAATATTAAAAATGCATACATCCTTTGTTTGGCAATTTCATTTCTAGGATTTTATTATATACAGATATATTCACACATGTATATAAAGGCTGGTTTATATATATATATAAGGCTAATTCTCTATATAATAGAATTGTTTGTAGTAACAAAAATTTGGGAGGAAAATACCTTAAATGTCCATCATTAGGGGACTGGTTAGATAAATTATGGTATATCCATACAATGGAAAACTGTATATCTGTTAAAAATAATGCTGCTACTCTGTAGGTATTGAAATAGAATTATTCCCAATTTCTATTTTTAAGTGAAAAAGCAAGGTATAGAATTGTCTAAAAAGCTAACATTTGTATAGAAGCAATATATACTTATATACAATACAAATACAGATCATTGGCAAGAGAAGTTTGCCCTAGAAAAAAGGGGAACTGGATTCATAGGATCAGATCAGGGAGAGACATTTACATTTTACTGTATGACTTTTTTTACCTTTTGAATTTCTTGTAATATCAATGTATTCCTTGGTCTAATGAATTGAAATATGTAGTTTTAAAACATCTTAGAAGGAATACACCAATTCACTATTAGCTAGTAATACCATTACCAAATGGTTTGTTTAATTTGATTGATTAGTTTCATGATTAATTAAACCATTATTAAATAACACACATTATTAAAATCTTAATGGAATTTACTTTGTCCCTTAATAAAGGCTGGTCAGTGCATACCTCTATGAAAATGAGACTGAATTTTGACATATTTTGTCATAGAAGAGAGAAGAGTTTGGGCCCCAAAGAAAAAATCGTAAAGAAAGATCACGGCCAAATAACAGCTAGAGGCAGTTGGGGGACTCTGGTCCCTGGATGAAGGAGATACTGGGCAAAGTAGATACCGGGGAAGGGTTGGGAAAGGGTTGGTTGGAGATTCATTGAAAGCAGAACTAAGAATTCTGAAGTCAAAAGGAAGATACATGATTTGTGATGGTGCCAACCTTGGTCAGAAAACCTTAAAATGTTTGAGTGTTCTATGAGGTGAAGGGGTTTCAGGGGCATCCCTAAACTTTGCAGCAAGATTAGTACTAGGGAAGGTGCATTAGGTCTTTTGGGCCACTAGGGTACCATTTAGAGCAGTGTACTATCATTGTAGCCAATGGCCTGGAAACAAATGATTTCAAAGTAATGATACCCCAGTGGCCTGGAAGAGTTAATGTGCCTCCTAAGTGACTAATTTACCATTAGGGAGTTATTTAGCCTCTGGGGAAGACAGAATTTGTTCTCACAAAGGCAGAGTAACTTACTAGATAACATTGAGAAGTGGAACACAGTGGAGACTTTTCTATTTTGATGCCTTTGTAGATTTGTTCTGCTAATCTGGTCAGTCACTTAACATCACTTTGGTTCAGCACCACTGTGAGACAGGGCCATGTTCCTTTAGTCTATCCAAATCTCAGGCATTGCTAAAATAACACCTCCAAAACACCTAAGGAGAGTACTCGTTTAATATCGGGGTGGCGATGTGTTGTAGAACCCAAAGTCACACACTGAAAATCAAATGACTGGATTTTAGTCCTCAGAGAGCTATTAACTAGCTAGTTGACCCTGGATATGGTTCTTAACTTCTCTTAGACCTAAGAGTTCTTATTCATAAAATAAGAATCAGACTTTGATGACCTCTGACACCTGTTTGAACTCTAATGTTCATGAATTTTAACCAAATACCTAGAAATAGTCAATTAAAAGAAGTCTATAAAATTTTTACCATTTCACTTTCTTCTAAGTTCCTTTATCATTAGTCTAGCAGTAACTTACTTAGAATGTAAAATTTAGAGATAACTTGTTGGCCAAAGGAGATGAATATGAACAACAACAACAACAAAAGATGGCACCTCTTGGTGACAGATTTGTCTCTCTCTTTTGAAAGTTAGAGCACATACTCATGAAAAAGACAAAAAGAAAAGGAAAAGGAAAAAAGAAAAATCTTAAAACATACTCAACAGCACAAATAATATAAATGATTTATAGCCACATAAAAAAGTATACAAAAATCAGGTGTGGTTAAACCAAGAAGACTTCCTGGAAGATTCAAAGAAAAGAGGATATTTAAGTTAGCAGAGTAAAGGAAAGAAGATATCATAATGGCTGAATAATTAATACACCAAAGCAAGAATTTAAAAATAAGTACTATAAGCAGAATGGTTATCAAATTAGTAATATGACAGTAAAGATTTTGCATAAAAGATTAATAAGATTCTGGAATGAGTAAGTTAAGGATGTTATTGAGGTAGAAGTTTACTGATGAAAAAACTTAATGATGATTACAGAGAGGAATTTTTACATGAAAATATTTAAAAAGTTAAGATTCATAATTAAGGGCAGAATCATGCCATGACAAAAACACAGTTTAAAGGAAAAATAAAGCCATCTAGGTTGAAAGCACATTCGGGGAGATTAACAAATAAATGCAGAATGACTAGTATAATTAATAATATTTCAATAGGTCACATTAGTTTTTCTTCTGCCTAGCTGAAATATTAACAAGCAAAAAAATCTAACAACTATAGCCCTGGCTGGCTCAGTTGCTTGGAACATAACCCCCGCACCAAAAGGTTGCAGGTTCAATCCCTGGTCGGGGTGCATATAGAGGGAACCAATCGAAGTTTCTCTTTCACATCAATGCTTCTCTCTTGCATCGATGTCTCTCACTCTCTTTCTGTCCTTCTCTCTCTCTAAAATCAATAAAAATATCCCCATATGAGTATTTTCAAAAGAAATCTATAAAGTATGTTAGATAAAATGAAAACACTATGAAGTTAAAAGAGGAGAAACTTTATTCTAAGTACTCCACAACTTGATACATTTTAGAATCTAACCAATGACTAAATAAATTGAAGTTAGCATTAAAATATTTGGAAATAGAGTTTAGAAGAACTAGGTCACCCCTTGTCTTCGAATTAAGGATTAGACTGGATTACAAGAAATATCGTAACATTTTATTTTGTGTATTATATTTTCTTATGTTAGAATGAGCATCCTTAAAGAGATAATTCACCAAGAAGTGATTGCTTGAAATATTTATTTCAGCTTTCTAGTAAGCCTATTGCGGACGGAAAATAACACAGGAAAATTCCTGAAAACATATCTAAATAACAAACTTCTTATTCAATGCCTTGTTAGCACCTCACTTTGCAGAACACCACGGCACAGGCAAGTCAAACTCAAGTGCTATGGTTTGTAATAGTGTTCTCGTTTCAAAATGATGTTCTATATAAATCCTCATTTTTAGATTTAAGTATTCCAGGTCTTCATTGTTGTCTAGTTGAATGAATTAACTAAGGATAGTATTACATACTCTCCTAGACACACAGGGAAGGAAAAGTGAGTGAGCAAACGGTCTCTGCAGAATGAAAACAGATGCTTGCAATTCTCACATATAAAGCATGAGGATTTTACTCATATCATGCATGCCATGCAGGCCTTAACTCAGATTCTGTTTATTCTGATTTTATACATGATAAGGTCAGCCCAGTTTTATGTACCTATTTCTATCAATTCCAGAGAATAATTTGAGTAAAAATTATCAAGAGAAAAGGGTTGCTGTTGGCAGGCATACTGCCTTGGGAGACCCAGGAACACTGTCCCACAGGGTAGAGGAAGATCGAGTAAAATCACAGACCTGCAGATAAAAACAGGACTACATGCAGGCCAGGGCCATCAAGTAAAGGAGCGAATGTCTCTGTGGAACTCATGAGCCCTTCAGGGTATGACAACATGGGCTATTACAGCTCTGTACAGTCACTGAGAGAAGTAACAATGAGCTCGAGTTATGAAGAATGAAATGAATTATGTTAAGTACATGTTGTTGACCAATAGAAAAAGTTGAAACCAGAAGTATGTTGTATTTAGAGGGATTAAAATTCAGATATCCCAAAAACTCTGCTTTGGAAAAACTTAGTTCCTTAGAATTTTAGCTTGTTGAGGTTTATACATAATATACTCTTTCTTTCCTATTCTTTCTGAAAAAAAGTCTTTCATGAAAATGTTGTGATACATGAGCAAAATCTCTGTGGCTTCAGTTTGAATTTGAGTATTATTATGACTAGTTCACATGTTTAGTTTTAGGTGTTCTTAGATATAAAATTGTACTAGTAATATAGACCTCAAAGGGATGATATAATAATTGCTAATGACTATAAATTTTAAAAGATTTTATTTACTTATTTTTAGAGAGAAGGGAAGGGAGGAAGACAGAGAGGGAGAGGAACATGAGAGATGCCGATGTGTGAGAGAACATCCACCAGTTGCCTCTTGCACGCACTCGGACTGGGGGCTGCACCCGCAAGCCAGGCATGTGCCCTGCCTGAGAATCACACCAGTGACCT
Source organism: Glossophaga mutica (assembly GCA_039655065.1). Lineage (NCBI taxonomy): Eukaryota > Metazoa > Chordata > Mammalia > Chiroptera > Phyllostomidae > Glossophaga > Glossophaga mutica. Next base: position 102,627,237 of record CM077309.1, on the reverse strand, counting down.
TCCACTTTGTGGAAAGACATCCAACCAGTCAGGGCTGATTATAAAATTCTTTTTAAACAATTACACTTAGTGTTTATTATGTTCTAGTGTCTGTGCTAAGGCTTTATATATATTAATTCTCACAACCACTCTATCAAGTATATCTGTTAACATCACCCCCGTGTTACAATTGACGGAACTGAAAAATAGAGACATCACCTAACTTGTCCAAAGTCACACAGTTAGTTGTACAGGGGCAGAGAGAGGATTCAAATTCAGGCAGTTTGGCACCAACGTTTTCTCTTTTAATCAGTAACCTAATATGTATGTAAAGAATACACATAAAAACCATAGTGCCTATCATATTCAGCTCCAACTAGCTGTTTCTGACTTGCCATTCTCTTTGTACTACATGTTAATATGAAAACAATGAACAATTATTTTGTTTTTCTAATCAGTGTTCTCATACTGATACTAATGGCTGTTTCTCCTATTGCCTATCTCACAAAGCTATGATATGACTCAACATGTATTAATTATGCAACTTCTATGTGCTAGGTACCAAAAATGTAGAGGTGATTCTCACATGTTTTGGCCTTTGAATTGCTGTGGCTGGGAGACTGGGGTTGGGGGATACTACGTATCAGATATTTGTGGCTTTGTCTGACACAAGGGATATTCAGTCAAAAGAAGCAAAAAATGCTGGATCTCATTGTAGTCATGATTTTCAGATATGTTCTTGATTAATTGCCCACCAGTTTAGCTACATAAGTGCTGTGACACTGCATTATTTTAAAATTAGGAACTGCTTTTAAAATGTTTCTCCCATTGGGGAATGCTCTTTTTTAAATTTTAATCTTTATTGTATTTTTCCATTACCATTTAGTCCCCTTATATACCCCTCCCCCCAGCAATCACCACCCTGCTGTCCATGTCCATGAGTCCTTTTTCCTTTTTGCTCAGTCCCTCCACTCCCTAACCTCTTCCCCACACCTGTCATCTGCTTTGAAGAAAACTTAAGGGAAAAGTAATGGGACAATTTATAAAAGAATGATTCCAAAAACTTGATTAGTTTTGGATGGTGACATGGAATGTTTGGGGACATTAGCAAACACAGAAGTGGGACATACATAACCTGATCTTGGAGGTTGGTATAATTGAGTTAGTGTAGTTTTGCTACAACTCTTGACTATTTTTTAATTTGCCTTTATGAGGAAGCATTTGATTGTGAAAGGAATGACACATATAAAAAGAGATATACCATTGAGAATGATATGTAACCATCTGTCTCCTAAAATAAAAAATATATAGTCATATATAAATATATATGGTTATAAAGGAATTTGCACATTTGATAGAACATTTAGAAAATAATAGAGAGGAGGGAAGGAGGAGATGGGAAGAAAAAAAGAAAGTGAGAATCATTTCAAATTTTAACATTCTAATGAATGAACTTTAGCAATTTGTTTATTTTTTCCAGGTTTTATTCTAAGTACCTATGTTTTACCAAGTTATATGCATGATATTAATACAATTTGCATTCTTCTCCATTAATAGTTTTTATACATTATAACATGACATCATACCTTAAATATCTATTCTAATAATTAAATAACATTTTGTTTATAGTTTGTTTTACCCATTCATTTATTCCTTCTAAAAATCAAATAGCCAATACTTATAAGATAAAATATACTATAAGCATGTAAAGATTAATAAAACTGTTCTCAATCTTAAACACCTTATAGTTTTGTTTTGGAAGAAAATAGGTATTTAATCAAGGAAGTATAATAACATTGTATAGGTATTGATACAATGGTAGATTTATATAGAACATAGTTTGGAAAACAAAAAAAAGGAAAATGGTCAATCCTTTTGGATGGAAAAGGTCATAAAATGCTACATTTACAAAGTTGATTCTGAAGGATGATTATAAGTCTTTCAGGTTGAAATGCTAGAGAAGACCAAGGAAATTTGAACATTCAGGCAAAAGGAGACTACGAACAAAGGGACTGGACACTTGGCATGTACACCACACCACAAACAACAATTCTTTGAGAAGCCTCACTTCTGGTGTGAGAGGTCAGGTCCAATATAAGCAGGGACATGCCAAAAAGATCTTTTGAAATTACCAAAAGTTTCAAAGCTGGCACAGTCACCTTTGTATTTGATTAATGTCACCCTGGTCTGACCGATAGCAGCAGATAGCCAAAAAGAGGCACAGCTAGAGCAAAGGATGCTGGTTAGTGAACTATGGTTAGATCAGGCTACCAATGTTGAGGGTTTACTACAGATGTGGCTGGACATGCAGACCTGAAAATATAGTAGAGAACTATGCGAGGAGGCAAGTAGTTTGTCTGGTACTGCTGCGTTTGTGATAGGTATTGGATGTTGGATTGGGGCTCAGGAGAAACAGGCTAGCGATAAAGATGTAAGAGTCATCAGAAGGTGGGAAAAGTATTAAAATTGGACTCTTCCTGGTTAGAATTTAGATTGAGATTCAGAGACAAGAAAAGTAGGTGCTTAAGCATTCACAGATTTTCTTTGGCAAACATAGCTCAAAATTGCTTTTTATAAGTTAATTCATTAACCACTTCCAGACTATACCCTAGAAGATTAGTATTTTATTATGTAAAAACTGGACAATGTAGCATTCCTTGAAGAGATACTCTAAGCCAAGCAAGGGGAACTTGAAGAGCTTGGCCTGTGTGTTTTCCAGTAATGGCTGGTACATAACTCTCACCAGAGAATTGCCCAACAGAGATCTTCTGGCTGGCAGAGGTGGCTGGTGGCAGCCAGATGAGGAGGCTGCAAAGGGAGTATCTGGTGTTTCTGAAGTTTGCCAAGAATCATTGGTCATCTTAAAAGGATCCACTCTCATGGTACCACATGAATAAACTATTAGGACATTGTGCTAAGTGAAATAAGCCAATCACGAGAGGACAAATAATATATGATTCCACTTACATGAAGTACCTAAGTCATCAAATTTGTAGGGACAAAGTAGAACAGTGGTTGTAGAAACTCCAGGAATAGTAGATGGGGAGTTATTATGTAGGTGGTGCAGAGTTTCAGTGTTGCAAGGTGCAAAGAGTTTTTGCTAGATAGTGGTGACAGTTGCTCAGCAATACAAATGTACTTAATGTCACTCAACTATACACTTGAAAGTGTTTAAGATGGTAACATTTATATTATCATATTTCACCACAATTTTAAAAAATAGTTAATTAATTTTTAAAGAGGAATCCCTCTCCAAAACAAATCAAAAACACCACAGGTTTGAACTTCCTGCAGTCAGAAGATGAAGACAGAAGTGAAACAGCTATTGGAGCCAGCTCATACAACTTCATAATAGCCCATTGTTAATTTTATAAGAGTTTGGTGAGCTAATTTTCAAATAGGGCCGTTCTATAAACTTGAGTCAATTATATTATTTGATTTAAAGCAAATACATTTTGTTAAAAATTCAAAGTCATGACTTTTAATTTCATTAAGTTTTTACTATTACCTATGTATGGTCTTGTGTTTATAATAGAAATACTATAACATTGTCTATCATTACACATTTGGTAATATCAAATTGATAGTTTAAAATTGGCCATGATGAGACTACATACATTCTGACAATCAGAGTTTTTCTCCCCAGAAAGGCAATTGTTAAACTTTTTGCTAACACACCAGAGAACTGTGAGAGATTGGCTCTCAGAGAGTTAGTATTTGAGCATCGGCCCCACAAATCAAATATACCTTTTGCAGGAAGATCTTGTCTACCTTTCACTTTTTTCCCATGTCCCACCTATCTTCTTGTGTAAGATATTTTAAAATAATTTACTTATTTCCCTATACTATTTTTTTAATCAGTATTTTTTTAATTGTTGATATTGTACAGGTTTCTATCTTTTACTCCCCCTCACCCCACCGCCCCAGCTATTAAATTTAGGATGCTGTCAGTAATTTGCTATTTTAAATAAGTATGCCAACACATAAATTAACTTTTTGATAGCTTGGATTTTTAAAGAAAAATTCTTAGGAATTGCATTAGAGATTTAGATATTTTAAAAGTTAGTGTCATTTTGCCCTGGCTGGTGTAGCTCAGTGGATTGAGCGCGGGCCTGCGAACCAGAGGATTGCGATTCGATTCCCAGTCAGGGCACATGCTTGGGTTGCAGGCCAGTTCCCAGCAGGGGACACACAAGAGGCAACCTTACATTGATATTTCTCTCCCTCTCCCTCTCCCCTACCCCTCTAAAGACAAATAAAAAAAAAATCTTTAAAAAAAAAAAAAGTTAGTGTCATTTTTATAATATTTCTCATTTTCTCATTTATCTAATTTTTTGTGAAACTTAGGTGAATATTATATATTGATCTTTTATCCTATGGAAAATGTATTGAAATTTGTTTTGTGTTTTCTATTATTATTTTATATTTTTGAGACTATTAATACATGGTAAAAAAAAGTCACTCCTCAAAATACCTTGTTTCCTTTTATATTTCCTGAGATTTGTAAGTTATATATTCTATTTAAAATTATCTGAGTGGTTAATTTATCTATTAATAAAACTTATTTTTATCATAAAAGTGTGTACCATGAAAACAATTAAAATACACAATATACAAAGGGAAAGAAAAGCTTCATTTCCTGTATGTCCAATGTCCCCTTCAACAAGACATCACTCACTAAATCACTTTTGTGTTTTTAGTTTCTCCAGTGGCCCCAACCAGAATTCTTAATAATACTGTTCTAATTCTATATCTTACCTTTTTTTTAACTTTAAAGGATTTATATTCTTTCAACTCACTGAAAAATTCCCCACAATTATCAGTTACATAATTATTTTTGATGTTTATAAATTATTTAATTCATAAAGAACATTTAAATCTTTCTGTCTTATTTAAAAAAATGTAAGTTGTTATATAAATAATATTCTCCACAGAACAAAGCACCTGCTGGGCCTATATAGAAGGAGGGTAATACCATGATTTTATATCTTCATTGTATGAAAATGAATATGTTCCAAGCACTAAATTCAAGTGGATTCACTTTATTATTGACCACCAATTGATCATTATTTTACCATAAGTTCATTTACTTCATCTTTGGATCATGACTTCATTGAACAACTTTTTCTTTCTTTCTTTTTATTAAGTATATTTTATTGATTCTACTACTACAGTTCCATTTTTTCCCCTTTGCCTTGCCCTGCATGGTACCTCCATTCCCTCCATCAATCCCCTGCCTAAGTTTATGTCCATGGGACATGCATATGAGTTCTTTGGCTTTTCCTTTTCCCACACTATTCCCAATACCCCCTGTCTGTTCTGTACCCACCAACTACACTTCTTATTCCCTGCACCAATCTCCTCTCTCCCCCTTTCCACTGATAACTCTCCATGTTATCTTCATCTCTATGACTCTGCTCCAGTTGTAGTTGCTTGCCCCATTTGTATTTGTGGTTTTTAGATTCCATTATTGATAGTTGTGAATTTGTTGTCACTTTACTGTTCATAGTTTTGATCTTCTTTTTCTTAGATAAGTCCCTTCAACATTTCATACAAGAGCTTGGTTATGATGAACTCCTTTAGCTTTACCTTGTCTGGGAAGCACTTTATCTGACCTTCAATTCTAAATGATAGCTTTGCTGGATAGACTAATCTTAGGTGTAGGTCCTTGCTTTTCATCTCTTTGAATACTTCTTGCCAATCCCTTCCTTCCCGCAAGGTTTCTTTTGAGAACCAGATGATAGTCTTGTAGGAACATCTTTGTAGGCAACTCTCTTCTTTTCTTATGCTGCTTTTAAGATTCTCTCTTTATCTCTATCTTTCAACATATTCATTATGATGTGTTTTGGTGTGGCCCTCTTGGGGTTCAACCTATTTGGGACTCTATGAGCTTCCTGAACTTGTATGTCTATTTTCTCTGCCAAATTGGGGACATTTTCTTTCATCATTTTTTAAAAATAAATTTTCAATTTCTTGCTCTTCCTCTTCTCCTTCTGGCAGGCCTATGATTCAGATGTTAGTGTGTTTAAGGTTGTCCCAGAGATTCCTAATCCTCTCCTCATTTTTATGAATTCTCATTTCTTCTTTCTATTCCAGTTGACTGTTTATTGCTTCCTTTTGTTCCAAATCATTGATTTGAATCCCAGCTTCCTTCCCTTCACTGTTGGTTCCCTGTATATTTTTCTTTATTTCACTTTGTATAGCCTTCATGTCTTCCTTTATTTTGTGGATGCACTCAATGATTTCTCTGAGAATCCTGATATCCAGTGCCTTAAACTCTGCATCTGATAGGTTGGCTATCTCCATGTTGCTTAATTCTTTTTCTGGAGTTTTGATCTGTTCCTTCATTTGAGCCTTATCTCCTTGTCTCCTCATTTTACCAGCTTCCCTGTGTTTCTGCTTATTAGATAGAGCTTCTTTGATTCCCAAGCTTGGTGCATCTGTTATGTTGTAAGAGGTAGAGCCTTAGGTATTCAGCAGGGTGGTGCAGCCCACTTCACTACTTTGTGGAGCTGTATGTTGAGGAGGGGTCAAACAATACCATATGCTTGGGTATTGCCCAATTTCCATTCACTTCCCCCACTTCCTGTAAGTGTCTGGTGCCCTTCTAGTTGCTGTCCTGGTGCTGATTCCCAGAGTGGGTGGGTTTGTGAACATTCTAGGACCCTGTGGGCCTTTTAAATGGTCTCTCTCCTGAGAGACCAGTAGTTCCATGCCAATGCCCACTGGTTTGTAGCCAGAGGTTATAAGGGTTAGTTCTTCCGTTGCTGGAACCCTGGGCTATGCAGTCTGACCTGGGGCTAGAATCACTTACTCCCCAGTTGTCCTTTCCAGTTTTCATCTACCACACATTAATGTGGGACTGCCCACTCTACAAGTTGCCACAACAGTTGCCTCACCACCTCCACCCACCATCACCTCGCCATGCCACACCACATCCTCTCTGTCCCTCCTGCCCATCTGGACAAATGTTTCTTCTTTAAATCCTTGGTTGTCAGATTTCCATACAGTTTGATTTTCTGACAGCTCTCTAGATGTTTTTTTGTTTTTAGGTTGGTTGTTATCTGTCTTATGGTTGTATGAGGAGGTGAAGCAAGTCTACCTCCATCTCCATCTTGGCTGGAAGTCCCTCACTGAGCAATTTTTTCCCTGCATTTCTAATTTCCTTGTTATTTAATTGACAGAAGAAACATGTCTTCTTTCCTATATCTTGAAGAACTCCAGCTTTTTCTCCATAGATTTTGAAAGAAATCCATTTTCTTTTTGAAAAAAATTGTGAAGCCTTTGATGTCCTACTCTGATTTGAATCAATTGCTTTGCAGTTCTGTGTACTGGGCACTGTTTCCATCCTGGAGTAGTTCCATTTTTTTTTTTTTTTTTGTAGGTCATGCTCACTGGCTATATATTGAGCACAGCAATCTACATAATTGTAAACTATAGTTCTTTCTGGGACTCCTCTTATTTGTTATATATTGATATTCTAGTTTGATAAAATCTCTTAATTTCCTATAATGTTTTTCATCTCTTTGTCTTCTTGCTTTACTTCACAGTCACAAAATTAGACAAGAATGCTGGATCCAGTCTACAGATATTTTGGGGCTATACTGATTTTAAAATTGTGTTTAGTTAGAAACACTTGAAACTTGGGAGATTTCACATAAAAATCTTCATTTCTGGCTCCTCTTGAAGAATAGCAGGCTCTGTAAACTCTGAACTTCTTGATAATCCACACAGATAGGCAGTATAGTAGCTGTCATGGATTTCTTCTGCATAGGTTTAGGTAAATTGGACTTCACTAAGAATGGCAGAGTGGAGTTTGAGGTCTGTGTTATTTGCCTAGGTCATGTCCACCTGTAGGTTCCATGTTTTGATGTGCAGGCAGGAGCAGACTATGCCTTGACCATGACAGAAGCCAGAATTTATTTTAGGATATCAAAACCCACAGCCAGCTAACTTCTCCCTAAGTAGGGTTTTCTTTTTTCCCATTTCTTGTATCTTAAGTGCAAATTCTGTTTCAGCCAGTCAGAATTTCAGAAGATAGGAAGAGAGGACTGATATTGGTTGCTCCTGTCACCTGGGTCACTGTCCCCTCCCCAACTTCTGTTAGTCCAGAGAGACTTTTAAACATGCCTTCACCCTTGCTTTGAAGTTGATTTTTTTAAGAGCTGCTCTTTTTGCTTATTCATTTGTTTGATATCTATTCTTTCTTAAGTAGAAAAAAATCCATCCTAAAGCAGTGTTTATCCTAGTCCCATTTTTTATTCTTTGGGGTGTTCAGTAAGTCTCTTGTTATAACACTAGCTGGAGGGCATGTTGGTATATTCTGCTTCTAGACCAATCTCTAGCATCAGCAAGCATTTATCCTGTGGCTTCCACAGCACCGAGGTGTAATTTTCTCCTATGCTCCTGACCTGATATCTTATTTTGATGCAACGGAGTTTATGAGAAACTACAACCCCCGGGATGTGCTAGTACCCAGGCTCCTCCTGTTGCCATAGACCATCTAGTGATGTGCTCATCTCTGGTGAGGAACTCTGCTATGGCTGCCTCAGAGCCAGGCTGGCAACATGAAAACCTGCTTTGACCACTGCTCTCTACCCTCTCACTTTGTAGGAATTAGAGTCTCCAAGTAGATGAGGAAAGAAAATTTCTAAAAGGGGAAGAGAACAATACACTGATCTCAAAAAGTAGTAAAGAACTCATCAGCCAGGTTTTCTTATTACAAAAAAGTGGATGGCTGGGGTAGGGCTGGGTTAGAGCATCTCAGAACAGGAAAGACATTAGATTTCATCGTGTTCCTTTAAACTGGTAGGTTTGTTTCTTTTGAGATGGAATATTTTAAAGTATTTATCAAGTTTCATTCTAAAATTATATGGATATAGAATGCATGGTTAATAAAAATCTTTCCTGATTTTGTCCAGCAGTTTACTGTCAGTGTTTTTTGTCTCTTTTTTGATTTTTGTGTGTTCCCCATATATTTTTTATTTAAGATGGGAGAATCTGAGATAAGTACTATTTTTTTAAACACATATCTGTTGAAATCTGTTGTGAACACTGCGCTGAATTTCGTATGTAATCAAGTAGCTTTTCTAAGGTCGTGCGTATCAGTTTTACAGTGCCCACGAAGAAATAATGATTATGTCTATCTCCATTAATTTAGCAGATTAGAAGTATTTTACTCTTTTAAAAATTATTAAATACGCTTCTTACAAAATAAGATAATAATTTTCCCTACCTTTCCTGTGGTATATATTTTTCCTTTAGTCTATTTCTTCACTTTTGTTATATCAGAAATCACCAGTCTTTAAAATATTTCTGTAGAATATAGTCATTAATAGCACAGAGTTTAGAATCAACAGGGGTGAATATGAGCTCTGAAATTAGCTATGTAAACTTGGACCCGTTATTTAGCCTTTATGAGCACTTGTTCTCTCATTTGTAAAATGAGGATAATATTAATTTTGTCATAGGAGATGTGGATATTAAGTGAATTAACCAGGAAAGTCCTTAGGACCAAACGTGACACAAAATAAACACCTATAAGTGCCAATGTTTGGCATTATTGTTTTTACTTTCTAATTTATTCAGAATATTTTTGGTTCAGAATAAACTTTTACTGTTTCATAAATATCCCATTGCTTCTTTCAACATCTCCTGTGATATGATTTTGTTCTTATTTAATTATTGAATACATATGGGATTTATTTTACTATATAGATGAGATTAGGATTTTAAATACCACATCTTGATCTTCTAACTAGTTTTTAAATACTTTATTGAATATTATTCTTCCATATTGATAGATTATGTTAATTTCATTAAATATTAAATTCTTACAAAAATAGTAACATGTATGTGGTCTAATTTTTCTGAGCTGTTGAAATACCAGTGCATCTCTCAAGGTCAAAAATTCTCAATTTACAGTAGCTTTATAATACATTTCATTACTTAATAAGCCAAATTCTATTCCATTTCACTTACAGTTGTGAAGGCATGGATTCTGAGTTGAATTACATAAAGTAAAAAATAATTAATCCAAGAAGCCTTATCTTCGATAGTGGCTTAGGAAAAAAAAAAAAAGACAAGCTATTCACGTTTGGCATAAAGCTATAGCATTAGATTGGGGGAAAACAGGTAGATAGAATTTTTTTAAAAAAGAAAGAAGAATATTTGAGTTAAGAATCACAGGTATATCCAAGATAAATTATAAGCATCAAAGAGTGCAGCTTAGCATACTTTTTGTAACCTTTAATACAGGGCAGTGAAGAATGGTTAAAAGTGACAAAAAGAATTGGACATTACCTTTTCATCATGCTGCTCCTTTTTAGGTTCATTTTTACTGCTTCTTGTTCACTTGTTGAACTGAACATTACAATCTCAGCTTTTCAATTTATTAGCTGAATGACATTCCCCAGTCATGTAACCTCCCTAATTCTGTGCTCTCATCTACAAGGTGGAGATTAAATAAGTCCACCCGTAGGGATGATTAGTTATGAAAAACACAAAACCTGAGCAGTGGTTGTTAAAAACGAAACAACTCCAACATAGTAGGTCATTTTTTCACTTGTATTATTTATTTTATGTAATTTCATTAATGGACCTGAATCTCAGACCTAATGATATGAATAAACTGATTCGTGAACAAGAGGGAAATTAGGCTTTTTTTTTTTCTTCCTCAGTCCTTTATCTTTGGCATTGCAGTATTCTGGTTTCCCTCTACCCACAGTATTGCCAGTTCATGTTGCTGCCAAATCCAGACCCACTCTGCCGCTAGTCATTGGCTCTCCCTCATTGTCTGCCAGCCCTTGGAGGGCAATTGTTTCACAAGCTTGGACTTATTAGTGAATAACTGGCTGGACGCTTTTTCAACTACAAATCTTTCGTGAACATCAAAACTATAAAACTGAGCCTAAGAAACTATTGGAGTTGTCAAAGTCAGAAACCCTAATTCCTACTCAATTCACCATCAGAGCAACAGACTCTGATTCACCTCTTTTAGATTCTTTCCATGGGTCAGAGGCCAGACTAGCCACTTTCAGTTAGCATAGCAAGAAGAAGCACCTGCGAAGAACCTAGTTTGTCTAATGGTTACGGAGTTTCACGCCAAACAGCATTATTTTGGTTAAAAATAACAAACACTAATTTTAATTTTGCTTTTAGAAAGCTATAAGAATAAAAACCTACCAGCATAATTGATAGGGTGAAAATAAATTAATTGGACTGTGAACAACTGCAGAACCTCACATGTTAGTGAGATGAGACATGAGTTCATCATGGGATGGCTTTACAGTTATTGAACATAACTTGGAAAGCAAGATTTCATTAAAGTTTACTGTACTTTTTGGTTACAATGAGTAAACACTAGTGGACACTGGCCATTGTGGAAAATTGAACCACAAAGCCCAGGTGCTTAGCTGTCGAGTTCATCAGTGTAACTTCCGGGCTTACTTCATTGTTCTTGTCATTTTAAAGTACAAGTACTCTGATGGAGAAGACATTCCAAAGCTCCACTCTTCTCTGTTTAGAAAACAATGCTTCACAGCATATTTTATAAATAGATTAGAATGATTACCAGTATGCAACAAATTCTGCTTTCATGTGTTCACGGATTTTCTAATACAAGCTTAGAACAGTGCCAGATCAACACACCAAATGTTTTACCAACTGCTAAAAGGGAGTAAAGCTGTCTCATTCTGGATCCCTTAGTTTCAAACTCTGGTCTTAACTTTACCTTTTAAAGTAATATTGCAGGGCTCCTCTGACTATATTTCTGATCCAAGAATCATTGATAATGATCTGGTGAAAACTTGAATAAATTAGAAAACAAAGTGATAAATTTGTATTGATGTGGGCTGTTTTTATAAATGAAAATTGTGTTGTCATTTTCACTGTGTCCATTTCTCCCTGTGTAATCTAAAGAATGTATTTCTTCATTCTCATTACCTTAATAAAATGTGTACCAAATTAACCAATTTATTACTGATAATAAATGAGAAATAGCCCTGGCTGGTGTCACTCAGTGGATTGAGTTTCAGCCTGTGAACCAAAGGGTCACTGGTTCAATTCCCAGTCAGGGCACATGCTTAGATTGCAGGCCTGACCCCCAGTGGGGAGTGCGTGAGAGGCAACCACACACTGATGTTTCTCTTCCTCTCTTTCTCCCACCTTTCCCCTCTGTCTAAAAATAAATAAATAAAATTAAAAAATATATATTTATTTAAAAAATGAGAAATCACTTTATAAAAAATTATTGAGCCCTGGCTGGTGTGGCTCAGTGGATTGAGCACAGGCCTGTGAACCAAAGCATCCCTGGTTTGATTCCCAGTAAGGGCACATGCCTGAATTGCAGGCCAGGTCCCGGGTAGGGGGCAAGCAAGAGGCAACCACACATTGATGTTTCTCTCCCTCTCTTTCTCCCTCCATTCCCCTCTGTCTAAAAATAAAATAAATAAAATCTTTTAAAGAATCATTAAAAAATAACTAATAGCAAAAAAACTAATAGCAAAGAAACATATAATCAAAATAATCTAACAATTTAGAAAAGAACACTGACAATGTATTGATTTGGTCATTAACTAAATTGATCATGCTGAAGTATATCAGTATCTTTATATACACTGAGGATTGAATCATTGGTTCATGTTGTGACATGTACACATTTTCTGGCATTAAGTGTTATCAACAAACATTGGAGTTTTGTTGGAAGTCATTTTCTTTCTATGAAAGATACACTGTAAACTAATACCCTTCTACAGCAACAGTAGTTTAGTAATATATTGAGCTCTAGCAGAGAAAATATCTGGGTAAAATAATAATAAATGGACATATTTACAAGATGATGTGTTTTTTAAACATGTATATATTCTATTCTTATGACTCTTGGATATTGGTTTATTACCCCTTCATGGAAACTATTTTTTTAATTTGAACACTATAATATTTACTGAGTACCTACTATGCAATACTCAGTATGCTAAATGCTCTCACTCTATTTGATCTGAATGAACAATAGACCATGTTTACAAGTGAAAAGACATGAACAAATGTGTCTAATTGTGCCTTTTCAATGATGCGATGGGGCAGTAATGTATTTGAGTTCTGAACTAATCAATCACCTTAGAACACAAGGCGAATTTAGATTAGTCTTATGCGTAGAAGCCTCTTTTAAAATTTGCCAGCCTTTCTATATATCGGAATTCCAAATATCATGCTGTTCTTCCTACCTTTGTTCTTCTGCACTGATAGTTTTTAAAATGAAAGCCCTAATCTGTATTATATAGGATCATTAATTTCTGCATTTTACACTTGAGCAACAGCACTCTGATTATCTGCTGCAATGAAAAGTAAGCAGCCCTGCTTTTGCAGACTTAATTACCTACTGCAGGGCCTTTCTTCTCCCTGTTACCACAAACAGTCTGGAAATGGGGTCAAAAGCATGATTAGAAACCAAATTAGCCACTGAATTCAGAAAACAAACATGGAAACAGATCCAATAAGCCACTCTAATACAGAAGTCAGTTTCCTATCACACCTGGGTTTTATCCAAAGTGACTCTTAATTTTATATCCCTTGCAAGAACAAAGCCACATTAACAAAGGCTGTCCAATGACTTTTATAGCTGAGAAAATAAAATTAACTTAATAATAAGCAAGGGATCAATGTTATAGTAACTCAGAGTCCGTCTAGGTGAGAGGAACTATTTTGGAATTTGACCTATATATTACATAAATGACCAGAAAAACACTCACATAGTTTTAAAAAATTAATCCTCTGATTTTTAGCTTAAAAAAGTCATAAAATGGGCAGTTTGTTGGTCTATAAACTATCATCATAATATGTTTTAAATAAGTAGCATTAGTCTTGATGTTTTTCTATTTTTGCCTTTCTTTTGAGAATTTTATTTATATACTGTTTGATAGGTGTTTTCTAAAGCCCAATCGATATGGCCAATCTTATCCATATAGTGTTTTTCTTTAATCATGTCCAGCTTCTAAACACAACACTAAAGTGCCCAGAGAATTTGAAGGCATTTTCTAGCTACATACAAAAGAATGATGTCTCATAGATTAAGGTCTTCCTTTTCAAGAAATTTAATGGACAGTAATAGAATTTTATACCATAAATGAAATGCTGATTGATTTATATTAACAGGGATAGTAGTGTTTAGTTACAATATTGACAGGTACAGTAACATGATGACCTAATTTAGAAGATTGTAGGGCAAGACACCTATTGGTTAAAAATATTCATAAAAAGTAACAGAGAAACAAAATGATAAAATATTTAAGGAATACACAGGGAAACGAGTCAATAAAAACCACAGTTAACATGAAGAGATCATTGAGTTACATTTAAAATTTGCTTAACCTGAATGTATTGCACACAAATGCAACTAATCATAATTGCTAAAGCTTAAAATATAAAATCTAATCTTATTTTATTTATAGGATAACTTTTCAGAAAAACTATAGCTTAATGAAATTTACTTATCAAAAAAAGATTTACTTATCAGTAAACAATCTTGGGTTAAAGTCTAGCTATACCTCAAAGTCATGCCTTATATATTGCAGGTGGCCACCATCTTGTAACATACTCATACATATAAGAGTACTCACAGTCACTTAGAGCTTTATAATAGTTATCTATAAATTCCCATACACACTGAAAAAAATGAGAAAAAAACATAGTTTTCCTTAGAATAGCTATTCCTTCTATGGATTTATGTCCATTTCACTTGTATTTTTAGCTAATCTCTAAGATTCAGTTATAACCAAAGAGGCTTATATTTCATGATGAAGATACCCTATCTCCTTAACCAAAATAAAGGAAAGATCTGAACAGTTATGTAGTGAATACATGGGAAATATACTGAAGAGACACAATAAGCTAGGCCATAAATCTTTTCCTTTACTCTAAGTTCTTTCATTCTTTTTCTGTGGGGGCTAGGGGAAGTTTATTTCAGTCTATACTGTCCAGCAACTTAATGGATGCTGCCACTTTGTGACTGCAACCTTCACAACAATGAGGACTGAAAGCTCACTGAATTCATTTTTAAAAAAATCTTAAAGATAGCCAACTATTTCCTGACTTTTCAGAGGATATCAGTAAAATATAATGCTCACGTATGATTGAACTGAGGACATTTTTCGAGGAGAAAATCACCTCATTGTTACTAGTTCATTTTTCTAGAGCTATTTTCTCTCATCAAGGGACTATTGTCCAGTGAACATAATTTTGGATCAAAAGAACCTTATAGCCCATCCATGTTGAACATACCTTTGCTACCTGCCTATTCTTATTTTGAGGAATTTTGTCAAAAACTTCAACCAGTCAATCAATATTTATCATCTGCTGTGGCAATTTGTGCTTGGACAATATAAAAGAAGTAAAATACCTAAAAAAGCATTTAGTCCAGTAGAAAAGACTTTAAAAATAACATTCATAATAAAAAAATGCATTCTACACAAGATAGCTATGATACCTTAGAAAGAGTATAAGCTTTGGAGCTAGACAGATGTGAATTAGATTCACTCATAAGAAGTATGAGACCTTCCAGAAAAAAGAGAATTTTGAGAATCATTCTTCTCACCTATAAAATGAGAACCAAATTTTCCAATTGTCAAATTCAAAAAGATTTTGTTAAGCATAATATAACCAAAGATACTGAAATTGAGATATCTCAATTTCAAGTCAGACTGAGATACTGAGAACAGTCTGACAGTGACCAGAGGGGAGAGGGGAGGTAATTTCAGGGGAAAAGGGGAATGATTTAGAGCAACAAATATAAAGGACACATGGACAAAAACTAGGGGGGGCAGTGGAAATGGGAGGGAGGTGGGGAGGGCTGGGCGGTGGGCTGTGGGGGGAGTAAAAGACAGAAAACTGTACAAGATCAACAATTTAAAAAAATACTGATTAAAAAAAAAAGAAGTATTTCACCCTGGCTGGTGTGGCTCACTGGATTGAATGTCAGCCAATAAACCAAAGAGTCACCAGTTCAATTGCCAGTTTAGGTCATATGCCTGGGTTGTGGGCCAGGACCCCAGTTGGGAGTGTGTGAGAGACAACCACACATTGATGTTTCTCTTCCTCTCTTTCTCCCTCCCTTCCCCTCTCTAAAAATAAATAAATAAATCCTTAAACAAAGAAACAGATTTTTAAAAAGATATATCTCACTTATGGTACCTGGCATATAATATGTGACATGTATATCCTTGCTCATTATGGCCATGATTGACTACTTATAGTACTCCTGTGTATAAGAACATTATAAACAATAAACATGCCTGTGTTCTAACTATATAAAAGGTGGTTAGGAAGGCAAAGAGAGTGGGGCAGAAAACATACAAAAACTTCATAAGCCTAATCAAGTGGTGAGGAAGAAATAAACTGTTCATATTAGAAACAGAATCAAAGATCAGGATAATAAAAACTTCCAGTCAAGATTCACGGATACATAGATACGTTTTGCCTCCATACGCAACCAGAAGAAGGACAACAACAAATATAAAAACAAAAAATAACCAGAGCTTCCTGGAAATCAAACTGTATGGAAGTCTGACAACCAAGAAGTTAAAGAAGAAGCATTCATTCAGACTGTTAGGAGGGGCAGAGAAGAGTAGTTGGGGCAGAGAGCACACACAGCAAGGTGGTGGCTGGAGGAAGGGCGGTCCCCCATTCGTGTGTGGATAAACAGGGAGGAACAAATGGGGAGTGAGACAGACCACACAACCCAGGGCTCCAGTGCAGGGGACTAAAGCTTCAAGACCTCTGGCTATAAAAAAACTATGGGCATTGTGGTGGTGGGAGAAACTCCCAGTCTCACAGCAGAGTTTGTTGGAGAGACCCACAGGGTCCTAGAACTTGTATAAACCCACCCACCCAGGAATCACCACCAGAAGGGCTCAATTTGCTTATGGGTAGCAGGGGAAGTGACTGAAAGATGGCCAAGAGCTGAGCAAGTAGCATTGTTCCTTCTCAGAACCCTCCCCCATATATAGCACCACGACACAGCAATGTGGGTTGCCTCATCCTGGTGAACACCTAAGGCTCCACCCCTTATAATGTAACAGGTGCATCGAGACAAAAAAGAATATGGCCCAAATGAAAGAACAGATCAAAGCTCCAGAAATAGAACTAAGTGATGAAGAGATAGCCAACCTCTCAGACGAAGAGTTCAAAGCACTGGTAATCAGGATGTTCACAGAAATGGTTGAGTATGGCCACAAAAATAGAGAAAAAAGTGAAGGCTATGGGAAGTGAAATAAAGAAAAATAGAGAACCAATGGTGAAGGGAAGGAAACTGGGACTCAAATCAATGATTTGGAGCAGAAGGAATAAATAAACATTCAACCAGAACAGAATGAAGAAACAAGAATTCAGAAAAATGAGGAGAGGTTAGGAAACTCTGGGACAACTTTAAATGTTCCAACATCCAAATCATAGGGCTGCCAGAAGGAGAAGAGGAAGAAAAAAATGAAAACTTGTTTGAAAAAATAAGAAGGAGAACTTCCCCAATCGGGCAAAGGAAATAGGCCATATATGACAAACCCAAAGCCAGCCTCATACTCAATGGGCAAAAACTGCAAGCATTTCCATTAAGATCAGAACAAGACAGGATGTCTGCTTTCAACACTCTTATTCAACATAGTACTGAAACCCCTATTCAAGCAATCAGAGAAGAAGAAATGAAGACATCCAAATTGGAAATAAAAAACTAAAATTGTCATTATTTACAGATGGCATGATACTGTATATAGAGAATCCTGAAGACTCCACCAAAATTACTAGAATTGATAAATGAATTCAGTAAAGTAGAAAGATACAAATTAATATACAGAAATCAGCAGCATTTTTGTACATCAATAATGAACTATGAGAAAGCTAAGAAAATAATCCTATTTACAATTGCTTAAAAAAATAAAATACCTAGGAATAAATTTAACCAAGGATGTAAAAGATTTGTGCTTGGAAAAGTATAAGACACTGAAGAAAAAAATAGAAGGAGATAGAAATAGGGGAAGCATAAACTGTATTCATGTATAGGAAATTTTAACATCTTTAAAATGTCCATACTACTCAAAGCAATCTATAGATTCAATGCAATTTCTATCAAGATGCCAAGAGTATATTTCATAAAACTAGAACCAGTATTTCAAAAATTTATATAGAAACACAAAAGACCCTGAATAGCCACAATAATCTTGAGAAAGAAGAACAAAGTTGGAAGAATCATGTTACCTGATATCAAACTATGCTACAAGGCCATAATAATCAAAACAGAATGGTACTGGCATAAAAGCAGATGCATAGATCAATGGAACAAAATGGAAGGCCCAGAAATAAATTCACACCTTTATGGTCAATTAATATTTGACAAAAGAGGGAAAAACATACAATGGATTAAAAATAGACTATTCACTAAAAGCATTGGGAAAATTTGGCAGATACATGCAAAAAATGAAACTAGACCACCTTCTTTCACAATACATGAGAATAAACTCAAATGTAAAAGACCTAAAAGAAAACATAAGCAGTAAAATCTTGAACAATTCTCATAGCAATATCTTTTTTGATATATCTCCTCAAGCAAGGGCAACAACAACAACAAAAATTAAATGGGACTACATCAGAACAAAAAGTTTTTGCACAGCAGATAAAACAAAAAGACAACCTATAGAATGGGAGAACATATTCACTGATACAGCTGATAAGTGGTTAATATCCAAATCTATAAAGTACTTATAAAACTTAACACCAAAAAAACAAATGACTCAATTTAAAAAGGGGGAAAAGACCTGAATAGATACTTGCCCAAGGAGAATATACAGATGGCCAATAGACATAAGATACTCAATGCCACTAATCATCAGATAAATGCAAATTAAAACCACAATGACATACCACCTCACACCTGTAAGAATGGCTATCATCAATAAGTCAACAAACAAGTGCTGGCCAGGATATGGAGAAAGGGGAACTCTTTTACACTGCTGATGGGAATGTAGATTAGTGCAGCCACCATGGAAAACAGTATGGAGATATCTCAGAAAATTAAAAGTGTATCTGCCTTTTGACCTAGTGATCCTACTTCTGGTAATATATCCAAAGGAACCCAAAACACTAATTTGAAAGAACACAAGCACCCCTATGTTCATTGCAGTGTTGTTTACAATCACCAAGATATGGAAGCAGCCCAAGTGTCCATCAGTAGATGAGTGGATAAAGCAACTATGGGATATTTACACAATGGGACACTACTCAGCCATTAAAAAAAAGAACATTCTGCCCTTTGCAACAGTATGGATGGACCTAGAGAACATTATGCTAAGTGAAGTAAGCCAGTCAGAGAAAGGAAAAATACCATGTGATTTCACTTCTATGTGGAATCTATTGAACAAATTGGATTAACAAGGACAGTGGGGACAGACTCATAGATGGAGAGCAGGATGACAGGTGGTTGGGGATGCGGGAGGTTAGAGGGTAGATGTATCAAGCATAAAGGAAAAGGGACTTATGGACATGGAAAATAGTGTGGGGATTGTTGGGGGGAGTGGTTATAAGGGGACTCAAAGGTAATGTAAAGAATACAATGAAAAATAAAATTAAAAAGAAATTTGTGTTTTACATTATTCTGGACTCAAACAAACAACTTAATGGTGATGAGAGAATAATCGACATTTAAAATAGACAATATCTAAAAAATATTTCCCACAATTTCCCACAAACTCTCAGGAAGCATGAGCTAAAACATGAGAGAGAAGAGGGCCATCAGGTCCAGGAAAGAAAGGATTCCCTCAGGAGAAAAGGAATGGAAGTCCTGGAATGAGGGTTGTGCCCACAAGGTACCTAATCCCAGATTTTAACATGGCAAAGTACCCCAGCAGCAATGAGGCCAAAATTTATTAATCAAAAAATAAAGTTATAAAGTATATGATTTAACAATAAAGCTTTATTATTATAAATATACTATTTCTAAAGAAGGTTATATTATTTAGAATTGTGAAGTGAAATACAAGAAGATGCAACAAAACAGGTGGGAAAGGCTGGCTGGCCTCTATTGTGAGAGAGCAAGTAGAAATGCAGGAAAAGATTTTTTTCATTATAAACTTGCAGTATTTTCTGATGGTTAGAAATAGATATATGTACTAGTTTTACACATAAAAGTAAAATAAAAACATTTATGTCAAAACCCACATAGCCATTGCCAATGGAATGTATGTTCTATTAGTGGAATATATGTCAACAGGGAAGTGTCAACGATGCAGGGCTACACTAAGTGACACGTCCCTGCCTTGCACTTCAGCTGCCACGGGACTGCACAAAGTGGGCACGCAGTTCCACTATCTGTGTTTTTGTTAACATGGGACAAGGCTGATCAGAATGCCTGTACAAATTTTTAGAAATCCCATTTGGGAATTGATCCTTTAACATCATTTAACTAGTATCCTCAAAAGATTTGCTTTCTCTTTAATCCTTGTAAACACTTTTAGACATTTCATTTAAAAATAAATTCCTTTAAGAATATATAGGTCTTAGAAAAGAAACCATGTCATATATATTTTGGAAGATATTTATGGATGATTTCTGCCTTTTCACAAGTACCATAATATCTTTCCTTGAGGAATTTTCTGCTTAAGGTCTTCAGTAAAAATAGGGTATTTGGAAGTGCACTGATGTGTAAAGATCAATTAAAAACTCAAGTAAAGTTTTAGGATTTTGTTTAATTTAGTGCTAGTTTTAAATGAGGGTTCAGATCAGTTCTTACTTTATCCCTATCAATTCATGCATCAGAAATTATAATTACTTTTTCCTAGTCTTTAATTAATTTTACCAATAATTTGTATAATATTCAAGATGATTTAAACTGTGTTATCTAAAAGAAAATGTTTAATTCATAGTGATTAGTCTGTACAGTTGATAATTACATTGTTCCCTACAGAGAAGGGGCATTTGTTCAGGATAAAAAGTTTGAGAACAAGCAACAAAGTAAATCTATCCCACATAACATGAAACTGCAAAACAACAACAACAACAACAACCTTAAAACTCATTAAATAAAATATACATATATATGTATGTGACAAAAATGATACATTGAAGAATTTAGATATGTTTAAAGATTACATTCTTGTACAATATCATGTTTTGTAAATTCAGTTATAAGTTTTATGGTTCCTTTTTACTTTTAAATCAACATTAAGAAAGTATAATTTAAGAAGAGCTAAGAGATTCCTTACACAGCATATGGCTCTGTTACCACCTTCACAATGGGATAAAATTTTACCCTTAAAATTTATGTAATGTCAATTTGCAGTCCACCACATTTCCTCCCACCCTGACCAACCATTGTTCTGCTTTCTGTCACTGTAGATTAGTTTGCCTAAGCTACAATTTCACGTCAATTAAATCATACAGTAATATACTCCTTTTGTATTTGATTCAGCATATTCTTTTGAGACATCTATGTTGTTGCATATCTCAATAGTTTACTCCCTTTTACTTCTGAGCAATATTCCATTCTGGAGGGATGTTTGCATTGTTTGGAATTTTGCCCATTATTAATAAAATTGCAATGGATATCTGTGTACAAGTCTTTGTGTGAACAAGTGTTATTATTTATTTTAAAATATTAAGAGGTAACATTGGTGGGTCCTATATATAGTAAGTGAATGTTTACCTTTCTAAGAAATTGCCAATATGATTTCCAAAGTAAGTGAACCATTTTATATTCCCACTAATATATATAAGAATCGCAGCGACTCTTTGTCCTTACCAATACTTGTTATTATTAGTCTTTTTTAATTTTAGGCTTTCTTGTGTGTTTGGTAAAAAATCACTGAGCCTTTAATTTACATTTCCCTAATGAATACTGATGACTAGTGATATTGAGCATCACATTGTGTGCTTACTAGTCACTTATATCTCCCCTTTTTCTGATCTGACTGTTCAAATCTTTTGCACATTTTCAAAATTAGGTTGCCTATTTTATCCTTATTTTTTCCAGTTTTTTTTTTTTTATTGTTCAAGTAGAGTTGTCTCCATTTTCCTCCCACCACTCCCCCATCGCCATCCATTCCCATCCTCTACCCTCAATCCTAACCTTTGGCTTTGTCTATGTGTCCTTCATGCATGTTCCTTGATGACCCTTCCCCTTTCCCACATTATGGCCATTCCCCCTCCCCCATCACTACTGGTTACTGTCAGTTTTTCCCCCCCCACATATCTGGTTCTATTTTGCTGGCTTATTTGTTTTGTTGTTTAGGTTCCACTTAAAGGTTAGATCATATGCTATTTGTCTTTTACCACCTGGCTCATTTCACTTAGCATAATGCTCTCCAGTTCTATCCACAGTGTTGCAAAGGGTGGGAGCTCCTTTCTTTCTGCTGTGCAGTATTCCATTGTGTAAATGTTTTTTGATCCACTTGTTTACTGATGAGCACTTAAGCTGTTTCCAGCTCTTGGCTATTGTAAATTGTGTTTCTATAACCATTGGAGTGCATAGGTTCTTTTGAATGGGTGTTTCAGGTTTCTTAGGGTATAATCCCAGCAGTAGAATTGCTGGATGAAAAGGCAGTTCCATTTTTAGTTTTCTGAGGAAAATTCATACTGTTTTCCACAGTGGCTGCACCAGTCTGCATTCCCACCAACAGTGCACTAGGGCTCCTTTTCTCTACAACCTCACCAGCCAGCACTTGCTACTTGTTGATTTGTTTATGATGGCCATTCTCATCGGTGTGAAGTAGTATCTCACTGTGTTTTTAATTGGCATCACTGTGATGGCTAGTAATGCTGAGCATTCTTTTAAATGTCTCTGGGCCCTCTGTATATCCTCCTTGAAGAAGTGTCTGTTTAGGTCCTTTGACCATTTTTTAATTGGATTGTTTGTCTTCCTGGTGTGGAGTCATGTGAGTTCTTTATATATTTTAGAGATCAAACCCTTGTCTGAGGTATCATTGGCAAATATGTTTTCCTATACAGTTGGTTCCCTTTTCATTTTGCTGATATTTTCTTTTGCCGTGTAAAAGCTTTTTAAGTTGATGTAGTCCTATTTGTTTGTTCTTTCCTCTATGTCCCTTGCTCTAGGAGACATATTGGTGAAAACATTGCTGTGTAGAATATCTGAAATTTTTCTGCCTGTGTTGTCCTCTAGGACTTTTATGGTGTGGCAAATTATATTTAAGTCTTTTATCCATCGTGAGTTTATTTTTTGTGTATGGTTTAAGTTGGTGGTTGAGTTTCATTTTTTTGTATGTAGCTGTCCAGATCTCCCAACACTACTTTTTGAATAGGGTATTTTTAGTCTATTTTATGCTCCTATCCCCTTTGTGGAATATTAAT
This sequence comes from Glossophaga mutica, assembly GCA_039655065.1. NCBI lineage: Eukaryota > Metazoa > Chordata > Mammalia > Chiroptera > Phyllostomidae > Glossophaga > Glossophaga mutica. The sequence goes on along the minus strand of CM077309.1, from coordinate 102,603,918 downwards.
TGACCACAGAGACATGGGATATTTCTGGGCTCTCTATTCTGCTTTATTGATCTACGTGTCTGTTCTTATGCCAGTTCCAGGCTGTTTTGATTACCATGGCCTTGTAATATAGTTTGATAATAAGTATTTTGATTCCTTCTACTTTGTTCTTCTTTCTCAAAATTGCTGCTGCTATTGGGGGTCATATATGGTTCCATATAAATTTTGAAATGTTTGTTCTATAGCTATGAAATATGTCATTGGTATTTTAATAGAGATTGCACTGAATCTATAAATTGCCTGGAGCACTATCAACATTTTTATTTTTCCAGTGTTGATTTTTTACTGTTGTTCAATTACAGTTGTCCCCATTTTCTCCTCATTAGTCTCCCCTGCCCTACCTACCTTCCACATTCAATCCTTCCCTACCCCAGGTTCTCTTTGTCCATGGGTATTTTATACATGTTCCTTGACATCAAGGAAATTTCTTTTTTTTCTCAAGCCTTTTTAAAAAATTATGTTCTTGTTCAATTACAGTTGTCTACATTTACCCCCACTACTCCCCCCAACCCCAGGCAAACCCACCTCCCTCCTTTGCTTCCATACCCCCCTTGGTTTTGTCTATGTGTCCTTTACAGTTGTTCCTGAAAACTCTTCTTCCCATTATTGCCTCCCACCTCCCTTCTGGTTACTATCAGATTGTTCTTAATTTCAATATCTCTGGTTCTATTTTCCTTGCTTTTTGTTGTTGTTGTTGATTAGGTTCCACTTAAAGGTAAGATCATATGATATTTGTCCCTTACCACCTGGCTTATTTCACTTAACATAATGCTCTCTAGTTCCATCCATGCTGTCGCAAAGGGTAGGAGCTTCTTCTTTCTCTCTGATATATAGTATTCCACTACACATGTGGTGTTACACATGTTATACATGTGTAAATGTACCATAGCTTTGTGATTCACTCATTTACTGATGGGCACTTAGGTTGCTTCCAGCACTTGGCTATTGTAAATTATGCTGCTATGAACTTTGGAGTGCATAGGTTCTTTTGGATTGGTGTTTCAGGGTTGTTAGGATCATACACCATGATCAAGTGCCATTCATCCAGGGATGCAAGGATGGTACAATATTTGCAATACATCACATAAACAAAACAAAAAACAAAAATCACATGATCATATCCATAGATGCAGAAAAAGCATTTGATAAGGTACAGCACCCATTTATGATAAAAACACTTAGCAAAGTGGGTAGAGGGAGAATTCCTCAACATAATAAGGGCCATATACAAGAGACCTACAGCCAACATCATACTCAATGGACAAAAACTTAGAGCTTTCCCACTAAGACCAGAAGCAAGACAAAGATGTCTGCTTTCACCACTTATTTTCAATATCGTATTGGAAGTCCTAGCCACAGCAATCATACAAGAAAACAAAATAAAAGTCATCCAAATTGGAAAGAAGGAAGCAAAACTGTCATTGTTTGCAGATAACATGAGAGTGTATATAGAAAATCCTATAGACTCCACCAAATAACCACTCAACCTAATAAGTGAATTTGGTAAAACAGTGGGATACAAAGTCAATGTTCAGAAATCTGAGTACTATGGACATTTTGATGATGTTAATTCTTCCAATCCATGGACATACTATGTGTTTCCATTTATTTGTATCTTCCTTACTTAATTTTTTTCTTCAGTGTTGTGTAGTTTCCTGAGCATAGGTCTTATACTTCCTTGGTTGGGTTTATTCCTTGGGTTGTCTATTTTCTTACCCAAGAAGTATTGTAAGACTTCTTCATAGATATTCTAGATAAGTCTTTTTCAGATATATGTGTAGTGAATAATTCTTCCTTGTTTGTTACTTGCTTTTTATTTTCATAATGGTATATTTTTCATGCAACAATGCTAATTTTAAGAAGTCCAATAGATCTATTAATTATTTCCTTTTATGCTTAGTATTTTCTATGTCATTCTAAGCTATCTAACTATCTCAAGGGAGCAAAGATTTTCTCCTGTTTTTCACCTGTAAGTTTCATAGTTTTAGTCTTTGAGTTCTTTTCTTCAGTAGTGGTTTCTTTCTTGGCATCTTATAGTCTCACCCTATGCACCGGCAGCTCAGTAGTCAGCTAAAGACTGAACAAGACCTGAGTGCTGATGTCTGGAACCGTTCTTCTCCCCATTCTCTCAGTACTCTTCTCCACAATGTCCAGCCACTCCCAGTTCTTTGAACTTCCATCTGTCTCTTCATCTTGTCTCTACTTGAGTTTGCCATAGACTTTCAGGTGCCTAAAGTCAGAAAGTATAGGATTCAACTTTTGCAATTCTCTTCTCTTTGACATCAGACCAAACACTCTTATGCAGGACATTTTCTCCAGTTTTTAATTGTCCACAGTAGGAAGCCAGAGTTTGCTTTCAATAGCTCAGTCATAAGCACAAGTGGTCATGACCAGGCAGTTGGGATCATAAATAAAAATATATAAAATGTATACTAAATTGAACAAATATTCAAAACTGCTTGATTTTCTCCAATTTTTACATTCCTACATGATAACTAGCCACTGAAGAAAACATAAATACAGTGAAGATTTTAGGATGTTTTCCAGATAAATCATTAAAAATATTAAAAGATAAGGCATTTATATTTCAAAAATATATTGAGCCATTATGATAAAATAATAAAACCATGGGAATTATAATATATTCAGTCATACCAGAGAACAATTTACTTATTCTCCAGATAGTGTTAATAATATTTGTATAAACTTTCTCTCATCAGTCAAAATTGTAATAATAGATGTGTTAGTGCTGGAGTTGGTTATTAATTTTCTTCCCCATGATGTAAGAAAGCATCCTGTGGTTACTATACAATTTAAAGGTGGGTGGTTGCTTCTGACTAAAAGAAATAAAAAAATTTCAAATGCAGAGGAGAATTGATGTTAATGGGGGGGAAGAGGATATTGTAAGATTTTCCACATATGTACTTGTGGCTGCCTGCTTATTCAAGTGATTTGGATGAATCAATTAGTTTCCTTAAATTTGCTAGTCAATTAAATCTAACATCTGTTTTAACTACCTTTTTATCACTAAAATTTGACTGTGAGCATCTGAGTATAATTTTCAATATTATGCAGAAATGGTTGAATGTCTTTTCAACCTTAGATGACATATAATCTATTTCTTTATCTCATTTGCATTCCCTAATCCACTCAGTTAATTTAGCCTCTTTGCAAGCAAATTAAACTTTTTCAAGCCATTATTATACTATGAAGTACCAACAGTAATGAAATAGTTACCAAATTCTCTTCTAAACATATATTGTTTTATTCTCAACTTAATGACACTAAAAATAATTGTTATTTATTATAATGATCCACATCAGCAAAGGGCCAATATAATGAAATAATAGTAATAGCTATCTTGAATCAAATACTAGCTTATGCTGCAGACTCTGACTATGTTTCCTGTCTTGTATAACTTCATATTTCATACTTATAATTCAGTATCTGGATCTCAGAAAAGTTAAATAACTTATCCACAGTCACACAGCTCAAAAGTGACAAAAGCCAGGATTCAAACCTCGATTTATGTGGCTTCAAAATAACCCATGGTTATTGATTGTACCGCATTGCTATCCACTTTATCTGGGTTCTTGTGTATATAAGTTGATTCTTAAGATGCCTCTTTATCTTACACAGGATAAGAAAGGAGAAAGTAGGGCACAGCTCCACTCCAAACACTTGACCCCCAGTTCTTTCCACACCGTAATCTTCTGCCTTTCAATGGCACTGCTGCTCAGGATTACATACCCCAGTTAAGAAATTTCCAGGCAATCAATCTGAAAAATGCAAGACTAGGAGTTTACACCACTTGATTAAAATATACTATACTCCTTTCTATTAGTTGTTCCTAAGCTAAAAGCTTACTTTACTACCATTTTGCAATCTAAAAATAGAAGAAACATTAGAATATTAACCAATTTTTTCATTGCTAGATTGGCTGCCATAATTTTGGATAAGTCATTAAATATTCTGTTTTAGTTACAACATTTAAACATGAAAGTAATAATTCTCTTACTTTAGCCAAATAACGTGGCTGAATAAATAGTGATTCAAAGGACTGAGCATGCCTTCAGCAGAGTTTTGAAAAATTCTAGAACGTGGAGAACCTGGAGCCCTGCTTATATAAACAATTTGAATTAAAAATTCTATTACAAAATTCATGGGCCTGGGCACTATGGTCATTTATGGAGGAAGTTTAGAATAATTGGTAGAAAAGAGGGACTTGGATATTTTATTGTCCAATCAGTGTACCTTGCTCCTTGTTCCTTAGTGTCATACACACTGTCCCTATCTCATTTCATATTTCCCACCTGGAAAAAAGGCAGAAATACTTTTATTATTCAAAATGCAATGTTCTTCAAACAAGCTTTTGTTGAAACAATATAGATCTTCTCGCCACTGCAGTTTCCTGGTGCCATGTGTTCAGTGCTGGTAACACATCACTCACCATGGTTCTGGGGCCCTGCAGTCACAGGGCTTCCTGTGACTCAAAAGTTGTTTCAGTGACCACAAGTGCAGGGGAGATTGCATGGTGTTTTCTCTTCTGTTCATTTTAAATTTGCCACTCAGAATCTTATAATGTAAAGTTAGTTCTTTTGTTTTAGGTATGTCTCTTTTGTACAAAATATGACTGGCTTTTATTTATATTTTTCTAATCCAACCATTTTTTGTCTTTCAATGTGAGCTTTTAGACCATGTATCTATAGTGGCTCTTGACACATTTGGATGCGTTTCTATGCTTTAATTTAATGAATTTATTTTTAATTACTCTTTTCCATTATCTTGACATTTTTGTTCTCTCCTTCTTTTCCTCTTTTAGATTGAGCTTTCTTATTTTTATCTCTATTCTAGTTCTTTTCTCTCTGCTGGATTGAAAGCATTGGAAGTTATGTCAGAATTTCTATAGGCTTATTTACTTCAACAAATATCTAAGATTAATTAACATTTTTTCTCCTGTCCCAAATAATACTAGGACTTCAGAACACTTGAACTCCAATTACTCCTATTCTAACTCATCTGCCATTATTGTGTAGGAATTCTGTTCTACATTGTTATAGTTTTGTATTCAACTCAATTTTCTAAAACGTGTTAAATTCTGATATTTTAGGGGGTTGCTGATAGATGTGGGCTCTGACAGAGAAAGAAGAATAAAAGATAATTCCAAGGTTTTAGTTTGAGCCACGGGGCTTGCCACAAACCAAGGTGGAGAGAAGACTGGGTGGAACATGCATAGTGGAAAGGGAGGTAAATGATCAGGAGTTAAGTTTTGGGCCTGTTCTGTTGATATTTCTAGTAGGCCAAGTGCAGAGAACATATCTAAAAGGACATGGTGACAAAATGACAAATAACACTAGTAATTTTCACTGCATTTTATAATACAGAGGTCATCGAGGACCCTGGCAAGTGCATTTGCATGGATTAGCTGGGGACAACCTTACTGAAAAAGATATGAGAGAGAAGTGGAAGGGTTCGTGTGTGTATGTGTGTCTGTCTGTCTCTGTGCATGTGTATACGTGAGAGAGAGAGAGGGAGAGGCTAGAATAGACAGCTTGCCAGAAGAGGTTTTGCTCTAAAGGGGGCAGAGAATGGAGGCAGTGTTTAAAAAAGAAAATGTGGTCAAGGGATGTTAATTTTTGTTTTATGTTTACGATGAATAAATGAGAGCATGTTTATTATGCTAAATAGGGAAAGGGAGGAAAGGAAGATGTAGGAGTAGAAGAAAGAGGAGGAAAATTTCTGGTGCAGTGTATTTGCATAGGCAAGAAGGGATGGTATTTTGTATCTTAAGGCAATAAGGGAGGGCTGGCTTTAGATAGGAGCAGGATTAGTTCACCTAAGGCAGAGGATACCCCTGCAGGTGTGACTGTTAATGTGGCCCCAGGCCTTCTGACTTCTGGTTCTGTGATTTGGTGAAGCCAGGTATCACTTGAGAGTGTGGGCACGTTTGGTGCTCTTGGCCTCTGAAGAGAAGCTCAAAGGCCTACCTGACCCTTGTTGGAGAAGGGCAGAATAACATGGTTCATGGTCGCTTTAATTCTTCATCTGTTTTAATGATTTTAAAATATAAGCTCATAGTAGTTGTTTTGTGTGTGGGGGGTGGATTTTTTGAGGATTTTCTTTTACTTCTAACAATAACATGGTAGCACAAGTAGTCTAGAAGCAACATTATTAAAATATTGGATTATGGTCTTTGGGACACACACTTATTATGAATTCAGGCCACAAACCCTCATGAGTCAAGATTTGTGGTTAGGAAGCTTTCAGATCTTTCTTTTTGGGTTGTTTCCCCACCCCTTCTTTGCTAGGCCAAGCCTGGAAAAGGCAGTGGAGCAATGCCCTCACTGTTTTTTTTTTTCTGTTTGTTTGTTTAATCTTCACTTGAGGACATGTTAATCGATCTTAGAGAGAGGACAGGAGAATATTGAGAGAGAGATATCGATGTGAGAGAGAGACATCAATCCATTGTCTCCCATATACTCCCTTACCTGGGAATCAACCCGCAACCTAGTTGTGTGACCGAGGTGTATGGGACAACAATCCAACCAACACAACCACTAGGTCAGGGCATGTACCCTTACTCTTTGTTGGGTAATTTTCCCAAGAACTTCTCCTGAGTGTAGCTTTTCCACAATTTTCATTTCATGCAAAGACAGGCACTCTGCCCTCCTCCTCTGCTCAGACCCCAAGCTCTGCCTCTTCTGAGTCATCAACAGGGACAGCATCTGGGCAAACTCTGGCTGCACACTCCCTGGCTCCTCTGGGCTCTTGCCTTCTTTCCGTTGCTGATTTTTAAGGAGGTGTCTTTTCTATATATGGGCTCTGCTATAAATGTAATGTATAATATGTGATATTGTTTCTTCAGTGATTTTATGTGCTACAGCTAAAGGTATTACTCTGAACAACTAGTTTAGCATGTTGCCAGAAATATGTTTTATCCCTTTTATTACAATAAATATTTGACATATTTTTTAAGTGGTATGATCAATAATAAACACTCATTGACTAACCACACAATTTAAGATAAGGATATATTGCAAAAACAGATGATATATTCTGATTCTATTATCTTCAGTTTTCCTCATTTCCTCTTCAGAGCTAATTTTTATTCTAAATGTCGTGTTCTAATTTCTATGAATTTTTTTTACATTTACAGTATACACATTTTCCCATAAAATATGTACATTTTATATTTTTAAAAATGTATATAAAATTTACATACAAGGGGAGACTCAAAAATCCAGAATTACCTTTTAGAGGCCCTTTTTACTACAGGTTTTCCCCACTAAGTGAGTGTTCTAGGAACCCATCTGTATCAGTGTACTAGCTGGTATTGTTGTGAGAGGCTGCATTTGGCTTCAGTGAATTTTTTTGGAACACCATTTCAACGTGTTTGCCCATTTTGTGCTCAAGCACCTGCCCACACTGTGCTGAGTGTTTAGCAGTTTTCGGCCCAAAATGGTATGATCCGGTGTCCCACCCTCCCTATTTACCTGATCTCTCCTCAAGTGACTTTTTTGTTTGTTTGTTTCCCCAGATGAAAAAAGTCCTAAAAGGGAAACGTTTTGCCAATGTGGAACGGGTGAAACAAAAAATGGCAAAAGCACTAAAAGACATGAAAATCAATGAGTTCAAAAACTGTTTTGAGCAGTGGGAAAAATGTCTCGATAGGTGTATTGCATCAAATGGAGAGTACTTTGAAGATGACTGAAGTTTAAACATGTAAGAATAAATACACAATTTTTAATAAATAAATTCTGGGGTTTTGGGGCCCCCCTTTGTAAATGCTATATTAAGTAGCCTTCCACAGCTTTCTCATTTCACTCAATGTTATGTTTTTAACATTAATCTTCAGTTACTGCATTTCCAGAGTTATGTAATATTCCATTGTTTATTCTATTTATCCAGTTTCCTTTTAATGGATATTTAAGCTATTCCTAATTTTTCACTATTATAAACAGTATCACCAAAAGGTAACTTATGCACTCATGGCACTAATCAGGATTCTCCAAAGATGTATATAAATATGTATATAAATATTGAGAGAGAGAAAGAGAGATTTATTTTAAGGAATTGGCTCATGAAATTATAAAGGCTGAGAATTGCCAAAATCTTCAGTCAGAAAGCCAGAGACCCAGAAGAGCCTAGAGTGTAGTTCTAGTCTGATCCGAAGGCCTGAAAACCAGGAGAGTTGATAGTGCCTGTTTCAGTCTGAAAGCCAGTAGGCTCAGATCTCAAGGAGAACCAATGTTTTGGTTTAAGTCTGAAGACAGGAAAATAGTGATATCCTAGCTCATGCAGTCAGGTAGAGTCACCCCAGCCCTTACTAATTAGAGAGTCAGCCTTTTTGTTTTATTCAGGCCTTCAACTGATTGGATGAGGCCCACATGTATTAGAGAGGGCAATCTGTTTTGCTCAATCTACTAATTGAAATGATAATGTCATCCAAAAACATCCTCACAGACACACCCAGAATAATGTTTGACCAAATGTCTGGTTAGCCTAAGGTCCAGTCAAGTTGACATATAAAATTAACCATCACACAGCACTTCGTGATTTTGTTCAAATTTCTCTAGTAAAAGTAGTTATATGTGTATACTCAGCTCTTCAAAATATTTTCAAATTTCTCTCTTATGTAATTTCTCCTATTTTTATTCCCAGCACTATTTCACAAGTTTATTTGATATTCAGACTTCCACTTTATAAAGTGCTTTTTAATTTTTTTTTCTATTTTCTATTGGATTGGACATGTGTGTTGTACATTTTAGTAAGAATTGTTTAAATTCTTAATAAAGGTATAGCAATTCACATTCTGATCAGCAGAGCGTGATAGAACTGCTTCCATGCGTCCTCATGAGCAATTAATACCATCTGTCTTTTTGATTTTTCCTAACTTGATGAGTAAAAAGTGGTTCTCATTGTTACGTTATTTTCATGTCCTTATTAATAGAAAGAGTTTCTTAGATAAATTTTTCTTTTCTGAATGACTGGTTCATACATAATAGATACATATTTATCTAATTCAATGTATCTAAACACTAATACTCAAAGAATACACAGTAAATTATTTGAAAGAGAAACCAAACACTGTAAAAAAGTGAGCTAGCTATACACATAGGTTAAATTAAAGAAATGAATAGCAAACCTCTGTAAGTTCCATTTGACCATGATACATTGTCTTTTCAGAGTATTGCTGAATGTTTTTGGCTTTATGTTTTTTAAATACACTTTATGTGTAATAATTATATATAATTTGTATCTAAATATACATTTAGATAGCATACATAAATAATATAATCAATATATAATATAACATATATTAGAAATGCAGGGTGGGATAAAAGTAAGTTAATTTTTAAATTAATTAATTAATTAATTTTTAATCGGTATTTTTCTAATTGTTGATCTTACACAGTTTTCTGTCTTTACTCCCCTGCCCCAGCCCACCACCCCAGCCCTCCTCACCTCCCTCCCATTTCCACCCCCCATAGTTTTTGTCCATGTGTCCTTTATACTTGTTGCTCTAAACCCTTTCCCTTTTCCCCTGAAATTCCCTCCCCTCTCCCCTCTGGTGACTGTCAGCCTGTTCTCAATTTCAGTGTCTTCGGTTATATTATGCTTGTTTGTTTGTTTTGTTGATTAGGTTCCATATGATCTCACCTTTAACAGGATAAAAGTAAGTTTAAAGTTGTGAATACACAAAAGCTTATTATTGTATTACTTATTAATTATTATATTATTTTCCATACAAATAAATGTAAACTTGCTTTTTCCCCACCCTGTATATATTATAGAATATATATATATACATATATACATGTATGTGTATATATACCTCCATTCTTTCATTTCTGGATTTTCCAAAATTCATTGAATTTTAATTTTTTCAGTACAGATAAGAATTCCAAACCTCAATTTGAACTGAAATAAATCTGATCAGAATGAAAATAATCTTTGCATAATGTTCTGAAATCTAATTGTGAGATACACACACACGCACATATATATACATACACTAAATTTGTAACTTTCAATAGATTTTTGAAGAACTGCATAAAAGAATTTCGTAAATGTCTGGATTAGCAAAAATAATTTATTTATAGATTTAAGCCACAAGTGGAAACAACTCCCTGTCATATTTGACTTACACATTTACAGCTCTAAGATATTAGACCTTACCTCCTGCTGAAATCCATTTTGATTTAAATATCAAATTTTTATACGTATGAATATGTTGGTTGGTATATATAGTTATGCCATAGTGAATATTCTGCAGTGTACCTCACCATCACTAATCAGAGATTAAAGCTCATTTCTGGATGTTAATTATGAATTTTACACTTATACTTAAAGTGTAAAAATTTGTCTTTTCCAGTCTTGAAAATGAATCTTTTCCCCCGGGGGCACATTGGTCAGCTCTGTCAGTACAAAGATGGCTTTTCTTTTCATATCTTGTAATAGTTGAAGGAAAGACAGAACAGAATATTAAAAATTAGCTTTTAAGTTTCTGTATACCTATGTCTCTTATGATTATTTTATAACTGCTTTGTTGTAATACAAACATTTTGATGACAGCCATGCAAGAATATGTGGGTTCATAAAAAAAAGGAAAAGGAGCTAAAATCAGTAAACACATCTCATTTCTAATTTATGCAATTCTATCTACTTATGGTAAACTGGAACAGTGAAAATATAATAAGTATATTGAATTTTCTGACAATGTAAAAGCTTTAGAGAAAGACAATTTGTGAATGAAGAAAGGAATCCATTCAAGAAAACAAAATGTTCAATTTATAATACCAAAATAAAAAGATTTTTAAAGTATAGTGATTTGACATGTAAATTGTGAAAAACTGGCTTATTGATTGATAGAAAGACAAAACAGTTATCTTAATATATTTCCTAACAATCTCTTTTGGGGAACATACCTTTAAAATCATATTAAAAATTACATCTAATATGTTTCAATATATAATAGTTTTTTCTGAAGGTAGAAATTTGTTTCTTGGAGAATGTGTTAGTCTTCAGAAAAAAAACAATCCTGGAAGACTGCATTTCATAGAGATATCTACGCATGCACCTATTTTCACTTTTGAAAAATATGCATATACGAAATGAGGTGTAAGCTGATATTTTGCCAAGGTAAAACTGTATTAATTTATATAATTTATATTGGGGGGAAAGATAAATGTTTGTTTTTATATTTTAAGAAAAGTTGCCAGATTACATTTACAAGTAACTTGTTGCTGGATGTTGCACTCTGAAATATCCCAGTAAGAATTCTAATTGGACTATGTCAAAATTAATCCTTTAAGAATAAATAGAAGAGCCCTGGCTGGTGTGGCTCAGTGGATTGAGTGCGGGCTGTAAACCAAAGGGTCACAGTTCGATTCTCAGTCAGGGCATATGGGTTGCAGGCCAGGTCCCCAGTGGGGGCCATGTGGGAGGCAACCACACATCGATGTTTCTCTCCCTCTCTTTCTCCTTCCCTTCCTGTCTCTTTAAAAATAAAGAAATAAAATATTTAAAAAAAGAATAAATAGAAGAATATGTATGCAAAAAAATTTAAATACATTTTAAGTAGAAATTTACTTAGTATTAAGAAAAGGATCTATGCCATATATTTATTAAAATGTAGAGTTCATTAAAATGCCATAATCTGGTACTGATTAAAATATTAGAATCATATTTGATAACTTTTTTGAAAATAGCAATTTTAATATGGTTAAGAACTTTAAAACTTTTCTCACTCACCTTAAAAAGTAAAATGGCCTACTGGCTTTAATTATTAACATTTTCTGAATTAAAAACATTTTAATTAACACACAAAAAAAGAAAATATCTCAAACCGAAAGAAGTTTTGAAATGTATAAACTTTGACTTATGAAAAATTCAGTCTTGGCAATTTTACAATTCAGACCAGTAAGAACTGTATCAAGAACTGATTCCAGGCCAGGGACTGACATTTGGCATCAGTGTTTTTTCTCCTCTTCTAATCCAGCTCTTTACTAATGGACCCTACTGAGGCAGATGTGCTTGAGAATCTCCGGGAAAGCGCTTCATCCTGGCCTCTACTACTACTGTCCATCATCAAGGTGTTGAACTCCAGTTGAGTCAAAATTATTAGTGTTGTTTCCCATAGCTCAGGATACTCTAGGAGCCCACTAAAAGCACAGAGCTATTGTGCTTCTGGAGTGTATGCAGAGAGGGCTGCTGTACTTGCCTGTGAAGCTGGGCTGTCCCTGCTGAGAGCCTGGATGTGTCAGCCATATGTCAAGGTCAAGGATCTCAAGTGTTCTTTGCTTCACTATGCCCTCTCAGGGAGGAAAGAAAACCCCTTCTCCAGCCTGTGTCATACTCCAAAACTGGCCACAAAGTAGTTTTTCTCTGAATCCAAATTCCTAAAGTGTGCATATGTGTAAAACAATCTTTTTAGTATATTTTATTTTATTTTGCAGAATTTCTTCCCTAAGATTTCGATATAAATTCTTACATTCTAGACCAGGAGACAAATCTGAGTAGAAAAAATAATGTCTATTCTGACAACTGAGGCATTGCTAATTTTATTATATAATAGTTACATTCTTTCTATTATAATCATATTAAGGCAAGTTCTTTTCAATGTTTCCCCCAAATAACCTTTTGGCATGATTACCTCACCATTTCTCCAGAAATGTGTATATATCTCTTTCTAAATGTTGAGAGAACTGATTGATTATACCTGTTGAGGCAGCTTCTACAAAAGATAGTTGTGAATCAACTTCCGTGTATCATTGACAATCAATCACTTAAATACTGATTCACAATAGAAATTGCTATTGTAAACCTTAAGGTTTTCTATGAACACATTGTATACATATATGCGTATTTTTTAATACTGATCCAACATCAAGGAGAATTGAATGGATTATAAAGCCCACCAAGATGGAACGTGGCAGGTACTTTGGGAGAGAAGTTATTGCAGGACCGCATTGGGACCTCATTATAACAAATGTCAAAATATTAGTACTTTGTTTAAACAAAGGTCTTTGGGAAAAGTAAGATGGTTTCTCTACCTATCTGAGATATTATATACACTGAATTAAATGTAGAGATTCCATTGTCAGACAATCTCTAGAGATAGGTTGAAATCCCAGCTCTATAATTTACTGGGTAAAAATTCCAGCTATATTATGGTGTTCTATAAACTGTTAGTAAGTTACTTCATTTTTCATTTCTTACCTATAAAATGAGGGTAATATTAGTTTTTTCTCCAAAGATCTGTTCTGAGGATTAAATGCGTTGGTTTGGAAAAGATGCTAGGGCCATAATTTAAAAGGCAAGGTGTGCTGGTAATGGGGGTCCTGCCATTCTGTTCTCAGGTTTGCATGGAACTGTCCAGCAGATTTGCCACTGAAATTCAAAATGGGATCTGCTTTGTATATAATTTTATCTTTTTGAGGGAAGAAATAAAATATGCCAATTTCAACACATCAGATAAGTGTCTTTGAATTCATTCTCTTTTTATAAATACCCCTAATATTTTCTGACCCCTTTTTCATGAAACTTTTCATGAAGTGAAATCTTTCTTCTTACATTTTCACAAATAGTGAACATGTTAAGATTTTTGAAAATGTGAAAAAAGTGTTAATCAGAGATTTTCATGTTTTAAATATACATTGATTTGACCCACATGTAAGCATGACTTATTTTTGGTAATAAGTAGTATATTTCAAAGCTTACACTGAGCATTTATATTTTAATAGAAACCTGAGGTTGCCCATAGAAGCGGGCAATACATAAACTTCTGGGAAGATATCTATGAGTTTCTGGTTTAAGTTTGACTACATAATGCTGTAAGGATGTTAGTTGGTCATGGTAGCATCCCTGTTTATATCCCCTTGGTGCTTTTCAAAAACGTAATATCCTATAACCAGCATTGCCTTCTTAAAGACCATCAAGAACTGGTATGAGAAAATCTCAGTTACTATAACAACAAAAGAATAATGAAGTACCTAGGAATAAACTTAACCAAGGAGGTAAGACACCTGTACTTGGGAAAACTATAGAACACTGAAGAAAAAAATGGGGGAAGATACAAATAAATGGAAGCCTATACCCTTTTCATGGATTGGAAGAACTGACATCATTAAAATGCCCATACTACCAAAAGCAATCTATAGATTTAATGCAATCCCTATTAAAATACCAATGGCATGTTTTTCAAATTTAGAACAAATACTTCAAAATTTATATGGAACCAAAAAAGACCCTGAATAGCTACAGCAATCTTAAGAAAGAAGAACAAAGCTGGAGGAATCACAATACTTGATATCAAACTATACTACAAGTTCACTGAAATCAGAAAAGTCTGGTACTGGCATAAACACAGACGCGTAAATCAATGGAATAGAACAGAGAACCCAGAAATAAAGCCATGTCTCTATTGCCAATTAATATTTGACAAAGGGAGCACAAGCAAATATCTCCAATAAATGGTGTAGGGAGAACTACAATGGTACATGTAAAAAAATGAAACTAGATCAGAACAAACTCAAAATGGATGAAAGACTTAAATATAAATCATGATACCATAATAGTCCTAGAGGAAAACAGGCAGTGAAATTTCATATATCCCATGTAGCAATATTTTTGACACTATATTTCCTAGGGCAAGGGAAATAAAGGGAAAAATAAACAAATGGGACCACATCAAATTAAAAATCTGCATGGCTAAAGAAACCATCATCAAAATGAAAAGGGAACTAAAATATGGAAAAACATATTTGCCAATGATACCTCAGACATGGGTTTACTCTCCAAAATATATAAAGAACTCATACATACAACTCAACACCAGGAAGACAAAAATTCAATTATAAAATGGGCAGAAGACATGAATAGACACCTCTCCAAGGAGGACATATGGAGTTCCCATAGGCATGTGAGAAAATGCTCCACATTACTAGCCATCAGAGAGATGCAAATTAGAACCGCAACGAGATATCACCTCACACCTGTCAGAATAGCTATCATTAATAAATCAACAAGCAACAAATGCTGGGGAGGATGTGGAGAAAAGGGAACCTTACTGGTGGAAACGCAAACTGATGCAGCCACTATGGAAAGCAGTATGGGATTTCCTCAAAAAATTAAAAATGAAACTGCCTTATGATCCAGTGATTCCACTGCTGGGATTATATTTAAGAATCTCAAAACACCAATTCAAAAGAATTTAGTCACCCTGATGTTTATAGCGGTGCTATTTACAATAGCCAACTGTTAGAAACAGCCTAAGAGCCCAACAGTGGATGAATGGATTAAAAAACTGTGGCTCATCTACATAATAGAATACTATGCAGCAGAAAGAAAGAAGAAGGAATTCCTAGCCTTTGCAACAGCATGGATGGAACTGGAGACAATTATACTAAGTGAAATAAGCCAGTCCATGAAAAACAAGTACCATATAATATCCCTTATAAGATGAATCTAATAAACAAAATAAACTAATGAGCAAAACAGGACCAGAGACATGAAAATAGGGAACAGACTGACAGCAACCAGAGGAATGGGGGTAAAGGGGAATGGTGGAAAGAAGGTGAAAGGACTAGTCAAAGAACATGTACAAATGACCCATGGACATGGACAAAGGGGTGGGGATGGACTGTGGGAGTGGGGTATGGGGCAGGATGGAGGACAGCAAAGGGAAGAAAATTGGGACAACTGTAACAGAATAAACAAGAACAGAAATTTTTTTAAAAAAGGGAATTAGTAAGAGAGAAACTGCCAAATTTCTTTAGGACACACACATTGATTAAATTCCAGTCCATCAATCTTTCAATGCTTTCTTAGCAAAGGCCATGGTGCAGCCATTTCTTATTCATCTAACATCCATTTGGTGACCTTACGCAGTTGGATTCTGTGCGTTCCCTTTTACCTCACCAGGTCAAGCCACAGGCTACACAGAAACATAGTTCTCCTTAGACCTGAATTGCTCTGACTCCCTCAGTTTACTTGTGTTCTCATAAACACTCCTCGAGGCTTTCACCTGCTGTTACACTTGTGTTCTAAAAAGTCAATTAATTTGTGATGGTAATACTTTATGTATCTTAAAATATGTTATTTGTCTCTATGTTGATCTGTTATCAATAAAGATAATACGTTTAAACAATATTTTATTTTACTTATATGCTTAGAGTGGCTCCTTCAGAAACTAAGAAGGTTGGCTTTCATTTTAAGCTGCCTAAACACTTTTTTTCTGACATTTTGCTAAGTTGTATGATTGGAGATAAAGAAAGAGATTTTTTGACCAAACACCCAATTAGAAATTTCATACTTTCAGTTTCAGACTTCATGGAAAAATACTTGGATGCATGTCTCACATTAAGGCTAAAACTTTCTTATGTATAAAATATCTTGATATTATATCAATTTGAACATCAGATTTTGGAAAACTGAGAATTGATAATAATTGGGAATTGAATATTTCCTGTCAGATTCTTTGTTTATTCTAGTAGAAAAGAGGAGGAAAGGAGCAAACTAAGATTTAAAAAGTTTTTTTTCTTTTCTACATCAGCAATTATTTTCTCTTAGTGGTCTAAGGAGAAAATAAAGAAAGATTATTTTGGAATTTCAAAGTAATGGCTTCCACAGAGCAATGACTTTCATTTCCCATCCTCAGCCATGT
This sequence comes from Glossophaga mutica, assembly GCA_039655065.1. Lineage (NCBI taxonomy): Eukaryota > Metazoa > Chordata > Mammalia > Chiroptera > Phyllostomidae > Glossophaga > Glossophaga mutica. The sequence continues at coordinate 102,587,213 of CM077309.1, read as the reverse complement.
CTACCCTCCCGTAGACATCTACCCCGCAACTGACAGAACTTCACAATAGAGGAATCAGTGGGTTTGTTCTGTTCCTTCCATTCACTCTACACTGACCTTCAGGAGAACTTTTGTACCTATTGAGTTTTGATCAATTTGATGCTTCCTTTTTTTTCAAAGTGATGCTAGCAAAACTTCCTTAGAAACTAAGTGTGGACTGGAACTCACTAGTAAATCAGTTCAAGCCTATAGATAAAAGGCTTCCTATGAAGGCAAACAATTATCTTTTCCAAACTAAGCCACCCAGCTTACGAAAGCCTCCACAAGTATCAGTTGATTCAGATCTATCTAAATTGAAGAGGTTATCTGAGGATAAAGAGTTTTCATTTTTTAATTTCTTGATGGTAAGGAAAGAAATGAAAAGTTCTATCCTTTTATGTACATAGCCATTTATCTCAGTATAAATTAAATGGTTCCCATTGGAAGTAAATGAAAGAACAAGGTTTTTATCATGACTGTCTTAAAGCAAGATGATATTTTTGCCAGCGAAACGAGCAAAGAGATCTTAAACTCCTTGCCCTTCATGAAGAAATGTGAGGTTGCTTTCATTTCTATCGGCATTTTACTGAACAGACGCTCTTCATTCTAAACTAGAGGTCACAATTTGTTTTGAATTTTAGCTGAAAATAAGATAACAAATATTGCCTAGGGCTTTATGGGATGCCTTTTATCTGTGAATTAGATTAGACAGTCAAAAATTACAGTGAATCCTTTATTATTTTGTTTTTAAGCTTTAAAAATCAAAAGCAATGCATACAGGCAAAGTACACTTAAAAGTTACCATCATACCCCAAGAACTGTGCATATACTTATCCTATATTACTCTATCTATATGGGAAATAACAGAAAACTTCTCTCCCTCTTACATCCTAATTTTTAACAGTCTTAGGTTTTTGCTGTCATAGATTATCATTTTCAATGCAGGGTAGGCAGAGGTTTAAACTTTAGTGTTATAGAGAAAAAAGTTTTATTGTTTTTTTCCTTTTCATTAGAAAAAAATCATGTTAATTATGCCTCTGCACCTGCCTAATGGGGCTGAAGTAATTCGATTGTCATATTGTTGTAGATTGTTGCTTTGTGTAATGTATCACCCCTGCTGTTCCATTAAAAAAATTCTATACTCTTCCATTATTCAGCAAGGTCTAATGATTATTCCAGCATTTGTACATGCTGCACTGTTATTTTGTTTTTAATTGACTTCACGTTTTTAATTAAGCACATTGGTTTTAACACTGTTGTTGACAAACCTGGTTTTGTCATTATCAGCACTTGCTCCCGTACTTATTGACATTTTATTTAGATTCATTATAAATAATAGGGCAATATGTATATTGAAGTTCATTATCTACTTTAATGTTACTTTATGTCACACATTATTGATATAAAATGGTCTGCAGAATATTTTAAATGACCAGTTATTCTGTTTAAAGTATATTTTAAATTGAATTATTAAATCTTTATTTGTCAATTAGAAATAAAGATTTGATTATTTTTAAATGTGTAATAATCTTTTAATGAAAAGTACATGTTTTACCCTGTCAGTTAAATATAACCACATATAACAAGCACATAGTGATATAATGTTTATTATTAGTGAGACATATAAAAGTATTGTTTTTTAGAAACTTGATAAATTAAGCATTTATGGTCATCTTTTTTTAAGAATTGTTTTATTTCTGAAGTTATTTTAAAATCTATTTAAAATAATTTTAAAATATTAACTGATTGTAGATAATATGTTCTTTTAAGCATAGCATAGTAAACTAAAAAAAATTCCCTTGGAAAACCCATTGAAAAACCCCCCTTTGAATTGTATCTCAGTCATTTATCGCAAGATAATAAAAAATGGGCCACAGATGAAATAAGTCAAGCTTTATTTAGTGAGATGTTAGAAATTGCTGAACTGAAAGGGAGAACTGGAAAGAAAACAAAATAGTGGTAAATTTTAAGATGAATAAATGTTTTTAAAAAAACTATATGACAATATTATATAGGTTTCACATCTCTCTGAACACAAATATGGCTTGTAAAACTTTATCAATGGCATAGACATACCTTATTTTGGGAAGGGTTGACATGAGAACTTTTATTTCCACTTTGCCATTTTTGTTTTGTTAGTGGACATGAATGAATGACTGAATAGGAGGGTGAATGAATAGGGCACATGGGATTTGCCTGCCATTTGGTCATCTGAGGGACAGAGGACAAAGATTTCAAAGTGGGCCCTCCTGCCCTTGTTTGGTGCAGCTTCATTGCCGCAGTCCTGACTGCTGATGAGCCTGCTGGCTGGGATTTATGTTCGACCCCTCCTTATGCCTTGGTGTGCCTGACCCAGCTCTATTAGCATAACCTCCATTCCCACTGACAACATGAATAAAAGATGACTGGTGTGACCTCAGAAAGTGCCAAGATAGTATTGATGTAATGAACCCAATATCCACTGTTTTATGCATTGCCATACAATAGCAATCTTAATAAAAGGTTAAGTAGCATTATAATGCATGTTTCTTTGATGTCTTTCTGACTCACTTACTTCACTTTTTCATTTATTTTTGCTCTTTTGAGGTTAACCAATAATCAAAAAATGGTTTTTATTTATTTTGGTGAGCATAAAAGAAGACAAACAAACAAGAGAAGTTTTGCTTTCAAAGTCTACTCAGTTCCAGAAAATAACTTTTGTTTCAGTTGGCACTGGTTTGTGTTCAACATCAACAGTTACTGTTAACCGACTAGAGAAATGACCGCATATACTCTGACTCGAACATCCAATTTTAATCTTCAGAATTGTGTTCTATTGCTTTATCTTCCTGGCTTTCCACATTGCTTCTGATTGTGAAAATCTATAAAGTAGAATCTTATTACTGGAAGCCCCTCAGTATCAGCCTTGTGTTGCATTTTGTCCTTTTCACTTTGATATAGTTTAAAGATCTATTATGTATGGACCCTTAGACACAAATACTCTGATTATCTTGCTATGAAAAGCTAATGAAAAATTTCACATGTGTCTAGGGAAATATTAAGGAATCTCCTCTTTCTGGACTTTCTTGACCAAAAACACCACCAGTCAGTTAAAGTTTTCATTACCCTTCTCCTTAGCTGTTTACATAGACAGGAAGAAAAATATGAGAACATAACAGGTACATGTCTAAAGTAATATTACACCCTGCCAAGAACATCCTTTATTATATTTTTCTTTAAAAACAAAAGCACGACACACTAATATCCACCCTTTTAACAACAAAGATAAAAGGGTATGCTTTTTATAGCTTCTTTTAGATGGCAACACAGGAGATCTCAGAATATTATTTTTTGCTTTCTTGAAAGATCTGTTACCTTCATGATCTGAAAACATGACAAAATGTTAAGAGCAAACACCCTGTACATCTTTGGGCCTTACAGGCAGATTAAAACTTATTTAGAAATAAGCAATTGCTGAAACATCCTACCACTTCAAATCTCAAATTTACTGTTTGTGTTGCATCAGTTGTGTCATTCTGCATTTCTAAAGGATGATGGTAGAACAACAAACAGGATATAAATTTTTCAAATGTCTGCCTTGAGCCTATCATTCTTATTGGAGCACTGGACATAGAACATAACAGAAAGTGGTCAGATATGATTTGATATGATATTATGTAGGCAGGCACCACTGTCAAAGATGGGAAATGGTCGTTTGGGTATATCAAGATGTAAAGTTAATTAGACCATATTCATGGGGGCTTTGTCTTGGAAGAAAACAAACTCCGTTTCTATCTACAACCTCCCTAAGATACTTGAGTAGTAAGAAAAACATGTAGTATTCCTATAGCCACTGAAGACTCATGGGTGATTTATATATTCATTTAAGAACATCCTAACAATACTATTTCAACCTGACAGTGAGTCCAATAAATGATAGTCTATGAAGTTTCTTGTATGAGGACAATTTGTAGAAAAATGGAGACACCCCTAATCATTGTTAAGGTAGCATTTGATTTTTAAAGGGAGCAGTGGAAAAGACTCGGGATTCTACAGCCCACCGTGTGATGCAGATTGCTACTCCATTTAGAAAAGACACTTGATAAAGACTAAGTAGATATGTGCACAGCCCTATAAAACTCAACCTTGATATTGCTGGCGCGGGGGGGCGGGGGGGGGGAACCCGGCTGCTCAAAAAATTGAAGCAGATGTCAGATGCAAGCAGCTGTGGTCTGGGAAATTCAACAAAATTCCAATATTCAAATTGCTTCTCTGGATAAAAACTGCTTGATAGCACGATTTCAGATTTGATCTGGACTGCCGGTGAACCATCTGCGTAAAATGAAAGTAATCTGCTGACGCTGTCAATATAGGTAGGCATCAGCACGATTTGGTTAGGAAAAAAAAGAAAGTACCAAGGAGTTTTCTGGAGCTTGTCGGGAAAGTATTATAGTAATTAACCCCAGTTTGTAGAATATCGAACACCAAAACATAGATGAAAAGTGCATTTGCTCATTGTTTAAGGACTATCTGCAAAAATAAAAGTAAGAAATAAAAACAAACAAAAAAATCCCACCAAAATCAAAATAACCTTCACTCTAATTTTAGGCTCAAAATGGTATCTTATGGTAGGAATGAAGATTGGGTGAGAACATTGAGAAAACTACATTCCCAGATCCAAGGAAAAGGTGATGATCAGTGTGTTAAATCTGACCTTGTCAGAATGATGAAAATGTACAGTCAGTTAACAAGCAAATTGTTAGACTAACTGTGAGCTTTAAAAATTCAGTATCATAAGCAAAGGAATAATTCTCTAAAAAGTTACTAAATATACTTTTTATTTTGCACAGCTATGTTTTGGATAAAATAAATATATGTAGATGCTATACAGGTTGCTTACAAATAGGTCAGCTTGTGGCGGAAATATTTCATAATTCAAGATACATCAGCCTTGGCAATAGCTGAGAATAAGAGCGAGTAATCAGAAGTGACCCAAACAATGACATCAGAGTTTCCAGATGGTATAGAAAAAAGTCCATGATTTATGATTGCCAGTGCAGTAAATAAATCTAAAACAATAGACATGGATGGGGAAGCAGTCACAGCTGACCAGAAGAGCAGTTGCAATGCAACCCACAGAAAGCTCGGTGCCAGAAGTAATTGACATAGTCGTCAAATCAATTTCCTAGGGTGCAGACTCTCAAGCACTCAATCTGATTCTGTATGCTGCACAACACTTGGATTATACAGCTGTCTCTAATTCAGATAGCCTTCGCTCAATATGAATCCAATTCAAGGAACTGTCTAGAAGTGAACAATAATTATTTAGGCTTCCTTGTGCAGGTTTACTGTTTTCTAGTCAAACTGCTCTCTTTTGGAATTGCATATATTTTATATTAATTATTTAACATTTAGCTGACATTTTTTTCTCATTCTGAATGACCAAACATAATGCTATTCCTGAAATCCATGGTCTTTCCTCCCTGGGCATGCACCGTATAATGTTTTTTACATTGACTATGTTCTTTACTTGGATGTACATGGACAATACCCACATGGAGGATGGATAAATAGATCAATTTATTTTTCTGAATTTCAATTCAATGCAATTCACAGATAAAATTGAATAATCCTTTGATGCAAATAATTTTTATTGGTATTCATTCATTTTTCATTTGTCTAATATTTATAGAATATCTGCAGCATAACAGATACTTGATTTGACACTGGGGTATCGAGATAAGAGACAAAGGCTCTGCCTTCAAAAAACTCAGAAACTTAAAGAACAGCTGAGATAGGTAAAGAATCATGCGAGAATTATAGAGAAAACACAAAGGGCCGAGGGATGCACGACAAAGCTGCTGCCAGAGCCATACATGGGGTGACACTGCGAGAGCAGCAGGGAAAGATTTTGGAGATTCCAACACTGCCATTGACATTTAAAGAAAGAGAAAAACTTTGCCATGTTGAGAGAGGATTGATAATATTGCAGGTGAGCTCAACACCAAAAACAAGCATGACATTAAAATGGTAGTTACATACTTTTCGGTGCAGCTGGAAAATAGGATTTGGCAGGAAAGAGCATGGAATATGTTGCAAAAGAAGGAGGAAAGTATGGATCAGATGCCCAAGTGCAAGGGTGGGGAGTATTTTATTGCTTACAGAGAATGTTCCCTCCCTGTAGTTCACTCAGTGCCCACAGCAGTTTGTGAAAACTCGATTGCCTCTTTTTGAAAATGAGCTAGTATTAAGGTTTAGAAAGGTTGGGCCATTCAGAGTCACATAGGTGAGAATCAGGCCCAGGCCTATCTGCTTTGAAGACCACATTATTCATTACTTGGCTTCTCAGTCAAGGGGTTCCTTTGGTACTGTGCTCTGTCACTTAGGATAACTTTTAAACTTTTGGAAAACAGAAAAGGAGGAGCGATGGGGCTGATGGCAGTATGCAAGAAGGTAGAGGAGAAAAAGTTTGCCAAATAGAAACTAGACCAAAAGGAAGAAGAGGGAAATAATGGTTATTAATATCAAAATACTATAAAGGCAAAACAAGCTGGTCAGAACCCTCTAGGGTAGATGGAAAGAAGGTAATTCCATAGGGGCTGCAGGGTCAACAGAATTTCTATTGTTGCAAAAGATCTTTGAGAGAACAGATTAGAAGATGATAAATCACATCATTAACAAGCTATTTGTTTGCTATTAATTCAACATTCTATCATTAGAAATAGGGGAGGTTGAAGGGTCAGGGGAAAGGTAAGTCGATGATGGGTGCAAACTGGTGGAGCCATCAGCAAGTTTGGAGATGGAGCAATGAATCAGGATGTGACAAGTTCTAGCAGTAAGAAAGAAGAAAGCCATGAAACAATGAAAGGAGTTGGGACACAGAGCATATTCAGAGAAAAAAATGAAAAAGAATAATAAAGAAAATAGAATAACTCACAAAAGTAAAAGGATTAAAACAGGAAACAAAATTTATCTTGAGAAGAAATTTAAAGTGGAAAACAAGACCATCTATATATAGAATTAAACCTGGATTATTTTATAATATTTTTTAAATACAGTTATGAAACAATATTCTCAATTGTAGAAAATTAGTGGATGAAAATAGTAGAACAAAGGAAAAATACTTCTGTTTCACTTATCTGAATAATCACAGTTTGTATTTTGATGTACTTTCTTTCACTCATTCTTCTCCAGACATTTTATATAACTGTGTTCATAATGTAAAAAATTGTAGTTTCCTTTTTCTTCTAGTATTTTAGGATAAATATTCATCATGTCACATAATCAATCTTTATAAATATTTCTTTTCCAGCACAATTTAATGACATTGAAAACTATCATACTGCAATGTCTTTGAGAGCAAATATTTTAGTAAATGAATAATTTTCAGGTATATAGGATTACCTGTTGTCATATTTTACTTTAAGATTTTTATGGCTACAGAAACATCTGCACCCTCAAAGTTAAAAATACTTGAACATAATAACTTACATTAGCAATTCTAATGAATAAATGAAGTAAACAATTGTATGCATAGGTATTTCCCATTTTGTTGAGTAATTCAAATAAGGAAACAAATCTATTGTTCTGTGGTGCATACTGTTGAGTCGGCTCCAACTCCTGGTGACCCCTATGAATGAGTGACATCCTCAGTGTCCTGTCCTCAGCTCCTGCTCAGCTCCTGTAGATTCAGGCCTATGGCTTCTTCTATGGAGTCAACCCTCCTCATATTTGGTCTTCCTCTTCTCTTGCTTCCTTCTATTTTCCCCCAGCATTATTGTTTTTTCCAAAGAACTCTATCTTCTCATGATGTGCCAGAAGTCTGACAACTTTGGTTTTGTCATATTTGCCTCCAGTGGTGTTTCAGTCTTCATTTGCTCCAGGCCTCACTTGTTTGTCTTTCTGGTGGTCCAAGGTAGCCATGGAGCTCTCTTCCAACACTATATTTGAAATGGACCGGTTATTTTTTTTCCAACAGCCCTGTTCACTGCCCAGCTTCCACATCCATGTATAATAATCTATTTTTCTCCTTCAATTTTATAAAGATGATTCAGACGTAGGTTAGAATCCATGGCCCATGTTATTTACCCCCATGATTTATGCTTGGAATCAAGCTGCCTCTAAGGCGAAACAGGTGGGCCAAGAAGAATGCATGGACCTCTCTCTATTAACACAATATGTAAGAATAGACACAGAAGATAGCATTGAAAGCACTAATCCACTATTCTGCTTAATAAAACACCTGGGGTCATTGTAGCCCATTGACATAGCCCAGCAGCTATCAGATTCAAATATACTGACTCCAGTGGAGAAAGGATTTGAAATCTATGGTAGATACACTTGATCAAATTAATTTTGCCTAGTTCCAAAACAAGTATCATTTATTATGATTGTGATAAACCATTGCCAAAATAACTAAATATTATCTTACAGTTTCTATCAGTTAAATTATTTTATTATTTTAAGTTATATTTCAATGCAACACATTAGATTCCTCTGTATCAGAGGAAGAGAATGACACCACTAGCATCTCTAAAAAGTGTGGATAAGATGCTTTTCTAAAACCCCCAAAGGAGACAACTTATTAAGGAGATAATAATCTATTTGTGTTTGCATTGAAATGCACTACAAAGAATGAGGCTATTCAAATTACAGTGGTATACTTAGAGAAACAAGTAATAGAAAAGAAATATGAAACTATTTAAACTGTCAAGGCTCCGGATGAAGAAATCCATTTATTTTAAAAAAGGTGCTTTTAAAAGTGCCTGCTTCTCAATAGAATTCTATTGCCACAAGATGGCTGCTTCAGTAGTTCACTTAACAAAATTTGTTTCTGTCAAATGCCCACACTGAGAAAACAGAACTGAAGAAAGTAGCCATAGTCACTGCTCTCATAGAACTTTGATATGATACATTTTCAATTTTTTCAGAACGATAAAAAATAGTCAAATTCATTTTAGCATACACTAAGAAAGTGCACATGCTACATTTTTCTGATATGTATATGTTTTATACATGTGTATGTGTAACAATTTGTTGAATTGATTGTAAAAGAGGAAGAATTACCAATATACAGAATTTTATGTGAGAATAATGTTAAGAACTGTAAACTTGAAAACATTTTGACTTTTCAAATTATAGAATTAACTGTCCTGTTTGTATTTTTTGATATAAAAAAGTGCTGGTTAAACTTTCAAGAAAGGCTTTCTTTTTGACCTATAGCATTTCCTACGATATTTGGTAATAGTACTTTAAACCATCTCCTCTTTCTAAATTTTAATACATTGATTTAATTCAAAGAACACATTTTTAAACTAATGAACTAAAGGTGTTTGAAAATATCATTTTATTAATTTATTTATTTAACTTATTTAACTTATTCTAAAGCCCTAGGAGCAGTGAAACATCTTTGAGGTCAATGAGAATAATCTAATAATTAACCCCCACCTTTTTGAGCACTAACTGCGAAAGAGTACCTGAATGCAGGTCTGGCTGCCTACCGCTATGAAAGCCAATGCTCCAGAAACACGTGCTGATGTAAAGGAAAGCGGTTTATTTGTAGATGACTGCCATCCGGAAGATGGGAGACTCATATCTCAAAACCCACGTCCTGGAAGATGGGGGACTCATGTCACAAAGCCCATCTCCACCTGTCAGTGGAGGCAGAGGTTTTAATAAGGAGGGAGATGTGAACAGAACAAAGAGATCAAGATGGGGGGTTACAAAGCTCTCTACGTGCAGGCAAACAGTCCATTCCAATAAGACAAGTGATGGTCCAGTGTGCTTCATCCTGGTTTAGTCATCCCAGCTTCACATCATCCTAGTTCCATGGTTCAAGGTCAGCAAATCTCTTGGAGCTGGGATACCTGAAGGTTGGGGCCTGTATTTTTTGAAGTCAGCTCTTAGGATTCTTATAGAAAACATACTGTTCATCTACAAGCCACATATTAGTCAGAGTTAGCACTTACAGAAATAATGTCAAGAGAATGGTGGGGTGGGTCACAATTCCCCACCATTACTATTTTCCACTGTTACAAAAACAAAACTAATCAGTGTTACTGACGAATGAAATTCCAGACCTGGTAGTCCCTAAGATGTCAAGTTTTTTTTCTCTTAGTCAAGAAATGTATCAACTATAATAATGGGACTTGTTTTGAAGAAAGTATCTTAGAGGTGTTTTTTGAGTGATGATCATGATATAGTCTTACTTTTAAAGCTCATTCTAAGAATTTATTTCTTGTAATTTTTTTCTGTCTAATTGACATAATACATTTATTTATGTGAGGGAAACGACGAGCCTCTAACCCCCACTGGAGCATACAGTTTCAGAGAGCAGTGCCCACCACTGAGAGGTTGCTAAACACTTTCTCTTGATAGAGCTACTGGGTCTATTGTAAAACCAGTTCAAAACCCTCCTTTTGCTACTATTGTTTGTTACAAAGTAAGGATGTGAGAAGTTTGGTGCTTCATTTATCTTACTGCCTACACTTAGACTGGGGTCCCTCAATATGTCACCATTCCATAATTCAATTTCATTAAATGTAGAATTGATTCAATTGTACGTTCAAATGTACAATGCAAGAAAACAGTGATATTTATCTCTCTTATGAGATGAACAAATATAAATGTGTCAGTGGGTCTTTAAAAAAACACTTTTCTACCATGATCATGAAATTGACACATTGCCCAGGACAAAATGTATTTTTTTATAATTCAAGTGGCATATTACTGAACGTGCTTACATGTAGATGTACAATATGTGTGTAGTATATAGGTACATGTGTAGTGAGATCATTTTTTGTACAATATGTGTATAGGTACATGTGTAGTGAGATCGTTTTTTTGAAATGAGAAGCCTACCATATATTGCCATATTGCCTGGGCAACAAGAAGTTACAATGAGTCTAAAAGAAACCAAGTGATGAGCAAAATTGTGAATTCAATAAAAAAATAAAACTCTCTGAAATGTATGGTTTTATTTTATAATTTGTTCGCTGAGTGCCAGCACAAGAAAGACACTGCAAGAACTATGAAATGTATTAAGGTAACTGTGGAGAAGCTGTCAGTGACAACGATAAACACAGGAAGACTTCACCTTGCTTAGAAGCAGAGTGCACATTACTCATCTCTTCACAGAGAGAGTGTCTCACTCTGAAGCACAGGGCAGGTTTGTTTGCTGTCCAGAGTAATAAGAATAATATCTCCTCTGAGGCAATGCTTGGAAGGTTTGCTTGGTAAAAGATTTGGGATCTCAACTCAGGATTCCTCCGCTGTGATGTAAACCCACTATGTGTGTAATATCTATCTGTCACCCCAGAGGGAGTTGGGGGTCAAATAGAGCCACACCTGAAGCTCATTGCCCCTATGCTATAAATAATAGAGTCCTAGAATCCATGAAAGTAGCAAGCTAACTTGTTAGATGTAGAGAAGATAAAATCCCCGATCCTTCACAGTCTTGACATTTCCATATACAGTGTTGTATTTTTTTTGCTTATATAAGTATAATTTTTCACTCTTCGTACTGAAACAGTTCACTTATGTCATTTTAGTAGTTTGAATGTGTCCCCTTTCTCTTCCACCTTTTCATTCTACTTCTCTTCTGTGCATTTCTGTTTCCACATCTGATTGATGGCATTTTCTGAGCCATCGGTATTATACTCTGAGCTCATTAAGGTCTTTGCTGACAGCAGCACTAGACCAATAGGTGGGTTTACAATGTGCATTCGGCCTGTGTTATGACATCACCAGTTGTGAAGAGTTCAATTGTTTAGAATAGTTTTCTGTCATGTATACATACAGGATGGCTCCATGCTCTCTGAACATGCTCTGCAAAGTTTCTATCAAGAATCCAAGTGGTCTAGAAAGGATTGACTACAATGGATCACATGTGGCGTGTACTTCCAGAGATGGGCCAGTGTCTTTCAGAGTGCTAGAGCTATTTCTTTCCCTTTCAATATAATGACAAAAAAAGAAGCAAGTGTTGTGTAGAATATGAACAGAACATACCAGACTTTAGAAAGAATGTCACTTTATAATGAAAAATTTCCATGTAGGTTCTACAGCTGACCACAAGAGCCACATGTCAAGCCTCATCTGAAGGATTTGTTCTTCTGAAAGACATTAAGATGCCATCCCAAGGTGACTGACATAAAGTTATTCTACATGCAAAATAATAATAATAATAATTGTGAGCTTTTCTAAAACTGACAACAGAAGTTCAAGAACTACATTTCAGCTAAAAACAAAAACAAAAACCTGACCCCTTGGTCTTTTAGCATTTTGCGCAAACACCATAAAAGGAGTTTAGAACATCATTCTTCTCAGTGTGGCATGGTATTACATTTAGCCAAAGTGTGAAATCTCTCAGAAAATAGGTGGGAGAGAGAACACAGTTTCATTCTGCCAAACAACTCCTCTAAGCCATGGAAACGAACACCAGCCGTGAGTCTGCATTAAACCAGGTGATACCAACCAGAACGCTCTATGAAGCAATTCAGTATGCATAGGTGATTCTTTTGGTTTTCTTCTGGTTTTATTTCCAGAGACTCTGTTGGATTTCCCACAGACAGGTGTTGTGTGTTCTTAGTCTTTTGGAGTTCATTGATTCAAAAAGACAAAAAGGAAGGTAAAGATGACTATAGGGGAACATGGAGGCATGTCAGGGCCTTTCTACGTGGCCCTTGGAGCCTATGCCCTGAGACTACAGTAAAAAGGTCTTATATGAGGTTATTCAAGTATCTCCAAACTACTGCCCAATAGGTAAGTTATGTTGCATCCCATTCTAGAGCAAAAGATCATAACAGTAGTAAGTTCCATTTTGTTTGTAAATGGAAGCAGAGTTAGTAAAAGTAAATAAATAAATTGATTGGAATAAAAGGAGATTTTTACAAGTTCAATAATTTTCTTAAGTTTCTTCATTGTAAGTTTAATTTAGATCCTTTTATGAATATATCTCCCCCTATCTGATAAGGGGTTCCCTCCCCACACTTATACCCCCTATGCGATACTAGCATAAAAGTAAAGGATTTTGACTACAGCACAAGAAATGACTGAAGGGTTCTCTCTCAATTTGGCTTGAAGGCTCCAAGAACTCACCCACAGAACAGAAAATGCCCTTCTAAATTAGATGTACTATGCATTAGATCTGACCCTGCAGAATTTCATATCTATAATTTTCCCTTCAAAAATGACAGTTATAATCAAGGTCGTGACATTTCCTCCTAACAACACACAATTGATTCCTCACTTCTGTTTTTGTTTGGAAAATGCAGAACAGGCATTCAGGGGCTAGCTATCAATACCATGAAAAATGGAAAGATGTCAGAAATAACCATCTGCAGCTGGCCGTGCGCCTGCTTTCAGAGCTGGTTACACAACTCAGCAAATACACGGCGCGCACTTGTCTGGAGGAAGATGGACTGCAAACAAATTATTGAGCTTTTCCTACTGGCGGATGGGGCATTTTCACATAGGCTGCAATGCGTGTCATCACATGCAGCAGAAGGATAAAGGCATGGACCAGCTTGAAGAAAATTGATAGTGACTTGTACATCCTTATTCCTAACCACTTTATTCCAGATTAAGAAAGTTTTGAACAGCAATTTCTAAAATAATCTTGTAGAACTCTTTACAGATCTCCAAAAATCACACACAGAAAACCACATGCATACACACACAAAAAATGCCGAAAACAAAAACACAACCACTGATTAGCAACTAAGAGCTTTAATTTGCTGGCTCAGATATTTGCTGAATAGTCAGAGTAGACTGTATTTTAAAGGTGGTGAGTGTGCCAGAGCAGATAGTTGGCTAGAAGGTTAAAGATGAAAACTTAGTCATTACTCTATGCTAAGAATATCCTAAGGGCTCTTTTTTATTCTTATGAGCTATCCTATCCCCTCACACCCTGAGACGGAGATGTCTATTTACCTCTGTTTAGAAAAAGAGGTTATTTGAGACAATAGGTGATCAACGACTTTGATTTAGTGTAAGGAGATGAGAGAGGCTAGTGAAAAAATGAAACCTAAGTGAACTTTTTTCTATTTCAAAGAAACAAAGTAAAAACTGTTAAGAGATAGGTCCAACAGCCAAAAAAATAAAACAAAACAAAACAAAACAAAACAAAATAAAATAAAATAAAATAAAACAATAAAATTAAAAAAAATAAAATCCACTGTACATTAGTGTGAAAATGTGTCAGGGATTGGAAGTGGTGAAATATAAAGGAAGAACATGTTAGGAGCCTTTTCCATGCATAGCAAGGAAAGCCATAAAGAACGCATGTTGGCGCACCCTAAGACCAACTCAAAGCAAGCCCACTGAGTTGAGTTTATGTCCCACCCACTGCATTCTCTTTTCTGAAAGGGAGCATGTGAGAAAATACTTTTGTATTTGCCCATCATAGTTATTCAACAAATCTTACTTAAGTCTGTATATGCATGAGAGACTCAGAAGGTTTTATTTTTTTTAGTTCTTGCCTAAAGTTGAAGACCTACTTTCAATTTGAATTGTGTAATTATACAAAGTAATGAATCCTAATAAGTGTAGCATCTCTGTGAATGAAAAGAGGTTCAATCTACACCTTTCCAGTTATCTCTAGAAATACCAGAATGAAAACTAAACTTTGAATTTCTCAATGTGGCCTTACCAGGACCACTCACCAATTAGACAAGTATGTTAAGGTAAGTGCGAGGAGCTTGTACCCAGAGAACTTACTACCCTGACTAACACCAGATTCTGTGGGTCTTTTTAAGGGAGGAAATATAAAATATACAAAATTATAATATCAAAGAGAGACAAACTAGGCAGCCTGAGAGGTCTATTTTCTCTCTGCTTAGTAACTTAGCCAAAAGCCGGTCTGGTGGCTGTGGCTTCGCTCAAAGCAAGAGCTGCTGATACCAGAGGTTGAGTTCAGGAAACTTCCACTTCTAATACTATTTCCTAGCCTGGGCCCCTCACACGTGTTCTCTGCCCCTTTGAAAGCTGGCTCTCTTGCCTGCTTTTATGTCTGCGGTGCCTTCTGTTCAGCTCTACCTGATTTATGTATTCAGAGGTCATCAGAGCTAACCATCCTTGTATGATTTTATTTGCTTCTCAACTAATAATTGTTTTCTTCCTAAACTCTATATTACGTTCATATTTTATAATGGTGGTGTTGGCAGTGTCCAGAAACTGCAGGACCAAGTTGGCAAATGCCAAGCTGATAAGTATCTGACTTCTCTCCCTCAGAAGTTTGGTGGGTGCTGTCCTGAATCCAATTTGCCCGTGATCTCTTTTCTAAATTGTCCCAACATTCTGAGTCCAGTCAGCTGTGCTTTATTACAGGCAACGGCTGGGTCTGTACTTGTGCATGTGTTTTACTCCATTGTTTTAATGAAAAAAGACCAATCAAGTGCTTGTCTTTTGTGTGTTAATTAGTTTAGGTTTCATAGGGTAGGTGAGATTATTACTCCCGTTTTAAAGATGAGGAAAATAAGCCGCACAGACCTACAGGTTTTGCTCAAAGTCATCCAGACCGGGAAGTGGCAGAGTTTGGGTTGGTCTGGATTGGTCTGCGTGGCCTGGCTCCTAACTTCCAGTTTATGGTGTTACTGCTTGCTATGCTGCTTCCTACACAATCCTTTTCCTTCTTTAATAAAAATAAATAAATAAACCCATGTTATAGAATTCCAAATGTAAAACTTATTCTGTGTAAAGAAGTTCTTTCACGGCCTTGTCTCCCAGCCTTCAGAATTCTCTCTGAAGAAATAACCATTGCTGTTTCATCTGTGAATATTTTTTCAGTAATATTCTATGTAAATATGAGTAAATACAGCATATATACATTGATTTCTTTACCATTTAACATTATAAGCTTTTTCCACTTAATTTTTCAGCTTTTATATTTGTTTATAAATACTAATTTATTCTTTTTAAATGTCAGAGTATTTTTCTAATATATGGGTATAACAAATGTATTTGACGCATCTTCTATGAAATTATACAATTAAGTTATAGCAAGTCATTTAAATGAATAACATCTTACATGTCCAGTTGCACATCTATGAGTTTCCAATTGGATAAATTTCTAGAAATGGAATCCCTGAGTTTAAAAATATTGATATTTTTAATTTCTATTGCCAACTTACCCTTTTTGGAGGGTTGCATTGATGGCATTTCCACCAGCACTGTGTGAGAGGGTCTGTTTCCACCAGTACCTTTGCTAACACAGCACATCATTGGACTGCGCCAGTGTCCAAACACGTCTTTGCCCTTCTCAGAAGCAAAAGTAGTATCTCATTGGACTTTCAGTCTGAATTGTTAGTTAAGCATTTTTCTTTTTCATGAACTGTTTTTCATTATTTGTACATTTCTCTATTATACTGTTAGAGTCTTATTTATAAATTTGTAAGAAACTTTTCTGTTAAGGGCTAGAATGGAACTTTGGTATTCTAGAAATTATCATTTTCTTTCTCAGATTAGTGTTTGTCTTTTTGACTTTATTTTGAATCACGAAGGAATTATTTCTATAGAGTTGACTTATTCAATCATTTCTTTTAATGACTTCAAGATGTATTTCATACTTAGAAAAACCTTAACTTTCTTAGAGTTAAAAATTTTATTTTTTCTAGTAATTTACAGCTGCATTTTTATTTTTACACTTATGTAATTGATCTAACTGGAATTCATATCAATAAAGAGTAGTTTAGAGCCAGCATTTTTGTTTGTTTTCCCAAACAGCTATTCTGTTCCGTTGGCTTACCGCTATTTTTAAAATAATATTACTTTCTTATTTTGAAATATTGATTTTATCATTAATTTTTAAATGCATTTGGGTACATTTGTTTATTTTCTATTCTGTTCCATCAATATGTATATTCACATGCCAGTGCAAAACTATATTAAATGTTATCATTTTATAATGCATTTCGATATCTATTAGGGCAAGTCATTTCTCATAACTGTTCAGAATGTTTTAGTTATTATTGCTAAAGTTTTCTATATAAATTTAAGTATTAGCTTGTCTGATTAAAAAATATGCTGATTTTTTTAGTAGTCACATAAATGTATATGTTAATGTAGGCAAAATTGACATCTATATGTTAATGTGACATCTATATGTTAAAATGTAACGTTCTATTTGTTTAACCTCCTTTTCAGGCCTATAATAACATTTTACCAATAGTTTTTTTTTTCAGATTACAAATATTTCTTTTACCATTCTGTTATAAATATTTCATATATGTTGAAACCACTGAAATTGTTGACTTTTCTTTCATCATATCTTCAAAGTGACTGGTTTTATAAATGAAGGTCATCGATTTCTATATTATTTTCTTTTTCTTTTACTTTTTTCTTGACTTCTACTAATGAGTATTTTATGTTCTACCCATTGCCATTTCTTTTCTGAGTTTTTGTGTCTCATTTTGCATTTTTTTATTATAAACATACTCATTCTACTAATTTTTTCAGTTCCTAGGACAATGTTGTATCTGTTTTCACTTCAAGCACTTTTTTTCAGTTAAATATTCTTTGTTTGCCATTTGCTCTTCCTTCCGTGTCCCTGGTTGTGTGTGTACCTGTGTCTGTGAATGTGCGTGCACTTGTTATCTTCCTATAAATTTTTTTATTATTGCTAATTATTAAGAGCTATTATTTCTTTTTGACCAGCTATTTTTAGGAGATTTGTGTCAAGAGAAGCCCATGGCTGACACAGACACTGACCTACAGTGTCCATGGTGTTAAGGATGAGATATGAGACAAATTCACATGGACTACCAAGTCCTGTGGAGGAAAAGGGACGGCTCGGCTACTCTCTCAAGGGGAGAGCAAGCCTTGGAGTGGCCTGGCCACTCTCTCAAGAGAAGAGTGCCCCAACCCTTACCTTGACAGATTTTTATTGGGTTTCAGTTTGCACAGGCATACAGACGAAGTCCATTAATCATTGTCAGGCAGTAAGGATCAAATAATAGATAGCATACAAAGAACTTTGAGAGCCTGTTCTGAGTCAGGGTCTGTTAGCTAAAGGGCTAAAAAAACTTTGGGAAACAAACTCATTTCCTGCTCAGACCCTTATCACTTAAATGAGAGCATTCTTAGTTTCACAGGATTTTATGTATGCTTTCTCAGCCCTGATCATCCAGGGAACCTACTCTTTCCAGCACAGGGCTGCACTGCCCTCTGTTCATTGTTTCAGGCTTAAGTCAGGCAGAGTAAGCAAGGCATCCAAGAGATTAGGAGACTTCTTGCAGACAAAAGGGGGACTCAGGCTATGTCAAAGCTGAGAGGTAAGGGTCCATTACCCCTTTTCTCAAAAGCCCCCCAAGTCCTTCCTTGGGACCTCCATGTGATCATGCCTGTCTTAGGTTGTTCCCCCCTTGGGGAATCTTACCCGTCATTGGCTAACCTATCAAGCATTGGGGGCCAGTTATGGATGAAGTAAAAGGAGCAGAAGCAGCACTCCTGCCAGGGAGATAAGCTTTGTCTCCTTAGTGGCTTATGGTCCGAAGGTCACTCACTCAGCCTTAGCCATGGAGGGTTACAGCTCCTGAAACCAGGCAACTGTTCCCAACACATGGCCATATTTTGTTTGAGCAGAGATTCTTCCTATGACACAAAATGATGGTGTAATTATTATTTTTTTAGGCTGTATACAATGTAGAGATTACTCAGCTCTGCCTCTTTGACAGATGGTTTCCTGCAAATATGGCCTGTCTCTGTGATTCTCAGTTTCTCCTCAAGGCCAAACCAAGTCCAGGTATGCCTACTAGCTCATAAAGGTATTTCTCTTATAACAAAATTTCTGGTTTTGAGCCTCACCCTGGAGAAATACACTGTGTTAGCTTTTTCTGTGATGTGTTGTAGTAGGTAGCTTCACTCTACATTTTCAAACCTCTAATTTTCACTGTTTGGAGAGTCATTCTGATTTTACAGCTCAAAATTTTAGCTGTCTCTGTTTCACTGAAGATCAAAATTGCATTTGTTTCATATTTTCTTTGTAACTTTAGGGTATTTTCCCTGAGAAAAAGTAAATGCTAAGTTTACTCCATTCCACCCAACACCTTTTTATGGACTGGAAGGTTAGAACATTTCCTGAAGTGACACAAAACCCAAAACAATAACATATGTTCTGGGGACAGATAAATAATATTGTATCAGAGGTGTTATTACCTTTATTAGTAAATATATTAGCAGGTCTAAACATGGAAATAGCTATTTACAAAATAGATTTGGGATTTCCTTTTTAATCATAATTATTTCAGTTAATTCAACAAACAGTGATAGAGTGTCTATTTGTTTTCCAAGGACTAGGAGAGGCACAAAGAAAACGCTATTGGTACATCATTGCTTTTCTTAAAGCACTTACAAGCTGTTAGCAAGACAGACAAAGACCGACAACAGTGATAGAAGAGGAGCACTTAACTCAACCCGAACAATAAAACAAGGTTTCCTAGAGGAGGTGAGAGTTGAAATGTCTTGAAAGAGAAATAACATTTGACTGGGCAAAGAAACGAGGGAAACACTTTGTGTGAAAAGAAGTCTATGAGCAAAGACACAGAAGCAAGAAATATCATGGCATGGTAAAAAGTGTTTTGATGTCTGTGTCTGTACCCATTTGAAAATCCTAAATGTTTGTTTTAGAAATAGTATGCTAGCCCGGGCTGGTGTAGCTCAGCAGATTGAGCGCAGGCTGCGAACCAAAGGGTCGCCAGTTTGATTCCCAGTCAGGGCACATGTCTGGGCCAGTATGGGGTGCACAAGAGGCAACTGCACATTGATATTTCTCTCCCTCTCCTTCTCCTTCTCTTCCCTTCTGTCTAAAAATGAATAAATAAAATCTTAAAAAAAAAATAGTATGCTATCTGAGTGTCTCTGAAACATATTTTCTTCTGGCTTAAACTTAAAATATTTTCCTCATAAAGATTTCTCTTTGTCCTCTTCCATACTAACCAAAATAAAAATGATAATAATATAAAAATTGATGATAATAATATAATAAATAGTTATTAGAACTTTAATCTGAATTTAGTTTATTTCAATAAACCTTTACTAAGTAGCCATTATTTGCCTGATAATACACATACATTTTGGAAGATATAAAAATAAAAAAATTCTGCTTGTACCATCAAAATGTTAAAAATTTTATACTTGGAGTAAGTATGAGGAAAATGAGCCTCCTTTGCTGTCACTACCCAGCACCTCAATTCACCTACTTCTACTGTTTATTATATTTTTATTGTTGAAGAAATAATTTGTGTAAGTACATTTATAACTCTTATGGTTCAGTTTTCACATGGCAAGTTATATTTTGACATGAATATTAATGTACATTTCTTAATGTTTTTTCATCCATGACCTACTTTACTTTGACATTTTACTTAATGAACTTGCAAAATTTTAAAAACACTCATGTGCATTATTTTAATGTTCATTCTGATTATTTGTCTATGGAAAACTAAGCAATTCTTTAACTTTAACCCAACCAGCTAGTGTTTTTTCAGAATCATTTATTTTTTACTTTTTCAATCCTTAAGAAAAAAATCAAAGTTAACTATATCATTCTTGAAAGTTTTTATTACTTAGTCTAGAAAAGGGATATAAAATTATAGATTTTTCTTTTTCTTCTCTTGTGGCCCAAAGACATTTAATGTGTACTTTTGCTATAAGCAACATTTAAAATGCAAAGTACACTAGAGAAAACCCATATTATATTTAGGATATATCTGATTTCTGAATCCATTCTTATTTTAGGAAGCTCTTTGGCAGAATAAATCTTAGATAATCACTTCTTTGTCTGACAGATGGATCGCAACCATGTTGCCTCTCTAAATATTTCTCAGTTTTACTTTTATAGTATCTTGGAGCTAATACCAGTGTCATAAATGATGAATTGGGTAGCTCTCTTGGGTCCACATTGATCCCAGGTCTTAAATGCAAGTCTCCCCAAACTATTCTGATGTGTGAAGATAATGCAAAGGATATTTGAAGAGGAGAGAGAACATTTAACCTAAATATAAATGGTCATTATTTATAGATTATTCAAAAGTGTCCAGTTTCCCTGAGAGGAAATAAGTTGAAATTGTTTTTAGTTAGTGGTAAGTTTCTGAGGGTTAAAACAGCTAATTGATATGACAGCATTCCTGAACATGCTAGGCAGAAATATGAATGTTTAACAGATCGAACGCTGTGCTTTTGAGGAATTAACTAGCTATTCATTCAGTCTTTAAGCATTATTGCAACAAGAATTACATTTGAATTTTTAAAATAATTATGAAGTGGCTAAAGGCTGAGAATAAACCTGCATTTCTCTACCACTGCCATGGGAAAAGGAAACCCTTAATTACAATGCTTGTCTTTGAATAATATTTCAGTTGTAACAGCAGATTTCTTCCAATTTTGCATGATAAGTGCATTAATATTTATTCATATTCTATGACCTTTACATAATTCTCCTGGGCACTATTTTCCAAACTATTATGTTTGCTCATTTTTTTGCTCTTTAATACTTATCATTTATGCACTTCTTGCTACTACATATTTTATGAAAAGGTTAGGATTATTATGGAATGAGTTGGAATGAGGCATTGGCTCTGATTCTCTTTCATCACATTTATCTTATGGTGAGGGATACATAATTTTATACACCTGTCAAAAATCATCAAATTGAGTGACATCAGCAAAAATGGCACTGTAGGAAATTTTAAAAGTCCATTGCTCTACAAAAGAAATGAATAAACTAATAAAAACAATCACAATCAACTTTTTTGAAACTTGAAATTAGCCAAAACCTTGCAGCAACCTGGGAAACAATTAGAAAAAAATGGGCAACAGTGTGGTGTTTCTGGGGAGATGGGGGGTGTATGGGGAAATAATTGGTAACAGAAAAAATAGTAAAGATAACCATCAGATTAAGAAAAAAAAAGGAAAATGAATCTTGGTAGGATAGCTTTGTGTCATTTAAATTGACCCTGGTCATATCCCTTACTCCACTGATTGCCAGAGCCTTCACCAGTAGCTTGTAGCCAGCACATATGCTCAGACCAGAGTGGAGAAGAGTGAGCCTTATTCACAAAGAATTGTGATAGTCTGTTTAAACTGTCTGGTAGCTGCTGGAGGACTGAATCAAGGTACGCTTTATCTCACCTAACTGAAATCTCCCAGAGCAGAGGTAGGGGGGACCCTTTTTAAAAATATTTTTTTATGTACTAGTTTCTGCTGTTTAGGTCAATAAGTAAGAGAAGGGATGGGCAACAACAGAGTAACCAGATGCCTAGGAAGAAAAGGCTGGAAAATGAGAAGCTTGGGGAAGAGAGTTTTGAAAAGCTCTGACATATTTCTGGGAATCTAGAAAGCCATGGGCACACTCAGAAAAGATGTGAAAAGGCCCTAACTTCTGTGTATGTCTGGCTGACCTTCAGGCTGAGTGAAAACAGAAACTAAAGCCTATAGCACAACTGTGAGATTCCTGGCTGAGTGTTGAAGGTGTGTCCCAACATACACACTCTCATCACTTCTATTCAACATTGTACAGAAAGTTCTAGCAAAGACAGCTCAGCAAGAAAGACGAGTAAAAGACATCTATTTTGTAAAGAAAAAAATAAAGCTATTTCTATTCACAGATATAATGGTCTTATATACAGAAAACCCTAAGAATCCACACACAAAAAAAAAAAACCCCTAAGAATACACACACACAAAAGTGCAAAAATGATAAGTATTTTCATATCAATCCAATTGGATATGAAAAAGTACTTTGGCAAAGTTGCTGGACACAATATCAAGACACAAAAACCTGTCATATTTCTGTGTATTAGCATGGATATAATTTAAAGAAAACCATTTCATTTATAGTAAAATAAAAATTACTTAGAAATAAATTTAATCAAGGAAAGGTAAGACATGTACACTGAAAACTACAAAATATGTTGGAAGTAAAATAAAGACCACTTAAATACATGGAAAGACATCATAATTGTAAAACAATATTTGTAAGATGACAATACTCTCTAAATTGATCTATGGATTCAATGCAATCCCTGTCAAAATTCCAATGGCCATTTTGCATAAATGGACAAGTTGATTAAAAAGTTCATACTGAATTGCAAGGTATCCCAAATAATTTTTAAAAATTGGAAAAAAAGAGCAAAGATGAAAGAAAGACTCACACGTCCTTATTTCAAAACTTACAACAAAGTTACTATAATCAAAGCAGTGTGCTATTGATATGAGTAGACATATAGATCAATGGAATAGAATTGAATTGAGAGTCTATAAGTAAGTCCTGGTATTTTTAGTCAGTTAACTTTTGACAAGGGCTCCAAGGCCATTCAACGAGAAAAAATAGGGTTGTTTTTTTTTTAACAAATGGTGCTGGGATAATTGTATATCTACATCTGAAAGAATGAGCTTGAATGCTTACCTCATAGCATATGCAAAAGTTAACTAAAAATGGATCTTATTAAATGTATGAGCTAAAACTGTACAACTTTTGAAAGGAAATATAGGTATAAATCCTCACAACTTTGGATAGGAAATTGTTTCTTAAATATGACACTAAAAGTAACAAAAGAAAAAGTAGACAAGTTGGATTTCATCAGAATTAAAAACTTGCATATCAAATAATACCATCAAAAACATTAAGACAGTCTGCAGACTAACAGAAAATATGTGCAAATATTAAATCTAATAAGAGTCTAGTATCCAGAATCTAGAAACTATCCCTAAATTTGACGACAAAAATACAAACAATCCAATTAAAACATAAGCAGTGGGTTTAAATAAACATTTACAGAGAAAATATAGAAATGGCCATTATACACTCGAAAAGATGTTCAAAACATTCATTATTAGAGATGTGCAAATGAAAACCATGAGATATCACTTCACATCCACTAGGAAGATCATTCTTAACAAAATGGAGAATTCAAGAACTGGCAAGGATGTAAAAAAATTGGAATCCTTATACACTGCCTGTGGCAGTGGAAAAATGATTCAGTAGCTATGGTAAACAGCTTAGTAGTCCCTTAAAAAGTTACCCATAGAATTACCGTATGACCCAGCAATTCCACCCTACCTCCTATCTATGACCAAGGGAAATAAAAACAATGGTCTATAAAAAAACTTGCACACATTTTCTAAAAAAACTAAAAAAAAAAAAAAAAAAAAAAAACACCTAAAAATGGATATACCTTTTGACCCAGCAATTCCACTGCTAGGACTATATCCTAAGAACCCTGAAACACCAATCCAAAAGAACCTATGCACCCCTATGTTTATAGCAGCACAATTTACAATAGCCAAGTGTTGGAAGCAACCTAGATGCCCATCAGTAAATGAATGGATCGAAAAACTGTGGTACACTTACACAATGGAATTCTATGCAGCAGAAAGAAAGAAGGAGCTCCTACCCTTTACAACTGCATGGATGGAACTTGAGAGCATCATGCTAAGCGAAGTAAGCCAGGCAGTGACAGACAAATACCATTTGATCTCACCTTTAACAGGAAGCTAATCAACAAAACAAACAAACAAGCATAATATAACCAAAGACACGGAAATTGAGAACAGGCTGAAAGTCACCAGAGGGGAGAGGGGAGGGAATTTCAGGGGAAAAGGGGAAGGATTTACAGGAACAAGTATAAAGGACACATGGACAAAAACTATGGGGGGGGTGGAAATGGGAGGGAGGAGGGGAAGGCTGGGGTGGTGGGTTCGGGTGAGAATAAAAGACAGAAAACTGTACAAGATCAACAATTAAAATAAAAATTAAAAAAAAAAAAAAAAACTTCCACACAAATGTTCATAGCACGCTATTCACAACAGCCAAAAGGTAGAAACAACCCAATTCCTATCAAATGATGAATTGAAAAACAAAATATGGTGTGTACGTATAGTGGACTATTATTTGTCCATAAAAAGGAGTAAAGTGCTTGTACATGCTACAGCATGACTAAACCTCCAAAGAAAGCCAAGTACAAAAGGTCTCATATTATATGATTCCATTTTTATGAAATGTCCAGAATAACAAAATTATACAGACAACGAGTAGATAAGTAATTACTAGGGGCTAAAGGAAGGGTGAATAGACCAACTGCTTAATCAGAATAGAGTTTCTTATTGGTTAATAAAAATGTTCTGGAATTAAACAGTGGTGATTAAAACCATTTATTTGTACATGTTAAAATGGTTAAATTGGTAAATGTTATATCATAAATTTTACCTCAAAATTTAAAAATCATCAAATTCCAGACTTAAAATATTGTAAACAATGCTTCAATGAAGCTAATGAAGTCAGTGTTTTGAAATAAAAGTAAGTTAAGAAATAAAATATAAGAGTTTTATTCTCGTATATTCAGTGTAGATATTTTGTAGTAGAAAATATAATATAAACATGAATCTCTTCAGAAGAGATAGCCTCATTTTCTTATTTCCAAAAAATTAGTCCAATATTTTTCATAAAATTAATAATTTGTTTATCATTTATTTTCACAGCCCCCAAATTAACTTTTGCTCTATTTTTATATAACTATCTTGATATAATCTATTATCCATAGAGTTAATCATCTGGTTTTTTAGTGTAGAATTCTTGACTAAAAAGGACCTAAAGTTTTCCCATTGTAACCTCTTGATATTCTACCTGAAAAACAAACAAACAACCCAACCAAAAAGAAAAAGCAAAGTCCCAGAAGACCAGACATACCAGAGTGTTCTCCTTGGGTCAGACCATAGTGGAAACCAGAAGTGTGGCCTCATTATTTTTCCTTAATTGTTTACAATATAGTCTAATGTATTTTTTAAAGTCATTTTGCTAATTTGTTTACTTATAGACTTCCCAAAGGGGACTAATTGCTGGCAAAAAAAATTATGGTAACTTACATGCATATTACATATGGCAGAAAATCCAACAGCAAGCTATACCAAGAGGGTTGAAAAAGATAAATTTGAGAGTGCAATTGCTTTGGAAGTCTTTCTAGCTCTGATAGAATCTGACCATTCTGAAAAACAAGAAATAATTAGATTGGTAAATTCAATGAGATTTTTTATTTATGATTTTAAAAATAAACAAGTTTTGTTTTTGCAATACTAAGTAACAGGAATCAGGAATCTGATCATAATAAAAAATGTTACAAATGAGACATTATTTTCATAATCTAGAGAAATAGACTAAGCTCAGAAAAAAAACCTATATAAAATAATGCTAACTTTCTTTGATTTTAATAATTTTTTCTCCTTTTTCTCTCTTTGTATTATATGCTTTAAGCATTTGGCTCATTGATTTCTAATTATTATTTAAAATATAAAATGGAGAGAACTATACTTGGACAACAATTTAAAAATGTGAGAAAAAAATCATAAATCCTGAAAAAATAAATTAAAATATACAACATATAAATACCAGTTACTGAAAATGTGTGTTTAGAGTTTTGTAAGATGAAATCATATATTTCTGCATAATTAACAACATGGAGAGAGCTCTGAGAAATAAATATGCAAAGTCTTAAGAAATTTACTTTAAACCTCAAATAATAATGGAAATGTTGTGCTTTTACGTGGAAGCGAAATTTACTATACTGTGGTATTTTATTTATTTTTTTAATATATTTTATTGATTATGCTATTACAGTTGTCCCATTTCTCCCCCATCATTCCCCTCCACCCTACACACCCCCTTCCACCCACATTCCCCCCCTTTAGTTCATATCCATGTGTCATAAGTTCGTTTCTACATTTCCCACACTATTCTTGCCCTCCCCCTGTCTATTTTCTACCCACCATCTATGCTACTTATTCTCTTTACCTTTTCCCCCTCTCTCCTCCTCCCATGCCCCTGTTGCTAACCCTCCATATGATCTCCATTTCTGTGTTCCTGTTCCTGTTCTAGTTGTTTGCTTAGTTGGCTTTTGTTTTAGGTGTGGTGGTTAATATCTGTGAGTTTGCTATCTTTTTACTGTCCTACTTTTTATCTTCTTTTTCTTAGTTAAATCCCTTTAACATTTCATATAATAAGGGCTTGGTGATGATGAACTCCTTGAACTTGACCTTATCTGAGAAGCACTTTATCTTCCTTTCCATTCTAAATGAAAGCTTTGCTGGATAGAGCAATCTTGGATGTAGGTCCTTGTCTTTCATGATTTGGAATAGTTCTTTCCAGCCCCTTCTTGCCTGTAAGGTCTCTTTCGAGAAATCAGCTGACAGTCTGATGGGAACTCCTTTGTAGGTGACTGTCCCCTTATCTCTTGCTGCTTCTACAATTCTCTCCTTCATTTGAATCTTGGCTAATGTAATTATGATGTGCCTTGGTGTGTTCCTCCTTGGGTCCAACTTCTTTGGGACTCTCTGAGTTTTCTGGACTTCCTGGTAGTCTATTTCCTTTGCAGATTGGGGAAGTTCTCCTTTATTATTTGTTCAAAGAAGTTTTCCACTTGTTGCTCTTCTTCTTCCCCTTCTGGTACCCTTATAATTCAGATGTTGAAATGTTTAAAGATATCCTGGAGGTTCCTAAGCCTCTCCTCATTTTTTTGAATTCTTGTTTCTTCCTTGTTTTCTGTTTGGTTGTTTGTTTCTTCCTCCTGGTCCACTCCATTGACTTGAGTCCCAGTTTTTCTCCCATCTCTATTGGTTCCCTGTGTGTTTTCCTTTATTTCACTTATTGTAGCCTTCATTTTTTCATCTAATTTGTGAGCAAAATCAACCAATTCTGTGAGCATCCTGATCACCAGGGCTTTGAACAGTGCATCTGATAGGTTGGCTATCTCTTTGTTGCTTAGAGGAATTGGCTGTGGGGCTTTCATTTGTTCTCCGTTTTGAGCCATTTTTGTTTTTGTTTTCGTTTTTTCGTCTGGTTGTGGCTGTTACGTAGTGAGGGGTGGAGCCTTAGGTGTTCCCCAGTGTGGGGCAGCCCAGTCGCTGGGTAGTGACGCTGTATGTGGAGGCGGGGTCTGAGAGGGAACAATGGCACTTGCTCTGCCCTTTCTTGGATTCCAATCCCTTCCGCTGCTTCCCCTTCGGCTGGATTATCTGTGTAGGAATGTGGGACCACCAGGTCACCAGCCACCTTGTGTGGCCTCACTGTGTCTGCACAGTTGCCACCCCATGCCCAGGGTCTGATAGCCACCGCCTGTGCACCTGGGAACTGCCAGCTACTGCTGCCTGCATGCCTGGGTCCGCACCTCCACTTTTTCCTGCCACCAATCCACCCCTCTTACTGGTCTGGATGAATGGTTGTTGGACTTCCGTACAGTTAGATTTTCTATCAGTTCTGGTTGTTTTTTTGTTTCTAAATATTTGTTGTCCTTAATTTTGGTTGTGAGAGGAGACACAATGTGTCCACCTATGCCTCCACCTTGGCTGGAAGTCTGTGGTATTTTATTTAGATTCAGAAGGATATAATATCCTGTGAAAAATAGAGGAAAGTCAAGTTCTTTAACAATGTCTGCTGCTAATGCAACTTGAGTAGAGTAAAATATGGACAAAAATTCCAGAACTTGGAGCAGGCACTGCCAAGTAGATCAGTTTTTACACTGAACTCTCCTTGTCCACAAGTCAGTTTTCTTGAGTGGCCTTACCCTTCCACTCACATTCCATTATTATTCTTTCTCCTCTTCTATTCAGTGAAAAGTACTTTTTGACCTACCACAAATAAAAGCACTCTGAATTTCACAAAGGGAACTGTAAGACCTGTTTGCTTTACAGTGATATTGATGAATGCATTTTAAAATATATCTCTTCCCAGAGGTATTTGCATTTTATCAGGTAGCATAAGTCCTGCAAAGGGTTGGACCTCTATTGTTGACATTGCAAACAGTTGGCATAGAGTGCTATTAGATTTAGGAATGTATCCAGGATCCCTCAGATTTTTATCACAGGGGTGTACACCTGCTCTGAACATCTGCCAGGTTAAGCCTCTGTCTATTTGGGGCTCAGATCTCCCCTCACCACCTGGAATCCTTCCTATAACAAAGCTGAGTAATTGAAAATATTCTGTGTTTCTGCTTTGTTTCTCAGTATAAAAGAAGGATTTGAGAAGAGCATTGATGGAGGTTTGGTTGCTTTTCTCGAGTGTATTTATCTTTGTCATATGAACAGGTGGGTGCAGGATACATAGACAGACATGTTGCCGTGTCTGGGTTTTAGTAGCTATATGGCAGATGCTGCAGACCACTTCTACTTGGTGCCTGGAACTTGGCAGTGCCAACAGAAACACACAGCAGGGATGGGCAAAGGGAGCCATTGCCCTTGTCAGAAAAAGAGCTTGCTCTTCATGTGGAGGAAAGTAGGGTAAGCAGGGTGGTGGGACAGTGAAAGCTAAAATGTTCTCTTGGAGCAGCAACCTCTAGGGATGCTTTGTTCTCCCTACAAGGGCTGATATGGACAGGATTTTATGCTCTTTAACATAATGTGTTCAAAAGAGAATGGTTTGTTAGCCAGTATTAGCTAGTGGGGGTCTACACGGGTCACTGTGAGGGAGAGGTAAGAATAATTATATATTTGGGAACTAATATAAAGGGAGAGGTCCCACTTCTAGGCTGACAGAAATGTGAACACAATAGAAAAATGAAAGTGTAGGATGAATAAAGATAAAAGGAGTGGTGGGGAGGGGCAGTGGACCAAGTGGCAGCATTAATGACCAAACCAAAACATAGTTGCAAGGTTGACAATTTGGGAAATGAAGACAGAACAGACTGGCCTTAACATTGGAAAACCAAAATTATGTCAAAGAAAAGAATATTCTCAAACAAAACTAAATATATCTGACTGGCATTTTCATTTAAATTTGAATAGTTAATCCAGTACAAAGTCTTTCAAAGTACAAATGAAAAGCCAGAGAATTTCGAACAGCAGGTGGAGAGTAAAAAACAACAGAGACAGCCAGCAGGACTTTAAAAGAAAGTTGTATTTTCCATCTTCATGTAAGTCAGATGTGATTTCATTAGTTCTAGTAGGAAAATGATTTGGCATTGCTTTTGGTTTAGGTCATAACCAGGTAGTAATTTATTTCACTTTTAGTGCTGCCATTTTGAAATCTTGACTGGTTCACCCAGAGAAGACTTTGTATCTGAAGGGGGTGAATTTCTGTTTGTGCAAGAAAATGGAGCTTATCTAATTTTTTAATTTCCTAAGAGTACTATCTAATACCTGATGTTTATTCTTTAGGAAACAAAGTTTCTTCTCCTCCCCCTCCTCCCTCTCCTCTTCAGTATTATAATACCTTATGTTTATCTGCATATCAACAATTCAGCTAGTTATTTCCATTCTGGGCAATTTAGAAAAACAAAGCAGCATTTCATCCAAAACCAGTCCTCTAGATAAGCCCATATCTCAATACTGTGTTAGAGACTGTTTCATTATGTAGAGAATCAAATCAGTATCTAACATTGCACTTGACACTGCACAAAAGGTTTTTGTAAAAGAGAAGAAAAACATGTTGGAGAAAACCATTCCTTGGTTTTTCAAAGTCTTAGTCACAACATGGTTGAATTGTTGCTGTCTGAGTAATGAGTCTTTGTTTCAAACAATTACTAAATTTATTTTAATGTAAATTTGCTAATAAAATAAATAGGAACCAAAACCAATGTTGAAGATACTGGTCAGCTGCTAATTCTTCTCCAGGAGGCTAAAGCTTTATTTAAACTTTGCCCTGGTAAATATGCAGGGCAATAGCTTAGACACTTTGAATGTTAAAGAACCTTGAAGTCATGGTGCCCTGCTCATGTATTTTGCATTTGAGTGAACTGAAGTTTAGAGATTAGAACAGCTAGAGGTACAGAGCTGTAGTTAGTTGTACTGGTGAGATTTAGGTCCGAAGATTATTTTCCTCTCGCCCACTGTCTCTATTTATTCCTTTCTTTGCCTGTATCTTTCCTCACTAAAAATACTTGGTAAATGGTTATGAATGTGTGTTTAATTGTCTCTTTGTCCCACTAGAGACTAGTAACTAGACTGAACTCTCAAGAAAGTGGAAATCAATGTTGCTGGCTCAAGTTTGTATACCTCTAGCCCAGTCTCTGACAGAAAGAAGGGATCTATTAATTGAATTCAGTTTATTTGAATTGTATTATTAAATTTTACAGACATATTAGCATAGGGCCCTCACCTCATCGTTAATACTCTTCATTGCTTCTGCCCCCCATGGTAGTGATAAGCTTCATTTCCCTTGAGTTCTCTACCTGGTTCATAAACTCAGTCTAAGCAATTATGTGTTGACGTTCCCTCTGCCTTTCGATCTTCCCCTTCCCACTTCTGCTTGGTCATGACACCCTCTCTACTGCAGTCCTTTCTTCTCTTCTCCTTCCCCCTCTCCTTTCCTCTACTTTTCTTCTCCTCCACTTTCTTCTCTTTCACTCTCTATGGAATTGTAGTTGGAATACATTCTTACAAAAAGCAGACAGGAGGCTCAGATTCTCCTAGCTTTCCCTCTTTGAATTTTCACTTACACATTCCTCAACACAACCTCCACAAACTCTATCAACATGAACTTGCATTTTGTTTATAAACAATGATGTGTACTAATTTTTTTGCTTTGCACCTTGCCTTTTTTATTGATTGTATCTCAGGTAACTCAGAGAATTATGTCAGTGGAGCCAAAGTGCAGGCTTGATCTGCTACCTTGGCCCAGCCCCCTTTAGCTCTAGCCTGGTTGAGCAGTTTCCTTGCTGCTTTTGCCCTTTCCCTCCCACTAGTATGCAGCTAATACAGAAAGAACTGTGATCCTCCCCAAACCTGTTATTTCAGTGTTCTCCTCCACTTACAACCTCCTCGCTAATGGTAAAAATGTTCTTATAATAGCCTGCAAGATCCATTGCTGTTAGTTTCCTGACTTTATAGCCACCTCTGGCCCCTTTCTCATCTTTCAGCCTCTACTACACCAACTCCATTGCCTCCACAGGGTCTTTGCACTTGCTTATTCCTCTGCCTGGAATGTTCTTCACATAGGTATCTCTATGACTACCCACCTCCTTAAGATTTTGACTCAAATAGTTGCTATTTCGTGAGCCTTCCCTGACCATCCTATTTAAAATTGCATATGCTGCTTCCCAATACTCTTCAGGTCTCTTCATGATGGGTCCTGATAACCTCGTGAAAATTCTTCATAGAGTTGTACTGAAGATGAAATGAAATATATGTAACGGGGCCTGCACACTCTTCTGTACACATTAAATGTTAGTTCTCCCATGGCATTCAGTGGTATCTAGTCACCTCAATATTTTTCCTTTTGCCCTCTTTCAGATACTTTGTCCTTCAGTGCAACAAAACTATTTGCTTTTCCTCATAGCCTCATGTTGCATCTCCTTTTGTCCCTTTAAACACCCATACCCCTTTCTGGAATGCTCTTTCTTCCATTCTCACTAGCCTACATTTTACAAGTAGTTGTAAATTCCTCAAGCAAAAGGCAAATATCTACTTCCTGGAGACACTTTTAGTGCATTTTCTTTTGTGAAGTCACTTAACATTTTCTGAACTATACTAGAGTTAATTTTATAAAAACTTTCTATTCTAGACTGGAAGCTTCTTAGAGGAAATGTGTCTCATTACCTCTTATATATTCACCTCTACACCTCTAGTTTCTAGAACAATGTCTTCTCTATGATAGACATAAATATTGATAGATAACTTGCAGCCCAGGAAAAAAGTGATAGCATTCCCCATTTCTCAACATCTTTCAGAGAATTATAACAAATATTATAAAAATTGTTTTTCTCTGTTTCCTTTTTTCCTCTAAAATTTTAAATATTCATTGTGACTAAACAGCCAAGTCTTTACCTTGCCTACAACACTAAAAACAAAACAGAGTAAAAGAACAAACCAGAAGTTTCAAGGATTGACTTGGTCCCACTGCTCTGTATCCTGAAAATTATTTTAACAGTTTCCATAGGCAGGTGTGGGGACCTGGTGAGCACCATGAGTAAAATTTCTGTTCTGCATAGTCTTTGTTAATTTGTCTTCCTGAGGCTTAATTCTACAGTAAACCTAGGGTCAATCCTGGAATGCAAAGTGACTCACATCACTAAATCAGGGCTGGTGACTTTGTTGTTCAAACTGCTCACCGCATTCCACACTAGAGAAGTGAAAGTTCAATAAAGATCCCCTCTGCTTGGTCCAATGTCTTTAGTCAAGCTCCTCTGACTCTTGTTCTTTTTTACTGTTGTTCAATTATAGTTGTCCCCATTTCCCCCCATTACTCTCCCTTATCCTACCCACACCCACCTCTCACCTTCAATCCTCCCACTTCCCCATTGTCTTTGTGCATGGGCCCTTTATATATGTTCCTTAATGACCCTCCCCATTCTTTCTCCCATTACCCCCCCTTTCTCATCCCCTCTGATTCTTAATTCTGTTCTGGTTGAATGTTTATTCCTTCCTTCTGCTCCAAATGATTAATCTGAGTCCCAGTTTCCTTCCCTTCATGGTTGGTTCCCAATACATTTTCCTTTATATCACTTTTCATAGCCTTCACCTTTTCCTCTATTTTGCAACAATACTCAACCAATTCTATGAGCATCCTGATTACCAGTGTTTTGAACTGTGCATCTGATAGGTTGGTTATCTCTTTGTTGCTTAGTTGTATTTTTTCTGGAGCTTTTGATCTGTTCTTTCATTTGGGCCATATATATATATATATATTTTGTCTCAGCACACCTGTTTTGTAGTAAGGCACAGAGCCTTAGGTATTCACCAGGGCAGGGCAACCCACATTGCTGCATAGTGTATGTGAGGGAGGCATTTGAGAGGGAACAGTGCCACTTGCTCAGCTATCTACCAGCCTTCAGTCACTTCCTCCACTACCCACAAGCAACTTGGGCCCTTCTGGTGCTGATTCCTGGGTGGGTGGGTTTGTGTACATTCTAGGACCCTGTGGGTCTCTCTGCCGAACTCTCCTGTGAGGCTGGGAGTTTCTCCCATTGCCTCAACCCCCATAGGTTTTTTTCAGTTAGAGGTTTTGAGGCTTTATTTCCCTGCACTGGAACCCTGGGTTGCCACGTCTGTCTTGTTCCCCAGTTGTTCCTCCCAGTTTATCCACAGGCAAATGTGAGACCACTCACTCAGCCAGTCTCTGCCTTGCCCACCCTGGCCCTCCAGCTGCTGCCTTGCCACAAGTCTTCTCTGCCCTAGCTGCCCATCTCTGCCCATCCTACTGGTCTGGATGAATGTTTCAGCTTTAACTCTTCATTGTCGGATGTCCACACAGTTATGGCAGTTCTGGTTGTTTTCTGTTTTTAAATTTCTTGTTGTCCTTCCTTTGATTGTGTGAGGAGGCACAGTGTCTATGCCTCCATCTTTGCCAAAAGTCCCTTTTTTCATTTCGTTGATGTTTTCTTTAGCCATGCAGAAGCTTTTAAATTTGATATAGTCCCATTTGTTTATTCTTTCTTTTATGCCCCTTGTTCTAGGGGACATATAGGTAAAAATATTGCTGTGTAGAATATCTGAGATTTTCCTGCCTGTATTCTGTTCTAGGACTTTTATGGTATCGTGACTTATATTTAAATCTTTTATCTATCTTGAGTTTATTTTTGTGTATGGTGAAACTCGGTGGTCAAGTTTCATTTCTTTGCTTGTAGCTGTCCAGATCATCCAACGCCATTTGTTGAAGAGGCTATTTTTACTCCATTTTATGCTCCTACCCCTTTTGTCAAATATTAATTGACCATAGAGACTTGGGCTTATTTCTGGGCTCACTATTCTATTCCATTGATTTATGTGCCTGTTCTTGTGCCAGTACCAGGCTGTTGTGATTACAGTGGCTTCATAATACAGTTTGATATCAGGTATTGTGATCCCTCCTACTTTGTTCTTTCTCAAAAGTGCTGCAGCTCTTCAGGGTCATTTATGGTTCCATATACATTTTGAAATGTTTATTCTATGTCTGTGAAATATGTCATTGATATTTTAATAAGGATTGCATTGAATTTATACATTTCTTTGGGTAGTATGGACATTTTGATGATGTTAATTCTTCTAATCTATGAATATGGTATATACTTCTATTTATTTGTGCCTTCCTTAATTTCCTTCTTCAGTGCTGTGTAGTTTTCTGAGTACAAGTCTTTTACCTCCTTGGTTAGGTTTATTCCTAGGTACTTTATTTCTGTTTTTGCTATAGCAAGTGGGATTTTTTCCCGATTTCTGTTTCTTATATTTTGTTGTTGGTGTTCAAAATGCCTTTGATTTTTGCTTAGTGACTTTGTAGCCTGTTGTTTTGCCTAACTCACTTATTAGGTTGAGTAATTTTTTGGTGGAGCCTACAGGAATTTCTATGTACACAATGTCATCTGCAAACAATGACAGTTTCACTTCCTCCTTTCCAATCTGGATGCCTTTTATTTCTTTATCTTGTCTGATTGCTGTGTATAGGACTTCCAATATTATGTTGAATAGAAGTGGTAAAAGTGGACACCCTTGTCTAGTTCTGATGTTAGTGGGAAAGTTTTTTAGTTTTTGCCTGTTGAGTATGATGTTGGCTGTAGGTTTTTCATATACCGTCTTTATCATGTTGAGGTATGCTCTCTCTACTCCCACTTTGCTGAGTGTTTTTATCATAAATGGGTTTTGTACCTTATCAAATGCTTTTTCTACATATATTAATATGATTTTGTGATTTTTGTTTTTCCTTTTGTTTATGTGATATTTGTTTATGTTATGTTTATTGATTTGTGAATATTGTACCATCCTTTCATCTCTGGGATGAATCCCACTTGGTCATGGTGTATAATCTTTTTAATGGGTTGCTGGATGCAGTTTCCTAATATTTTGTTGAAGATTTTAGTGTCTATGTTTATCAGCAATATTGGCCTGTAGTTTTCTTTCTTTGTTGTGTGTTTACCTGGTTTGGGGATTAGGATGATGCTGGCCTCACAAAAAGGATTTGGGAGTCTTACGTCTTCCTGGATTTTTTGGAATAGTTGAGAGAGATAGGGGATAGCTCTTCCTTAAATGTTTTGTAAAATTCTTCTGTGAAACCATCCAGTCCAGAGCTTTTGTGTGCTGGGAGTTTTTTTATTATTTCTTCAATTGCACTAGCTATTATGGGTCAGTTTGCGCTTTTTGCTTCTTCTTGATTCAGTTTTGAAAAATTATATTTTCTTAGAAATCTGTCCAATTCACCCAGGTTTTCAAATTTCTTGGCATATAGTTGTTCATAGTAGTTTCTTACAATTGTTTGTATGTCCATAGTATCAATTGTAATCTCTCCTCTTCATTTCTAATTTTATTTATTTGTGACCTTTGTTCTTGACAATGCCTTGACTTTGGACTATGAAAACTGCAAACTCTCAGCACAAATTATTTTATTCCCCATCCACCAACCCAAGCATACACACATACAGAGAGCGTCTTGACCAGCATATCTTCTAACAGCTCAAAGTTTCTAATGTACCTGTTATGATCGAGTTTCCCTTTTTAAGTTCTGTCTGGGAAAACTCAAGTAGACAAAAATAATTTATTTTTTTAGATACACTCTGATCCAACACTTGCCTTGCCAAACAGATCTTGGAAAAATAGTCCCCTACATGATTTTTGTAATTACACTTTTTCTTACTGCTTCAAATCCTGTTTGTTCCTTTACTCTTCACTCTCATTCTTCTTTTAAAACTTCTAGTAATCTCTGCACTGTTGGGAGTTGAGCTTGGTTTGCACTGTGGTCTCTCTGTCCTACTGCATTGGCCTTAATGAAGTTTATCTTGCCGTCTTTAAGAAATTTCCAGCTCTGCTCCTCTTTTACAAGCCGCAAGCCTAAGGTGGAGAAGAAAGAGAGATGAATGATTGAGTGACCCTTATGAATGACTGGTTGCCTCATGTTTATGGAAATTTTTCTGGAGCATAGTTTACCAAGATTTGCTTCCCCCCCACAATGCATAGTAAAATTCTGCTTGCAATACCATTTTTTGGAATCACTATATGGAAATACAAACATAAATCATGGAATTTTTGTTTGAAAATAAACCATTTAACCATTTGTTAAATGGTTTGAAAAGAAAACAATGTTAAAGATTAAGACTCAAGGAGACTATTTCAATGAGCAAAAAATAAATATTTTTTAAAAGCAATAACTTTGAAAATTTCTCATCTCAAAAATTTGAAATAATTGGCCTCAAGCTTTACTTCAATAAATGCAGCTACAGAATACAGTGCTGTCATTTATTTCTACTTAGCAAGACTGTCTTATAATTTTTTTTAATTTATCTGGATTCTCAAAGCATTTGCTTGACAGATTTTAGATGAGCAGCTAATCTGTCATTTACAGAAGGGAAGGTGATGAGCAGGAGCAATGCCTAATTCATTCATATGCTCTTTTATCTGTTGGTTTAATTTATTTAGTTAATTCTTTACCAAAAGTATTGACAGAGGGGAAAATATTAATCACAATCCTGCAGGTTAAAAAAAAAGATGCTGATATCACATTCGGGGAAGCAAGAGAAAACCAGGTTGTCTCTGATATCCTAGGAGGAAAGTAAAATGTGATTGAGTGATGTTTTTCATCTATTTTATTCTGAATAGTGATGGATACAGCAAAAGTGGTGAGTAACTTTATGCATGTGACAGGAATTCACCAAAGTATATTTTCTGCACTGTTTTCATGGACGTGATTTCTGACATACATCCCACAATAGAATCTCTATTAGCATTGTGATTGCAGCAAATCAGAAATCTGAACTATGATGACATTGTGTAAAGAGAGAATGGTCATTTCATTGTGCCTTACCTTTGAATATTTGTTGTTGTTGTTGTTGGTTTTTCTATTTAAATGTTTAATTTAATTTTTACCTAGCTTTAAGAATTCTTGGTCTCTGGCTATGGAGACATCCCAAAAGGTATCGATACACTATCCAAGCTACAAAATGGTTTTTGTTCTGTTTTTGTTGTTGTGGCCCTTGGTGGTTTTAAAGCCAGGGATAAAAATATTGGGAATAGTAGAAATATGATTCAATTTTTATTTTTAAAAAATAACTTTATACTCCTTAGTAAAATTTAGAAAAAACATCCTTACTAATAATCTTACATTTTTTTGTCTGTTTGGTTGATCCTGGCTCCAATCAACCAGTAGAATGGAAGCTTAGTCATTATTAGGAATCTGCTGCAAAGAAATTATAGAAAAGTGGAGGAACTGATTTAAAGATTAGTAAATAGAAGTAATCTGAGGTTCTGTGACTTTTCTGAAGACCAGACTAAGGCTTTGGCTTGCCTCTAAATGAAGTTCTTGAAATGTTTAGCCTCTAGTGGAGATTTTTTCCTCTGAGATATCTATCTACATGATCACATAGTCTCCAGGTAAAGTTATTTTCTTGAAAGGGCTAAGTATCTCACAAACATTAAATCAATGAACAAATTTTAATCACTTAACAAATATATATTGAGTACCTACTGTACTCTGAAAACTACTAAACTATGAGTGTTCAATTGTGAAAAAATGAAACTTGATCTCCATTGTCATGGAATTTATAGAGCAGTGATAGAAATAAGTTAAAAACTAAATGAACCAAAGAATTATGTAGATAGTCTCTAACTGGGAAAATATCTATAAGTAAAAGCAGTAACATTTTTAAAGAAGACTAATATCATATTGGATCATATTTTGGGAAAACCCAAAATCATATTGGAGGTGGATGTCAGTGATACTACTTTTGAAAGAGGCATCAGGAAGAAATGGGGACAGCTGTACTTGAAAACAATAAAAGAAAAGTTAAAAAATAAACTGCAATCAGAGAGATGAATAAGAGCTACCTAAGATGACAGTTAATTTTAAAGATAAGGGTGGGGCTGGAGTAGGGAAGAATGGTTTTCCACACAGAAGTAATAGCAGATACAAAAACCTTTCCAGAAAATTTGTGAAATTGCTGGGGAATTAAGACTAGACCTGGTACACAAGGAAGAGAGTAAGTCAAGATGAAGTTGGACAGGAAATCCAGGACAAATCACGTAGAGTCTCATGGATCCAGGTAGAGTGTATGGAATTTTAGCCTTTATTTAAAATTCTGAAACAGGGAGGTGAAGCTGCATGATTTACTTTCAAAAAACTAGTCTGGCCATTATATGAAGAATAGATTGTAGAGTGGCAGCAATGGAGATGGCAAGATTAGAAGCAAAGAGAATATTAAGAAATTATTGTATATAGGTAACTGCTACTTGTACTAGACTGTTATCAGTGGGGAATAAAATAATTTATATTTGCCATTATATAGAAAAATAATTGCTTGGTTTTGGTGATGCATTGGTTTGGAGACATAAGGGAAAAGAGTTTGTGTAGGGTAACTTCTAAATTTACGACTTAAGCAACTGGATAGAGTGAGCTGTCATTCACTAAGATGAGAAAGATCGAGGGTCATTTTTGGCGTTGTTTACTTCTGTGATGCTCATGACACTTGAGCAGATATGCAAATGTGCAATTGGAACCCAGAAAATAAATCCTTGCTTAAGGTAAAAATCAGAGATGCTACACCTATTAGTCAGAGTTCTCCAGAAAAACAGAATCAATAAATTGTGTGTGTGTATACACACACACAGACAGAGAGAGAGAAAGAAAGATTTGTTATAAGTAATAAGATCATATGATTGCAGAAGCTGAGAAGTCCAAAGACCTGCAATCAGCACTCTGGAGATCCAGGAGAGCCAATGGTGTAGTTTCCAGTCTAAAGGCAGGCGTTTTGAGACACAAGAAGAGCCAAAGTTTCAGTCAAAGTCTGAAGGTCAGAAAAGACTAATGTTCCAGTTCGTGAAGTAAAACAGGAGGAGTTTCCTCTTACTCAGCCTGTTTGCTCCGTTCAGGTTTTCCATTGATTGGATAAGAACCACACTCATTAAGGAGGACAATCTGCTTTACTCAGTCTACTGGTTGAAATGTGAATCTCACCGAGAAATATTCTCACAGACTCACCCAGAATAATGTCTGGCCAAATGTCTGGGCACCCGATGGCCCAGTCAAGTTGACACATGAAGTTAACCATCACTGTGTATAAATGCTACTGAAAGTAATGGGGAACATGAGATCACTGAAGAAGGGCTTGGACAAGGGCCATTTGTTATTTAACTCAGAGCACACAGACCCCAGTGCTCTGAGTACTGTTGCTATATGATAAACTAACCCCAAATTAGTGGAGTAAAATAACAAGAGTCAGTTATTAGAATTATGTCTGATGGTTCTGGGATTTGACTGAACTCATAAGATGTTTCTTGGTCAGGGTCTATCATGCAGTTAACAGTCAGACACTGAAGGGAATGGAATCTTCTCAGAGGTTCCTCACTCCCTGAAATGAACAGCTGGAGGCTAGAACAGCTGAGTCTCCCTGGTTTGTCTCTATCTCTAGGTGGCACCTTCAGTACAGCCAGACTTCTCACACTGCATCTCAGGGCTCCAAATGTCTGGGTCCCAAAAAAGAAAGAGCCAGCCATTTATTATGATCCTTGGAAGTCACATAAGAGGTTTCACTTTTGCCTCT
The DNA here is from genome assembly GCA_039655065.1 of Glossophaga mutica. NCBI lineage: Eukaryota > Metazoa > Chordata > Mammalia > Chiroptera > Phyllostomidae > Glossophaga > Glossophaga mutica. Next base: position 102,546,807 of record CM077309.1, on the reverse strand, counting down.
TCCAGTGTTAGAAGTATCACTAAGCCCAGCTCATATTTAAAGGAAGAGGATTTAGGTTCCATGGGTTAAAGAGAGAATTGTCAATGAAGATAAGGCTTACAACCCCCACAATAATTTAGAAAGAGATGAGAATGAAAATTTTGGGGAGCCAAAGGAAGAAGTTGTTTAAGATTTTCCTTGCAAAGCTTTTATTTTGGCAATCTAGAAAGTCTTCATTCTTTTCTTTCTGACCTTCCTTTTTGTGGTTTTATAGAGAAATTGATCTGTACCAAATGACCTGTGTTATCCACTTTAATCCATGATTGATTATGTAAAAAGAAAGAGAATACAAGTCAGTCAGAGGCAGGAGTAATTCAATTTATGAATTTAATGTTGCAAGCTATTGAACCAGATCAGGAAGAGAAACTCTGCTTTGAAGATTGTTTGTCCTCCATGGAATCAACTTGGTGGTGTCAATCATACTTTTTTCAAAGCATTTCGATGAAAAGATAATGGAACCTAAGTAAAACATTTGATTATATGTCACTATGTGAGTGAGAACAGCAGATCCAATCTTCAAGAGGCACTTCATGCTCTCGCTGAACTGAATAAGCCAGAAAGAATGTCAGCTCCTGAGTGGCTGAGAGTTGAAGGCAGTCAACAAACACTTAAGAGGTCCCCTGTGTGCTAGCATTGTACAAAGGCAATGGGGAAAACATTAGCCACTGTCCCAGCCCAGGAGTCTTGGGCCTTGTCTCTTCTCCAAGTTCCATTTTGTCTAATGCTCCAACCCCCACCTCTTTTGTGTTTGTTTGTTTGTTTGTTTGCTTGCTTTTACTTTATGGACATGCTGGAACATTCTTTTGAGGAGGTCATTGATGGGAAGTAATAGATATGAGTCAAGAAAATGTTTGTGACTGTGTTCTATTTCTTTTGTCTGTCCTGATTTGCTCTTTACTCTTCCCTACTCTTTTCTGTATCCTCAGAAGCTCACCCTCTAGGATTACATCAACAGTGGGTTGTTTTTGTTTTTGTTTTGTTTTTTTTTAGTTTTTGTGTGCTTATTTATTTATTTTTCTTTGCTTCATGGCTTCAGGAACAGGACAGAGTGCTGAGGTGCTGAGCAGAGTGATTTTGAGATTCTATTTGCAACCTGTATCTCCACACTGTGCTAGGACCACCCACAGCCATTGACTGAAAGTCACAAGGCCTGCCCAGTCCTTTCCACACAACACTCCCTTCCACAGAGCTCAGTCATCACGTTTTTCTGTTGCCTCTTCAGGCCCATGAATGGATCCTGGGTTCTTACTGCAGTGTTACTTGATGATTTCCTAAAACTTCATCCTCACCCTTGTAAGTAGGTCTTTATTAAATCCCCTTTAAATTATATAATTTGAATTTGGCTAGCATGACTTTCGGGTGGATAGAAAAATGCTGTGTATTAAGATGAGGCAAATCTGAAGCTGCCTTTGGCACGTATTAAGTTTTTGATGTCCATGACACTTGACTAGATATGCAAATGGGAAGTTGAAATCAGGAGAGAAAAGTCTGTGTTGAAGATAAGAACTTCAGAGCTGACATACAGATACTATATGCCAAAACTCTGTCCTCTACAGATGGAGATCAGTGGTCTAACAGGATAGCAGGCACAGACAGGAGGAGAGACGGTGAGGTGCTGAATGTTACAGGTAAACCCAGAGGCACCAGAAGTGCCACATTCCTAGTCCCTGAGCAAAGGAAGGAGCAAGGCCAGCTCCAGTGAAGGCTGGAATGAGGAGTGGCCTATGAGCTGAGATACAGCTCTGGTGCTTTGTGGAGCCTGGAATGAGGCCTCTCTGGAAGTCCTTTACTAGGTGCAGTTTCTCAGTCATGCCTGAGCTTTCCCTTATTGGTCACGTGCCACCTGTCCCAAGTCTCCCAGGCTTCCCTTCAGCAAACCTTCTCCTTTCCTGCTTCCCTTCAGCAAACCTTCTCCTTTCCTGGTTCACTTTTCTTGACCATGTCTAGTCTCAGGAAAATCTTTTCCTCATTTTCTACCTTCCTTTAGGATCCTCTTTTTCTCCTGCTATTACTTAATAGACTTTGATGGACTACTAAACCCAGAGTACAAATCATTAGCCACAGAAAAACTCATCCCCCTTCCCAGAACCTCCCTGGAGGGAAAGTATTTGCTTTCCATCCTTTGTGTGCAGCAAAGGAGGAAAAAATAGAGCTCCTGCTCTACTCAGCACCTTAAAGAATTTCAAGGAAAGTGAAAGATATGATCTTTGAGATTTTATAATCTAGGAAAGGGGGACTTGGGTGAAGAAATGAAAATATAAAGTTCACAGAAAAGTTGGAGCATAAGTCATGCATAAAAATCCACCGGAGGAGTAAAATATAATTAGATACTGGAAAACACCAGGAATGTTTTAAGGAAGAAGGAAATTTGGAATAACAATTGAAGAAGAGAAAAATGTGAATCATAAAGAAAAAGGTTACTGATGGTGAGAGCATAAGGAGTATTACAATTCATAGGCAAACACCAGAAAACTGCACTTCAAACATCCAAGCAGATTTTTTATAAGACTGGTGGTGAGGAACAGCAGAACCAAGAAGTGAAGAAAGCTCATTTGTGAGATTGAGCATTTACATCTCCAGCTCAGATTTAGGATAGGCCAAGAGAATGTACTTTTCATAATACCATCTGTTACTGTTCAGTAGATTAAGCAGGGCTATTAATTTCTCCATGCCTCCCTCTCATGACCTGGAAATGTAGGTAACTTTGATTCATTTGATTTCCTTCCTCAGGTCTGAGGGGAGGACTGTGCCACTTTCAGAATGTAGATGAGAAAATATGACAACACTTGGGTGGATCCCCAAACCAGAGGCATGTAACCAGGCTCACAAGTAGTCAATAAGGAAAGAGTTCATTCTAACCAGAAATGTACCAAGCCAGCAACAGCTTATGGAGCTTTACCCATGCAGAAGACACATTTATCCCAGAAGGATGGAGATCCAGCTGAATGAGTTCTAATCAACAGTCTTCAGGATAGGGTCAGTTCTGAATTCAAGGTAGCTTCTCTAGATTGGAACAGTTAAAGGATTAGGAATGGCATGGAAAGAAATTTTTAAAGTGTCAATCAATTCCTTTGAGGCACCATAATCAAAATTTAATTTTGAAACTCTGCTAAGTCTTCATAAGACATAAGCATCTATCAAGTCAATAAGAAGCTGAGGAAGAAAAATACGATTGGACAAACTCTCCATTTGATACAACTGATCTGTGTTTGAGTGACAGGAATAATGACTCTGACCAAAGAGAGGGATCTGGAAATGATCTTATGTTGACCTAAGCCCCTATGATTATCAAGAAAACACTAAGTCATTGTAATCTTTGAAACATGGGTTCTAATCGTCTCTCCATGTAAATAAGTCACCAAATACTGTGTTATCTTTTAGACAAGAAATAAAACTCAGCTTGAAGAAAGCATTTTCCTTTGAAAATGTGGTGCAAACTAGTTTGTAGTTTCTCTGACTATTGAATTACATATATTAGCAAAGGAAACATGTATAGGAGACATAAGCCCACCTGTCAGTCACAGAAGAATGAAAAATATGTTGAAAGTTTAATAAAAATACAAAGGAAAACATTGCAAATAAATTAAATTTAAAGTACTCTACAATGCAAAAAACATTGAGCCACAAGTACTGTTCCTTGACTATCAAAATTAAATGTCCAAGGGTTCCGTGCTGGAGTATGGCTCCCCTGATTTTCTGCCTGTCTGTGAAAGACATATTAAGAATTATTAAACAAAGAAAAAAGAATAATAAAAATGACAAAAACTCCATTAACTCTCAAAATATAATGAGTTTATTCTAAAAAGTAAATAAATAAGAAGCTTATAGGAAAGTATGCCAAGACTCAGAAAAATAAGCTATGATAGTCTTACTAATATTATGTCGTATAGTAATGTACACTTTTCAGTGTCTCTTTATCAAACACTTTTTTAAGGATCAGTCAAAATAATGTCCCGAGTCATTGAAAATTACAGGACAAATTGACATGGGAGAACCTTTAAAAAACCCCACACATTAGAACATCAGTCCAGATAGTCTTCTGTGTAGGCAGGGGCAGTTCATGGCATACTGCATTTGTGGCTTTAGTAATGAACATGATTTCCCAAGTGTGAACCAAAGGCTACAAGAACCATGAGATGCTACACCTAGGATGCCATGATCAAATAATTTGAGACAAATCAGATTAAACATGTATGTAAATATGTTTGTTTGTTTGTTGTTAACTACAGACATTTATAGGTCTTTTAACATGCCGCAGCATTTCATAATGTCTAAGAGGGAACAATGCCATGAGCATTTCCTGACCCTATTTAAACATTAGATTCTTTCTTTTTTTTTTCTATAGACTTGTTATTAGTATTGTACGGTACTATTTTTGTTTCACAAATTGTCTCATTATCTTTCATGGAAAATACTGTGGGAAGTTACAGCATCGAACACTCTGATCAACAGCAAAAGAAGCATTAGCTAAATTATATACCGACCAAGTGGGTGTAAAGTTTACTGTGCTATGAGTTAAGGATCTGGCCCAAATACAGGAAAACTGAAGAAAAAAATTTCTCCTTCTATGTGAAGGGATCTTGCCACCCTTTCTGCATAGCAAAAGTGAAGACCGAGGAAGTAAGAGAGAAGGGTAAGAGAGAAGAAGGGTAAGAAATACATAGGATGTGATCAAGGGTAGCAGACCAATATTTTATTTTAGTCCTCAACTCCAGGCACATCAAATACTGTTTCTTTAATTGAAAGGCAGTCTACATAACAAAGAGTGAAATCTTACCATTTGGGACATCATGTATGAACCTAGAAGATATTATCCTAAGTGAAATAAGTCAGTCAGAGAAAGACAAATGCCATATGATTTCACTCATACATAGGATCTAAAGAACAAAATATATGAACAAACCAAACAGAAACAGACTAATAGATACAAAGAACAAACTGATGGTTGCCAGAGGGAAGGAGGGTTGGGAAACTGGGTGAAAAAAGTGAAGGGATTAGAAGTAAAAGTCCTAGAAAAGAACGTAGGCAGAAAAATCTCAGATATTCCAAACAGCAATATTTTCACCGATATGTCCCCCAGAGCAAGGGACATTGAGGAAAGAATAAACAAATGGGACTTCATCAAAATAAAAAGCTTCTGCACAGCTAAAGAAACCATAAGCAAAATGAAAAGGGAACGAACCATATGGGAAAATATATTTGCCAATTATACTTTGGACAAGGGTTTGATCTCCAAAATATACAAAGAACTAACATGACTCCACTGTAGGAAGACAAACAAAACAATTAAAAAATGGGCAAAGTACCTGAACAGACCCTTTTCTAAGGAGGACATATAGAAGGTCCAGAGACATCTGAAAGGATGCTCAGCATCACTAGCCATCAGAGAAATGCAAATTAAAACCACAATGAGAGACCACTTCATACTGCTCAGAATGGCTAAACAAAGCAACAAACAACTGCTGGTGAGGTTATGGAGAAAAGGGAACCCTAGTACACTGTTGGTGGGAATGCAGACTGGTGCAGCCACTGTGGAAAACAGTATGGAATTTCCTCAGAAAACTAAAAATGGAACTGCGTTTTCACCCAGTAATATCACTGCTGGGATTATACCCTAAGAATCCTGAAACACCAATTTAAAAAAAACCTATGCATTCCAATGTTCATAGCAGCACAATTTACAATAGCCAAGTGCTGGAAGTAACCTAAGTGCCCATCAGTAAATGAGTGGATAAAAAATTCTGGTACATTTACACAATGGAAGAATTTACACAATGCAGCAGAAAGAAAGAAGGAATTCCTACCCTTCACTACAACATGGATGGAACTGGAGAGCATTATGCTAAGTGAAATAAGCCAGGCAGTGAAAGACAAATACCATATGATCTCACCTTTAACAGGAACCTAATCAACACAAACAAGCAAGCAAAATAGAACCAGAGACACTGAAATAAAGAACAAACTGCCAGTAACCAGAGAGGAGGAGGGACGGGGAAAACAGGGGAAAGAATGGGAAGGTTCATCTAGGAACGTATATAAAGGACACATGGACAAAGCCAAAGCGGATAAGATTGAAGGCGGGGGTGGGCAGGGCAGGGGAAAGTAGTGGCAGGAAAATGGAGACAACTGTTCTTGAACAACAATTAAAAAAAGCAAAAAGATAAAGTTTTGAATCTGGAAAAAAAGAAGTTCTAATTGGTAGTTATAAAACAGTCAAGGGGATCTAAAGTATAACATTAGGAATATAGTTAGTTATATTGTAATAACTGTGTATGATGTTACATGGATACTAAATTTATTGGGGGATCACTTGTAAATTATATAAATGTCTAACCCTTATGCTATACACCTGAAATTACTATAAAACTATATTGAATATCAACTCTAATTAAGAAATAAATTATATTTTTCATTTTTCATTTTCATTTATCATTTACCTTTCCTTTATCATTTTCAATTAATAAATGAAAGGTACTCTAGTGTGAAGGTACAGTTCCTTTCTCAAAGAGATAATAATCTATTTGGGAAGACATGTAAGAAATTCAGCAAATATATCCAGTGGAAATATTTAGTTAAACACAGAGTCCTAAAAAAAAAAAGCAATTAAAAGGATGTATAACCCAACCATGGAACAGTCAGGATGTTGTTCAATGAAGACTTTCCAATAAGGAGTCATAGAGTAAGCTGAATCCTGAAGGCTGAGCATGAGGCAGCTAGAACAGTTCTGGAAGGAAGAGTACTTTATACAGAGGATTTAAATAATTGCACATGAATGTATAAGTAACTCAAGAAGGGCTGACAATTACTAAAACCTATACTCAGATTAGTGGAAAAAACATTAATTATCCACACATGTTGAGTAAAGGAAAAAGATCTTACCAAGAATGAGGCAATATATTTAGTCCTAATGTATCTGTTGACAGATTCTGAGATGTAGATCATGAAAATTTGGAACTCTCACTTTCCTATCTCTATGTTGAGGCTTAACTGTAAGACTTCATGTTCCAGGAAGCTGCTTTCAACTTTAACAATGATATGAATCAAACAATATTAGTAGTTAATGCTCTATAAAATTTACCAGGCACTGTCATTAATAATTCTGCATATGGTAATGATGAGGACACCGAGACCAGAGGGTTTAAACAACTCTCTCAGTGTTTAACAATGAATAAGAAAGAACAGAAATTCAAAATGAGCCAAGGTGATTTCATAGTCTGTACTCCTTAACCATAAACTAAATTACCTTTCAGTATAGAAAATACAGGTATCAATAAAAATTATCAGATTTCTATTATGTTCTTTTTCTTCAAACCTTATAAATTACATTTTAATAGAAGAGAAGAACAGCCTAAGTAAACTCCTTCAAATATATTTGGTTCAAAACATTTTCCAAATACTGAAGAAGTATGAGGTTAGATAGTGTAAATAAATGGGTAAGTAAATATCTCAAGTACATTCTAATCACTAAGGATAAAAAAAATGACACTATGTGGTAATCCCAGGTCTGTTATTTTTAGAGATCATTGGTAACATTCCAGGTAAGTTCCACATAAAAGTTGTGGAATTGGTCAGAGTTCATAAAGGCACTAGAACAAAGAGAACAAAAAGCAAATCCTGATTAACTTTGGTATGTAAACATTAAAAATAGCCTACCCTGAGGCCTTATTGCTATGTGTCTTTGAGGTCTGTACCAAAAGACATCTTTTTGTTTGTTTGTCTTAATTGTTTTATTGTTGTTCAATTATGGTTGTCTGCATTTGCCCCCACCCCACCCAAGCCTACCTCCCTCCCTTGTTTCCGCCCTCCCCCTTGGTTTTGTCCATGTGTCCTTTATAGTAGTTCCTGAAAACCCTTCCCCTCATTGTCCCCTCCCCCCTCCCCTCTGGTTATTGTTAGATTGTTTTTAATTTTAATGTCTCTGGTTGTATTGTGTTTGTTTTTTTTGTTGTTGTTGTTGATTATGTTCCAGTTAAAGGTGAGATCGTATGGTATTTGTCTTTCACTGCCTGGCTTATTTCACTTAGCATAATGCTCTCCAGTTCCATCCATGCTGTTGCAAAGGGTAGGAACTCCTTCTTTCTCTCTGCTTTGTAGTATTCCATTGTGAACAAATTGGCTTGATATTCATTCACTTGTCCTAGAAATAATGAAATTTGACCACAACACTCTTGTTAAGCAGATTTGGCCATCTTTAAACTCTTGCATGGAGAGTCAGTCACTGAGGACAAAAAGGTTCTATGATAACTGTGTTCTCTAAAGATGTCCTTTGGTCCACTCATTTACCTACATCCAAGAGTTCAAAGATAGACAAATCTGCTTTACCAAGAGTGTTGTGGTCAAATTTCATTATTTCTAGGACAAGTGAATGAATATCTTAAGCCAATTTGTTCAAATGTTCCTATAAATTAACTTTATTATTGATATGAGGTACCTTTATGTATTATACTGTCTAAATATATAAACAAACAAAACCATCAAACAACAGCAAGTGATGAATAATCTATGCCCACCAGTCATCCATGAGAATCATGGATGTTAAAAACAACTTTTTTTGAACAATTGTGTAGCAGTGAGGGCATTGCTTTCTTTGAAAGAGAAGATATTTTTGGGCAATTATAAAACTCTCTTGTTCCTCAATTTCCTCATCTGTAAAATGGAAACAATAATTTCTACTTTGCAACATTGAAAGACTATAGTAAACATTAAATGTGGTATGGATACATACACCCTCTAACATATTATCTGATGCAGAAACAGTATTCAATACAAATTATCATACTATTTACATTATTAACACTATTATTAGAATTCACACCCTAATCCAAGTGTACTATAAAATCTATATTTTTAGCTTCATTAACTTAACTGAATATTTTAAAAATATATTTTTCAAGAAAATCAGAAAGAAATTAGAAGCCAATTCAATATATTTAATTGTTAGACATTCATGTCACTGAGCATACTGAGTCAGCCCAAAGAATTAATTAATGCATATCACTTATGGGAAAAAAACTACTTAAAGTGGAAAAATGGAATAAGGATGCTTATGAGTTTATGAGAGCCATTTGAGAATTTTCAGTTCCCCATTGGCAGTAAATATGTTATAGCTTCTTTGTTCTAGATGAAGTAAAATAGTCCCTATCGAGTCATGGAACTTTGTTTCTGTCTTGAAGAAGTAATTACAGAATAATAATGAGATCACTAAGAAATTTATGAGAGTAGAATAAGTGTCTTTACTGTAATCCCAAGATATGATGAAGAAAGTCAACAGACCCATCTCATCAAAGCCACTTGAAAGTGTTAATGTCTTCCAAATGTCAAAACAACACTACAATTTAGTTAAAAAATAGGCAAATTTCTTGAGTGTGTGTTAACAAAGGACATGAACTATATGCTTCAGAGACTAGAGTTTTACACTTCAAACCAATTTCTTTGAAGTTGTTCAAAGACTTTCAAGGTGTTGTGCCAACGTGTCCCTAGTGCCAGGGCCAGCTTCACTGCAGGGGACCAGAGCAGTCATGCAGGAAGCTGTGCTGAGAAGGGTCTGATGCTTAGGGTTTAATGCTTTGTGGTTGGCATCTTAAAATTCTTAGCAATTTTATCTTGGAATTGATTTGTGTCTTATAATTAAAGTTCTGTGGGACAATGGAGCATGTGACATATGCTTGAATCCTTGACTCACGTGTGATCCCACCTCCTGCCTCCCTGACATGGGTTCTTGATTGCCTAGTGCCCCATTCCAGCTACTCTGGGTGCTGTGTCCAACAACCTTTGCCACCCTCCACCCTGGTGGGTACCTGTGTTTAGGGAGATTTGGGATTTGATGTATGGCTTCCTGTGCCTTGGGGCAAGGATAGCAGCTGTCCCTGTCCAAGGCTAGAAATACCATGGCACATTTACAGGTGACTACCAAGCTTCTCATCCACACCTGAATAGGTACCGAGTGTGCCCTGGTAGAAAAACAGAGGAGAACCAGGAAGCTGTTTTGAATGCTGGATACAATTACGGAAAAATGGAAAAGTCTTAAGGAGCCAGCTTGGCACCCTACTGTCACTATGTAGAAAGACCTATACAGATCCATGGTGTCCTATCTGCTATAGCAATAGGATGTCCTGAAGCTCCGTGTGCAGAAACCAGAGGCCAAGAACAGACAGCTGGCAGATGCCATCCTGACTGGGCACAGCCAGGTGGGGAGTTACAGCTGTAGAGCCAGGCCCGGCAAGAGGCCTGGCAGGCTCTACACAGAGAACAGAAGGAACTGATGACCTTGCAGAGGGAATCTGAATGAGGAGGAGACACCAGGTCCAGGAGCAGAGGGCAGTCAAGGTCAAGAGCCTGTGACCCAGCTTGCTGGGCCTGGGCAAGCTGCCTCTGAGAACAGTGGAAATGGTGCTGAGTCCCATAGCAGTGATGGAATTTGCTGCAGGATGAGGCCTCAGCAGTATCCACTGCCACTGTACCTCCCTTGGGGTCACACACACACACTGCCTTCAGACTCATTGATATTTTCTTCTAACTTCAGGATCTGGGCCAGTTCCCTACCTGGAAATCAGGCACCATACTTTCTCTCCTCTAGGTTCAGGCAAGCATCCTCCCCATACTCCATACATATACATGCACACACACAGAGCTGCCTCCTTAGGACCTGGCTCGGGTACCTATTTTCCACTTCCACTGATTGCCCCTGGCTGGCCAGCTGGAGGGCCCTTACCACATTCTCCCCACATCTGTAAATAAACTTCTTCTACTACCCAATATTTTTTAAAAATCCCAATAATGGCCTGTCAGTTGTGGGATGTGGCAGCAAGCTTGTGGGAAAAGCAGATGAGGAGGCGGGGTACCCTGAGAAGTGGAGTATTTTATTGCCTGAATGAGTTCAACATTAATTAGCAAACACAATACACCAGACAGGTCAAGAAAGGGAGTGTGAAAAGGGAGTTGTATATATTATTGCCTTTAATGGCATTTATCCTGCTTTTTGAATAAGCAGCTCCACACTTCCATTTTGACTTGTACCCACAAATTATGTTATCAGCCCTGCCTAGTTCCTATTATGCCAAGCACACAGTAGGCACTCAATATATTTCTTTAATGGGTGATGGGTTTAATCTTTACTAAAGAGACAACCATTGTCGGTCTTGAAAATTTCATTCATCAAGTAGTGAGAAATAATATTTTTCTACCAAGGAGAATGTACCTGGTTAGATACAAGGAGGGGAGAGTTATAGTAGCCAGTAGCACGTTTTTAGCCAATTAGATAACCTTTCATAGCATTCTTACTCTTGCCCTTGTGTTAGCAACACAAAAAGGTCAAGGTTCAGGACAACCCTACACCTAAATTCAGCACTTTATACCCTGCCTCATGGCAAGAGTATTAAGGAGCTCAACTTATGGAACTTGAAATATCTTTTCTTCAAACAATTCCAGTTTTTCTCTCATTCGAAGCTGGACTTTCATGTAAGATTGCTGATGGGAAAAGTATTTGCAAATAACTACCAGAAGAGTCATCCTAAAAAAATAAAATCCGGAGGCTTCCCCTACTGGGAAGATGAAGTGGGCCTGATTTTTTCTATTCTTTCCACTAAGTAGAACATAAAACCTTGGACATTACACATAAAACAAACCAGAGAGGACTGTGGAAAGCGGCGAGAAGACAGCAGACCAGCCAGGGACCTCAGCACCCAAGGGGTGACGTGGTGGCAAGTTCTCTGGGTTTTCTTCTTGCCTCACACTAGGAACTGGAGAAGCTAGAGATAGATGCCAACATGTACAGACACAAAAGGAGGTTGCAAGAAAAGTCTGCTTTCTCTAACCAGAAGATAAGGAAAGGTAGAACCAAGATAGGAACCAAGATAGAAACCTTTTAAACAGTCAAAGATAACTGGAAAAAAATTACCAAAAATTTATATATAGTAAAAATTAGAATGGTAAACAAACCTAGACAAGAGACTTACTGAGCATTATGCTATAGTTATGAAAGTGTTAATGCACATCTCTCAAAAACCCCAGTCCACATGCTTATGTACTTCCCAAGGACCTCACATTCTAGTATTTTAATATATGCCTTAGGTGTTTATTAATAGGCACTTTGAAAAATCATTCAGGCCAATGTCTTCATTCCTATTAGTGCTGGAAATAGTAATTTCCTAAATAGCAACTCATTAATGTGAAGGAGTTAATGGAAAGACTGTGTTATGCATTTTGATAATCTCCAATAAACATAACCACATGATGATGATTATTTAGAAATAAAAGTAGCAGCAGTAAATCTAAATAAAGGCATTATTTACAAAGTTTGGGCCAGGAATATTTTTCCACCTATTGATAGTATAAAAGTGATTTTTGGGGGGGTCTTTTCATTCTACATTGTTGGAAATTTAGAATTAAGCGGGGGAAAAAGAATCATTTCTGGGGAAGTCCAGAGAAAAGAATGTGGACTGTGGGATGACTGTAACATGTTCTTTATCCTTGAAGTTATTGTGGGTATTATCAAGTGATCTATATTTCTTATCCTTTACTTCACCCACAAGGCTAAGCATTATAGCCTTCCCAATGATGGTGAGTCTCCTCTGCTATTTCTGTATAATAGTGTCCTAGTGAGAAGGAATATGAAATGATGCAGGGATGTGGGAAACAAACTATCAGACTGCTACTTTCTTTTTGCTTCCTGGAGCCAATCTGAATGAAGAGCCAGTGAGAGAAAGAGGAAGAGGAGCTGGCAAAACAGACAGCGGGAGAAAAGAAGTGAGGAGATGAGAACAGGTACCAAAGGCATCCTGGGGTGAAAATAAGAAGAGGCTGGACATTTTCACTGTTATCATTTCCTGTTATATTTTAAATCTGAGAGCTTTTATGAAGGAGGTGTATGTACTTTTATATAATGGCCATAAGAAATTTCAGTTTTAGTTGAATACACCTGTTCCTCATTGGATTTTGAGTCCATTTACTTAGCACATAAGCAAACAAACAAAAACTTTAAGTACAATGGTGGTTCGTACTATTTTTTTAGTTTGTTCAGATATTATAACCATGGAATACCTATATATTTGCGTCCATCTTTTTATTAAGTGTATATTCTTTAATTGAATATTCACTAATATGTCTAATACACCACTTTATTTATTAGCTTTCTTTATTACTCCTTTCTTTATGAATCCTTGTTTGTACTTTTGGGACCTGAAGTTTGCTTGTAACAAGAATATACTTCACCCTGGTAAAAGTTAACCATTGGTCAAACCGTGATTGATCACTGATCAATAACCACAAGTCAGCCATGGAATGATTTGTCCTTGAGGTCTTTGCCTCATCAGTCACTTCTATCTTATGCAGGGCTTTCAAACTCATCAAAGTTCCCTCTGATGTTCTCTGGGCAGCCCTTATCCACTTGGTCAAAATATCCCAGTCCCAGCCTAGTGATGGCTAATAGCTGTATTGAGTGGGATTGGCCCCCATACCCCCAAAGAAATTCTTCTTTAGTATTTTGATAATCTACTATCTAGAAAGTAGATCTTCAGAGCCTGTGCTCTACCAGCCCTTAGGTTGAAGGAAACTAGTAGAGGTACTCTGCAAAGAAAAGAAAAAGAACACACTGGCTTCCCCAGAGAGTCCTTGGAGAAGAAAGCAGAAGTGTCTGGTGGGGTTACAGCCCTTCATGCCTGCTTTTGCTTCTTTCTCAAAGAGGGCCTATGACACAATCCATGCCAGATATACTCCACATTCCTCTTTTTGCACCTCGTTCTCTGCCCAGGAGGTGGGACCACGTGGACTACATCAGTTGGCTCCTCACAAGCTAATAGCTGGGTTCAGCCAATGAGGAACCCGGGCAACAGAAGAGAGAAATATAAAGTCCAGACACATGTCCCCTTAGTCCTTACTTAAGAGCTCAGGCTGTTGGTGTCTCTTGACAGAAGGTTACTTCTCTTTGGGACTCCTTTCTTATATAACTATTCTTCTGTGTTTCAGTAATTCTTGCCATGCAGTATCCCTCAGGACTTGAGGTAATAACGACCTGCTCTCCTTAGCCTCAATTGTCCCTTGTGGCTTCCCTTCACTCTACACACAACTTTGTGAATAATCCTTTTGAAATAGATTTTCCTTGACATGATAATTTATGTGTATCTATTTCCTGCTGAAATCCTGGTTGAAATATAGTAAATAATTAATAGTTAATAGTTGTTAAATGTTTGCTATTCTAAAAGATTTGTGGGTATTGAGTCCTTAAATGCTCCCAATAGGCCATACAAGGAGATACTAGTATCATCCCCATTTTACAACAGAGGTGAAACTATACCAGGGTGTACAACGAGAATGTGGTTAGGATGTGATGTGCACTAAAGCACTCTGTTTCTGGAACTTCGGCTTTACACAAATGCCTGCTCAATGAATGAGCACAGCCAGAAATGTGTGAGCATTCCAGCATCATTGTTCCTTCAAAGGTATAATCATTTAAAATTTTAGCTAACTTAATCTATAAAGAGTTACCTTGTTTTAGTTTGCATTTTGTTGATTAATAAATATTTATTTCTGTATGTTATCTCTAGCTATTTGTCCTCAAATAGATTACCTTTCTGTGGTCTTTGGCAATTTATCTTTCGATATCTTTGAGTACTTCTATTTTTATGAGCTCTTTCTGCAATAAAAATTTCCTACTTTATAAACTTTAATTTTTATTATATTTTAGATGCAAAATTAATATATTTTTCTTTGAAATTTTATTTTGAAAAGTGGGTTTTACTTTTAAAGGTACATAAGGTCAGTGTTGTATATTCATCAAACACATAAAAAGCAAGAAAATTAAATAAAATTCTTTTATAATCATGTCAGCCAGTGCTAATCATTTTTACCAATTTGAGCTACTTTCATGTCGGCTTTATTTAATATTTGCAAGTGATATTTCATAGTATATTGTTTTGAAATATTTAAGATTAAACCACTCTCAATACCTTTGCATTTCTCTACCTTTTTGTTAGGCTATCTGAGTTTACTTCCATGCACGAAATCTGTAATTAAAATAAAATGCTTGTTCACTGTAACACATGCAGCTAACAAAACTATTCCCCGCTGTCATCACTGCCCACACTCTGCATGTGCGAAATGGTTTGACATGCAGCCTTGGGATCTTTTTTATCTGCATGCAAACAAAATACATGCGTGTATTCCACGGGCCTATTGTTGGTTTAACCAACCTCTATGTTTGAGTATTTATGTTGTTTCTAGTTTTTTATTTTTATATTGAAACCCAAGCCTTTCAAAAGCTGACATACCTGAGGATATATGGACATTATCTTTGAGATGAAAACTGATCAAAAACTCAGACAAAGTATAAATTTTTATGGGGTACTATAGTCAGGCTACATTTTCTTCCAGGATTCCTCAAAGAAAGAAAAATAAAATAACAAATCACATCTTCCACAACATATTAATTGTAAGCATCGCAATTTGCTTCAAAGGGAAAATTTCTTTTATAATAGTTATATCACATTATTAAAAATGATATGTTTATTGTAAAAAAAACTTAAGAACTCAGTATAAGAATTCTAAAGTAAATAAAAATTCCCCACAATTTTCAGTTTCCTTAAATAGTTACATTTCTCATTTCAGTATAAATTTATTTTTAGTAGTTTGTGTTTCCTGGTCCTACTTCACGGTTTTCTAAGAAGGCCCTACCCCTCTGCCATTCCCCATTCGGTATCATGGCCTCCTAGTGATTATGATCACCAACATCCTCCCAATAAATTCCAGAGTTGTGTCCTTTATTACTCAATGCCAGGAACCTTACATGATACACTGTGAAGCGGGTGTCTCCATATTATTTTTCTAAATTATTATTTAACTCTCACAACAGCATCTGTTGAATAATTGTTATGTCTGTCCTTTCTCACTCAAAACATTCTGTTAAATAACTAAGCCTCTTTCTAGTTCATATTCTTCCTTTAAGCTAGCTGTATAATTTTTAACTTTGCCATTTTTATTAGTAAGCAGCACCTTCATTAATTCAACAAATATTTATTGAGCAGCTACTATATATCAGTCCTAACAGTCATTAAAACAGACAAAGAGGGACAAAGAGAGTGTAGTCAGGTATGCTATTTTATGGTGAGTTGTCACTAGATTTTCTGATTAAGTGCCAGTTGAACAGAAAATTGAATAAAAGAAGGGAAGGAGCTCTGTGACTATTTAAGAGAAAAGCATTTCAATCTGAGGGGAAAGCAAATGTGAAAACCTTGATGTTCAAGCAGAACTGATACATTTGAGCACAGGCCGGTCTGTCTGGAGCTAAGTAAATGGGAGGAAGAAGCAGCAGAGGAGGCTGGGAAGAGGCTACAGTCGGGAGACTCCAAGCATGTGGGCCCTTGGAAGGCCTGTGGCTTTTATTCTCAGGGAGATGAGGAAACATGAGAAGATTTTGAGCAAGGAAGTGAAATTCACTGACATTACTGGCTGCTTTTTTGAGAATAGACCATTCAGGGTGAAGTTTAGGCATGGGCAGGGCAAGAGCAGAAGCTGGGCCACTAACTAGGTGAGAGCTTCTGAGGAGTCAGAAATTTGGGGAATAACCCTTGGACGGGATAGTGAGCATTAGTTGTGACCCTCCAGAGAATGAGAGTCTCAACTTATTTGTCCTTATAATCTTGGTATCATCCATCCTAGGGCTTGATACTCTGTCCTACAAATGGCCCTCGAATGAACTTGTTCGTTGGACTATCAGGGCCACAGCGTGTTGGACTTCCAGGCCAGAGGTTGCTCCCCTCTGCTCCTGTCTCTTTACTTCTGGACACTTCCCCTTGGAGAAAATGTGCCAATCAGAGGGAAAAGCATGTGTGAAAATGTTGGGATTTGAATAGGACCGGCACATTATTTTCTGTTCTTTAGAGCTTTTCTTAAACACTCGCTTTGGCATGCCTTTTCCATGGACAACTCTCTGCCTTTCCAACCCTGGGGAATATTGAGCCATCCACTTGTTTAGTTAACAGATATTTACTGAGCACCTCATATCCATTTGGGCCCTCTTTTAGGCTTTTGTAAGTAAAACAAGGAACAATGCCTGCCCCCAGGAAGGTTACATTCTAGCAGGGAAAGAGAGAAAGTAAGCAATAATCACAAAATGCAAGTCAGCGGCAGGGCATGCTAGAGGTAAGCTGTGCTGTGGAGAGATGACAGTAGCACAACAGGGATCGGGGCTCAGAACGGGCGGCAGGGGCAGCACACTATGGACCTGGCCACGGCTCAGATTCACAGTGAGAGGCTAGACCTGCTTTCATGCTTAACACAAGCCTTCTGCACTCTGCTCGGTTTCTTTCCAGTTGGTGTCTTGGTAACTTCTGGCACAATGGGAAAATATGTTTACTAGTTTTAAAAAGCATTATTACAACATATATTTAAATCAATGATTTTCAACCTTTTTTATCTCATGGCACACATAAACCAATTACCAAAATTCTGCAGCACATCAAAAAATATATTTTTCACTGATCTGATGAAAATGGGTTTAATTGTGATTCACTCACACTAGACAGCAATTGTTGGGTTGGCTGTTGTCATTTTTTTTTATTTGACAATCTAAGGCAAAAGAGGTCAGTGCCCTTGGCCGAATCAATAGGTATTGCATTTTTTCCAAAATTCTTGTGGTACACTCGTTGAAAATCACTGATTTATATAGCTTATATAGTTCACAAAGTGTTTTCATACTTAAAAAATACTTGTTTGATTGCATATCGATGCGTTAGATATCATTCCCAATTTTATACATATTGGGTTTACCAAAAAGTCTGTATGTTTTTTTCCATAAAATAAAAGACATATTTTCATTTTCACCAATAACTTTACCGATTTGGATATTTTGAGTATGTCGGCTATCTCCTGCATGGTATAGTATAGATTGTTCTCAATTTATGTCTGGATTTAATCATTATCAATTTCAACCCATCTGTCTGATTCTGGAGCATCATCCAGTGAGAAATCTGCAGCATAAAACTTCACAAACCACTTTTGACACATTCAATCAGTCACAGCACCTTCTCCATACACTGCACAAATCTTTTTTCATGTTTCAGCTGCATCTTTACCTTTCCTGAAGTAATAAGGCATAATATGCTAAAAATGTTATATATTCCCCCATCTTCAATATTAAAATGGCTACACAAAAATTCATAAATGTTGGTACTTTTTTTAACGCACGCTGATATGACAGCTGTCTCAATACAATCTAATAAAATTGTTTCCAATGAAGTTAAAGACAACTAAGTGCTACTAGAACTATTTTATGAAAAAAACCAAATGAACTTTTTGGCCAACCCAACAGAAATAGTAAGATAAATTTACAAGATATAATGCAAAAAATATGTAACTGACAGCTGCAGAATTTATATCCCATAGTGACTTTTAATGTAAATGAGGGTTTTGTTTTGGCTTTGGGTCATTATTCCACCAATGCATACAGTATACACATAATTTCAGCAAACTGTATAGTAAAGTACATGTTAGCATGAATTAAAATCAAGAGAAGCAATACTCACAAAGAATTTAATATTTTTCACCAGCGATATATATTGGATCCAAAATCTTAGAGTTTATGAAATCAAATTTGTAAAAATAAGATTTGTTATTTTGTTTAATATATACATAAAATTTTCCATCATAAGCTTATTTATTGATTGATTTTGTGATAATTTTGATCTCACTATGAGATCATTTGTTATAATAATAAGAGAAAAGGTCAAAAAAGGTCAGGAAAAAAGAATATTGAATGAGTGGGGAATGAGAAGGAAATTGACTCAGATTTTATACAATTGCAGGAGCAGACATTGAAGGGGGCCTGCTGACGGCAGGTCACTTACAAACTGCACATTAGGATGACCCCCCACCCAAAGTAAGGTAGCTTCCCCGTGGAGAAGAAGGCAGCCTCCAGAGTCTCCAATCAGTCATTGTTAGGAGAGTCAATTTCACCTTAAAATTTCCTTTACACTGTAACATTTCTCTATTTTGCTCTGGCATTTTAAACCTGGTTCTTGGTAAGTTGCTTTTGTATCTAATACAAAAGCATGTTTTCTTAAGCTTGTTCAATGTGATAATGTGTTTTTGCTTGATACATTAATACGATGGGAACAATGATTCATCTGTTTTTGACAACAAACAATAAATCCCTGACCACTCACTTTAATTTTTCACAGAAAGATGGGAAAGGAATTTTGAATTGGCTAGGTCCACATAGTCTTCCACAGTGGTTGGTACAGGACCCATTCTAGAACATCAAGAAGTAACAGTCACAATGTGACTAGTCCAACAGATTTCAGATAGCCTCCCTTTGATATGACTGTAGTCTCCTGCACGTTCTATGGCAATGTTAACTCTGGTAAATCTCTCTCCCTTTAAATTGTAATACCATCCTCATTGGTCATGTATTGGAGCAATTACCCCATCTTCTTCTACCATGGAAAATTACAGGAAATCGCTTAGCTTTCCAATAGTCACATTTTCTATGATGAATCCTGTCATAATATGAGTTAATATTCCCTTTTGGTTAGTTTATTTTATTTAAGAAGCAAATTACTACTTTAAGAAGGAGTATAGAGGATCATTAAAAAAATCTAAACATTCTATGTCAAATGGCATAACAAACACAATTTAAAATAGCCGAAGTCTCTGGTACATTTATCGCTGTTTGCCCTACTGATTACCCATAGAAAGTGCCTATCTGATGTCGTCCATTGAATTGGGTTGCATGATTTCATACGACAGCAGAGGGAAATGACTTGGAAAATACAAAAATAGTATAAAACTTTAGAACAACAGCTTAAAGTGTTTAATGAACTATAAACAGCTTCACTGTTTAAATATCTCTGAGCAGTGCAATAACAAAGAATAGCAAGGAAGGAAGGAAGAGAAAACTGTGCAGTTTATAATTAGAGCTATTAGTAGGACAAAAGTGAATACAGAAAGCAGCTGCTAAAAGCAAGCTGTTCACCAAACCTTATACAAAACATACATACTTGAGGGTGCATCTACACTAGCCCTTTAAAGGGAGACGTATTAAAGCATATTTATACCTGCTACAAGAAACAAACATCTATTATGCAAAAGAATGCTCCCTGTTATGTGCAGTAACATCTATATTATACATCACCATGGTGGGCATTATTGTGGTGTAACTACCAGAGCTGTCAACATTAACTCTGTAGGAAAATGGACTCTTTCTCAATACTTTTAAAAATGCTTGGTGGGGAACGTAACGTTCATCAGTGAATTCATGCCACTCCCTAATCAATTTTATTTGTCAATAATGTATAAACATGCCTAACATAGATGTGTGGGAGACTTTTCCCTTTTACTTATATACTTGGAAGATTTTGAGCAACTTCGTTTTTAAAAAATGAGTTGCTTTACGATTACAGTGAGCTACTTGGGTTATTAAATGTGGTTTGACTTGGAGTCTAAGAAAAGCCATGTATGAACAAGGACAAGAGAGGGTATGCCAGAAACATGTCACACTACTTATAGTGCCCGTGACTCATAATCAAACAAAACAAAACAAGACAAAACAAAACAAAACAAAACAAAACAGAGAGAAGCCAATACTATATGAGGTTCAGTACATAGTTTTATAGTCCAGTTATCTTCACTGCCTTGAATAACTTCTATATCATAGTCTAATAGTACAGAGTGTCTTCAAAGTCAGTGGCAAAATTTGAATATGAATAAGTTCATGGGAACTTATATGGATTTAAATATAGATAAGTTTAATGGGAGTATGGTGTCTATCATTTTGATATCAAAGATCTTTGATCACAGCTGAGCTCCCTATGGCCTTTGTATTTGAGAGAGGCAGGCTGGAGAGGCTCTGGATGTCGGCCCAAACCTTGTTCTACTTCTGTCAAGCTGGGTGGCATTGCATGTTGACCACCTCTCTGGATCTTGGCTTCCTCTTTTATATGATACTGATTATGTTACCTAGAATACATAAATACATACAAATGGAAACGTATGGGCACTCTACAGAAAGGCCATGGACCCTGATAAATCAACTGCGTTATGTTTAATTTTAGCACAATTTGTGAGCCATGGGAGGAATAAAAATGGATGTGAAGCGAAGTTCTAATCCATGGAGTAAAATTTGTAAACTGAAATATGATATTCAGTCTAATAGGTAGACATATATAGTTTGGCAGAAAAAAGTTTAATTCTGTCGCAAAAGGCAGGAAGTAATCCTTGGGTCAAATCTTGAGGAAATAGTGGCCATGAATTTGTAGAGATGGTTTTTTAGCTAAGTGAACTTCAACAAGGGAGAAGAGAGAAAAAGTTGTGTTTGTCTCCACTAAGCTTTCATTGTGAAAATTCTAAATCTTTACCATTTTTTTTTTTCAGGGATGTTGTCACTACCCATCCCTCTGAAAAGTACTAGCTCCTATTTTAGAAAGAAAAAACAGGCCATGGGTTGGGGAGTTCCTCCACTTTCCTTTCCCTAACTACCTAGATATAATCTACACTCAGACTCATCTAGCCTTCAGTCCTTACAGAAATCTGTGTGTTATTTAGTGCCTGACTTCATCTTAGGCTTTGAAATCTATCCCCTTCTCATCCCCCCTACACTCGCTATAGCTTCTATATTCTTAATGTCACTTGTCCTTCTATTTTTAGCCTCTCCCTCTTTACTTGACCCTTGTGAGTCCTTCTCTGCTGTCTATAAATGCACCTAAGTATCTCTCTTCATATATATATTTTCCCTCCACTGCCCACATTTTCTCTAATTAATTTCCATTTTTCTTCATTGTTATGCTCTTTAATGAATATTCTTCTGTAGATCTCTATATTCCCTTCACCTTTTACCTTCAAGTAGCCAAGTCCCCCTGTCCACCACACCATAGAACCTTCCCTAAGAATTAATCTCTAAATCCAAGCCACTCTTCATCTGTCCTTGATGACTCTGTGGCACTCAACACCGTTAACCACCCCCTCCTCCATTTCTTGGCATTGGTCTCAATTATTTCTCAGTTACTCTTATTTTTTCTCAATTCCTTCTTTTTAGTCTTCTTCACACATTCCAATAATGCCTGTCGAGGACTAAATGCTCTCTAGTGTTTTCTCTGTAAAATGCTCTGAACCTTGCTCTATACACTTTCTCAGAACAATTTCCTTTTCTCTCTGAGATTCAGCTACCACACTCTTCTGATAAGCCCCTAACAGGCATCTACAGCCTCTCTCTCTCTCGAGTGCCAGACTTGTATCCTCAGTGTCTACTAGCTCTCCACCTTGAAGTTCAGAGATACCTCAGGAGCAGAATGCCTGTTTCTTGTTAATGGCTCTCTCAATGAATGGTATCAATCTCAATGAGGCACCTTAGATAGATCTAAAAAAATAATCTTAACATTTCCCCCTATTATTCTCTGAAACCATTTAACACACCCTGCAGGTTCTATATATCTAACATTTTGAGTATCTACCACCCCTATCCTTCACACACTGGTCCAGACCAACAGTTGTTCTAAAAAATGATAGTTTAAAATCCTATCATTTCTTGTGCGGATTTTTTGGCATGAATGTTCTGCCAGCCCTATAACTCTTATATACATCTTCCACATATCTTCAGAGATTTCCTTAAAACTCCCTTGATTAGAGATGCTACTTAAAGTTGCCCTGGCTGGCATGGCTCAGTGGATTGAGTGCCAGCCTGTTAACCAAAGGATTGCTGGTTCGATTCCCAGTCAGGTCACATGCCTGGGTTGTGGGCCAGGTCCCCAGCTGGGGGTGCACAAGATGCAACCACACATGGATGTTTCTCTCCCTCTCTTTCTCCCTCCCTTCCCCTCTCTTTGAAAATAAATAAATTAATAAAATCTTCTTTTAAAAAAAGATCCTTCTTAAAGAAAAAACATTTAAAATCCCCACTGAATTGGTTTTCTGAATCTGCTTAACAAATTACTGCAAACTTGGTGGTTTCAAACAACAGAAATTTATTCTGTCAGTGTTCAGGAGACCGGAAGTCTGAATCTGAGTGTCAGCAGAGCCATGCTCCCCACAGAGCTTCTAGGGGAGAATCCTTCCTTTTCTTTAACTACAGGTGCCTCCAGGTATCCTTTGCTTTGCAGCTGCATCACTCTAATCTTTGCCTCTATGGTCACCCAGCCTCCTGATAAATCTTTTTGAAAAAAAAATAGTGAAAGAAAGCTTCCCTAATTTGGTGAAAGAAATAGACATGCAAGTCCAGGAAGCACAGAGAGTCCAAATAAGATGGATGCAAAAAGCCCCATTCCAAAACATATCGTAATTAAAATGCCAAAGGTTAAAGATAAAGAGAGAATATTTAAAGTAGCAAGAGAAAAGAAGTTAGTTACCTACAGGGGAGATTCCACAAAACTATCAGCTGATTTCTCAGAAGAAACTTCAGGCTAGAAGGGATTTACAAGAAATACTCAAAGTCATGAAAAGCAGAGACCTACAGCCAAGATTGTTCTACCCAGCAAAGATATTTAGAATTGAAGAACAGATAAAGAGCTTCTTACATAAGAAAAAACTAAAGGAGTTCATCATCACCAAACCATTTGATACGAAATGTTAAAGGGACTTTATTTTAAAAAAAGAAGATCAACCTATGTACCCCAATGTTCATAGCAGCACAATTTACAATAGCCAAGTGTTGGAAGCAACCTAGGTGCCCATTAGTAAATGAATGGATGAAAACTGTGGTACATTTACACAATGGAATTCTATGCAGCAGAAATAAAGAAGGAGCTCCTACCCTTTGCGACAGCATGGATGCTAAGCAAAATAAGCCAGGCGGTGAAAGACAAATACCATATGATCCCACCTTTAACAGGAACTAAACAAAAAAACAAACAAGCAAGCAAAATATAACCAAAGACTGAAATTGAGAATAGGCTGACAGTTACCAGAGAGGAGAGGGAAGGGAATTTCGGGGGAAAAGGGGAAGGGCTTACAGGAACAAGTATAAAGGACACATGGACAAAAACTATGGGGGGTGGAAATGGGAGGGAGGTGGGGAGGGCTGGTGGGTGGGCTGGGATGGGAGTAAAAGACAGAAAACTATACAAGAACAACGATTGAAATAAATTTTTTAAAGATCAAAATTATTAATAATAAAATGGTAATAAATATATATCTATCATCAATTGAATTTAAAAACTAAGCAAACAAGAAGAATGGAGACAGAGTCATGGATATGGAGAATGTTTTGTTGGATGCCAGATGGCAAGGGGGTGTGGGGGAATGATTGAAAAGGTAAGGGGATTAAGAAGTACAAATAGGTAGTTACAGAATAGCCATAGGGATGTAAAGTACAGTAGAGAAAATGGAGTAGCTGAAGAACTTATACTCATGACCCATGGATGTGAACAATGGTGGGAGGATCACCTGAGGGAGTGGCGGGTGCTGGGTGGAGGGGGACAAAGGGGAAAATATCAGGACAACTGCAATAGCATAATCAATAAAATATATTTTTTAAATGTTGCCTTTTGTTGTTGCTGATTTTTCAGTTTGTATCATGCTTCTGGCAGTGTCTATGTGTGCAAGCATTATGGCTCTGTGCACCAGAGGCTGTAAGTGAACATGGACCATCTTATATACACTGTGTTGGCTGGTATTGGTGACTGAGGCTTAATTTTGACAATATGAGGATGCCAGAGCCATTGGTTTCTGGATCACCCCTAGAGCCTGAGAAGACCCCAAGGGCACTGTCTCCTCACCTTATTAACTACTTACTTTCCAACTGTATTTTCAAATGAAGAGTTAAATAGTTGCAGTTAGGCAACCAACTCAGACTTCTGTGTTCTCCATTTGACTACGAGTAGAAAGATATTTCAAGGGAGGATATATTTTCTCTTTGATGAATAAGAATGCTATACATGTATGTACAGTTTGAAGAGCGAATGTAAGCAGATATCTGTACCAGGTTTTGGAAGTGGCAATTATGAAATAAGGCATGAGAAATGATATAATTCCCTAAACAGATAATAACCACGAAAGAACTCTCCTGAAATGTAGGTATTGGTTTGATTATTTCTTCAATGAAATGAATATTATTCTCTCATAGTGAGTAGGAGAATTCCTTCCGTGAGAAGCTATACCTTGTCCCCCATCTCTTTTTGGAGAGAAGCTCTGAGAAATCTGCTCTGGGGCAGGGGATGGGGCAGGCGATGGGGTGGGCTCTGGGCCTGTTTGAATGGATGTCTATGCCACCTAACAGAATGGAATGAGACAGGAACTCTGAGGAACATGAAAGTGCAGAGGTAGTAATATTTCTGGGCACAGTGTAAACCCCTTCTAAAAATATCCCACATGTCCACTGAAAAGTTTGAACCTGTGAATTATAAGCAGTACAAAAACTCAACAGCTCCTGATTTGAATGTATCCAGGTCAGAATAGAGTCACACATGGTGAACAGGGTCATGTCAGAACAGTGGATGTCCAAATGGCATAGAGAAGTCAATTCACTTCTGCCTCACACTGCCATTTAGAGTATGATCTGGGATACCTTATAATAATGTACACAAGTAAAATAAAATGCACAATAAAAAAAGAAAGGAAGGAAAGTCATGAGAGGAGAAAATTCAACATTATTTTTATTATGCTTAGAATCAGAATTTTAAAAATCTCATTAGTGCTCCAAGAAAGAAAGATGTGTACCTGATTCCAAAGGACAATGTCTTCACCAAGGCAAGCTCAAAAGTCGTTTTAACAGAAATATTTCTTTCACCTGACCAAAATAAAAGTTGAAGGAAAGAAGGAAGTATAACTCAAGAAAGACATGCCCACAGAGAGAGAAACTAGTGTGTTCTAAGTTCACAGCATTCTGGTCATCTCATCTGATCCACTGACGGGACTTTAAAAATTGGTAATAAGGTACTTATTCTCTGTACCTTTTTGCCCTGTCTCCTCCTCCCACACCCCTGTTGCTGACCCTCCATATGATCTCCATTTCTGTGGTTCTGTTCCTGTTCTAGCTGTTTGCTTAGTTTGCTTTTGTTTTAGATGTAGTTCTTAATAGCTATGAGTTTGCTGTCTTTTTACTGTCATATTTTTTTAATCAGTATTTTTTAATTGTTGATATTGTACAGTTTTCTGTCTTTTACCCTGCCCCAGCCCACCACCCCAGCCCTCCCCACCTCCCTCCCATTTCCACCCCCCATAGTTTTTGTCCATGAGTCCTTTATACTTGTTGCTCTAAACCGTTCCCCTTTTCCCCCGAAATTCCCTCCCCTCCCACTTTGGACACTGTCAGACTGTTCTCAAATTCAGTGTCTTTGTTTATATTATGCTTGTTTGTTTGTTTTGTTGATTAGCTTCATGTTAAAATATTTTTTATCTTCTTTTTCTTAGATAAGTCCCTTTAACTTTTCATATAATAAGGGCTTGGTAGCATAGATGGTGGGTAGAAAATAGACAGGGGGAGGGCAAGAATAGTATGAGAAATGTGGAAGCTAAAGAACTTATGACACATGGACATGAACTAAAGGGGGGAATGTGGGTGGGAGAGGGTATGGAGGGTGGAGGGGAATGATGGGTGAGAAATGGAACAACTGTAATAGCATAATCAATAAAATATATTTTAAAAAATTTAAAAAATGTTAAAACACACACAAAAAAAATTGGTAATAAGGGACACGTATCTTTATCTCTGGCCAAATCTCAAGTCTTCTTGGTTTTTTTACTGCCTCTAATACATTCAGTTATTTTTTTTTAGAATTTTCTGTTTTTAAAAAAATGCAATGGGAAGATTGTATGACACGGTAGAAACAGGCTTGTTCTATGTTTCATTGTAAGTCCAGTTTAATACTTACTAGACATGCATTTTTGCCAGATTATTCAACTCCTCTGGGCTTCAGTTTATCGTTTTTCAATTACAGACAGTTTGAATGCCTGGTTTATTCCCTTATTAAATATTCCATAAATGTCCAATATGTAAGTGTTAAGAAATAAGCAAATATTTAAAAGTTCCCTTTTGTAGCCACTTCTTTCTCCATAGGCAAAGACAATGTCAGGGATGTGTTTCAGTGTATAAAGGACTACAGTAAGACTCATAAATATATTTTCAAAACCTAATTTGAAGTGTATCCTGAAAATTTAATAATGGAAATTAAGAGTCCCACAGACTCTACACTGGACCAGTCTGAGGAGAAAAGGGAAAGGAGATGAAGGGGCTAAACTAGACAGCACTGGGACTTCAGGAAGGAAAAAAGTTAAAGGAATGGGAAAAGTCAAAGGTAGGGAGGAATAAAAAAAATCCTATCAATAGAGGATCAGTTGAGTTGGATGTCTAAACAACACACACTCATTGAGGTTCTATGTTACAGGTTAATCTTGGATGTGTCAAAAACACACAAGCATTGATTGAGGTCAGGAACTGCTGTTATGTCAATTCGTATTAATCACTACATGTACATACAGCACATGCCATGCGGTGGTATTTGAATAAAAATAAAGGGATAGGTTCATGCCACTTGGAGAATCATTAACACTAGTATCAAGACCTGCTGAACTCCTCTGTAATGATTCCTTTGCTGTATTGCTGATGTCAATCTTGGTCCATGGTGAGGATTCTCCTAACCTAGTGTTAGCTGGTCCATTACCTTCATCTTCTTTAGCTTCCAAGTTCTCTCTTCATTCTGAGTTTATTCAAAATGGTAGTTTATGGGGCCAGCATTTCTTGCTTCAGCAACCTCTCTTCTGCAGCTTCAGGCAAACTAGCGATGACTTCTGATGGACACAATTCACTAGACTTTTGGAATATTTGCCAGTAACACTTTTCTGCACATGCAGCGTGCCAGCACAAAACAGAATCAAGTGCAACTATGCTTTATTTCTCTTATGACAAGACAAAAAAAAAGAAGGATAGGGCACAGAAAAATTGCACCAAATTGGCTCTATTAGTATAGAACAAAACATGAAGCAATTAAAGAAGCACTCAGTAGAACAAACCCATTGTAGAACATGCAAAGTAGAGCCTAATGGTAATTTGAAGTAGAAGGTGTGGAGAAGTTAGGCTGAGACAACTAGCAACATTTGAAGGTTCACTAGCCATAGCTGGAAGTTCACTACATCACACCACAGAACCACTCAAATAGTAGACAGAATTCATCCAGATTCTTTTAATATATGTTTGACTTAGTAGCTTCACATTTTCTCTTTTTACAAGCTTTCAACTCTTTTGAATCACTGAAGTATATTTTTGTGCACTGAAGACAAATTTATTATACTGCTAAGTGTTCTGAACATCACCTGGATACTTAGAAACAGTTGACATTCTCCCATAGTGTTTAATAGATCTAAAATAGCCCCATACCAAATGGTATATACATTTATTTTCTTGCATTAATTTTTCATGAAAACAGGGCTTTCAGTTTCAGGTGCAGCTATATGTGAATTAAAGGAGTATTATGTACGTTGCAGTACCTTGAAATTTAGTGTTCATGCTTAGTCACAAGTATACCATCTCTTTTTTACTTCGAATCAGGTTTTTGTGCATTCCACATGAGCATGAAGAGTGCGTTGGTGCATATCAGTGACAAGAAAAACAACTCAAGAAAGAAAACAACCCACTGAATCATTGCTTCCCATAGTAATTATAAGAGCTCTCTTTGTGCAATTCCTGTGCAAAGTTAATCACCCTTTAACAATAATCAAAATATTAATCTTTTTAACATGTTCAAATGTTTGGGCCATATTTTAAGGAAGTCAATAAAGTGTCATGAAACTGTTTTAACATTTTTTTTTTAAGTCTGGAGTTTTCTCTTTAATTCTTGCTCATTCTGGAGTGACAGACAGGTTGCCTCAGTGTTGAAATTCCGCCACTTTTCCTTTACTAGATTTAGTCACTGGCAGCCAGACCTCTAATGTTATTTTAATGTTCGGGAAGAGGGTGTGTTAATTCAAATATATTTTCATTCTAAAGTTATAATGACTAAGTACACCTGCTCACTTAAAAATTAGCACCTAGTTAGGCAGTTTTCAATAGCCTAATCATCTTTTGATTGTCTCTACTTGGATCAGAGGCAGTTCACCTGCTCTTCATCTAAACGAAAATGTTTCCTGTTTACACGTCTGAAAACACTGAAAGATGATAATATTTAGAAAACAAAGAAAACTGAAACATACATTCAAATGCATTATTTATATAATTATCCTGTAATTAAAGTAATTATAGTTTGTGAAAAACTAGAGTTTTTTTTTTAATTTTCATTTAGATTTCTCATGGGATTAGCTGTGAACATGTAAAAAGCACATGCACACACATTCATGCACACACATACATGTGCACAGGTTATCGATGATGTTATCTGCACAATAAGTAAAATGTTACCTCCAATTTGGGGATTTTGAAATAGGTGTTTTTCTTTCCTGAAACAAATACACCCAGAAAACCGTTCAGTGAGTTAATCCTATTGAAGGGATTACCTAGATTGAATTTGGGGAATTCTTTAATCCTCTATAGTTTCAACAGTGACAATAAGGAAAAGTTCCAGTTATAACTTGCTGAGCTGTACAGTGGTGCTAGAGCTAGAAGGTCATATCATGTAAACGATGAGCTCAAGCTTTCCCCATACGATGGGAACAGTGTCAGATGAGGCCATGAGACGTGAGTGTGCTGGAGGGTGTGCAGAGGAAATGCAGAATTTTCAAAAGCCCCAGCAAGTCCTCACAGCTGGATTTTCATTATCTTCAATGAGAAGGCATATCAGTCAGGCATTTTGCTACATAGTGCTATTCACATTACTGCTTTTCATATGATTTCAAAGTGGACAGCACAGTTTGTGTCCAGGTTTTCATTCTAAATATCCTATTCAGTAGATATTCTTCTTCTCTATACCTTTAACAGATATATATTTTTAACCAACGTGAGATCACATCGTACTTTGGGAGCATTTGCTTGAAAGTGAACTAATAGATCCGGCTCTTAACCATCTACAGAGGCTCCTTTAAAGAAACACTTGGAATTGAATTACAAAGTTTTATTTTCTCCTTGTTTTTGATCAAAGTTTGTGGAAGGAAGGAAAAAATACCCAGAATATCTTTCTGCAGTTTTTCACTGAGAGACTCCACATGCTTGTATGTATCCCCATAACATACCAGGTATTTTCAAATACCTGGCTTCAGTTCTGCATGTAAACCCTCAAGCTGTCAATTTGTTGGTTTTAAGACTAGATCATGACCATTGAGTTTAAAGGGAAACAAGATGAAGAAAGCTCTTTGTCTTTGAACTTTCATTTTCAGGATACACTAGTGACAATACCCCAGTGACATCCAACCCTTGGAAGAAACTGTCCATGAGTCTCCCCACACCCGAAGTTCTAGGTGCTGCCATCATTCAGTCCTTGGTGTACGACTTCAACAGTCCTGAAACCCAAGAAGAGAGGTGAGCGGAAGCAGTCAGCAATGCTGCCTTCCTGAACATCAGTATTTTCTCAGGTCATGACCCACAATGTCTGTCAAGCAGAGATGAACATTCTCTGCCAAAATATCAAATCAGTGGCAAATAAGAAGGCAGGATCCTGAACATGGTGATCATTTCTACTTAGAGCATCCTCCACCTTGGACCTCAAGAATCTTGCCCCCGGAAGTCACCCCTGCACATGTGCCTCTCAAACCCCTCACTTATATTCAGTTTCTAGTACTGAACCCACATTATCTGAAAATGACCTTTACCAGGAACCGTTACTATTGTAATTGGCAGGAGAATGACAAAAATGTGGAAGGGGTGTAGAATGGTGGCATGCAGGAAAAATTGATAAAAGAGACTGGAAGTGTTTAACTGGGACAAAAGAAAATTCAGATACTGAAGATATTGATCAAACCGAAGTGAGAGTTCATGGATCAGAGTTGGCTGGATGGTCTCTACGGAGGTGGATTTCAACCACAGTATTCTATGCTTCTGTGAACAGCTTTTTAAAGGACACGGAGTAGCACACAATGTTTGACATACTCAGTCTACCAGCTGGTTGGAATAAACTTAGCAAAAAAATTTTTCAGTAAATCAAAAAATTCTTTTCCCAAGAATATACAGTCCCATATAGTAGTCCCTGTCAGAAAGAAGAAAACTAAGAGGAAAGCTGGTGAATGCGCATCACTAATAGAAATAATACTTTGGATGGGATGGTGGTTCTTAAAAGAAAAAAATATGAGATATATTATTTTCTATAATTCAGAATAAAATATTTAGAAAGCAGCTATTTTGTTTTTACAACAGATATGTGTTCATTCATTCATCTACCCAAGTAACAAAATATGTACAGTGGTTCCTATGCATCACACGCAGTTGATGTTCATGTTCTGGGAATACAACTGTGAACAAACAAAGTCCATGCCCCCGAGGAACTCACATTCTAGTGTAGTTACATTTACAAAGTGATGAAGAGAGAGATTTTACAGGTTTCATGCTATTTAGATTGTATGACAGAGATACTGCTCACCAATTCACATCTCAGGAAGTTAAGCAAAAGGGATTTTTCTAAAAGTTTACTTTTATGTTATGATATATTCTGTATTGATACACATTTGGCTCTCTCCACAAAGTAAGAGAAAGAAATGGAATAAAAAAATCAAAAAAGAATACATGACATCTAGATATGCAGTGGTCAAAAATACCTGTCTACACATTTAGTAAGATCAGATTTTGTAATCAATCTCTTATAATAAAACCAGGGACTGTGTCAGTCTGACCCTCCACTATAGCTTCAGTGGGCGGCTGGGACAATTCCTGACACAGAGCTGGTGATCAATAAATATTTTTAAATGAATAAATGGATGGATGGATAGATGGATGGATGGATGGATGGGAAACACAAAATTAAAGTAAGAGGTCACCTCATTTTCTAGTACTAAGCAGAGAATTCATTAAGGGAGAAAATTATTTTCTTTGTCTCAATTGAATAAAAAGTGCAAGAAGAGTTCAGCTAAGTGCAACAATAATATCTCCAAAGTAGCAAATGTATTTAGTATTTAGTCAATCTACTGAGGACCTAAGACTAATATTGAAAAGAGACAAAGCCATAAATGTTGGCAAATGTGAGACAGGTTCCCAAACTATGTAAAGATGAAGCACGCATTTAAGTCTTGGGGTAATAATAGTCCAATTTTGGTTACTAGTGTGAGACCAGAGAGATCTTAAGAGAAGTAAATTTTGGGAAAAGTTGGGGTTGAAAATAGAAGCAACAATGCTTGTAAACTTAAATGTGGGTGTCGGTTCCAAATGTGTTGGATGGGCTTTGAGGTGGGCCACAAATGAAAAGCTGAGAGTGAATGTCAGGTGTCTGTATGGGCTTAGCTTCCTCCTAATTATGGTCCCACTCCTTCTACCCAAGAACATGCCTTTCATTTAATCTTTACTGAGGTCTTCATTGCATGGAATATGTCCACCTAAGTCCCTGATTTTTGTGAGCTGTTTGTTTCCTTGCAGCTTGGGCTCAAAGCAACGATCCGAACGGTCTTCTTTAAAAAGTTACTATTTATTGGGTACTTAGTAGTATGTTTTAACTGTTTTATCTGCATTGTATCACTTAATCATCACAACAGGTTAGAATTGCTATTTCCATTTTATAGATGGGAAAATAAGTCTCAGAAGATAAGTAAGCCACCTAAAACCACACAAGTGAAATTACAGAAGTCAGGGTTAAATCCCAGGACCATCTGACTCTGAATTTCATGTTCTTTGTCTCCATGGCTTCTCTCCTGTCTTCCAATAGCTCAGTTCCACTTTTTGAAGTCAATACACCATGGCACACTGATACCCACTGTTTCTGATCTACACCCCTTCCCCCAAATATATAATGTTCAACAAGAAACAGAAATGTAAAAACCTGGGACATAGCAAAGCAATTTATTCGCTAACAAAATTCTGACTTAACTCTCGGAAAGAACCAAAGAAGGAAAAAGAGATGTTTCTTTACTAGTCTACCAGAAACTTCATATTACCTGGCCAAGATGTCTGAACAGTCTCATTTTCCATATTTCACCCATTTAAAAAGACTTGATTTTACATGGAACTTAGCTTGGCAAATCTACCTGGAAAAAAATATCTACATGAATGTCTAAATTTAAAATCTGCTCGCTCTTCCCTGATTGCTTCTGCCCAACAGTAGTCAGTGCTGGTGAATTCTTCTTGCTACCTGAAATTGACATCTTTATTTGAATTTGCACATATGTGTGCATATTAATTTACCCATTTTTTGCCATTTGGGGATTACACCTAGCACACACAGACACAGAATCTTTTCTCCTCAGGGGTTTGAATGTGATGACAATCTTGGGTGTCGAGCCCATTCATCACAGAACAAACATCAGTATCAGTTTCATGCCGTGTGCACGTATATTTTAATTAGCATCTTCAGTTCAGAAAGAACTAATTAGGGTGTGCACTAGAACAATGATTCTTCTGAAGGCAACCAATACTTCAGCATGTTTCTGCTACGGTGGCTTTGGATGAAAAATTTGTACTTTTTTTCTTAATTATATTTTATTGATTATGCTATTACAGTGGTCTCAATTTTTCTCCCTTTGCCCCCCTTCATCCAGCACCCCCCAGTCCTTCAGGTAATCCTCATACCATAGTTCATGTCCATGTGTCATGCATAGGTTCTTTGGCTATTCCATTTCCTATACTCTACTTTACAACCCCATGGCTATTCTGTAACTACCTAATTGTACTTCTTAATCCCCTTACCTCTTCACCCATTCCCCCACACCCCTTTCCATCTGGCATCCATCAAACTCTCTGTGTCCATGATTCTGTCTCTGTTCTTGTTTGCTTAGTTTGCTTTCTTTCTTCTTTTTAGACAGCCCAGAATGATCCACTTCTCCATTTACATTTCTTAAAAATACACACAGACACACGCACACACACACGATAATTACTTCCCTCTTTCTCACCCAGGCTTCTTTGTCTACATATTCTCTGCCTGTGATGGCTAGGCACGTCTTATATCTCTGCATTTGGTTGAGCCACTTAGAAGTCAGTCTCACAGTCTATTTAATCACTCTGACAACAATTTGTCACCAAGTATTTATCAAACACTTACTAAACTGTCAATGGCACTAGACTCAGCTGTGGGGAAAATAAATAGATGCAAAGTAAAAGTAACATACAAAGCTTCTGTCCAACAAGGAAATTACTGTCGGTGATTCATGTACTTGTATGTTCCAATCACAAAAATAAATTAATTGGTGATGTTAAACTGCTTTTTTACCTAAGAAATGAAAATTTGTATGGTTGAAAGTAATATGTTCACATACATATAATATAATGTATAAGAATGTTGACATTTGTCAATATAAATAATTTGCAACTAGGATAAAATAAAATATTAATTTTATGTACACAATTAAGTATAGAATAGGAATCAAAGATCTCTGCTTAAACTTTTTTGAAATTAATCACATAATTTCAAAAAAGTTAACTTCTATAGTAAACAAACATTTTTTTTAAATACTGCAGAGGGTAGACAATAAAAAACCTATTTCTCCTTTCCTCATCCTCAACTTCTAGTATGAAGCATTTTTTCTTTTTTTTAATTTTAATTGTTGTTCTTGTACAGTTTTCTGTCTTTTACTCCCATCCCAGCTCACCACCCCAGCCCTCCCCACCTCCCTCCCATTTCCACCCCCCTAGTTTTTGTCCATGTGTCTTTTATACTTGTTGCTCTAAACCCTTCCCCTTTACCCTTGAAATTCCCTCCCCTCTCCCCTCTGGTGACTGTCAGTCTGTTCTCAATTTCAGTGTCTTTGATTATATTATGCTTGTAAACAAACATTTTAAATGTTATTTTTTTCAACTGCTACTCTGTTTTATCCCATACAATCAAATAACCCAAACAGAAAAACTTCTAAACTATGTTAAAAGATAAAATTCAACCGAGTAAATATGAAGGTCTAATTAGTTTTATTAAGCAATTCACAAATCCAGCAATAATCCATCTAGCAACTAGAAGGGCACTGCTGGGATTGTAAAAAAAAAAAAAAAAGGGAAGTTTTTAATAGAAAAAAAAGGGTGGGTCAAGGGATCTATTAACAAAAGAAAAGAAAGGTTTATTTTTACACCAGAACATCCTCTTTTGGAGGAAAGGAAACAAGAGTTTTATCATGCAGCTGCCTCTTTCTTCTAGGGGGATGGAGAGGGCCCCAGTGACAGATTACCTTCCTGGTGCTTGACCAGAAAGTTCTAGGCTAGTTGATGAAGATTATGTTTGCAGGAAAGGTTGAAGCAGTAATGAGGCCAGGTATTTAAATACTGCTGAAAGAACATCAGCCTAAAAAGAAAAAAAAAGTCTTATTTATAAGAGTTTATTTGAACCAAACTGATGACAATTGCTGCAAAGCAAAACCTTAGCAGATTGAGGAAATGCTCTGGAGAATGGCAGTTTTACAGCTTATTTTATACCCTAGGACCAAATGAGGAGACATAAGTGAGGCTTACATGAAATCCACTGGTGGCAGGTTAGGGAGGCAGGAGAAAACAAAGTAGGAAAATTTGTGAGATTAGATAAAACGGAAAACAAAGAAATGCAGTCTTGTACATTGGTGGGCAGGGGAAAACATAGTGCATTTGGGCAACAAGATAGCAATGAGGGGTTCTGTCGGGTGCTCTGGTGAGAGACTGTGGCTGAGGGTCTGGAATAGGAGATCACCCTGACATTTCAAAGGAGGACAATTTAGATACAAAAACACAACACACAGGCTCGCTTCAGGTAGAGACTGACCTTTGTCGAGGAGGCTACCAGCCTTGGACATGGCTACCTGGCATGACTTATTTTTAGTCAGAATGTTTTTTGTGCTCAGACCATCCCTTGGGGTTACTTTGGTCTCTGAGTTTGTAAGGCCACCAGGTGGGCTTCCCCTTGGCATGTCAGGTTTAGTGTGTGGCCCCTTTTTTTCACACAAAGTCTAGGTTTGGTGTCATGGACTTTCACACGAATGACACTATTTAGGCCAGTGATTTTCTCTTTAACAAAAACACATGGGCTTCAAAAATGTAGCAGGAGGGACAAATGGATGAGACCCGATGTCACCACACATCCATGAATATTAAAAGATAGCTTTAGAAGTTGTTGTTACCGTCAGTAAATAGATGCTGTAATTTGAAGGAAATCTACCCAAGATTTATTGACAATGTCCAAATTGTTGATTTTTATTATAAATTAGAGTATACTAAATATTCGAGGATAGTAACATCTACTTCTGTTCATGGTGTTCATGAGACCATACTAATAAACAACTTTCTAAAATTTCTCTCTGATAATTTTCCCTGCTGTTGGGTCAATATTCCCTGACCTGAGGCTAACAGACTATTTTACTGGGCTTGGGCATTTAAAAGTTGATGGCCCATCTGTTTTCCTGTTTTATGGAGTTATTTATCTGATTAAATCCATTTTTAAACAAAACAACCCAGTATAGCAACTCAGAATGGCAATTGTGTCAGATTGCAATTTACACCTTTAGAAAGGAATTCAGGAAAACAATATTGTTTTGACACATTCTTTTCACTTTTAAGTCTTCAGATTTATGGCTCTGCTCCTTTGTTTTAATCTTGACAATCTGGAGGAGTTTTAAACTGAACAACAACAACAAAAATGTTTAATGTTCATTTTGTTGCTTTAAAAGTTATCTAAAATTGCAAAGACCTGAGTGACTGCCATTTTATACAAGCTGAGGGACAGAGTTGCGGGGCCTTGTCCAAAAGTACGCAGCCAGAGGGTGGCCAAGTCGAGATCCCTGACCTGTGGACCTATAATTGCTTTGTCCTTAACTCCACATTAAAGCATTAATCTTGTTTTAGTGACACTGAGCTAACACTTTAAGATTGCAAAGCTCATGGGCTTTGTTACTTTGCTTTTATAAATTCTTTATTTGATCAAAGTATTTTATTACTGGCATTTAGATGTCTCATAACAGACTGCACTCCTATATGGGTTTCCTAGCATATTAGTGCTAGTAAAATATTACAAATTATGACAAAATTAAGTCCATATATTATGTCTTCAGTCATTCATGCTGAATTCGAAGAAACTTAAATGGCATATGGAGGACTTTCCATAACTTATGTTGCAGCAAAATATGTTAATTTTTTTCTCCACAAGAAAGTTGTAGAAAGTTCTTTCCCCATATGTCATTTAAACAGAGTAAACCATAGGTACCTTCCAGCCTAAAGGCAAGAAAATGCAATGGTTGATTTCAGGGAGTACTAAACACCTTGTGTTTATAGAACAATACTTGTTTCAAAATAATGTTATGTTAATAAATGGTTCTTGGTTTATGGATTTTAAATTCCAGCTCACTTCAATTTAGTCCAATAAACAGCTACTTTATGTACGCAACAGGATTAAACACCAAAGAAACCAAATTTCACTAACTTCAGTTTTCTGCTAGTTCATTTACATGCTTTTATAGGCAGCAGGGAGAACAATGGCACCAGGTGTTAGACTGGCGGGGTCCGACTGGACCTTGATTCAGCAACCTCAGTACTTGAGTTCTGGCTAAGAAAGAATTCAGAGCCAAGACTCTAACTATAAGAGAAAGTTTATTCAGAAAGTCACAGAGGCAGAAGAAGTGAGCTGTAGAAGACTAGGCTTAGGAAACAAATTGCAGAGAAAAAAAGAAGGGCCCTTGGAGCTTAGAGGAGGGGAAGGTAGAGGTAACAGTTCTCAGGGAAAGAGAAGGAGGAGGGGAAAGTTGTGGGTGTGCTCCGGAGAGGGAGAGTAAGCTTGCTCCTCCTTCCTAAGGGCTTTTAAGGGTAGAGATTTTAGGGGAGATTCCAGGGGAGGATCTCAATAGAATATTCATCAGCTTTCCAGGTGTGTCCTTTCAGGGTCGTGGTCTCCACTTATTAGTCAGAGCCAGGACAAGGGGTCATTAGTCAATACAGCTGGTCCTCATGTCAGCCATGGTGCCCCTTGTTTCGTTTTTCTGCTTTTCTGGGCCTGGAGCTGAAACATAGCTGAGGCCTAGATGTATATGATGTGTATCGGAACCACATTGTCCTTGGGGCTTAATGCTTAAGGGCTATTCTCCATCCCCCTTGTTTGTTCCCCCTCTAAGGGGGTCTAACCTGCATACCTAGCAATATGCCAGGTGACGAAAGGTCAGAGGAGTGTCTGAACCACATGACCAGCGATATGAACGGTCAGGGGGTCTAAACCGCATACCAGCAATATGCCAAGGGGAGAAAGTCTATGCTGGAGGCGATGTCCTTGTTTTTCCAGTTTTGCTCATTACCAGGCACCTGGGGCTTTCCACCCAGGTGACGTTCCGTACCTGGCCCATGGTGCTTGCTCTGCTCATGTCTGTCTAACTGTCTGCCACATTCTGGGTTCCTCAGTTCCACCCTATTGTCTCCTCTGCTCCTTTCTCCAAGAGCCCTCCTCCACGTTGCTTATGCCAACATTCTACTCAGTTTTCAAGGTAGACCTGGAATGTCATTATTCTCATTACAACTTTACCTAATTTTTGTCATTTTCTAATATAAACTTATCTTTGTCTCTGTACACATTGTAAAAAAATAAGCAAAGCCACTTGAAAGTGGAATTGAAGTTGCCATCCCAGAAATTGCCTTCTATGTCTTAGTCCTCAAACCTTTGGAATGTTAAAAGTAGGCAAAAGTAACCTTTGCACTGGCTACTTTTAGGCCCAGTAACCTTTGAAGTGGACCTAAAGCTGCATTGTATTCCAAACAACAGTTTGAAAAGCCAACAGGAAAGCAGACGTTATGACTACAAGTCTGAAAATAAAAGACATTCTTTAAATTTAGTGTTACTGTGCCTCAGTGATTAAGATCATCTGCCAGGGTGCTCTGACCAAAAAATACATGAGCAGGGGTTTCCTGTCAAAAAAAGGGGGGGGGGGTTAGTTTATTACTTTATTAGAATTGGCCAAACTGGACATGGGTGCGCTTGTGCCTGAAAGACATAATGCCTCAGTGGTGTGTAGGTTGCAGATTTTACAGGGTAATCGTGGGTTACAGGTTTGGGGGGCTCATTAGGAGCTGATTGGTCAGAGGTGAGGTAAGCATAATAAATCATTTCTTCAGGTCTTAAGGACAACTCCAAGGTCAGCTCCCACTTCCAGAACAGATTTCAAAGAGAGGTAGCAAAAAGGTCATCCTACCTCAGGGTTTAGGAGCTGAAGCAGAACCTGTATTAGGATGTTATCTTTAACATGCCAGGGACTTAAATCCTGTGACCCTGAGTCAGAACCAAGCTATTGTCTTCTGCTGACTCAGGGGTTAAAGATCATCAAGGTGAGAGACTAAGATCAGATCAGTGAAGTGTGCTGACAGGGAGAAGGAAAACATGATTGTCTTAAAACTACAGTCTAAATCAAATCGGAATTATAGGTCCCTTCATTTCATTAGCATCACTATATTAGCTTATGTGCACCTATAGAAATTGCTTTCTAACCTTATTAACACCCATAGAAATTCCTTCCTTCTATTCCTGCAATTGTTCTCCTTCCCTTTCTGTTTTTTGCTCCCTGCCTTCACCTCCTTATGAGAACACTGTTTGGGTTTCTGCCTGAATCAGTGCTCCCCGCATGACTATTCTTTTAGATCTCAAATGAACAGACGCTTCTTGCCTCTCGCTTTGATGTTTTATTTTTAGGTTAATAACATCTTTGTATTATACTTCTATCACTGAAAATTATTATTATCTTTTATTAAAATTATCTGTGTGCATATATCTCCACCAGTAGATTTTAAGTGTCTTAAGGACAAAAAATATGTATCTTGTTCAATTTTTGTTTCCTCATAGTACCTAACACTATGTCCTATGTAGAAGATAATTTATAGTAAACACTGGTTAAACATTTACAATTATTCAGTAACATGGCTGAAAAAAGTCTAGAAAATTCTAATGTTTCCCAGGTGATAATATCCCTAAAAAATAGTTGTTTTCTGCGCATGTAATGGGGAAAAAGTTTGGCCAGGTTGCTGGGAGGTGCGGGAACCCCCATTCTGTGCCAAAGGCTGCACTCCCCAAGTGAGGGAGAGGTTGGAGGGAACCCCAAGGCAGGGGATCCAAGCAACAGCTGGTGTGTGACTCCATACCCTGGGGAAGGATGAGCAACTAACACAGTTCATGACACAGCTTGCACAGAGCCTGCGTGGACTGAAAAGGTCACAACACACGTATAACAAGGCCAAACCCCACCCTGGGCAGAGATGCTGTGTCCCTGCATGCTAAAAATCTATGGATCATGGCAGCAAAAGGACAGGCACAGATACAGTTGGGGCTAACCCTGTAGTAGATGTTAACTTGCATTGGCTGACAAGTGAACACTCGCATGGCATGTGGGATTTGGGGGCAAAAGATTTAAAAAATGGAGTGTGTGTCGAAATTTACCCTCTTTCCTTCCCTTTGCTAGCTTGGTCCGGGGTCCAGGCTAGAGCATTCCCAGGTGGGTGGGCCCAGAGAAGGCTTCTCCAGGCTATAAGCCCCAAAGGCTTATATAAGGCCCCAGGCCTCTCCCTGAATAAAAAACAGTAGCAATGCTGGCAACCAGTGGGCCCCACCCAGCCAGGCACACACTGACTAGAGAGAGATGCCGGAAGCTGGACTGTGACCGAAACCCCACAAAGCCACCTGCATATCAAAAAGAATGATATATATATTTTTAATTTAAACTATTGTATTGTTGTTCAATTACAGTTGTCCATATTTTCTCCCCACCCCTCCCCTCCACCCCCTCCAAACCCACCTCCCTCCCTTGCCTCCCTTGCTTCCACCCTCCCCCTTGGTTTTGTCCATGTGTCCTTTACAGTAGTTCCTGAAAACCCTTCTCCCCACTGTCCCCTCCCCCTTCCCCTCTGGCTATTGTTAGATTGTTCTTAATTTCAATGACTCTGGTTTTATTTTGTTTGCTTTATTCTTTTGTTGATTATGTTCCAGTTAAAGGTGAGATTGTACGGTATTTATCCTTCACTGTCTGGCTTATTTCACTTAGCATAATGCTCTCCAGTTCCATCCATGCTGTCGCAAAGGGTATAAGCTCCTTCTTTTTCTCTGCTGTGTAATATTCTATTGTGTAAATGTATTGTAGTTTTTTGATCCACTCATTTACTGATGGGCACTTAAGCTGTTTCCAGCTCTGGGCTATTATAAATTGTGCTGCCATAAACATTGGGATGCATAGGTTCTTTTGGATTGGTGTTTCAGTGTTCTTAGGGTATAATACCAGCAGCAGAATTGCTGGGTCAAAAGGCAGTTTCATCTTTAGTTTCCTGAGGAAATTCCATACTGTTTTCCACAGTGGCTGCACCAGTCTTCATTCCCACCAACAGTGCACTAGGGTTCCCTTTTCTCCACATCCTCTCCAACACTTGTTTGCTGATTTGTTTATATTGACCATTCTGACCAGTATAAGGTGGTATCTCATTGTGGTTTTAATTTGCATCTCCCTGATGGCTAATGATGCTGATCATCTTTTCATGTGTCTCTGAGCCCTCTGTATGTCCTCCTTGGAGAAGTATCTGTTCAAGTC
Organism: Glossophaga mutica; assembly: GCA_039655065.1. Lineage (NCBI taxonomy): Eukaryota > Metazoa > Chordata > Mammalia > Chiroptera > Phyllostomidae > Glossophaga > Glossophaga mutica. The sequence goes on along the minus strand of CM077309.1, from coordinate 102,505,299 downwards.
TTTTGCCCATTTTTAATTGTTTTTTTTGTTTGTTTGTTTGTTTGTTTGTTTGTTTGGTTTTTGTCTTCCTGGAGTGGAGTCGTGTGAGTTCTTTATATATTTTGGAGATCAAGCCCTTGTCCAAGGTGTCATTGGCAAATATGTTTTCCCATATGGTTGGTTCCCTTTTCATTTTAATGCTGTTTTCTTTAGCCATGCAGGAGCTTTTTAATTTGATGAGGTCCCATTTGTTTATTCTTTCCTTTATGGCCCTTGTTTTAGGGGACATATCCATGAAGATGTTGCTGCATGGAATGTCTGAGATTTTCCTGCCAATGTTTTCCTCCAGGACTTTTATGGTGTTACAATTTATGTTTAAGTCTTTTATCCACCTTGAATTTATTTTTGTGTATGGTGTAAGGTGATGATTGGGTTTCTTTTTTTTTTTTTTTTTTTTTTTTGCATGTAGCCGTCTGGATCTCCCAACACCATTTGTTGAAGAGGCTATTTTTACTCCATTTTGTGCTTCTTCTCCCTTTGTTAAAAGGACAGTATATTTTTAAATGGGAGAAGGTATTCCAGGCACATCCTTGAACTGACCTGGTAAGAGGTGGAGCAGTTGTTTGCCTTTGGGTGTTTTAAGGAGAATGGGCTTTGAGGCAGAAGCCTGTTATTCTTCCAAAAGTGTGTAGCCTTTAAAAAAAACCCTTTTTTCCTTTTTCACCAAACCTCTGCCTTCAGAGTTTATGGGCAGTGGGCAGAAGAACCTTGCATGACTGTATGGTAACACTTATGTATCTGTAGGGATAGATAAGACTCCCTGCTACTTTTAACTTTTATTTATGCCTCAGTATCTTCATTTAAAACAATATTTATTGTACCATGAAAGTACAAAAATAATCAAACATCAAGAAAATGCAATTTATTTAGGAATACATTTGCTGATTTTCTATAAACAAAAAAATTGTATATATATATATAAATATATATATATGAACATTTTAGGAAAAGTGAGTATCCAGTTAAAAGATTTTATTCTGTGAGTGAATTTAGCTTTAGCAGATGCATCTCCTAAAACTGGAAATATTTGATTCATCAGTATTTACTGTATTGATCGTAGTCGGCAAGAATCACCTTTATAGAGCAGAGTTATAGCCATTGTAAAATGATCCAGGGAGTAAATTGTACTCAGAAATTACTTTCCAGAAAAAGTCACAAAATTCTTCTTCAGCATAATAACTACTTCTTTTTCCCTCCCTGTATCAAACATTTTAATGCTAAGTCTCACCTCAATAGTTCAACATTAGCTTCCATAAATACACACATATCTGTCAACTGGATTTATTTAGAAAGACTGTTTAACTTTGCAATAAACAGTGAAATAGAAATACTTTTTATCTCTTCATTTAAAAGGAAACTGTACAGATTGTAGTTTCAAGTCTAAAATTTAGGCATATTCATGAAACAAAATACTCAATAATTTTAATTGGCTTTAAATTTACAAGGTATTTAACCTTTCATTCTTTTTTTTTTCAGAGAGAAATCCATAACGTGTAATTCCTTATCAGCTCTGAAGATGTCACCAATATTTTAAATCAGGCTACCCAATTTCATGAGTGTTATTGGTAGAACCAAAATAACACCAATCTTTTTACCTCTAAAATATTTACTCTTTGCAAGTTATGCAGAAAACCACGTGTGTGTTTTTTTGAGATTATCACAACCTTTAAATTCTTTCCTACCTTTCTTTTATTAGTGGATATGATAACTAGCTTCTCAGAAATACTTAGCTATCCTGCAGTTGCCTCAATTTTCTATTTTTGGCTGGACTTATATCAATGCTTCTGTGAAAGAAATTTTCAAAGGAAAATCTCTTTATCTGTCTTATTTTTGTGTATATTCAGAGTCTAGCAAAAATTCAAATATGTTGGGTTGGCCAAAAAGTTTGTTTTTTTTCCCAGAGGACAGCTTTATAACAACTAACTTCATTTGAAACAAATTTGTTAGGTTGTATTGTGACATATCAGCATGAATTTAAAAAAACTTAATTAAAATTGGTGAATTTTTGTGTAGCTATTTTAATATTGGAGATGGAAGAAAATAAGCAACACTTTTTGGCATGTGATGCTTTTTATTATTTCAAGAAAGTTAAAAATGCAACAGGAATGAAAAAAGTTGTGCAGTATATGGAGAAAGTACTGTGATTGACTGAACATGTCTAAAGTGGTTTGCAAGGTTTCAAGCTGGAGATTTCTCACTCAATGATGTTCCATGGTCAAGTAGACCTGTTGAGGCTGATAACGATCAAAAAGAGACATTAACTGAGAACAATCTATGTTATACCACGTGGGAGATAGCCAACATACTCAAAATACCCAAATCAATGAAGTTATTGGTGAAATGAAGAATGTGTCTTTTATTTTGTGGAAAAACCATATGGACTTTTTGGCTGACCCAATATTTGAGAGAAGAATAACTGAATGACTTCCAGAAGGTGTATGTTCAGCAGGATACCACCAGATTGCAGTGATATTTTTTAAAAATCTATTGTATTATAGAAGCTAATGATTTACCCTCTTGCTAAATGGCTCTGGTCCCCCGTGTGATTTTTCTTTGGTATACCTTGGGGTTACTCTACGTGATAGTATATTTGCCCCTAGATACAAAAAGAGTATCCTGTGGATGAGCCACCTATTATGCAGCCCAGAGATAACCTTATTTTGTGTTCAGCCTGATATGCAGATATTTTAATCTCTACCATCATCTTAACAGAAAAACACTGAGCCTAGAAATTAAGTAGTAGTGGTGGTAATTATTATTATCTCTGTGTTCTGTATATTGTTAATAATTCAAGTGTTCTTTACAATAATTTTATGAGTTGGATACTCTTAATATCCATATTTTGCAGATAAGGAAATTGAAACAATTTAAATTGGGGTAAATTAAAATATTTAAAATATATGTACAAAATTATAAAATTATATATACATATATATGCACACACAATATGTAAATACATGTATAAATTTATGATTGTGATAGTGCTACCCAGAAAGTATAGTACGTGGTGAAAAGGTATAACAGATTTGGGATCAGGAAAATCTCCCCTAAGGAATGTTGAATAAGAGGTAATTAGGAATAAAATGGATGTGAAAAGGCAAACACATATATGACATTATCCTTGTACTCAAGGATCATATAGATCAGTCAAGGAGATATTACAGTAGAGAATTAATGCATGTGACTTAAGTATTCTAATATAAGTATGAATAGCAAGCTATGTATGGAAAGTTGAGAAGACAATTGGTTACTTCATACCTCTGGGCTTCAGTTATCTTACATGCAAAATGAATGAGATCAGAATGATTATTAATATTTCTTCCATCTTTAACATTGTTATATATCATAATGTAATCATATAATCATATCCAAACCCTCTTGTAAAATAGGAAGGGTATTATCATTCCCACAGTCAGTATGAATGCAGAGCTATAATGAAGGCCAGAGACTCGCCCAAAGACACATGAAAAGTATTTGGTGTGGTTGAGTCAAAAATCCAACTTCCCTGCCTTTTCATTAATTTCTGTTTTCTAAATATTGCACTATTATTAATTTTAATCAACAGTCCATCTTTTTGAAAAGTAGGTGTGCAATTTTTTACTTGTTCACATTTAAGAACATTTCTTACAGTAAAAAGTTGGGCAAAATAATAAGGCTTCTTTTATTCAAACACCTCAAAATGTTTATCGGAACACTTTTTTAGTTCCAGATGAAGTCATTGAATCTTCCCATGATCATAAATCCACAAAAAGAAAAGTTGTAAGAGTAAAACAAATCAACTTTCATCATCTTGAAACAGTAACCAACCCCATAGGTTGGCAGGTAGCTGAGCTGAGAGTCACTGCTGCTGTGTGACTGTCACTCCACTCATGGCCTCCCCCTTCTTTTCCATTCACTCCATAGTGTCTCCCTCAGCGACTAGAAATTTCTATGTATTACCTAAGAAAGAAAATAAAGTCTCCTTTCCAAAAAGGACAAGGAAAGATGATGGAGCCAGTCATAAGGAAGAGTAGGTCAGCTATGGGACAGCTCTTTACTGAGAGAAAATGCTCAAAAACAGTCACAAAACCACACTAAATTTACATGGATTCCATTTAATGGAGTTCCCTGAATAAAAATAAGTCCATTAAAAACAGCGTATAATATATCACTTTTCAAGTAGTAGTAAATTTCTGAGTGCAATCCTTGGTAGGACATTGGAGTAACCCATAAAAATCTCTTTAATGTTAACAGAATTTGTGTTAATATTTACTATGTACCACTTGAATATGTACCATGGAATAAATTAAGCTCAAGACTGTAGGACTTGCAGGGATAAAATTTCAAGACAATCAAGTAGCTGAAAAAAAATGTTTGAAAGTAAAGGTATTAAATGCAGAAAATGTGGATAATAATACAAAAGCTAAAGGTTTCAGTTGAAGAGTGTGTCCTCTTGCATAGAAAAATGTAATTTTTGCTACTATATATACACCTTATGTTGCTTCTTTATATCCACAATGTCTTGTTTAAAAGTTTTTTATTTCTTTATTTTAATGGAAGTTTTATTGTATTTTTTCGCCATTTATCCCCCTTCCACCATCATTCACCTCCACCCACCACCCCACCCCTGCAATCAATCACCACACTGTTGTCCATGTCCATGAGTCCTTGTTCCTTTTCACTCGGTCCCTCCACCCCACATCTTCCTGCCCAGAAGTGTCAGCCTCCTCTCTATGAGTCTGTCTCTATTTTGCTTGTTAGTTCAGTCTGTTATTAGATTCCACATCTCAGTGAAATCATGCTATTTGTCTTTCCCTGACTGGCTTATTTCACTTGTATAATGTTCTCCAGTTCTACCCATGCTGTTGCAAAGGGTAAAATTTTCTTCTTTTTTTTTTACAACTGAGTAATATTCCACCATGTAAATATATCATAGTTGTTTTATGCACTCATCTACTGATGGACACGAGCTGCTTCCAAATCTTGGCTATTGTAAATAATGTTGCAATGAACATAGGGGTGCCTAGTGTATATTCTGTAGAATTATTGTTTCAGGTTTCTTCAGATAAATTACCACAAGTGAAATTGCTGTGTCATAAGCAGTTCCATTTTTAATTTTTTGAGATAACTTCATAGTGCTTTCCACAGTGGCTGCATGAATCTTCATTCCTGCCAACAATACAAAAGGGTTTCCCTTTTAAAAAATTGTATCAAAGCTTTTATTTTTGAAACATGCATTTTATGTAATTCTTTGAAACACTAAATAAACTTTATTGCTATTATATAATTTTCTTTATTTTCATAAAAATAAATTATAAATTATACAGAAGGAATGATCTAGATATTAAAATTTCAGGATTACAAAAAGCTTTAACAGTCACTAGAACCTTTATCTTCTAAGTATCTTACAAAAAATTACTACATCATAAACATTTACACCTTGAGAAATAATCCTATTTTCTACCTTATATAAACAGCATGGAAAACAGATTCCTACTTATTCTAGTAAAAGAGGTCTTGGCAATGAGAAACAGACCAATTTAGTTCAAATTAGTTCAAGAAAAATGGTGAGTGTGAATATATGTGTGGGGTGTGTGCGTGTGTGTGAGGGGTGTGTGTGTGTGTGGTGGTGTTGAGAGTGGGAGGGAGGGTGATGGGAAGAGGCTGTCAAAGTCTCAGAGTTTGGACAGCATCCCAGAACAGCAAATGAAATATAAATGACATCTCCTGAGCAATGAAAAGTGACCGGCAATCTCAGCCATACTTCCCCTTACTTACAAGCCATGTGATTTTGCTTCTATGCAAGTTATTCTTTATTTTTCTCTGTATATGTTTCTCTGTTCTTCAGTCCCTCTACAGAACACCTTCCTTTGCTTCCACGTTAGTGTACAAAGTTGTCCATTCTATCTCCCAAGACCAATACGATTTCTGATTCTAGAATAGACCACCGACTAATTTAAATTTAAAATTGTGCCTCAACTTCAAACTCCCAGGAGGGAGTACAATTGTACAATTTGCTTTTTTTTGTTTGTTTTGTTTTTGTTTCTGTTTTTGTTTTTGTTTAAACTGGGGCTTACAAAGGTTATTAAGACATGTCTACCTCTGGTCCAACCAGACATCCTAAAGGAGAGTTTCCCATTTCCAAAGGAGCTGCAATGACTACCCTCTCCTGCACAGCCCCTTTAAAGAAAACCTTTTAAAAATTAAACAAAGTATCCATGCATGGGCTTCAGGAAAACATAGCATTTGTATAACAAGCTGTAAGGAATCTGTGAACCTTGGAGAAAGCCCAAAGCTGTCACCAGATTCTTAGTGCACCATTTGTTCCCCGCCCAAATTAACAATCATTTCTTCAAAGCAACCTTTAGGTTTATTCCCCCCCCCGCAACATTTCACTTTTAATTATTGCTATCAATTATAAGGGTCATGGAGCAAATTACTAATGTAGATAAGTATCAGGTAACAGATATTGCAGTCATTTTTGTTGTGTTGTTGTTTTTATTTTGTTCTATCTATTAATTTCCTGGATAATTGCTTTATGTAGCAGTATTCTTGGTAGTAATAATATGAAATAAAAATCTTCCCAAAAGGGCTTCAGTAAACTAATCAAAGAACATTCATTGGATACATATATTATACTTAGAACTGTGCTAGAAGCTATAGGGTACATCAGGAAAAGAGTCCCAGTTTATGCTCCTGGAAATCTTACAGTCTAATTAGAGAGGCAGATCAACCACGCATGAAATTGCTGCTGAACAAGAAACATGAAAATGCTAAGTTATTTGTGCAGAAAGAATTGTACAAAGATTAGCGCTTGAAGGTCCCCTCAAGCTCCTCCCCATTTTACTTATCAGGACCTGGAGGCTCAGAGATATTAAGAGGTATTACCTTACCTTGTCAATTATTTTAGTAACTGAAAAGTATGAAAGCCCAAGCCAGGGCTCTTTCTACTATACCAAGATCGGCTTTAATTAATGTACAAGTAGCTAAAAAACCAAGATATTAATACGGGCAAATATATGAGGAAAGAAATGAACTAAACATTTAGAAACGAGTGGCCTATGGAGATTAGCAATGGCTGAAAGTAAAGGTTAGAATGGGTTGGGATGACAGATGTGCTATCGTGGGGAAGGAGAGAGAGAAGACTCGGTACAGAAACCTGTTCGCAGAGGTGAGGTTCATGGGGCAGATGCAGGGTGTGATACAATCATTTACCTGCTTCCGTCATCATTGTCATGCATGGTTTTGCTCTGTTTTGGTTTTTGTCTGCATGCAATCACACATGTGCGCTCACGTGGGGATGGACGCAGTGAGAGTTCAGTGTCTGGAAAATAGGCAGCTTCCCCTGCTTTGGAGTATTCACATGTGAACTTGTTGAAACTAATTCAACTGGTAGCACCTTATGTTAAAGGGACTAATCTCATTTCACTCAGTTCATTGTTTTTCAGTTTTATTTCATGTAACACCAAAATTTTCTTCACACATCCTGGATTTAATTAATTGCTTTTAAAAACAAATTATCAAAACACATCTTCAAAATAATATTCCTGTGTATTTTATAACAGGACAACTAATCCAAAAGCCTTAAAGTTTTTCAAGATGTCTGTCTCTAGCACTAAAGCTATATTTTTAACCAGAAAGTAATGTAAAGACTTGGACCTATAAATAAACTAAATGCTTTGAACAAAGATTGCAACAGTGACCCTTTCCTAGGACTACATTTTACAATAAAGCTAAACAAAAAATCATAGTTATTAAAACCTCCATAGAAAACATCTATTCCAGCAATACAATATAAAGTTAATATTCTTTAAAACTTTAAGAATAGAATTTTGTGTTCATTTATATTCTAGTACAGACACTACTTTTTTCCCCCTTTCTCTGAGGCTATTAGTCCACAGAACAAAAATATAATGGGATACATATTGGGTATTCAAGACAGTACCCACGTCTGGCCACTCTTCAATTCCACTGAAATTAGAGACTGTGTGAGTAATAAATTTGCTTTTTTTCTGACCACTTTATGGAAAAGGAAGAAATAGAGTTCAAATATCTAAAATCTTTGATTATTCCTTCACATACACGCTTTCTGTTATCTAAGGGGCAATGGGCCAAAATGTAATTATTATTCATCATCTATACTGAAAAATTTAAACAGAAGGGGCAAGAGGTTTTGCCCTCACCCATCCCTCCCAGCACAAATTACTGCCTGACTCTAATTACAATTTTAACCACTAGCTTCTGATTCTTTTATGGGTGGCGAGGTAATCAAATCAGGTGGATTGGGAGCTCAAGCTAAACACACCACACATAGAAATTAAAGTATGACTGATGGGCTTAAAAGCTGTTAATCAATATGTAGAGATAGCTAATTCAATTCCTTTGTGTTTCCCCCTTCCAACCCATTGCCCAAAGCTTATTTGCAGTTCTCATTCTTCAAGGTAAGGAAATGTAGGTCTCAAGCTAACTTTTACCACTTTTCCAACTTTTCAGACTGCTAGTTGGCTGAATTAGGCCTGCCTGATTTTTATATCTCCCTTCTTTTTTGTTTCAGTCAGAGACTTTGAAGCAATAGTATGTTCACAGGTCAAGGCATTCCAGGTTTCATTAACGTGCAGGTCTACAGGACAGTTAATCTGCATCCATAATATAGTCACTCTGAAATAGACTAGGTTTATTTCTTGAAGTACCTTTTTAACTGATACATTTAGAAGCATGCAAATAGCCAATTATCTTCACCTGGAAGGCCATTAAGAATCTACCTGCATCAGAGACAGGTGAGAATGGCCAAATCGTTATTATAAATTGGCAGCTTACCCAGAATATGAGTGCTAAGGCTCAGATGAGACACATAAGCAATTAAAAACGTTCCCAAAATCTGAAGTATGTGTTTCTTTTAGAAATGATCTTGGTCTTGGCTGGTGCTACCTATGGTTTTCAGCCACACATTCTCTTGTGGTTCATGTAAGTGATCCATATAATTTGGAACCATCTTAAAAGAAATCCAGCAGAAACTAATGGGCTTTTATTTTTTGATCAGCACACTCCCATTTCTCTTAGGAATGAAAATTAATGGTGATGGAGGGAGGTGAGGTCCAGGTGGCTTTTGATATATGTAAGAAAAATTTTGGTTTAGATATTTAATTACTTTGTGATAAATTATTGATTTTTTTTCAAGGATTTGGGGTGAGAAGAAAACCTTCAAATAAGAAAATGGCTATTTTTTTCTAAGATGAGGTTAGAATGCTAGTTTCAGTCCAATGGGATTTGGTTAGAATGTTGAATCTGTCATATTATGGCAATGTCTAATTTCAGAAAAGTCACAAGACTGTGGGAAATCTACAATCTCTTTCAAAAGAAGTGAGCGTACTCAGATTGACTTAAAATACAATTTTATTGTAATTAACACTCGGTAGCTTGCAATTGAAGTGTATGGTCATAAAATGTTTTATTTTTAATCATGAGTTCATGCTCATAAACTAAATTTTAAGTATTTTGGTTCTCTCTCTCTCTCTCTCTCAATGGTTGGGTTGAATCATGAGCTTTTACCATTATCTAGATGTGTAGACTTTTCACTGCTCCACTGTTGTGCCCTTTCTGACCTAAAGACCCAACACCGTCCTTGACCTTGAACATTTCACATCTCTGTTTGACCCCAACCTTCATTTCTGACCTTAACTTCCCCACTGAATATTATAAAAATCAGACAACTGTGTACTTGAGATTGAGTGTGACACCCACATTCTGACCTAGACCCTGCCTGACCTCCAGTGCCTGCAACAGGGCACGGACAGTCTTGAAGCATTATTTTCCTCTTTTCAAGACAATGAGAGGGGTTATAGGTACTGTACCTACAATTTTTGAAGACATTGCAATATTGTTGTGCATAACAGCATGCATGGCAAAGTACATGGGCGAAGATGAAGACCAAATCGCAGATGACTGCGGTAAAGAAGAGCTGCTCTAAAACCTCAGTCTGACAAGTTACTGGTGGCTTCAAATTCGTTTCTGTAAAATGAGGGTTTTCCAAGCTTATATATACTAGCTACTATTTGTTCAGTTCTCACTATATTCATTGGTTTTTCTCATTTTATCCTCAAGACAATTCTGTAAGGTATGTACCATCTTACAGATAAAAAAAGTGAACTTGGCGCCCTGGCTGGTGTAGCTCAGTGGATTGAGCGCGGGCCTGCGAACCAGAGGATCGCGGTTCGATTCCCAGTCAGGGCACATGCCTGGGTTGCAGGCCAGTTCCCAGCATGGGACACACAAGAGGCAACCATACAGTGATATTTCTCTCCCTCTCTCCTACCCTTCCCCTCTAAAGATAAATAAATAAAAATCTTAAAAAAAAAAAAAAAAAAAAAGTGAACTTGGCAAGTAAGCAACAGAGCCCAGATCCACTCCCTGTCCTTATATGCATTCTTGGGCAACGTACTAGACTCCTTCTTAATCACTTCTTATCCATCGGCCTTCCAGTGCAGATTGTGATAGAGAAAAGAAAGTTCTTAAGGGAAAAAAAGACAAAGATCTATCTGTATGTGAACCATCTTTTTCCTGACCTTTCATCCTAGAGTGGGTGCTTCTGAAAGGCTGGCACTTGCTTGTATGAACAGTTCTAATTTTGTCACAGTGCCTAAATACCATGCCTTGCACACTGCAGGTGCAATAATGGATAATTGTTGACTAAGTGATAATTACATTGGAAAAATTATATCTAAACTTAACTGAGGGTGAGAGAACACTGCAGATAGACAAAACGGGTATTTGATTGCTTATAGGTTCAAACCTTGGAATAGAAAGAAATACTTACATTGTACAAGTATGTAAATGTAAGAATATATAAGAATAGCCATTAATAAGGGTGTTTTGGTGACAAGTAGTGGGATTATGACTCAGACTGAGGTAAACAATAAAGCAATTTTTGTGATCGAGGGGAGGTCATGCATCTAAAAGTGCAGAATCAGGTTGGCTTTAGAAACAGATGGATCTAAAGGTTGTTAAGGGCTGAGTTTCTGTCTATCTCCCTGCTCCATTTACTGTGTTGGCCTCATTCAAAGTCCAGTTCTCCTGGTCTCATGACACTGCCTGCTTCTATGTTTCTGTTTAGTAAAAACAAGACTCAGCTACAGACTTTCTAGAACATGCTGATATTCTCTCCACCTGGCTTGCCTTAAGCCTCATGCCTACCACTGAACCCACTACGTCTTCCAGAATCTTCTGTTTGGCTTACCATAGGTCACACGCTCCACCTGGAGCAGAAATAGAGATATTTTTGCTGAATCACATGGATTACGCAAAGGAATTAGGAGTTATCAAAAGGGGTAAATGTAGATATAACCGGGTATAAGATGAATCTAAAGTATCCATTAAAGAACTTTTCAGACCAATTCTTGAAGGCTAAGAATTCTTTCTTTGTAATGGTTGTTCAGGACTCCAATAGACCTTGTATAGGTATCGTTGTTGGCTATGATGGTATGTTGATACTTGGCTTAAATGATAAATTCTGGTTGGTTGTGTGTCCTTCATATGCAAATCGAACTTCTTCATTTACTAATTGCATTATCTTCCCATGAGGACTCGGGGATTTATAGTTCTCCAAAACATAAAATGTAATCGTTGTGATTGCATCATCCTCATTCATTAGTTTTCACTTTTAATATCTTTTCTGAACATACACAATTTCAAACTTAAATAATCCAAACAGGGAGAAAAATTGTAATTTATTCCAAGACAATTCAGGGCTTTTCCATAAGGTCAGCATGTCAAAATGTATACAGGAAGAGACAGAAACAGGGTTAACTGTCTCAAGACATGCACGACTTCAAACCATCATTCCGTATGATATTTCCTGTGTACGCAGCTTTTGTCTCTCCCTTTTCTATTGGGCTTCCTTACTTAAAACAAATGTATATTTATAGTGATCTTAACCCACCCACTATATTTCTAAGGAATACATACGAAATAGAAAGCTAAAGATTTCCAGCTACTGTTCAGATAACCAGCACTTTTTAGAGGAAAAAAAAGTGGGTTTTAGAAGACATGAAGTCTGTGAGCAACCAAAAATTGTATGTAAGTATTTGTATCTTTGCGTTTTCTTTAGTCTTTTGGGGCTACTGTAATGATACAGTGCAGACTGGGTGCTTGCTTAAACAGCAGAAATTTAGTTTCTTACAGTTCAAGGAACACCAAGGTCCAGGTGTTAGAAGGTTTGTTTTCTGTTGAGGCTTTTCTTCTTTTCACTGTGTCGTCACATGGCCTTTCCCTTGTGTGTGTAAATCACTGGTGTCTCCCTCTTTTTATAAGGACACCATCCTTTTGGATTAGGGTTTTACCTTTATTACCTCAGTTAACCTTAATTACCTCTTTAAAGGACACATCTCCAAATATAGTCACATTGAAAGTCGGGGCTTCAATATGTGAATGGGGTGGAAAGGCCACAATTTAGCCTATAACACATTTATTTAGATTTTCCCAGAATGAGGTTCCATACCATCATTAGATTTGGAAAGTGGTCTATGACCACTTTTAAGTTTCAGAGCTTCTATTGGGTCCAAATCTTTCATTTTGTATATAAAAAAAATCTAAAACCCAGGGAGGTTAAATGATCTGTTCTGTACGATTCAGTGGCTTTCTAGGTAGTTGAGGCGAATACCAGGTCTACTCAAAACCTTGTCCAGTGAATGTCCTCTGTGGGTCTCTGTCCACAAGGTTCACAACAACTCAAAGCTAATTTAATATGAATTCAGAAGGCCGAATAATATATGTGGTGAGTTCAGGTGGACCTAAACTGAGAGCACTGAGTTATAACAGACAGGAGCAATAGGACCAAACCCTAACGTGACCTTGCTCATACTCAGCTGGAAATGGGGAGCCTGACGATATTCTCTCTTCTCTCTCTAAATATATGTGTGTGAATATATATATACACACACATATAATACATATTATCATGACATATGTGTGTAATAATGTCATAATAATATGTACACATATTTTTTCATCTGACCACACTTTTCAAATGTGGATGAAATTTTTAATGCAATGTAAATTCCAATGCAAATGAATACCTCTCCATTGCACTGAGAGAAATGTTGTAAACACTAACACTTTATTAATTTCCTTTGAATGGTGATAATGCATGCCTGTTAAGTGGTTCTTTTTTAAGATTAAATGATTTCCTTCAGGTGACCTAATTTCGTTCTCATCACTAATGATTCACAAGGAAAATTAAAGATGCTAAATAAGGTCCCTTATGTTGCCTCATTTCTACCATAATAAAAACTGCCACATTGAAGTTAACACAGCACATGATAGAGTCTGTCCTCTGAGTATACCAAGTAACTTTTTTAAAAATTATTAAGTGGTACACATGAGGGCTCAGAAATAAAGGTCAATTTCCCAAAGTATCTGATAGATTTCAGAGGGGGCAAATGCCACTGCATCTGTGTGGGTACAAGGGCATCCTTATACTTTTAGTCCCTCCATTTCTGCTCTGCCAGAATCAGGTGGCGTAGTAGCGATCATCTCTTCCAGCTCTTCCTCTATCCTGTGCATCAGATGCTCACGAGAAGTGATAATCTGGCAAAAAGCAAACAACCTCTGCCTTAAGATCAAAGATTCTTCCTGTATTTCCCTTTGGTTTAGCTGTAAGGGTTACAATAGCAGCTATCATATTTTGGGTATGTACGTGTTCCAGGAGATCTGCCACTTACCTTATACAACCTCCTTTAGTCCTCTTTTCCATCATGCTATTTCCATCATCTTATTTTACAGATGATAAAAGTTATCTTTCTTTCCCCCCACAAACAATAAGGAAAGCAATTTGATTCAATGAATTCATATAACAGGGTGTCCTTTTAATTGCTAGAGTAATTCTTGCTTGTTAATTCAAATAACTACTTAAATTTCAGATTTGGTGGAGAAGTTTAGGGATGGCAATTTTCTCCTTAAACCACAACAGTTACTGCCAGCGTGGTCAAAGATCAGCTGCAAAGATCAGCTAGAATGCACAGACAGAGCTAAAGACAAGTTTATGGAACTCATTCTTGATCCTTTATATCAGGGAGAGGAAAGAGTGGAGGCCTAGAAGGAAACTGAATGGTTCTATGAGCATCCTGGGCTAAAATAGGCCCTGAGCTATTTCAGGAGAAGTGACCAAGGGACTGAGTATGTGTCAGAAGGAGGTGGGGAAAGGAAAGATGATGTTGCTCAATCTCTTCCACTGCTCTGAGAGCTTGGATTCCTTTTTTTTCTTTCACCTTGTAATCAGCACTTAGATGAAACCCTTTTTTTCACATTTTTTAATTGTTGTTCAAGTACAATCGTCTCCGTTTTCCCTCCACCCCAGCCATCCCCATTTCCCACCCTTGATCCTACCCCCTTAGGTTTTTTCCATGCATCCCTTATATATGTTTCAGCGCTTTTAGTTCCTCTTTCTTCTGCAAGGGAGTTAAGGGACATTTCAAAGCACAGGAAAGGGATTACATTTTCCCCTAAACTCAGCCAGTTGTGCACGGGAGACTCAGCCACTCATAATGCATACCCAGAGGAAGCTTCCATCAGTCCCAGCAGGGGCTGCCTCAGAGAATGGGTGTCTGGGAATTCAGAGGATTAAGATGGACCTCACAAATCAAAAGATCCTTTCAGCATTTCCTTTTCTACTAAAAAAATGTGATTTTTAATGTTTACCTGATAAAAGTTACAATAACTTCTGAATATTATACAAATTTCCTATGTTTTCAACATAATAATAAACACATTTAAGATCAAATATTTGCCAGAATTTATTGCACGTCTATTAGATTTGTCCTTTCCAGATATTTTGGCTTCAGAGTTTATTGCGCCTCTGGTATAGTCACCTGCTAAAAGGCTTTCTTTCTCTTCTTCCTCCCTTCCTCCCTTTCTCTCTTCTCTCCTCTCTTCTTCCCTTCCCTTCCCCCTCTTCCCTTCCCTTCCCATCCCGTCCCTTCCTTTCCCTTTCCCCCTTCCCTGCCCTGCCCTGCCCTTCCCTTCTCTCTCTCCCACCCTCCCTCCAGAAATGATGACCATGGTTTCAGGTTTACAACTCATAGGAAGAAAATCAGGTAGGTATGATGAGGGTGCAGTAGATGAAAAAGGAGTAAATTGCTAGCTCTAAAAGGAAAATTCACAGCATTAGGCTACCCTGAAAATACCTCTCTGATTTCTCCCTCCACAGAAAGATCTAGACTTTGGCATGCTTATCCTCCAGGTCTCTTGGGACAAGAAAATATTTTTTTTTATTTTTCAATCATAGTTTGCATTCAACATTATTTTGTATTAATTTCAAGTGTACAGCAAAGTAGTTAGACAATTGTATACTTTAAGAAAGCAATTCTCGGCCCACCCCTTATATTTCCAGTACTCACTTGGTGTAATACAAAATTATGACAATATTATCAACTATACTTCCTATGCTGTACTTTACCTCCCCTTAATTATTTGGTGACTACAAATTTGTACTTCTGAATCCCTATCCATTTTTACCCAGTCTCCCAACTCCCCTGCCCCCTTGCAGTCATCACTCTATTCTCTGTATCTATGAGTCTATTTCTGTCTTGTTTATTTGCTTATATTATTATTTAGATTCCACAGGTAAGTGAAATCATATGGTATCTGTCATTCTCTGACTGACTTATTTTACTTAGTGTAACACCCTCTAGGTCCACTCATGCCGTTGCAAATGGTGAAGTTTCATTCTTTTTATGGCCAAGTAATATTCCACTGCCTGTATGTACCACTGCTTTTTTATCTATAATTGGGTTGCTTTCATATCTTGGCTATTTTAAATAATGCTGTAATGAACACAGAGGTGCATATATTCTTTCAAATTAGTGTTTTGCCCTGGCTGGTGTAGCTCAGTGGATTGAACATGGGCTGTGAACCAAAGGGTTGCTGGTTCAATTCCCAGTCACGGCACATGCTTGGGTTGTGGGCCAGGTCCCCAGTGGGGGCCACGTGAGAGTCAACCACACATTGATGTTCGCTCCCTCTTTCTCCCTCCTTCCCCCTCTCTAAAAATAAATAAACAGAATCTTTAAAGAAAACAAATTAGTGTCTGGATTTCTTTGTATGTATACTCAAAAATGGAATCACTGGATCATAAGGTAGTTCCATTTTTAATTTTTTGATGAACTTCTATACTCTTTTCCACAGTGGCTACACCAATCTGTATTCCCACTAATAGTGCACGAGGGTTCCCTTTTCTCTGCATCCTTGCCAACCTTTGTCATTTGGTGATATATTGATGAGAGCTATTCTAACAAATGTGAGGTATATCTCACTGTAGTTTTCATTTGCATTTTCCTGATGATAAGTGGCATTGGACATCTTTTCACATGTCTATTGGTCATCTGTGTGTCCTCTTTGGAGAAGTATCTGCTCAGGTCTTCTACCCATTCTTTTAATTGGATTGTTTGGGTTTTTGTTTGTTTGTTTGTTTTTGTCTTGTTTGTTTTTTGGTATTGACTTGTGAAAGTTCTTTATAAATTTTGGGTATTAACCCTTTATTGAATGTGTCATTGGAAAATATATTCTTCCATTTAGTGGTTGTCTCTTTGTTTTGTTGATGGTCTTCTTTGCTGTGCAAAAACATTTTAGTTGATGTAGTCCCATTTGTTTATTTTTTCTTTTGTTTCCTATGCCTAAGGAGATATATTAGAAAAAATATTGCTGAGAGGACTGTCCAAGATTTTATTGCTAATGTTTTCTTCTAGAAGTTTTATGGTTTTTAAGTCTTACATTTACAACTTTAACCCATTTTTATTTTATTTTTGTATATGGTGCTCAATCCATGAGTCCTGAGGCCAAAACCCCTTAGGCAGATTTGGGAGCATGAGTGAGGGCAAATGCTCAAAACCTCCATCATAAGAGAGGTTTTACCCATTGTACATCCTCCAACTATAGAAATCTTGGCCCCACAGTGAGTGTTATCTATAACTGCTCTAACCAGTATTGAGAAAACACTTATAGATCTAAATTAGCTTTCTAGAATTTGGTCTCTTGATTTCTTTTTTTAAGATTTTTTTTTTCCTTTTAGATTTTATTTATTTATCTTTAGAGGGGAAGGGAAGGAGAGAGGGAGAGAAACATCAATGTGCGGTTGCTTCTTGTATGTCCCCTGCCGGGAACTGGCCTGGCAACCCAGGCATGTGCCCTGACTGGGAATCGAACCGAGATCCTTCGGTTCGCAGGCCCGCGCTCAATCCACTGAGCTACACCAGCCAGGGCTTGGTCTCTTGATTTCTTAATCTGAATTCCTTTTGAAATTTTCATTGCTCTTGATTTGGGTTGAAATTATTTTCAACCTGCCTAATAATCCACAACATAAATTATGTTCATTGCATATTTCCTTCCTAGAGTTCAATTGTGAGACTTTGAGAAGTGTTTGGGAGTCTAGGAGAAAGAGGTCAGATTGGCCAGGGCAGACATGGTTAGAACTGTCAGCTGTTTTGCTAGTCCAGAAAATGAAAGTAGTAAACTGACATGTGACTTGGATAGGAAAACAATTTTATCGCATGGGACTGAATGCTGGAACGTGGACTGTCTGATACTATAAAATGGGAAACAGCTCCTTTCCACTGGAACTATTACAAGAGATGTGCATGCTCAGATGACTGGAGGTGAGGATAAATTTACGAGTGGTGGGAAGACAGCTGCTGAACTGCCTGAAGTCAGACATAATGTACCTCACTATGGACATTCTAATGCTTCACACAGAAAGAGAAGTTATGGCTATAACCCTAAAGATTTACCACCACTGGAACCTTAAACTTTAGGGAACAAAGGATACTATCCAATAATCAAAGTTTCAAAAGTACTACACTTGGCACTCTTTTGACAATGAGCCTTTTCAGGTGTAACCACAGTCTTTACCTCAGAGGTAGTCAATTTTTATTGAAAGAATAAATGAATTTCTCCTTTAATATTTTGTCAGTAAATTGGGAAATCTAATGCTTCAAATGGTTCTTAGAAAAGTTTCCCCCTGGCTGGTGTAGCTCAGTGGATTGAGCGCGGGCCTGCGAACCGAAGGATCGCGGTTCGATTCCCAGTCAGGGCACATGCCTGGGTTGCCAGGCCAGTTCCCGGCAGGGGACATACAAGAGGCAACCACACATTGATGTTTCTTTCCCTCTCTCCTTCCCTTCCCCTCTAAAGATAAATAAATAAAATCTAAAAGAAAAAAGAAAAAAAAAGTTTCCCATAAGTGACTTTTTATGTGTAAAATTAAAGTGAAGTTGCAATTAAACTTGAAAAACAAGTTCTCTGAAGACAAACACCACATGACTTCAATTATATGTGAAATCTAAAAGACAAAATAAATGATTAAACAAAATTGAAACAGACTAATAGACATAGAGAACAGACTGATTGATGGTTGCCAGAGGAGAGAAGCGTTGGGGGTCTGAGGTGGAGGGAAGGTGAAGGGATTAAGAAGTACTAATTGGTAGTTACAGAATAGTCACAGGGATGTGGAATACAGCATAGAGAATATAGTCAGTAATATTGTAACAACTATGTATAATATCAGGTGGACACTAGAAATATTGAGGGGATCACTGTGTAAAGTACGTATATGATTGTCTAGCCATGCTACTGTGTATCTGAAACTAACACAAATAGTGTTGAATGTAAACTGTGATTGAAAAATAAAATTAACACAAAACCAAAAACAGGGTCTCTATAGTAGTGGAAAACTTCCAATGTGAGCTCAAATTATTTCAATCAGTGAAAAGATTCAGCAAAATAATCCAATATCCCAACACTGTATGGCTCTGGTTGATCTATGAATATTTTTTATAGAACACATTTATAAAATGTGTGGTTCATATTTTAACTCTGATTTTGTAACTTTTAATATAAAGTCTGATTCTACTTTTAGTTTTCAACAAGTCACATTTTTATTTTTAAAATATTGAAATCACAGATATTTCCTTCTTTTATTCATGAAAACTATTGGAATCATATGTAACTTAAAATAATAGTACATGCATTTACAATGTTATACATATTATGTGACCTGAACATTTAATAGAAGGTATTTAAGTTGCTGAAGAGCCATATTCTTATGTGTGCAGTTAGATCATTTGAATTCTTTTTCAAAAATTATAATGTGCGGTGATAAGTGACATCCACAACAATGACAAAATTTAGTGGTCAACTTCCATGTTCTAATGTAGCAGAGAATAGCACACTGGCCTTTAAGCAGGCTAGTTTAGGGGTTGGAAATAATGCATCTTCAAAAAAATCTTCTATAGACTTCAATGTTTTAAATAATAAATATTGAAAATACCTTGAGCTCATAAAAGAAAATCCAGTTTACCAATAATCTCCCTGGTGAGAAGTAACCAGTGATATTAAAGAACACCTGTCATGGATGTCTTTCATTCTGTTCTGTTTATGGGTGTTTCCTGCCCTATGGTATTGCCATCAGCTTTCTATACTTTTTAAAGCTTCATCAATTTGAGAGAGGACAAATATCATCTAATTTTAATGTATATTTCTTTGAGAACCAGTGAGGAAAGATACTTTTCATGTTTATTATTAGCCAGTTGTATTTCTTGTGTGGTATACTGAATAATGGCCCTATTAATATGTCCATGTTGTAATTCTCAGCACCCACAAATATTACTTTCCATAACAAAGGGACTCTATCCTGTGCCTTATCAACCTTCAGGGGGAATGTTGCCATGTTCTTCAATTTCTGGAAAACATCCTTCCACCTCACTCTCACACTCCTTCCCTTCCAGCACCATCCCAACACACATACTGACAATGCATTTATCTTTGAGACATATTTGACCAAAGATTTGGTAAACAGCATTGCAAAGACACAACTTTTATTGGATATTAGAACAAGAAATATTAATTTAAAATTCAACATCCTGCCTCAATTCTTTCTCTTTTCTCCACTTCCACCACTCTGAAGTTACTATTAATTTGTAATGCAGGATCACATTATTATTATTATTGTGTGTGTGTGTGTCTGTCTGTCTGCCTGGCTACTAATACCTTTACTTCTATTGCAGTGACTCATAGAGTATTTTCTGTTACTTACCATTAGGAATATCTACCTGTATGATATTCCCTTTAACAGAAGGGTTATGTCCAAATCTTTATTTTCATCTGACTCATTGAACAAAGTTGATGATTTCCAGAAAAGTGTCCATTAATTTAAATGCATTTAAGGTTAGGTAGGTCATTCAAGTGTGTTCAATTGTATGTCTGTAACTCAGCAGGGTATGAGGGTCACTGCAGAGAATTATAGAGGAATGCTTGGCAGTAATAGTCAGAGGTATTAAAGTGAAATTGATTTAAAAGTCTGTGCTCACCACCAATTTATGTCCCCTGTGCTGTAATTTTTATTTGTTTCCTACTCCTATAAATATAACACTAGAAATGGTTCCTGTTAATAGTAAAAGATTATGAAGCTGTTGAGAATGAAGATAATACTTGGCTAAATGTTTACCAGAAGACAAGGTATCAAGGCATAACTTAAAATAGTCTTTAAGTTTTGAGCACATACAGGGAAAACTTTGGGGAGTTATGTTCCCTGGAAACACAGGGTTAATGGAATGAGGCCAAAGTTCTTGAAGATTTACTCAAGGAAATTAATGGAATATGGGAGTGACAATGTGGGAGTGACAATGTGGGAGTAAGTCATGTTATTTTCCAATTCTACTCTAATCAGAGTAATAACAACAGTTTGTATAGATGAATCTATCATCCTGAATGTGTTATAATACCTTTGCAGCAGAAATACCTCTTGTAATAAAAAGAATTATTTTCAATGAGATACAGAAATAGCGAACCTGAACATTTGACCTTCACTTTCTAATTTGGGGAGGATTCCCAAGAGCTCTCACCAGGTAATCTTATCATCTCTTGGTGAACTCTAGGTAGCTAGGGAATCTACAACCCACCTACTAACACAAGAGAGATCTCTAGTTGCACTTGGAACCACTCAATATCTTGTCACCATAGTTAGATCATGCGTAGATCCCTCTAAAATCTAGCATCAGAATTAAACCTAGGGATATTCTAGGTATCCTCACTTCTGTGTTTAGGCCTAAGTCCTCATAGAAGTCCAGAAAACAAAAGAATAAAGCATCTACAAGCACCCTGCATTCAGTGTGAGACAACCTGAAGGAGTAGTGATATCTAAGGGTTCAGCAAAACACTTTTGCTCTTCTTGGGAACCAGTGCCTGGGGACCCCAGAAATGCACTCTGCCTGGACTATAGGAGGTCTGATGTGGTGTGAGAGAGATAGTGGGCTATTGAAACAAGGCAAGATCAGAACCTAGATCACCAAGAACGCAGGCTGAGAGTTTTTGAACTTGGAATATTTATGACTAAATCTGCACTGTAAGAAACAATTAACCTAGAATGAATGCCAGTGATAGATTGGCATTTATTTCACATTGATAAAATTCTCAAAATAATTATTTAACTTTGCATTTTGACTGTGCAGCTATGGTTTAATTATACTTGATTGTATAGTTATATTTTAACCTTTAAAATCATTCCAAAATAAATCGGAGTAAAAATGTGATTGAAAAACTAGGAAAGAGTTGTTTTTGTTTTTTCTTAAAAGATAATCTCACCTATGCTCATTGCTTTAGAGTATTTGGATATGTAAAATTCTTCCTGAAACTATCACAAACATGTCACTGATGACAATTTTCTTAGCTTGTCTGCTAAAACCTGTGAAATTCTAAGTTAACTACACACCAATTTAAATATAATTTACCTACTTCCAAAAAGGATGTAAGGTGGCTTAAATTAGAATATGGCTTTAGCAAAACAACAAGTAAAATATGGTTTCTTCATAAGTATCACTTACATTAAAAGTTTCTGAACTATTTGAACTGTGACTCATGAGACATACCCACATTTGTTAAATACTAGAACCACAGGAAAAATTCAATCTCTTATTGGCTACATATGAAGTAGGTCAAAGAAAATATGCTTTCTGTTTCAGTTTCAGCTTAGATTATTTGTTTTTAAACTGTGAATCAAAACCACGTATGACATATCTGGAACAAACACACATACACAAACAATGATTTTATTACACTGCATCATTTTCTCAGGAATAGTCACAGAGCATATTACATATCTTTAAAAAGAATGAAGCTATTCAGAATTGATCTCTTCAGGCTAATATGGATTGGCATGGTATGTCAGCACAAATTCTATCATTTGGGGAAATCTCCAGATAATAAAATAATCTACGTGCTTATTCTGTAAAATTTAAAATGTCATTTCCCAATCTTTCATCACGGCCATGGTCCTTTCAAGTCCTTGTCTCCACTTTTCAATCTTTAACTCTCACCTTCTCTTGCTGTCAATCTGTCCCTTTCTTCCCCCCCACCCTTTTTTTTTTTTTTTTTTTTTTGCAATTGTTTTAGTCTTTCATTCTTCGAAACAAGATTGGAAAGCAGAGGCAGACAGAAGAAAATACACGGTTCATTTTCTTCTAAATATACTCAAATTTCTAGGCAAAATAATAGCTTTCTTCCATAATTGTTTTAGAAGCACTAAGCTGACTCACAAACCACAGCTAATAACAAAGGCAACTCAATTTAGTCCCTTCCAGTAACCGCCTGAGGCACTGGCTAATGGTGAGGGAAAGCCACAAAGAGTGTTCCGATGGGGAAAAAACGGCTACAATTAAATAGCTTTTGTTAAACCAGCGTTTTAAAAGAGCCTACTACAATGATAAATGGACCAAAGTTGGCAAGAGCTTAGAGCCAAAGGAATGGGAAAGGTCCTTCCCTCACAACTGAACAGTGAGGAGTGCTGATGTGAACTGGCCAAAACTAGGCAGTTTGATGGGGCCATTGTCACTGGGGACAGAGTTTTCCAGAAAGTTCAACTGTTAGCAGTATTTGCCTGTAACTTCAGAGACTATCTCTAGGACACATAAACTGATAACCTCAAGAAACAGAATTGGGGTTCCTGGGGAGGTTTTGATACATTTTTATATTTTGTGACATGTAAATGTATGGCCAACATGACTTTAAAGGTATGTCTACATGTTCTTTGATTTCCTCTCCTCAAGAGAAAGTGCTTCCCCTTGCCTTTCCGTGAGTGTGGACTGGAGTTAGTGATTTCCTTTCATCACTTAAGATATGACAGAAGAATGGGATGTCACTTCTAATGTTTGGTTATAAAGCTCCTGCCGCTCACGTCTCAAGCGCTCCTTCTCTTTCTGGACTCACTCGCTGTGGAGTAAGCCAGATGCCGTGAGGTGTGAGCAGAATGATAAGATGTCCACGTGGAGTCACCTGAAGTGTAGTGTCCTCCCTCCACAGCCCCAGGGAGCTTGAAAGAGGATTCTCCAGCCCCTTCAGCTCAACAACTTAACTGTAACATAGTCAGAAACCCTAAATGAAGGTGACCCGGCTAAGCCTTCCCCATTTCCTGGCCTTGAGAAACTTTGAGAAAATCTGAGATAATAAATGTTTGTTCTTTAAGTTGCTAGTCTTAGAATGAGTTTTTATGCAATAATAGATGCCTAATATGATTACCAGTCTAAAAATATTAACAAAAACCCTCAAATTAGTCAATTAAATGGAAATGGGAAGTCATAGTACATGGGTGTTCTCTTTGGCCTAACTTGCTTCTACTGCGCTTGAATGGCAACAATGTTGAAACTATTCCCAAAAGTGATCCCTTTCTTTTCTCTCAGGCCTCTTTTCATTCCCTTCCAGGATTTAAAGAAGACAGGGCTTCTTTGAGTCTGATCTCCCTGGTCCAACCAAGTCACTTTTGTTTTTGTTTTAGTTTGCTTGTTCGTGCTTGTCTTGCCTACCATGTGTGTCCCATTTGCTATGATTGCACCTAGGTTACCTGGCCAAAGGATGTTTTTTCTGCATCTGAAAAACCTAATTACACAGTCAAAAATTTGGTTTCTACTCTTTGAAACTGAAGAAAAAAAACTTTTTTTGCTGCTGTTCTTCGTCTCTCACCCTTCCAATGTTTCCTTTGGTATCTGACCAGAGTTGGAGAGGGAGTGAGTTATACACGTCTTTACATCGAAGTGAAAGTTCTGGCCATCCAAATAGGCCACTCGTATCTCCTTCTGTAGGGGCAGTAATTGATGGATAACCCCAGTTGCTGTGTTCTGAACTTATCAGGGAGCCCAGGCTAAGGTAGGCCTGCTTCTGCAAAATAGGGGATGTCTCTGGTAGGGGATTATTCTGACATGTAAATTTAGCTCAAAAACTTGCCACTGGCCTGGTTAAAGTATTCTTGGAAATGGACAAAGACTGCCACCTCTGTTTACCTACTTCTTTGATTCTCAGATGGAGCCCCTCTCCTCCTCCAGTGCCCTCCCTTCCTTCCCCTCACATGTGCTTTTTCCAGTGAGTCTCTTTCACATCTAAACTTTTTAGAATACCCAACTAACACATTCTCCCTCTATTCTAAGGCACTCAGGATCACTGAGCTTTAGCAAAGGAGCTGTCCAGTGAGCCAAACACTGTATCACTAGAAATCTGGATCATGGTTTGGGCTCAATAACCTAAGTAGTTGATTAACTGTTAATTTGACTTACTTTACTCTGTGCATGTGACCCGACCATAGTTTTCACAGCAAAGGTAGTTGACCCAAGACAGGATGCACCTAGATGGAAGAATTCCTTCCTACTTATTCCCCTTCCTTCATGTTATCACCTTGATAACAGACACCTTACCTATGAAGGAAAACATATACCCAGCCAAAATAAAATCATATTTTCATGATGGCACAGACACTTTAGTCAATAAAGTATAAGGAGGAATCACTGGGTAGGGCTTTTAAGAACCTTCTGTAGGGGCTCCTGAGGCAGCTGACATTTTTCTTCCCTTTCTCTTTCCTTCTGGAATTTGAGAAGCTGTCTAGTGAATACAATGTGACTTTGAGAATAGAACTCACCCTTGAAATATGGTGGCGATTTCTCTTGTGTGAAAGTGAAACAAAGTTCTATCTCACTGAAGATATAATTATCTGAGATCATTCCTATTTTCAGTACAACCCAATCCTAATTGGTACACAGACACTATTTATTATTTTCTGACCAATTATCATCTCTCTATGCTAACTCATGATTTGTACCCCCACTGGCCCCAATGACTAGCTTCATTAATGGCACCCATTTCAAGAAGATTTAGAGTTTACTCTAAGCAAAACAATATAGAAACATTTGACTTGTGAGCACTCTATGTTAAAGAGTGGTTAGCAGTCACAACATAAACTATTTTATATCCCAAAGGGATTTACTTTAGCATTTTATCAAGTAAGGTCTACTGTATTTCAATTTAGTTTATTTATCATTAAATTAATGACAGACGCTGTTGGGGAAAGGGAGAGGAAGCCTGTCAGAGAAACGAGTACATTTTTTAAAGTTTTTCCCATTAAACAAGGATGAGAAAGGAAGATAAAGGGACTGCTAATGTTAGGCCTAACACAAGGCTGTTATCGCTACAATTTAAGCTCCATCTATTTTTCACACCAATCTGTACTAGTTTGTTAGTTATGTACTGACTACATTATTCACAACCCTGCAACAGAGTCTTCTAGTTGTCTGTCAAAATCTGTTATTCCTTTTCCCATTTGTCCACAGTAATGGAGTTAAAGCACAGAGATGGCGATCCAGATAGAAAGTACATTTTCCAGCCTTTCTTGTACCTAGGGGTGACCTGCAATTAATTGATCAGCTTCATTTGCTTAGAAAAAATAGCTTTTACTAAGCTTCCCCTTTTTCTTTTTCTGTAAGCTGAAAGGGGAAGCATTAACACCACGTGCAGCATTAACCACATAGAGGAGGGTAAAATGGATGGGACTTGGATCTCTAAATGCTTGATTGACAGGGCTCACCCAGGGCCCTAGAGCTCACCTCACAGCTCTCTCAGAAAAATAAACTTCTATCTTCCAAGTCGCTCCACTTTGAAGCCTCTTTGTTTTAACAGCTCTACCCTTTTTTAAAATTATTTTATTGCTGTTCAATTACAGTTGTCTGCATTTACCCCCACCAGTCCCCCCAACCCCAGCCAAACCCACCTCCCTCCCTTGCTTCCACCCTCCTCCTTGGTTTTGTCCATGTGTCCTTTATAGTAGTTCCTGAAAACCCTTCTCCCCACTGTCCCCTCCCCCCTCCCCTCTAGCTATTGTTAGATTGTTCTTAATTTCAATGACTCTGGTTATATTTTGTTTGCTTTTTTCTTTTATGTTCCAGTTAAAGGTGAGCCAAATAATATTGAGTTGGCCGAAAAGTTCATTTGTTTTTTTCCGTAAGATGGCTTTACTAGCACCTGTCTTTAACTTCATTGGAAACAATTTTGTTCGATTGTGTTGTGACACTGTCCTATCAATAAGCATTAAAAAGACACCAAAATTGGTGAATTTCTGTGTAGCCATTTTAATATTGAAGATAAAAGAAAATATACAACATTTTCATCACATTATGCTTTATTATTTCAAGAAAGGTAAAAACACAACTGAAACGCAAAAAAAGAAAAAAAAAAAAAAGATTTGTGCAGCGCGTGGAGAAGGTGCCGCAATGAATTGAATGAGTCAAAAGTGGTTTGTGAGGTTTCATGCTGCAGATTTCTCACTGGACGATGCTCCACAGTCGGGTAGACCAGTTGAAGTTGATCGTAATAAAATCAAGACATTAACTGAGAACAATCAACATTATACCACACAGGAGATAGCCAATGTACTCAAAATATCCAAATCAATAAAGTTACTGGTGAAAACGAAAAATGTGTCTTATTTCATGGAAAAAAACCTAAACAGACTCTTTGCCACCCCTATAATATGACTTTGCTTATTACTCAGAAATTATTTAAAAGGTTGTGAAGAGGGTGTGTGTGTGTGTGTGTGTGTGTGTGTGTGTGTGTGTGTGTGTCTAGGCTAAGGTGTTTCAGGACATCTAAAAACCACAGACTCACCTTTACTTTATTTCCCATGGCACAGATATAAAATACCTTAGGCCAGGGCCAGTGTGCCTCCATTGTTTGGAGCATTGTCCTATAAACTGAAAGGTCAAGGGTCTTGATTCCTGCTCAGGGCACATGTCTGGGTTGCAAGTTCAGTCTCTGGTTGGGGACATGTACAAGGGACACCGAAGGATGTTTCTCTTTCACATCATGTTTCCACCCCTCTCTCTCCCTCCTTTCCCTTGTCTCTAAAAATCAATAAGCATTTCCTTGGCTGAGGAAAAAAATAAATAAAACTTAGGAGTACAAATTAGATTAAAACAATAAAACCACAAGAATAAATTATAGTACCCTTTTCATAGACAATAACCTTCCCCCTTAACAGTGTTTTAATCAGCAAAGGAATAGGTTGTTAGGGGTTTATTTCTGAGTCATACAAGTGCAGGGTTTTTCAAAATGAAGTTTAAAAGCATCATGAATATGAATCATCTTGTTTGAGAAGCATAATCCTAGTGGATAGTGCACTACTGTGGTCTTATTTCAAAGATGGTCAAGGAGGGGAAGTGACATTTTCTGCAACATTAATGCTCTTATGATATTCTCTGTCAGAATAAAAGTTATACTTCAAAAACAAATTGGCTCATAACACAGTTCCATTTTTAATTGTTTGAGGTAACTCCATCCTGCTTTCCACAGTGGCTGCACCAGTCTGCATTCCCACCCACAGTGCAGGAGGTTTCCTTTTCTTTACATCCATGCCAACATTTCTTTGTTGATTTATTGATGATTGACATCCTGGCAGGTATGAGGTGATATATCATTGTGGTTTTAAGTTGCATTTCTCTGATGATTAGTGACATTGAGTATCTTTCAATATACCTACTGGCCATCTGCATGCCCTCTGGAAAATTGCCTACTCAGGTCTTTACTCATTTTAATTGGATTGTTCTAGGGTTTTTTGGTGTTGACTTGTATAAGTTCTCTGTAAATTTTTGATATTAACCCCTTACCATGTGTATCATTGGCAAATATGTTCTCCCATTCAGTGGGTTGTTTTTTTCATTTTGTTGATGGTTTATTTTGCTGTGCAAAAACTTTTTAGTTTGATGTAGTCCTATTCATTTATTTTTTTTGTTTCCCTTGCCTAAAGTGATATATCAGAAAAAAAGATTGCTACAAAAATCTAAGGTTTTACCGCCTATGTTTCCTTCTATGATTTTTATAGTTTCAAGTCTAACATTTAGGTCGGTAATCCATTTTGAATTGTGTTTATTTCTTGTGTATGATGTAAAAAGGTGGTCTAGTTTCATTTTTTTAAATGTGTCTACTCAATATTCCTAACACCATTTATTGAGTAGACTGTTTTTAGCCTATTGTATGTTTTTGCTTTTCTTCTTATTCTTTTCAAATAATTAACTATAAAAACATGAGTTTACTTCTGGGCTCTCTATTATGTTTCATGGATCTACATGTCTGTTTTTATGCCAGTACCAAGCTGTTTTGATTACTATGGCCTTGTAGTATAGTTTGATATTAGATAGTATGACTCCTCCAACTTTGTTCTTCTTTCTCAAGATTGCTGAGGCTATTTGGGGTCTTATGTATACATATAAGTTTTTGAAATATTTGTTTTAGATTTGCAAAATATGTCATTGGTATGTTGATAGATATTGTATTGAGTCTATAGATTGCTTTGGGTAGTATGGACATTTTAATAATCTTAGTGCTTCCTATCCATGAACACAGTATATACTCCCACTTATTTGTATCTTCTTTAATTTTTTCTTTAATGTCTTATAATTTTCCAAGTACAGGTCTTTTACATTAATTAAGTTTATTCCTAGTTATTTGATTATATTTTTGAAGCAATTGTGAATGAATTTTTTTTTTTTTTTTGGTTTCCTTTTCTGATAGTTCATTATTGGTGTATAAAAATACAACTGATTTCTGGATATTGTTTTTGTATCTTACTACTTTACTGAATTCATTTATCAGTTCTAATAGACATTTTTGGTGGAATATTCAGGGTTCTCTGTACATAGTATCATGTCATCTGCAAATAATGACAGTTTTACTTCTTTCTTTTCATCTGAATGAGTTTTATTTCTTCTTGTTGTCTGATTGCTGTGTGTAGGACTTCCAGTACTATGCTGAACAAGAGTGGTGAAAATGGATACCCTGTCTTGTTTCTGGTCTTAAAGGAAATGTTTTTAGTTTTTTCACATTGAGTATGAAGCTGGCTTTGTCCTATATGGCCTTTATTATGTTTAGGTATATTCCTTCTCTTCCCACTTTATCATAAATGGGTGCTGTATTTTACCAAATGTTTTTTCTGCATCTTTTAATATGATCATGTGGTTTTTATCCTTCATTTTTTTAATGTGGTATATTGACTTACAGATATTGTACAAACCTTGCATTGCCAGAATAAATCTCACTTATTCATGGTATGTGATCTGTTGGGGTTTTTTTGTTTGTTTGTTTTTTGAGAATTATAATAGTATGCTCTTTGTTTTACAGACATTTTTGAAAACAGACCCAAAACAAAAGTTTGGACTGGGTGGTTCATTTAAATGAACATGGGATCAGCCTCCACTATGCATGGTTGTGGGGGGGCTCCGCCCACAGCCCCCCCCCCACCCCGCTTCCAGCCTCCATGGATGAGAATAAGTCTACCAAGATATGATGTGCTTGGGGAGGAAAGGTGGCCTATCTCTCAAAGGAGAAGGGCCAAGAGCCTTTTCCTCAGGGCTTTTATTAGGTTCCTTTTGCACGGGAATACAGGTAAAGCTCATTAATCATTGTCAGGCAGTAAGGATCAAACAATAGATAACATACAAAGAACTATGAGGGCTTATTCTGAGTCAGGGTCTGTTAGCTAAAGGGCTACAAAACTTTGAAAAACTAATTCATTTCCTGTTCAAACCCTTATCATTTAATTGAGAGCATTGTAAACAAAGCAGGTTTCACAGGATTTTATATATTCTTTCTTAGGCCTGATCACCAGGGGAACCCACCCTATCCAGCACAGGGCTGCACCACCTCTGTCATTGTTTCAGGCTTAAGTCAGGCAGAGTAAGCAAGGCAGCCAAGAGATTAGGAGACTTCTCGCAGACAGAATGAGGACTCAGGCTATGTCAGGATAGCTGAGGGGTAAGGGTCTAGCACTCCTTTTTGCTGTAGCCCCCAAGTCCTTCCTTGGGGCCTCACGTGATCATGCCTGACTTAGGTCATTCTGCCCTTGAGGAATCTTACCCGTCATTGGCTAACTGATCAAGCACTGGGGGCCAGTTATGGGTGAAGTAAAAGGAGCAGAAGCGGCACTCCTGCCAGGGAGATAAGCTTTGTCTCCTTAGTGGCTTACGGTCCGAAGGTCACTTACTCAGCCTTAGCCATTGTGGGCAGGGGTGCGGGGAGCGGGGGGAGTTACAGCTCCTGAAACCAGGCAGGGCGGTTCCCAACATGTGGTATGCCAATATTTCCTGTTTCAAGAGTTAGACCGTTTACGTATATGTTTCAAGGCTGACTTATGGATTCAGCCACATTTATTTTCACAAGTATCACTGGGATTCTTTTTATTTGTTTTTAATTATTTTAAAATTAATGTTCAAAGACAGTTGTCTCCATTTTCCCAACACCACTTGTATGATCTTTATAATGCATTGCTGGTTTGGAATAATTCTGTTCAGAATTTCAGCATCTCTGTTCATCAGGGATATTATCTGAAGAAAAATGAAACAATAATTCAAAAGAATATACTTATCCCCATGTGCATTGCAACCTTATTTACAATAGCCAAGATTTTGAAGCAGCCCAAGTGTCCAACAGTAGATAAGTGGATAAAAAGCTGTAGTACATTTACACAGTGGAATACTACTTGGCCTGAAAAAAACCTCATGAACACAGACAGCAATGTGGTGATTGCTGGGGTGAGGCAGAGGAGGGTATAGGGAGGATAACTGGTGATGAATGGAAACTTGACTTGGAATCGCAAACACGCAATACAGTGCACAGATGATGTGTTGTAGAATTGTGGGCCTCAAACCTGGATAATTTTGTTAACCAGTGTCACTCCAAAAAGTTCAATAAAAAGGAAAACAACAGATTGCTTTTTGCAACAAGTTGTCATCTCTGCTAATATGGTGTAGGAGAGATGGCATTGAGCTCTGCTGAAAGGGTCTTGGGTGGACTGCTCATACCTTCAGTCACCGTGGTAAAAATATGTTGTCCCATCCCAGTTGTCAGCCACATCAGAATAACCTTTGGTTATACCTGTCTTTTCTGTGAAATACATTTATAATCCTTTCAGTTGGTTTTTATTTCTCTCCTTTGTGTTTTTTTTTTTTTGTTTGTTTGTTTGATTTTTGCTTCTGGATTTATAAGATTTATCAATTGGCTTGGCCAAAAAGTCCATATGTTTTTGTTTCCTAAAATAAAAGGCACATTTTTCATTTTCACCAATAACTGTATTGATTTGGATATTTTGAGTGTGTCACCTATATCCTACAGGGTATAATGCTGATTGTTTGCAGTTAATGTCTGAATTTGATCACTCTCAACTTCACGTGGTCTACCTGACCGTGGAGCATCATCCAGTGAGAAATCTCCAGCTTGAAACTTTGCAAACCACTTTTGACACATTTGATCAGTCACAGCACCTTCTCCATGCACTGCACAAATCTTTTGTGTGTATGTGTGTGTATATTTCAGTTGCATTTCTACCTTTCTTGAAATAATGAGTCATAATAATATGCTGAAAGTGTTGCTTATTTTCTTTCATCTTCAATATTAAAATGCTACATGAAAATTCACCAATTTTGATTTTTTTTCATGTATGCTGATATGACAGCTGTCACAATACAATCGAACAAAATTGTTTCAAATGAAGTCAAGAGAACTAAGCTCTATAAGAGCCATCTTACAGAAAAAACAAATGAACTTTTTGGCCAACACAACACATAGCTTAAATAGTAATCATTTGTTGGTTTTATGTATTGACAAATACCTTTTCCCACATGAGTCTTATTTTTTTACTTTTTTGAGACCTGTGTTCTAATTCCATATACTTTTATTAAGCAGCTTCTGTATTTTTTAAACTCTATGATTGCACATTTTTGCCCAATATTACTTATATTGGTTTCAGGTACACAGAATAAGTAGTTAGATAATCATACACTTTACAAAGTGTTTCACCCAATATTTCCAGTACCACCGGGCAGCATACGTGTTCACTGCAACACCATTGACTGTATGCTCCATGCTGTACTTTACATCCCTGTGACTATTCTGTAACCACCAATCCATATTTTTCAATCCCTTCACCTCTTTCACCCAGTCCCCCAAACTCTATGAGTCCATTTCAATTTTGTTTATTTATTTTCTTCTTTGGATTCCACATGTAAGTGAAATCATGTGGTATTTGTCTTTCTCTGACTGACTTATTTCACAGAACATAGTACACTCTGGGTCCATCCACTATTTTTAATTAAAGAAGAGCATGCCTACACAAAGATAAATCCTAATGCCCACATGATGAATGATGATTTTTAAAACTAAACACTTTTGTGTAGTGCCACCCAAATATTACCATACCCCAAATCTTCCCTGTTGGGCTCAAGTCATTATTACAGAGAAAAAATAACCATGTTCTGAGAATTCTAACAATAATTGAGCTTTGTTTGGCCACTTTGACATAAATGGAATACTACAATATAAATTCTTTTATATCTGCATTCTTGAAAAAAATAACAGTGCTTGATTTCATTTATGTTGTTGCATGTATCAAGAGTATTAATTTCAGTACTAAATAATTCATTTTCTAAACATACTATAATTTATTTAGTATTTATTGCAGTGCAATTGACTTATTTTCTGTGCGGGGCTATTGAAAATAAATAATGCTATGGACATTCTCGTTCATGTCTTTTGATACACACAATATATATTGCTGTTGATTATATACTTAGGGAAAGGAATAGCTGGATTATTGAGAGTATGTATCCCTACAATGTTAGTAGTTACTGTCAAAGTTGTGACAGTAACTACTCATTTTAACTACAGATGTTAAAGTTGTGAAATTAATTTTTAGTCTGACCAGGAATGTACGCTCATTCTTGTTCTGTATTCCTGAAATATACTGTTATTGACAGGCTTTTCAACCTCAGCCAGTTTGGTGGATTTATACTAGCATCACATTTTGGTATTAATCAGCATTTTCTTGATGACTAAATGTGGTGAAGCACCTTTTTATATTCCACCATTTTGATAATGACTTTTGTGAAGTGACTGTGTTTTTTTTTTTTCTATTTTATTTATTAGAGCATTAGTTATCTCTTATTAATTTGTAGGGGTTTCTCCTGGATAGGAGATCTTTGGTTGGTGGATGTAGGCATTTCAAACATATCTCTCACTCTGCCGTCTAAATTTTCAGTTTCCTAATAGTGTCATTTTGATGAACAAAAGTTCTAAATTTTATCGAAGTAGAATTTTCCAATCTTTTATTTATAGGCAAGTGTGTTTTTTTCTTTTTTAGTAAGAAAATTTGAACATGTATGTCATAAAGATATTCTTTTAAGTTATTTCCCAGTAGCTTTATTGTTTAAGATTTTATATTTAGGTCCATAATTTATCTGAAATTTATTTTTCCACAGGAGTAACACAAGATCAAAGTTCAATTTCCTCGTAAATAGCCAATTTACCCAGCACCATTTTTTGAAATGGCAATCCTTTCTTCACTGCATTGTGGTCGTAACTTTATAAAAAGTCAAGTGACTTTACACACACCATAGGACTATTATTCTGTTCTGTTGGTCCATCTGCCTGCCCAGTGTAATGATCAAACTGCCTTAATTGCAATTGCTTTTTTAGTAAGTTTTGATATCAAGTGGTGTCAAGCCCTTTTTTTCTCTTTCATTCACATTTTTAATGTTCTTCAAAATTTTCATTTTCATATTAATTTTGAATGGGATTATTATTTTCCATCCCTAATATCTCCTTGAATTTTGATTAGACTTGCATTGTATTTTTTAGATTTGTCTGGAGAAAATTGGTATTTTTACAATTTCAAATCTTCCAATACAGAAATATGGTATGTCTGCATTTGTTTAGGTTTTCGTAATTTTTTTCAATAATATTTTATAGACTTCAGTGCAGAAAACATCTACCGTAGTGTTTTCCTAGGTGTCATTTTTAAATTTCATGCTTATTGCTTGTTGCTAGTATATAGAAAGTTTAACCTTTTATAAATTAAACTTGCATCTAACAAATTTGCTAAGTTCACTAATTAATTTTGACAGCTTATCTGTAGAGTCTTTAGATTTTTCTAGATGTACTAACCTGTGGTCCTAAACGATGAAACCCTGGCACCTTCCTTCCTTTCCAGCCCATGTACACATTGGAGGGTTTCTCATTGCAATTGTTAAGATCACCTGTCTTTACATAGACCATGGGACCCTAAAAGTGGTTTAAAGAATACTTCAATATGCATATGGACCACCTGGAGACCTTCTTAAAGTGCAAATTCTAACTGAGTAAGTCTGGAATGGGGCCTGGAATTCTGTATTTCTAACCAGCTCCAGGTGATGCAGGTGTTGTCACCCTACCAACCTCACTTTAAGTAGCAAGGCTGTGGTGAGTATCCTTGTCTAAATCTCAGTCCTGGGGATGGAGGTTTAACATTTCAGCTTTAAGTATGACGAGTGCTAGAGATTTTGTTTGTTCATTTGTTTTGCAGATAACATGTATCAGATTAAGAAATTCTTATTTCTACTTTACTTATTAAAATGTCAACAACTATTGGATTTTCTAAAATTATTTTGCTTTAATGCAATCATCACATAATTTTTCTGCAGTCTTCTGTTAATATGAATTACACTGATTGATTTTCAAACTTAATCAGACTTGCATTCCTGAAATCAGCTCAGTTAGGTCATGATAGCATTATTCAATTTATTGCTGGATTCAATCTGTTATTCGGGACTTTGATGCTTTGTTCATAAGTGAAATTTTAAAAAGTAATTTTTATTTCCTTTAATATCCCTGTCAGGTTAAGGTACTATAATCACATTAATTTTGTAATACAGTTTGGGAATTGTCTCTCTATTTTTGTATTCTGATAGAATTTATAAAAGAATAGTTTATTTCTTCCTTAAATGTTTCAAAGAATTTACTGATAAGGTTTGTAGAGATTTGATTTATTAAATAGTTTTCCATTTGTTTTTTTTTTCTTGTATGAATTTTGGTACAATGCAGTTTTCCTTGGAATTTTTCCTTTTATTTAAATTTTTTAATTTACTGGCATAAAGTTTTTTATAATATATTCTTACGATCTGAAGAATTCATAGTGATTCTTTTTTTCTCCCTTATATCAGGAATTTGCACCATCATTTCTTCTTGATAAATCTTGTCAGATGTCTATCAAATTACACTATTCTTTTAAAGTAACTGATTTGTGGTATTATTAATTCTCCCTGTTTATTTGTTTTCTACTTCATTGATTTCTATATTGTTTAATTTTTCCCTTCTCTTTTTTCTGGGTTTCTTTTGCTGCTCTTTTTCTATATTTTTGAGACAATACTTAGAAGATTGGATTTTCATTCTTCCAATTCTACAAATATCATACATTTAACACTACAAACTTCATTCTAATTACCAGTTTAGCTGCATCTTACAAGTTTGATATCTATTTTTATTATCATACAAATATATTTATATTATCCTTCTGAGTCTCCTTTGATACATTTTGGTCAATTGCTATGTTTAATTTTCTTAATCTCTAACATATGGGTATTTTTAGGTTAATGGTTTGCTATTACTTTCAAGATTGATCCTTCTGTAATCAGAACATATATTCTAAATAGTTTTCATTCTTTGAAAGTTTCTGGGATTGTTTTTAAGTACAGCATATAGTCACTTTTGATAAAAGATTCATATACATATCTATCTCTCCCCAATAGTACATTTTTATTATTATCATGCTCCCCTTTTTTTAATATAATGAGCATATGTCAAAGATTTATTTAATCCATTAGAGGTAAATAAGCAGGATGGTACAAAGCATGTTAAGTGAACATTCAAGGAACTTCAGTATTGTATCAGTCGGAGCTGGGGGGACATGTAGATAGATAGATAGATAGATAGATAGATAGATAGATAGATAGATTTTACTATAAGCAAATGACTCACAGGGTTATGGAAGTGGACATGTCCCAAGATTTGTAGCTGGCAAGTTAGAAATCCAGAAGAGCTGGTGGTACAGTTCTAGTCCCAGTCCAAAAGACTGAGCATCAGGAGAGCTTGGCAGTGAGTTCCAGTCTGAGTTGGCCGGCTAAGACCCAGGAAGAGCTGGTGTTTCAGCCCCAGTGTCCCAGCTAAAAGGCAGCCAGTCTGCTATTGCATTTTTTTATTCTTTATGCATTTTAAGACTCAAAAGATGAATCTTATGTTTTTTTTCTAGTCAATATTCATTTACTCTCACCTACTTGGTTACCTTTACCTTGTTTTATTAGTACTTTCTATACTTCTGTGTTTCTGTCTAGAATAATTTTTCTTGTGCCTGAAATTTTCTTCATTTATTTCTTTTATTCAGATTTACTAGCAATAAACTCAATTATATCAGTGTTTACTTACCTGGAAATGTATATTTTTACTGGCACTATTGAAAACTAATTTTCAAAGGTATATAATTTTAAGTTGTCATCTATATTTTTTCCTATCCTCTAAAATTGACATGCTGTTTCCAACTGGTATCTACTGTTTCTGTAAGATATTAGCTCTGTTTTTATCATTGCCTTCCTGAAGGTAATGTGTTTCATTCTCCTCTGCCTTCTTTTAACTTTTACATTTGTCTTTTTTAAAGATTTTTTATGATATATCCAGGAGTATTTTGTGTTCTTCCTATTCAGTATTCATGTTTCTACTTGAATTTTTGAATTGATGTATTTTCACCATTTTGGGAAATATATTTTTGGTCGCTATCTTTTCAAACACTCCTGTCATATTTTCTTTTTCCTGATTTTCTGAATGTCAGTTGTGTGTCTGTTAGAGCTTTTCATGTTTCCAAACAATTTCCAATATGTTTTTTATACCCTTTATAATTTGATCTTTATGTTTGAGTCTGAGTATTTTCTACTATCCCATGTTTAAGTTTACAAAAACATCTTGTGCTGTGTCTGGTCCATAGTCAAACCCATTCACTGGTTTTCAATTTTCATAATTGCATTTTGAGACTCTATAATTTTCATTTTATTCTTTATGGATTTCAGGTTTCCAGTGAAATATTTCAATTTATCATGTGTTTTCTTAAAATGTGATAATTACAGTTATTTTGGATTTGTCTGATAATTCCAATGTCTGGATCACCTGAAAATTTTGATCACTTTTTTTTTTTGACTCTTTGTCATGCCTATATAATTTTTTTTGTACTTAATGATTGTTTTTGTACAAGAAAAATAGAAAAGGCTCTGCAGGATACATACCTCATCTTGTGATAGGGAGCCTGAGTTGGGCCAGATCACCTGAATCCAAACAAGAAGTGAACCAACTAAATTAAAGTTTTATGTCTCATTTAAGCTCGGGTTCTCCTCTGCTCCCAGGCTTGACTCTTCTGCATCCTATAGTAAGTTGTCTAGGCTCCTTCTTCTACGGCAAACTCTGAACTCTAGTTCATATGTCCTCAGCATACGAGGGCAGAGTACTAGAAGAGTACTGAAATCTTTACTCCTTTGGAGTGACTTTTGCTTGGTTTCTTTGCCAATCACCCTGAACATCAGAATTTGTCAAATGCTTCTAGGTGGGAATTGAAAGGGTCTTTATTTTAAATTTTATTTTTATTGTTTATGTTATTACAGTTGTTCCTACCTTTTCTCCCCTTCCCCACCTCCACAAAGCCCTGCCCTCTACCTTCCCCAAGCCAATCCCCATACTGTTGTCCATGTCCATGTGTTATGCATAAATGTTCTTTGGTTAATACCTTCAGCATTTTCATCCAGTCCCCCACCTTTTTCCAGCAGATGTTAGTCTGTTTTATATATCTAAACTTCTGCTATTCTTTTGTTTGTTAGTTTATTGTGTTCATTAGGTTCCCCATATAAGTGAGATCATTGGTATTTTTCTTTCACTGACTGTCTTAATTCACTTAGCATAACTTTTTTCCAGTTTTATCCATGCCGTTGCAAAATGTAAGAGTTTCTTCTTTTTTACCACTGTGTAGTATTCCATTGTGTGAACGTACCCCAGCCTTTTTATCCATTCATTTACTGATGGGCACTTAAAATGTTTCCAAATCTTGGCTATTGTAAGCAGCACAGCTATAAACATAGGGATGTGTATATTTTATTGTATTGGTGTTCCAGGATCCTTGGGATATATTCCCAGAAGTGGAATTGCTGGGTCAAAAGGAAGTTCCACTTTTTATTTTTTAAGGAAATTCCATATTGTTTTCCATAGTGGTTGCACCAGTCTGCATTCCCACCAAGAGGACACTAGGGTTCTCTTTTCTCCACATCCTGGCCAGCACTGTTGTTTGTTGGTGTGTTGATGGTGGCCATTCTGACAGGTGTAAGATGATACCTCATTGAGGTTTTAACTTGCATTTCTCTGATAATTTAGTGATGTTGAGAATTTTTTCATAGGTCTGCAGGCCCTCTACATGTCCCCTTTGGAGAAGTGTTTATTCAGGTAAATTCGCCCATTTCTTAACTGGGTTGTATGTCTTCCTGGCTTTAAGTTGTATTGGTTCTTTGTATATTTTGGAGATTAAACCCTTGTCAGATGTGCTATTGGCAAAAATGTCCTCCCATACAGTGAGTTCTGTATTCATCTTGCCTGTGGTTTCTTTAGCTGTGTAGAAGCTTTTTCATTTGATGTAGTCCCATTTGTTTGTTTTGGCTTTATTTCCAGTACATTAAGAGATACAGCAGCAAAAATATTACTACATTGACTATCTGAGATTTTACTACATGTGTTTTCTTCTAGAATTTTCATGTTCTTGCAACTTACATTTAAGTCTCTTATCCATTTTGATTTTATTTTTGTGTATAGTATAAGTTGGGGTCTAGTTTCTTCTTCTTCTTCTTCTTTTTTTTTTTTTTTTTGCATGTACCAGTCCAGTTTTCCCAACGTCATTTATTGAAGAGACAGTCATTGCTCCATTGTATGCTCTTCCCAGCTTTGTCAAATATCAACTGCTCATACAGCCATGGGTTTATTCCTAGGCTCTCTGTTCTGTTCCATTGTTCTATATGTCTATTCTTGTGCCAGAACCAGGCTGTTTTTATTACAGTGGACTTACTGTATAGTTTGATATCAGAAGCTGTGATAACTCCAGCTTTGTTCTTTATTTTTGCAAGATTGCTGAGGTTATTCAGGGTCATTTTGAGTTTCATGTAAATTTTTAGAATACTTGTTCCAGATCTATACAGTATACCATTGGTGTTTTAATGCATTGAATGTATAGATTGCTTTGGGTGGAATGGACTTTTTTTTTTTTTTTTTTTTTTGGTCTTCCTGGAGTGGAGTCATGTAATTTTTTTTAATTTTTTATTTTAATTATTGATCTTGTACAGTTTTCTGTCTTTTACTCCCACCCCAGCCCACCACCGCAGCCCTCCCCACCTTCCTCACATTTCCACCCCCCATACTTTTTGTCCATGAGTCCTTTATACTTGTTCCTGTAAACCCTTCCCCTTTTCCCCTGGAATGGACATTTTAATGATGTTAACAATTTCAGTCCATGTATGTGGAATATGCTTCCATTTATTTGTCTACCTCTTTTCCTTTCTTCACTGGGCTATAATTTTCTGAGTATAGGAGTGGGCTTCAGCTCACACCAAAGCTCAAACTAGCCACATAATCAGTATACCCAAAGGGGGATTCCTGCAGGTTCCAGACCCTGCTGGGAACAACACCTCATTCAGGGGCAGCAACCACACAGCATCCCACACAAAGAGGTCAGAGGTTACTCTTATAGTCACCCAGCCTGAAGGGATAACTCTATGACAAAAGTACCACCATCATTTAAGATGCAACTGCAATAAGGGAGTCAAGGAACCCACAAAAAAACACTCCTTAGCCATGGAGATCGAGTATTCCAAAGGACTGGGCAACTAACCTCTGCAAGACACTTTTATCATAAAACAGTCAAAGTAGGTTTGGGAGAGAGAGCACACCTACCTAACACACAG
The DNA here is from genome assembly GCA_039655065.1 of Glossophaga mutica. Lineage (NCBI taxonomy): Eukaryota > Metazoa > Chordata > Mammalia > Chiroptera > Phyllostomidae > Glossophaga > Glossophaga mutica. The sequence goes on along the minus strand of CM077309.1, from coordinate 102,465,154 downwards.
AGATCAAAGGGTGGGGGAGCAAAGGAAAATGTCCCAAGCAAAAAACAACAGAAATTGCCACAAACAGATTTAAAAGATATATATTTTTTCATTAATATATTTATTTATTTACTATTTTTTTATTTTAATTGTTGCTCTTGTACAGTTTTCTGCCTTTACTCCCATCCCAGCCCACCCCCCAGTCCTCCCCACCTCCCTCCTGTTTCCACCCCCACCCCCCTTGTTTTTGTCTGTGTCCTTTATACTTGTTCCTGTAAACCCTTCCCCTTTTCCTCTGAAATTCTCTCCCCTCTCCCCTCTGGTCACTGTCAGCCTGTTCTCAATTTCAGTGTCTTTGGTTATATTTTGCTTATGAAATGGAAGCAACACACATATCAGATGCAGAGTTTAAAATAATGGTTATAAATGTGCTCAAAGGCCTTAGAAGAAGAATAGATGATCTCAGTGAGAACTTAGTAAAGAGATAGCAAGCACTAAAAAGGATATAGAAACCATAAAAAAGAACCAGTCAGAAATGAAAATTACAATATCTGAAATGAGAATTCACTTGGAGGAATCAGCAGCAGGTTAGATGAAGCAGAGGATCAAATCAAGATAATACTATCCATTCCACGCCCCCACCGCCATAAATGAAAGTATCTTGGACTCCTTTCTCTGTGCATTCTTTCCCTTCAGGATCTCTCCTTTGTCCTGTAGGACCACCATTAAAAAACCAGCTGTCAAATATTGATAATGTTTAGAAATATAAAATCTATGTTGAAAAATAAAAAGGTGATAGCTTTTAATTGCTTAACATGATAGAAACACTTGAAAAGGCTTTAGTTTAATTTTTTTGTTTCTATAGAAGTCTATTTAAATATTACCACAGAAATATATAATTATATCTATCAACAAATAGACTTTAAGTAATATCTAACACTAAAATTAAATACATCTGGGATATGTATAATTAACCATACTCCTTAATCAGATATACATAGAAAAATGGTCAGAAAATAGTAAGGTTCCAAATGAAAAATAAGCACACTCAGAAAGAGCCACTGTGCTAGGGTATACACAATAGCACACAGTTTCAAAATGGCTAATTCTGACTCTCTGACAGATAGTATTTTTAAAGGTGGTTGTTTTTATTAGCTGAAGAGTAAAGTTGGCATCCTGTTAGGATGAGTTTCAGTGAGGTTTATGGTTGTTCTTTCCATTCCTGGGCTCTTGTCCTATGAGATATTATCCATTTCAAAAAGGTGTGCTATTTCAGCAATTTCTTGTTCAACATTGACAGTTGCCATTTCACAAATATTAGAGAGATTGCAAAGGCCTATAAGATCATTAAATCCATCCCCCTGGCACTGTAAGTGAAGCAAGTGAAGCAAAGCTATTTTTCTGTGTGTGGGGGTTGTATTTGGTATGGGCGTTTCTGGTAAAAATAATATGGAGTGGAAGGGTAAGGGTGCCCAGATAAGTGAAAAGTCTCTGACAGGAATTTTCATTCCTTCTTTTCTATCTTATCGTTTTGAATATTTTTAATCATTAGGTGCCAATTTTATATCCCAAATACATACTTTAAAAGAATGTTTAAGGCTTAAATTGTTCTTTCCATTTAAAGCCATATTCTGGTTAATTTTAGCACTGACTAGATAATCCAAAACTGAGTGGAATCCCACAACTAATACTCCTGGAAATCTGTTATCTTAATGTTAAAGTGAATAAAAAAATATATAAACTGCATCACCTTTAATTTAATTATAATAATTTCATATATGTCTACATTTTATCACTTTTGAAGGTCACAGAAATGTTCAGGTTAATACTAAATGCCTGAATATTATTGAATTTAGTCAAATTTACTCCTTCATATTAGTATTCCACATGATAATGTAGTAAGGAAGAATCCAAGGATCATTAGTTATTCAAATATCAGTGTTGTGTATTCATTACATTTAGTTAAAATTAAAATGTAGAAATTTAAGCATCTTATAAATCTATCTACTTAATCCTAGGATATTCATGGACCAATCTCTTGAATAAAAAAATATAGCTAAAATATTAAATATCATATTTAAACATAAGAAGGATTCCTTTATAGTCATATAATCACCAAAATACTTTTTGATTCTGCTTGTTATTAAATCTATTTAATTAAATCACCAAAATTATTTTATAGTATTAGCTTTATAATACAAATCTGAATGAATAACATATAAATGTACAATGCTCTCCCTTAGGCAATATCAAAACATCACCTCTTATGAATAAATTGTAAGAAGAAATAACAAGAAAATAGATTACATATCAACTATTATACTATCATTGATAGCAGCTAGTTCTAAAAGTTTAGGCTTCTGAACTCTTGGACTAGGTAATAAAACATGGAAAGCTATTTCTTTAGAACCTTACTACATCATGCACTTAATTTTTGATTACTTTGTTTACAGCACAAAGAATCACACACCTTATAAAATTTCTTTCCCAGTTCTTCAAACATTACAGAATAAATTATGGATCCTACCATCACATGCCTGGTGATATACATATTTTAAAATGTCAATGAGTTTCTTGCACAAAATAATTTAATATTACATCACCATACACTTCTATCACACTCAGAAAACAGGTATTGCAGCAATCTCAACTCCTAAGGCAGATGTACGATAACAGTGTTACTGAAGTTCAAAGTCGGGCATAGTTTGTGGCCACTCACATTCCAGTACCAAATAGTGAAATGCCACTTGCAAGATTCTGTTCCTCTCATCCTACTTTGGACATGTAACCCAGCAGGTTACTTCAATAATTGAACAGATCTTCATTAGTAAAAGCAAAGTTCTCCTGGCTAACATTTAAAGAATATGCATAAAAAGATTTCCACAGATATAGAGTTCTTCTGTTTTAAGAGTAATTATGTAAATGTGCAGGTGATATTGTGTTATGTGTTCATATTAATACTTTATTTCTAGAAATTTAAACAAGATAGAGGTATTTTGACCAGAGACAATGACAAATTATTAAGTAAGCAAGACTTAAGGTACACCCATTGGGTCAAAGGAAGACACTCTTAAAGGATGAATAAATAAAACCTTTCCTAATTAAGAATTGTTGGAAGATTTCATCCTTTGTAAGATACATTGAATCCCACATCTTTACTGCCTAAGTCCTGTAACGCAGGAAATGAGATACAATATTTTGTTTAGTCTTAAAAACATGGGTTTTTCCCATAATATGAGCATCTTGCAAACTGAGTGTGATTGTACTTGAAATGCCTTATGATATAGAAAAACACCACATAAACAAAATGGAAGATGAAAACCACATGATCATATTAATTGATGCAGAAAAAGGCATTTGATAAAATCCAGCACCCGTTTTTGATAAAAACTCTCAGCAAAGTGGAAAGAGAGGGAACATACCTAAACATAATAAAGGCCATATATGACAGACCTACTGCCTGCATCATACTCAATGGGCAAAACTACAAGAGTTCCCCTTGAGACTGGGAACAAGACAGGTATGTTGCTTTTACCACTCTTATTCAATATAGTACTGGAAGTCCTAGCCATAGCAATCAGTCAAGAAGAAGAAATAAAAGCCATCCAAACTGGAAAGGAATAAGTAAAGCTCATTATTCTCAGATGACATGATACTGTATATAGAGAACCCTAAATATTCCACCAAGAAACTACTAGAACTGATAAATGAATTCAGTAAAGTAGCAGGATATAAAGTTAAAATCCAGAAATTGATTGCATTTTTATATGCCAATAATGAACTATCAGGAAGGGAATTTAAGAACACAACCACATTCACAATTACTTCAAAGTAATAAAATACCTAAGGATAAACCTAACCAAGGGTGTAAATAAACTGTGCTTGAAAAATTATAAGACACTGAAGAAAGAAATTGAAGAAGATACAAATAAGTGGAAGCACATGCCTGTTCATAGATAGGAAGAATTAACATTATTAAAATGTCCATACTACCCAAATCAATCTATAGAGTCAATGTAATTTCTATGAAGATACCAATGTTGTATGTCACGTAACCAGAACAAATATTTCAAAAATTTATATGGAACCACGAAAGGTCCCAAATAGCAAGAACAATCTTGAGAAAGAAGAACAAAGTTGAGGAAATCATGCTACCTAATATAAAATAACACTATGGAGCTATAGTAATCAAAACAACATGGCACTGGCATAAAAACAGACACATAAATCAATGGAACAGAATAAAGTGTCCAGAAATAAACCCACACTTTCATAGTCAATTAATATTTGACAGAGAAAACAAGCACATACAATGGGCAAAAGATAGTTTATTCAATAAATGGTGTTATGAAAACTGTACAGATACATGCAGAAAAAATGAAATAGACCACCTTCTTACAAAAACACACACAAGAATAAATTCAAAATGGACTAAAGACTTAAATGTTAGAACTGAAACCAAAAAAATCTTAGAAAAAAACATACACAGTAAAATCTCAGACATTGCTCATAGCAATATTTTTTCTGATATTCTTCCTCAGGAAGGGAAACAAAAGAAAAAAGAAGCAAATTGGACTATATCAAACTAAAAAGTTTTTGCACAGCAAAGTAAACCATTAACAAAGTGAAAAGATAACATTGACTAGGAGAACACATCCACTAATACATCTGATAAGGGGTTAATATCCAAAATTTATAAATAACTTATACAACTCAACACCAAAAAAACAAATAATACAATTTAAAAACTGGTTAAAGAACCTGAATAGACGCTTCTCCAAAGAGGGCATAGAGATAGATGGCTAACAGACATATGAAAAGGTGCTCAACATCACTAATCATCAGAGAGATGTATATTAAAACCAAAATGAGATTATCACCTCACACATGTCAGAATGGCCATCATCAATAAATCAAAAAACAAGTGCTGGCTAGGATGTGGAAAAACGGGAACTTTATTGCACTGTTGGTGGGAATGCAGATTGGTGCAGCCACTGTGGAAAGCAGTATGGAGTTACCTCAAAAAACTAAAAATGGAACTGCCTTATGACCCAGCACTTCTACTTCTTGTAATTTATCTGAAGAAATCTGAAACACTAATTCAAAAGAATATAAGCACCCCTATGTTCATTGCAGCATTATTTACAATAGCCAACATCTGGAAGCAGTCTTAGTGTTCATCAGCAGATGACTGGGTACAACAGGTATGGTACATTTACACAGTGGAATACTCCTGGGGTGCAAAAAAGAAGAAAATTTTACCTTTTGCGACAGTGTGGATGGAGCTGGAAAACATTATGCTAAGTGAAATAACCCAGTCAGAGAAAGACAAATACCATATTATTTCACTCATATGTGGAATCTAATGAACAATCCGAAGTAACAAGCGAGATAGAGACAGACCTATCAATAGGCAGCAGGCTGACAGCTTGGAATGGGGTTGGGGGTGAGGTGTGGAGTCACTGAGCAAAAATAAAAGAGAACTCGTGGATATGGTCCACAGTGTGGTGATTTGGGATTGGAGGTGGCAAGTGGGTAGAGGTGGAAGAGGATATAAAGGGAATAAATGGTGACAGAAAAAAATATAATAAAAAATAAATTTTAAAAAATTCCTTAGGACATTTTTTACATAGTATCACCCCTAATTGTAAAACATCTTTTTAAAGTGATGTTCTGCGCCGGATACCCTACCCCCACCCCCACGAATGTACCCTGCTTTAGAACGAAGAGCTGGTAGTGCTGGATTCTTGAGAAAAATGCATATTTATACTGCTACATAGAACGTCTATGTGTACATTTGATCACACACCAACGTCATCTTCACTGCCTTCTATACTTCACATGTACACCCCCCTCACACCTACATTTCTCTTCACTACTTCTTCCACTTCTCATTCTTTACTTCAGCAGCATCCTTACTATAATTATGTCAGAATCTTACATTTTTAGGGACTTTGTGGATCATATTCTCTCATTTAAGAAGAATCAAAACTAGGAAGAACACTTGATTCACCCACATTGCCTTGGGTCACAGTAAAGCTGGCATTAGATACAAAGTACTTTTGACTCGCAAGTCAATGTTGTGGCCTATGGCGCTGGGTTCTTGACAAAGGACTATGCCTTTTCAAGGACTGGCACATCCCCTCCCAGCATAATAGTCAGGGGCCTCTCTTGTTCTAGATGACCTGCGCCTCTTCACTTTCAGGTGGCTACCCAATCATACGCAATGCTGAGAGACATTCTAGATTTCCCACTTTGAAAGAACATAAAGTGTAAGACATAAATTAAACATCACCTGCAGAAATTTAGGCTAATATTTTTAACTTCAGTTTATAAATTTAAGAGACCTCTGAATGTCAGAATGCTGGATTAAAAATCAAAAATTTAGTTTTGGGCTTGCTTCTAAGTACCTTTGAAAGTCTGGGTAAATTTCTTAATCCCTCTGGTTCTCATTTGCCTTCTGTGGAATTTAAGAGGATTGTACTAGATGATTCTTAAGGCCCCTTCCAGCTAGAAATCTCTGTGATTCTTTCATCATGCAAAGTGAAGAACTGAGATAACCATTCCGCTGTATTAAAGGGTAAACAAGACTCAATACTTTCCTTTACTTGTCTGCATATTTCAGATAAAAAGTAGTTTTTTAATTCTAAATCACCAGTTAAATGTCTTCTGTTTTTATTCTACTTTGTTTGCAGATGCAGCCAGAACTCTGTGCTGCACTCGTACATACTCAGTCTAGAAGATCGTGTTAAACAGAAGGCTAGATTGAGCTATGTAAAATTGAAAAACACTGTACTTATATTAAAATCAATGTACATTCTGTGTGGCAGAATCAGAAAGGCAATGCACACAAATATAAACAAATGGAAGACTTCAAGTTGTGTTTACATAACCACAATCTAGTATACATATATAAAAATGTTGCAATTAGGAAAACTTTGCTTGTCAAAACTGGTCATTTAAAATTTGTTCTCACTTCCTTTGCCTGTGATTTTTTTTAGCAGTGATTTTTAATCACCTTCACCAAAAATAAGTTTAAGTGTCTCTTCAATTCATTTGCACTTTTACTTTCTCAGCTTTTCCTGACAGCTTTTTTTTTATATGTAGCATTAAATAGTTCTGCTCTGGTTCCCCTGTAGCACCCTGGGGCTGAATTTTGCCTTTATATAAACATACCAACACATCGGCAGTACAGTGAGCTTTTATTAGAACAGTACATGCATCTAAACAATTTGTCCACTATTTTCTGTATTTCAAAAAATTTCCTGAGAATACCCAATTTTAAAAAACTCCACCATTAAATCCCATATTTCCCAATGAGACAAAAATGAAAATAGCTTCTCAATTGAGTGTTTTTTTTCTGTGCATTTTTGTTTGTTTTTAACTACATCCCTTTCCTGAAGCCTGGTCTCTGTTATTTTCTGTTCGGTCCAGAAGTGAACAAACACTATATTCAAAGTAGGAATCCAGCAAATGCCTTGCAAAGGGTGAGCCGCACTCTCTCTTCTCATCTCCTTCCCCTTTGATGAGATAACCTCATAAATCCAGGTTGCTTTTTCTAATGCAGTTGTGCTCTATGCTGACGGTTTTGCAGCATTTCCCACAATATCCTCCAAATCCCTTTCTGGGTATATGTTCTGCATAATTGGCTCCTTGATCCTGTACTTATTAGTTTGTATTTGGCATCCTCTGCCTTAATCACCTACAATTCAAATCCTCTTCAATCTGATAATATTGTACCTTATTATTTGCTAAGACTTCAATTTTAGTATCACCAGCAAATTCAGTGATCTTTTCTCCTCTGCACATGTCCCCAAATATGTATGCTTATTCCCAGAGCTCTGGAAAGCATGTTATCTCCACCCCGCTTCGAAGCTGAGTTTACCATCTATGACTGCCTTTTGTCTACTACTCTTAAATTGGTTTTCTGCTGCCATATGCTACTTTACCTCCCATTCACTGGGTCTGCTTTAGATATAAATCTTCGATGTGAAACCTTGTCAAATACGTTTTGAAAACAATTTTTTTCTTATCTTGTGAGGCAGTACCACCAGCCAAGAACTCCGGAAAATTGGAGAAATATGGCCTCCCATGCATGAGTCTATCCTGACTATCTCAAGGCAATCTTGTTAGGATTTTCTATTTACACTCCGGGCAATCCAAGAGATCTCTTAGATAAGATAGATATGCATTAGCATTTTTTTATTTTCCTACTTGTTTAGGGACAGAGGACTGGAGCCCAATTTTCACATGTCTTTTCTGGAGAGCACTACATGTTGGCAATATGTTGTCACAAAAGGCTCAAGCTGGGGCAGAGTGCAGGAATGAGCAAAGTAGGAGTTCATTCATTTACTGGGTATGGTCTGGCAAGGCAATCTGGGCAGACTGAAGCTACACTGACATTGGCAACGACTGTCTACAATTTGTTAGGCATTTACTATATTCCAGGGCCTGTTCTAAGCCACTTACATTCTTTTAACCTAAGTGCTTTATTTTGAAATAAATATAGATTTATGCAAAAGTTGTTAAAATGGTACAGTTAATTCCTGCATAACTTTCACCTTTAATAGCTTTACTAGTGTTATCATCTTGAATAATCATAGGGTAATCATCAAGACTTAGAAATTAACATGGGTATAATACTATTAATTAAACTACAGACACAAATTTTTACAGTTTATCATTTAATGTCCTTTCCTTCTGTACTAAATTGTTGTTTCTCCTTAGTCTTCTCTAATCCCTGGCAATTTCTTGTCTCTCCTTGAGTAGTCTGTGACACTCTTTCCTTGTGTCTTGTGATTTGACATTTTTGAAGAGTACCAGTCAGGTATTCTGTAGGATATCCTCCAATTAGTTTTATTTTCCTGACGTTTTCTAATGGTCACCTTAAAATTATGCATTTTTTGGCAATAATGACACAGAAATGATGTGGCCTTCTCAGTGAATCCTACCAGGGGATGATGCTGGTCTTGATTATTTGGTAGCATGAAGCCTGCCATGTTTCTCCACAACAAAGGTACTGTTCTTCTTTTTGTAACTGATATATATTTGGAAAGAGATGCTTTGAGACTATGGAAATACCATGTTTATTCTCAAATTTCTGCCCACTAATTTTAGCATCCTTGAGTGTAGCTTGCCTATAACAATGATTACTTTAGTGCTTGCATTTTGGTAACTTTCAACTCCTGTAATTCCTTCCACATTGATAAAGTAGAATTCTTCTAAAGAAGGTTTTCTTTTCTTTCTGTTTTTTAAATATTTTATTTATTTCTAGAGAGAGGGAAGGAGAAACAGAGGGAGTAATACATCAGTGTGTGATTGCCTCTCACATGGCCGCTACTAGGGACCTGGCCCACAACCCAGACATGTGCCCTGACTGGGAATCAAACCTGTGACCCTTTGGTTTGCAGGCCCATGCTCAATCCACTGAGCTACACCAGCCAGGACTCTGCCTGTTTTTTTAATTCAATAATGTATCTATGTCAGGAAGAACTCATGGATATGTATTTCATTTTAAGAGTGATACATAAGAGGAACTCCAAAGAAATCACCAATATAAAAATATATTTTTAATTATGAGTGAAAATATTGACAATGTCTATATAAGAAAAATAAGCCTAGAAAAAATATGCTTTGACGGGTACTTAGCATAAATAAGCTTGTCTGATAGTTAAAATGGCTTACCAGGACGGCCCCAATGACCACCAGATTTGCCTCACTGGATTTAAAATAAAAGAACATCATCATCTCTGTATCTTACCTCATGAAATATAAGGTTGGAGAGAGCTAAACCAGAAGTGTATAGATTCAGTATTGCAAATGCTTGAGTAGTTGATAATTCTAATAATTCAGAAACAGACTCAGTAGCAGGGTATGATAATGGAAAGAAAGAAAAAAAATGCCTACAAGCTGTCTATGGAGGAAGTTGAGTCTGGGAAGTGGGAGGTACTGGCATATAGCTGAGGAAATTGAAACTGATAGGAGAGATGATGAAATAACCCTGCCAAATGTGCCTCGCTCACCCAAGGCTGTTATTAATAAGTTGCTGACACAATCCCAGTATTTATTCCTGATGCACCAGACATTGGTAATCAACAAAACTAAATCCCAGGAGTGCAGGACTGAGGGTACTGATATAATTCCCATCCCTGTGAGGCCCAGCTCAGAACTGGCATAGGCCTGGGCCTGTAGTTGCATCCGCCAGCATACCCAGTTGCAAGGAGTAAAAGAACACAAAGACAGGAGAAATGAAATTGATGACAATGATGCCTCTATCAAGCAGGAAATCAAATTTTTATAGCAATACATTTGTTGACAGCATTTATCTACCCATTATTTTACATATCCTGTTATTTATTCAATAAATATTTATGGACTGCATACTGCATTCCAAGCATTGTGCTAAGCTCTGAAAACACAGAGGTAAACAGGAGATGATCCCTACTCTCAAGAGGTGTTTATAATCTTCATCTTCCTTCTAAGTTCCTATTTGAGAATTATTGCCTCCAATTTATTCATTTGTCAATGTAAAAAAACGTGTAATAAAGACCTATAATGATTCCTGCACTATTCTATATCATGGAGATACACAGATAAAAGTCCGTGTACTTGCTCTAAAGAAGCTTGTAGGTAGGCCTGATAAATACACCCAACTGTGATGTGGCATGATAAGTGGTACAATGGAGAGGTGAATACGATCTTTTAGAACAAATGGAAGAGGCATCTAACTTAGACCAGAACCATCGAAGACTTCTTAACAGCAAAAGCACTGGCCCGAGTCATAAAGGGAAAATAAAGGCTTTCAAGGTTAGTAGGTAAAGAGGGGATGGCAATTCTGGCTGTAAGAAGCAGCAAAGTTCATTCATAATAGAAGTGCAACTCATAGAGTGAGGCTGGATGACTGAGTTCAAAAAGGAAAGAGGTGAAATATAAGAGTAGAGAAGCGAGCATGAACCAGATAATGAAGCACCTTGGAAAATATTCTACAGAGTTTAAATTCTATCCTGAAAGACACAAGAAGTTATTTAAGAAAAAAAAAGGTGACTCAATAAGGTTTAGATTTTGAACAATCATCTTGGAGGCAGTGTAAAGAGTAGATCTGAGGGTATAAAACAACAGACAAGGTGACAATACAGGACACCATTAAAATAAATCAGGCAAGACTTCTGGGTTTGTACCCAAAGTAAAAGAAAATAGAATCTTGAAAAGGTATGTGCACTCCCATGCTCACTGCAGCATAATTCACAGTAGCCAAGATGCAGAAGCATCCTCTGAGTCTGTTGGCGGGTGGCAGCATAATTCACAGTAGCCAAGATGCAGAAGCATCCTCTGAGTCTGTTGGCGGGTGTAAGAAAATGTGACACATGTAATGGAATATTATGTGACACATGTAATGGAATATTATTCAGCCATGAGAAGGAAAGAAATCCTGCTGATGGCAATAACACGGGTGGACCTGTAGGGTATTACGCTAAGTGAAATAAACCAAACAGAAAGACAAATACCACATGGTAGTACTGATAAGTGGACTCTAAACAAAAAGCCAAACTAATAGAGAATAGAAAAATACTAGCTAGGGGCTGAGGGATGAGGAAAGTGGGGAGACATTAGTAAAAGGATACAACCCTTCAGCTATAAGATGAGTAAGGTCTGAGGACCTAATGTATAACATGGTGACAATAGTTGATAAGACATTATTGTAAAATTGACATTTGCTAAGAAAGTTGAACTTCCATCCTTGTAAAAAAAAGTTAAATATGTGAGATGACAGATGTGTTAATTCACTACATGGGAAGAATCCTTTAGCAAAATACATGCATATCAAATCATCACAATGTATACTTTAAATATCTTACAATATTATGTATCTTTTATTTATTTATTATACTGCAATAAAACTGAAAAGAAATACATACATACATACATAAATAACACATAGTACTAATTTAATAACAGAGAATACATGAATAGTAGATAAATCATACTTTTAAATTAAAGAAGTAAATAAATTTGGCAAGAAACATGTAAACAAACAAAGCAATAGAGTTGGTTGCTATGGTCACAGAAAGAATGGACACATTCCATGATTCTTAAGAAGTCAGGATGCATATTGAGGGACAGGATACTATTCTGAAAGAGAAGGAAAACAAAAAATATAGCAGATTTAGCAAGAAATCCATTTGCACATGTCAAATTAGAGATGTCTGTAAAAATATGCTATCTGGAAATGCCCAGAAAACTGTCAGGATCCCAGGACTCAGGAGAAATAAGGGCCTCATATAGAGATGTTGGAGTCATTTATTGAACATTTGCCCTTTACCGCATGTCCAACTAAGTGCTAGAAATGCTGCTGAACGATACTGACTGGGATCCTACCCTCAAGAAACTTACAATCATGAAATTTTGATGATGGAAAATCCTACTTGTTCCATTTCCCACTTGTGAGGTCTAATCAGTGATCAGAGAGGAAAAGTGACTCTGCTATGTGGCTGACTGGGAGTCTGAACCAACGGTCTTACTCCAATTTCTCTTCTTACTACTTAGAAGAGATTCTTGACGATAGCTTCCAAAGTTAAATCCTTTTTGTTTTTTATTTCCTAAAAACACCTCTTGTAAAACCAATACATTTTTGTGCACTTGACTACACCTGGTGTTTGTCATGAGAACCTGCACAATTTGGGCTGTCCTCTGACAAATCCCTTAGCTTTATGGAAATTATCTTGTGCGCATTGCTTTTTCACTCTCAATTAGCAAAGACCTGTTCATGGCTCAGTCACCAAAAAATAATAATATATGCATATGTCAGAAAAATGAAAAGTAATTGTTCTTTTTTTGCCATTTTAGTATTGAGTAACAAGCACAGAGACTATGGAGAATTCTGCCAAAAGTCCTACAGAATGCCAGCATAGAGGCAGGCTAGAATCATTAGTATCAAAACTATAATCCTAGACTTCCTTTAAAATATATTTTGCCCGAATATATTTGCTTCCACTGCTATGATAACCAAAATTCTGTTTTAACAACCCACCAAAAATTCTAATGAGTAACAGAGAAAGTACATAAGGAAAGAAAGCTATAAAACTTTTATCTCTCTCTCTCTCTCTCTCTCTCGCTCTCTCTCTCTCTCTCACACACACACACACACACACACACACACAACACACACACAGCCTTTCTCACACACAGATGTCACTAAAAGGAAAAACTATCAATTACTTTCTTCTCACAAGAATGAATTTAATTCCAGATGGTTTTACAGCACTGGAGAGGGTTGAGAAACCTTCCTCAGAGACTGTGGAAGCTTGTAAGATTCCTTGCGATTGGAGTATTGATTGCTAGGAAGGCTAATGTATTCTTTATTTTTCAAATTTATGGAAATAGGAAATGCCTGGCTTTGTTCAGGTATTTGGTAAAACTTATTTTTTATGAAAATAAGGCATTGTCAAGTTCACTATGGCAGATATAAAATTTTCAAATATTTTTCATTAAAATCTTGAAAGATAATACTGCTCATAAAAAAAGAAAATAGGGCACCAGTATCTTTCACAACTTGAATTTTTTTAAAATATGCTTATTGATTTTTAGAAAGAGAACAAGGGAGAGAGTGAGAGAGAGAGAAACATGGATGTGAGGGAGGAACATCAATTGGTTGCCTCCCGTACATGGCCCAGCCGGTCATCAAACCCCCAACCTATGTATGTGTCATGACTGGGAATTGAACCCCCAGCCTTTTGGTGTACAGATGATGCTCCAACCAACTGAGCCCACACTGGCCAGAGCTTTCACCTTTCTGCATTAGGTATTGAATAATGTACACATAAAATCATATATTGCATTGTAATTAGGTTTCTAGCATATAAATGGCAACTTTTACATAATAAAATTAGAACTATGATGCTTTCAATTACAAATTTTAACAATGTATTTCATTAATCAATTTATATATAATCTTGGCAATTAAAACAGCTAGCATTTATAAAATGTTTTCACTTTAAAAGTATTTTTATATACATATATTGTTCTGAACCTCACAACTAAGATACTTTAGATAGTCATGTTATCACCATTTTACCTGTGAGCAAACTAAAGTAAAAAGAGATTAGGTTAATTTTCCCAGTTTAGTAAAGAAGCTACTGACAGACCAAGATTACAACCCAGGTTTCCTGGCTTCCATTTTCAACATTATTATCCAAGCAAACTGGCAAATTAAATAAAGAATTTTACTATATATACTGCTATAGATACCAACCAGAATTATTTCTGATTGTAACTTTCAGAGCTCCAGACAATCTGTAATTCTTGAAGTCAAATACATTTATATCATCAATAAGTCTAAAAAGCAAAGTCAGAATTTAGACAAATAAAATATCATACACATGCAAACAAGAAGAATGAGAATAAAGAGGGGGAAGAGGAGAATCCTGACGATGTTCTGCCTGGACGTGATACTCAAACTGGAGGGTACAAACTACAATAAAACTGAGAAATCACCTCCCAAGTATCATGTATTCATGTGATTTAACTCAGACTACAAATATGATACATCAGTCACTGCCAGACACAGAAAATGAAATAGTTCCAGACTGCTGCAACATCATAATGTGAAATGAATATTAGATAAAAATAAAAGCATGGACTATACATATTTTAAACAAGATATAATCAATATTACATGATGAAAATTTGTTTTTATGATAGTTATCTGTTCAGATTAGTAGTTATTAGATTATAGTTATGTACATCTGTGTTGTTAATGTTTTTTAATGTTTCAGTTGAAATAGATAAGTTATTACCATAGATGCTGCCAAAAGAATAGTTGGTAGATAAATCAAATAGATAAATTTACATAAAATATTTAAATCATACAAGAAGTATATTTGAGTATCTTCATTTTGGGGGAATCAAACAATTAAATAGACATGCACCCCATAATAATGTTTCAGTCAATAACGGACCACATATAAGATGGTAGTCCCATAGGATTATAATGGCACTGAAGTTCTTATAAGAAATAGAAGGATATATGGCTCAGAAAGAATTATTTTTCATTGATGGGAGAAATATCCAGGGAGCTTGGCAATAGATTCCCTCTCAGTCATGGCGCCTCAATTTTTGAGTGCACAGACTATTGAGCTTCAGCCCTCCCAGATCTAGCCTGGTGGTCCTGGGAGAACATCGCTGTAAACTCGCTGTTGAGGACCTAAAACCCTGCGCAAGGACACAGGTCCGCAGGAGTTTCCTTAAGCATTAGTAAGTCCCACAGCCTCTGTAGTAAAAGCTGTCTACAGTAGTGTGGAGCCAGCCTGTTCCTGTACTTTGGAAATATTTTCAGGTTGTAATGATGTAGCACAGATAAGTTTTATTTCTTCCATGAATTCGATCCCAGAGAGAGCCTTTTGTGTCAGACAGGGTCAACGAACCCCAAAACAAATTTCCAAAGTCAAAATATTCAGTCCTCAGCTCTACACCCACTCTATGTTAAACACGCTCTTTTTTTTTTTTTAAATGAGTAACACAGAGTTCCTTAATCTCACCACTGCTCCAGACTGCAGTATCCAGAAGCACACTGCCGTGGCAATCCCTTGTGTTCCTTTATCTCTCCATCTTGATTTCTCACTAATCCTCAGTCCGCCTTTCACTCCCTCCTGATGGCCGACCTTATGGGGATGTATGCCTTCCTCAGCTGGTTTCTCCTAAACGTTTTCGCTCCATCCAGCCCACATCCCTGTTCATGGAACAACGCAGACAGCTTCCATGTTTTATTTCTGACCCTGCCAGAACGAAGCAAGGAGAGTGCTTGTGGGAAGGTGTTTATAGTGTCCACCACCGTGTAGAGTAATACCCTAGACCTTCACATCACTTACCGCTCACTCACTGACTCACCCAGAGCAAGTTGTAGTCCTGCAAGTTCCATTCGTGGTTAAGTGCCCTGGACAGGTGTACCATTTTTATCTTTTATACCAGTGATTTTCAAACTTTTTCATCTCATGGCATATATAAACTAAATACTAAAGTTTATAACACACCAAAAAAACATATTATTTGCTAATCTGACAAAAACTAGGTAAAATTTTGACTCATTCATACTGGACCTATTGCTGTGTTGGCTATTGTCATGTTTTTATTTGACAATCTAAAGAAAAAGAGGTCAGTGCTCCTGACTAAATAGTCAGGTGTTGCATATTGTAAAAATTCTTGCAGCACACCAGTGTGCCTTTTGTGACACACTGGTTGAAAATCACTGTTTTATACCATATTTCTGTGTACAGTTATATTTAGACACACAAATACTTACCATTGTATTACAATTGCTTATAGTATTTAGTATGGACTTCCAGCGTAGGAGCTATGTACACCACACAGCCAACTACATCTGGCTATGACCTCTAGGTTTATGTAAGTATACTCTGTGGTGTTCATGCAATGACAGAGTCCCCTAATGACACCTAATAACACATTTCTCCGAATACATCCACATCATTAACTAATACATGACCATAACTAAAACCATCAGAAAAATATAATAGGCTCCACATGGCATTCTCACATGCTTAATACTCTGCTGTGCTTTTTATGGGAAATTATAGTAGTCTGAGTTAATTTAATGTGATTTAATTGTTGTATTCCTATGTTGTACACAATATTGGTGTCCCTATAGTAATGATATGTTTTTCTTTAAACAAACAATTTTGTTTTCACAGTTTAAAGGAATGATTGGCTTAGAAGAATAACTACCAAAATACGCAAAGTACCAAACAGAAAGATGTCCCTGACACCAAGCCACCAATTAAAGCACTAAAGGAATTAGTACTCTACGTCTTTCCTTTTACAAAAATGCAACTTAGTCATAAAATCTCACCAAATACAATGGCCATGGTTACAGAATTTAGAATAAATGTTCTATCTCTATCACAGCTCACCTTCTCTCACCCGACTTTCCCCAACAGGGGCTGAGTGCTCTACTACCCTGCTTTGCCTCTGTGGATGTAGGTGCATTAACACTTTGGGAATGCATTATCTAATACCATATTTATTCATTCTAGAATTCATCATTAATGTCAATGAAAGCACAAGAGGTCTTAATTCCAAACAGGTTAATGGACTTAGTTAAGAACCCTGAAATTTAAAAGGCATGATAAATGAAGAAAAAATGCTTTCTATCTGTTGAGCTATAAACAGTTGAGTATTTGATTCTTCTAGATGTCATTAACTTTCAAGTCACATCTTCTTTCCCCCTGCCTCCCCAGGACTTCTAGTGTAAGTCTCTGGGGTCCAGAGAAAAAAAGGAAATACCTGTCCTTGAAAATTTTCACTACTCTTTGTTTCCGAGGGAGAATATACTTAAAAGCAAATGATTCCATAGTAAACTGAAGTTACAGGATCTACTTGTCTTTTTAGAAAATACATTCAATGTATGTATTTTTTAAATCCTTGCTGTGTTTTATGAACTATATACTTATTTAACAATCATTACGAATTAGTGGAAGTAGGCTACATTATTATCTGCATTTTACTGATGAAAGAACAAAGCAAGTGAGGGCAATAACTTGCCCAAAGCCACACACCAAGATTGCTAAAATTTCTTTCCTGGTTGTGATCAGTCCTGAGCTGGTTTGTATAGAGATGTTCAATTGCTGTAGCTTGTTCTTTGTGCTTGCCTGACCTCTCCTCAGGCACTCACTGAGACATCCATGGCTATTTTTGATTGTCACATGAAAAAATTATGCTGAATTCTGCCATCATGTCCCCTGTCATGACAGTGAAATTGCTTTGGTCTCCTGGCTCTCACATTCAGCCAAATATTCTGACCTACTCAGGAGCAGAAGGGAAGTGTTGTTTCTCTCCTCTGCCTCTGTGGGAGACTTGGAGAAAGTTCTGCAGGCCTGTCTGACACTAACCTACCTACTCATTTACCTTTCCCATGTCATTATGGTTATAGGATAGAGTTCCCAGACATAACTTTGATTGTCCAGGAGTAAAACAGACTTGGTCTATCTTACTTCCAGATATTTGGATTTCGTGGGAGTTCTGCTGACCATTTCCTCTGGAAGCTAAATCGTTGAATGAGATGGGCACTGAGGTCTCTCCTCAGAGAACTTCGTCAGTCACTACCACTTTCAATAGGGTGGGGAGCTAACGTATAACAACTTGTTAGGGGCAACTATTCACAAATTGTGTACCTAAAAAGGGGCTAGCATCTGGAATATAGAGAAAACTCTCAAAACTTATCAGCAAGAACTACCCACTTAGAAAATGAACAAAAGACTTGAAGAGACATTTTACTAAAAACAAGCACATGAAAAGATCATCATCATTAGCCATCAAGGAAATGCAGATTAAGATCACACTGAGCCCACATTGATTCAGTTGTTTGGAGGATCATCCCCTAGCCGAAGGGTTGCAGGTTTGATTCCCCGTTTGCAAGCTCAGTCCCTGGTCCGGGCATGTACAGGGGGCATCCAGTTCTCTTGCATCAATCTTTCTTTCTCTCCTTTCTCCTCTCTCTAAAAGCAGTGAAAAATTAAAAAATACAATGAGATGTCACCACACACCTACCAGAATGGCTAAAATAAAAAAAAAATAATAGTGACAACCCTGAAAGCTTGTGAGGACGCAGGGAAACTGAATCACTCATACATTATTGGTGGAAAGGTATAATACAACGCCCTCTGGAAAACAATTTGGAAATTTCTAAAAAAAATTCAACATGCAGCAACTATGCAACCTAACAACTGCACCCCCGGGCAGTTATCTTTGAGAATCGGTGACTTAGCCTCACACAAATACCTGTACATGAATGTTTATAGAAGCTTAATTCACAGAGGCCCCAAGCTGAAAGCAACTTAGATATTCTTCAATGAAAGAATAATTAAAGAGTCAGTGGTACCTTCATACCACAGATATGATTCATCAATAAAGAGATACAAGCTACCAATATGTACAATGACCTGGATGAAACCCCAAATAATTATGCTGAGAGAAAAAAGCCAACCCTCAAAGGTTACAAACTGTAGGATTCCATGTTTTAACATACTGGAAATGACAAAGTCATAGAAATAGAGAATAGATTAGTGGTTATCAAGGTGAAGGAAAGGGTGAGGTTGGAAAAGAGTAAGTGTGGCTATAGAATGGCAACCTGAAGGATCTAGTGTGGTTAAAATATTCTGCACCTTGACTGGATCAATGCCAATATTGAGGCTATGATATTGTATTATATGATAGTACATCTTGTATTGTATTACAAGATGTTATCACTAAGGGAACCAGGATAAAAGATATCTGACTTCTTTCTGTATTCTTTCATAAAACTGTGCCAATCTACAATTATCTCAAAACTTAAAATTTCATTAAAAACAAAGTTACACATAAACAAATTATGAGAACACATTATAAAAACTGAGGTCCTGATTCCACCAGTCTCGCTGTGGGTCTGCCCATGTGTCTCCCAGCAAACACCCACAAACAGCAGCTCTGACACCCTCACAGTGCTGGTAGTGTTAGGCTCACCCTGTGCTGCCCACACTTATTTGCCATTGAACCCAATGATATGTCTTCCTCTTTACAATTTCAAATCATCTCTTTATACTTGCCACTCACACCCTCTCTCTGACTTCAGTCATTCAAAGATTTCCCCCAACAACACAAGTTCTTTCTCCTGCTCCCTGCCTGTGGCCACTCCTTTCCCTCTGGCCATGGGGAGGGAAAGGGTCTTCAATGTTCCATCAAGCTGGAGGGGCTGGATGACCTGGGAGAGGGGGTATAAAACTGAAGATGATGTGAATTTGGTGTAAATCATTTAGCCTCAATAACGGAAAATTTTAAAGTGAGATGTTTTCTCCCTGCTTGCTATTCACGCATCTACCCATTTCTGTCACAAGAAGATTTGTGAACAGGACAGTGGCTATGTTCTTTGCCATATGTGGGCTCCTGAACAGTTCTTCTTCCTGGAATCATGCATGACCTTTTCCATCTAAAACTGAAGCCAAACAAATAATAAACACAGGGAGAAAACTTTGGAGACTTTCTGATTTTGCCTAGTAAAGGCCCGACTGTTAAAAAGTGAAAATTTATTCTTAGAAAAAGCACCGCTATATTCTCCCTTTCATTACCCTTGAGTGACAGATCCAGATACTCTCTAAATTGATACTCTGATCTGCTGCCTGGCAGGCATCACAT